>OZ026628.1:21727152-22239652 GCA_964020975.1 Hermodice carunculata | reverse complement strand
ACAAATACAATAGGAGCCTCTGTTTGATGGCCATCCACGTCATGGCTTTCAGAATATCCAGGACATGCGCCGCGGATGGTACTCCATTATGATTCTCATTGCCCTTTTCTGAATTCTCTGTAAACAAACCAGGTCTTTTTTTTTTTCGTTGGCTGGATCACCAGACCGTGGTACAGTAATCTAGGCGGGGTAATATAATGGTGGTATACAGTATAATTTTGGTTTCGGCATATAAAACCTGCGCAGCTCTAGAAAAGATCCAAAGCACCCTCTTTTATCCAGCAATAGTTGCATCGACCTGTGCGTCGAACTTAACTTCCTGATCAATGCAAACACACAGATATTTAGAGTTTACGGTTTGAGCAATTTCATTTGCATCAAGAGAAACGCCTTGTAATATATCAGTAAGCGTATGTTTCGTTTGAATAGTAGTAATAACAATACACTTAGTTTTACCAATGTGGAGGTTCAACTTATTGGTTTACGCCATTAAGAAACATTATTGAAGTCATCTTGTAAGACTTTAGACACCTCGTCTGGCTTACGGTGAGCATAATAAATGATGATATCATCAGCATAAATGTTCACTACTGATTTGTGAGGCACACACTGAGGTCATTAACATATAAAATGAACAGTAGGGGCCCAAAGATAGATCCAAGGGGAATGCCCGCTTTCATGACCAGTGGATCCCACCTGTTTCTATGTACACAGGCTATATATTTCCTGTCGGAAAGGTAGTTCTTAAACCAGTCATTACTTTTTTATCTGAAGCCATAGTGTCTAAGTTTTTTCTATAAGGGTTTCGTTGTCAACTGTGTCGAAGGCTTTCTTTAAATACCATCTACATTACTTTGATAGACTTCATGAAACACAAATTCAGTTAGTCTATGAAGGCTGGTTTTGGTAGAATTTTTGGTTCTGAAGCCAAATTGCTTCATGCATAGTAGGTTATGCTTGGTAAAGTAATTATAGACCTGATTGTGTACTATTTGCTCTAATAATTTTCAAAAATTGGTAAAATTGAAATCGGTCTATAATTGCGGGGGTCTGCTCTTGAACCCTTTTTAAATATGTCAGTGACCCTGGCTGATTTGCAGTCCTCACGGATTCTCCTGATTTTAAAGCCAGACTGTTGGCTATAGCAGGGGAAGCAATTTTTAATAATCTTGATTGAAAGTTGTCAAGACTATTTGCTGTGTCTCGAGGTAGCTTGGCCAAGAGTTAAATTATATCAATCTTGGAGACGTTGTCGGATACAAATCGATTTGGGGATTGTGTTAAAAAGATCCTGAGATAATCAATTGAAGATCGTGTCGCAACGGGGATAGTCCTCGACAAATGCTCACCTATATCAATAAAGAATTTGTTTAATTCATTGGCAATAAGGGAGAAGTTTGATACGAGGCGATCATTAATCATTGAGGAGGTGTTACTGAGAGAGTGTGTGTGTGTGTGTGTGTGAGAGAGAGAGAGAGAGAGAGAGAGAGAGAGAGAGAGAGAGAGAGCGTCACCGTTGACAAATTATGAAGGTTACAAATTACATTATTTAACACTGAAAATTGAAAGTTTGATTACCCGAGGTCCGGGTCACTGATTGGTGCCACAAGAACCTGACCTGCTGAGGGCATTCCGCCAACTGATCTGCCTGGACTTGTCTTTGGACGTGCCCAGCGACATCATGACCGCGACTACGGCCTCTGCCTCTGGCCTTTCTGTGTGCCCGCTGTGCTAATCCTCTGTGTGGCATTTTGCACACCTTTTGTTTCATGGATGATCATGCAGAATGATTTATAATATGTGTGTTGCAGTGATAAGCAATAATCGTTTAATTGCTACAACTTATTTCTTGTCGGGTTTCGGGTTTCTTTGGGCACGGCGCTCTCTTAGTATCGTGAGCCTGCGATTTGACTGAACCGCACACACGATATAAGATAAATACGCCAGCCTGCAGGACACTAAGTCTTGTTGTATACAACTTTGTACTTTGTTGTAAGCAATCGTTACAACTGCTGGGAATTGCAGAAAAATTCGACATGTCGGGTTGATTTTTAAACTAATTAATTCCAGTGAAAACCATGAGTGATATCATTCATTCAAAAGTAGTTGTATTGTAGACTTCTCTCTGATAGTTTTGCCAGCGGCAGAGAGGAAAGACACGTTTAACTTGTACAAGTATACTTTCATGTCAGCTGTTGGTCTTATCTGGAGCACAAAAACATGATTAACTCACTCACGTGGCTGTCCGCTTGTGCAGCAAATAACTGCGCATACTTCCCCCGAACACGTCAATATGGCGCTAAATTTCCACGGGGTTCTTTAAAAGGATAGGAGACACATACCCTATAAACATGTGATTTTTAGCAATCAATGATTCTATTTTTATGTCTGTAACATGGATTGACAAATATAGAGTAATGGTTATCGGGCAAGTACAATAGGTCCTATTTGGAATAAAGTTGACAAAAATGACCGAACAATGTCAAGGATCAGCAGATCAAAAGCAGTAGCCTGTTTTCTCCAGTTCTGTTTTGAGTAGGAATTGCAACTACTTGCGAAAGTAGGTAAAAATGGACTATGGATTCTCTTCAAACTTGACATGTCTGATACTTTGGTTCTTTAGTCCAAAACGATGTATTTAGTTGTTGGCAGCAGATCAACTTTTGTATTTTATGCGTTATTTGTAAAGGTACCACCTAGCGGACATTTACAAGGCACAACCAAAATATCTCCCGCTTTATCGGTAATTCAAGACACAGTTTGGTGATGAAAAATTTACGCTAGGAGACAAATGGGCGGAAGTGGTCAAAGGGTACTATGCAAAATTAATACTGACGGGGTAATATTAATGAATTTTCCACATTTGCATTATAAACTCAGCTTTTGGAACTATATACTTTTATAGTTCTTTTGTGTGGCCAATTTTTTAGAAGGGAGAGATATTGTGAGCAATATCCATTCAAATACGTTCACTAGATCTCTGCATCAAAACGTTTTTGTGTGTTAAAGTTATTTTCGCTTGGTTTTTTTTCGGAATTGCTAAAGAGAATGTTTTTGTCCTTTGCCCATAGTGATGTTTAAAAATAAATAGCAAAGCAACTGTGGGGTCTCTTTTGGCATTGCTACTTTTGACTTGGAATGGGTTTAAATCTAGACTTGCACGTTCGCATATAATGCTAAGCATTTGGTCAACTTTTGATAACCATTAATACAGTAAGTGTGAGCATAAGTAAAGACTGCACCTGCAGAAGAAGGAGATTCTAGCCCGCAGAGCACAGGATCTTCATGATCCTCTTGTTCTCATTTTAAACCACCTTATGATAATATATACAATGGATGCACTTGACCAGAACTAAAGCGACAACTAGAGTTTAAGTAGCAGAGAAAAAAATCTGATGTTGACATAACTTTTTATTATGTCTGTTTTCCCAGATCGGAAACTTTGTTCATGAAGCTACACAGAAAACTGTTTAAACTTACTAACAGGCAAGAAAATACGCACTCAATAATCTTTCTGAAGTGCAATCTCTATCTGTTTCACATAGATCAATAATATACATACGATGGAACAATACCTATATGTAAATTTAGATCTAGTAGCAGTTGTAGTAGTAGTAGTAGTAGTTGTTGTTGTCGTAGTTATCTTCATGTTATGGGAATAGTCCCTCGAAGTTGTGTGACTATGCATCTATGTCCTTCGCAAATTCGAATTGTGCTCCATAATATTCCTACCTAATATCAATCTGTGTTCATATCTTTCTGTAGTATCATCACGGCCGACAGCGGAAAATGCGTTTATTGTAATCGGACAGAGGGTCACAGGGGAATACAATGGACTGTCGGTGATGCGCTGCATTTTGTCACCAAGCAACCTGACTATAGAGTATATTGAGTGGCATAAAGGCACTCTTCAGGGAGGCCACCAGGTGTATTTTGCCCAATATAACCCACCGATTTCCAGACGCAAAGGAAAATTCACTGACAGAAATGTTATCGGCAAATTTGGTGACGGTGGCTCGTCACATGATCTTCATATCATACGTTCAAGACCAGAAGATGCCGGCAAATATACATGTTCAGTAAAGCCGACGATGAAAATCTTCAAAGAGGCTGTTATTAACCTTACAGTCGTAGGTAAGAACATAATATTGGGAGAACATTGCACATAGGTATGGCGTGCAGTGTGGATTTTTCATCCGTTCACTTGTACGTGTACATGTTATTGCACATGTACATGTTACTCCTCATTTGGCTAACAGGGCTGACTGACGATCCTGGGTTGTATTGCTCACGTGACATTCAACGCCAACATACTGTGTTAATTCTTTGTATAAGCCACACCTGACTTTGTAATGCTTATTGGCTCCGTATATGTTTATCCATATTCCATCTAAATTGAGCATGTATCTCGTACATCTTCAACGGTTTTGCACTGTCCAGAACCTTGCACGCTTCCCCAAACTGTTTCAGATCATGATTCCTGGTATGCTCGACCCACTAGCATGGATACCTTTTCCTGTGTCCAACAATATTTTTCAACAACCAGTTGCCTGACTTATTATATTGAGCAGTATTTGACGTGACTCTCAGCCTATTTTGAGCATTGTCGATGGGGTCTTGGCCAGAAACAACTTGCCAGGTTAAATTACTACTGTTTTTTTCCTTTTAATTGTTGTTACCTCTTCCCCCAATTATAGAGAAAGATACAATTAGCATCACTCTTTTTGCGCGGCACGGTACTTAGCTGTAGCTGCAATTTTATAATTTAGAAACCTATTGTCAACTGTGGACACTGAATTTCTAATAGAAAATACGTAGCGGAGCATTATTATATTCAAATATTCAACCTGGAATAAATTCCTAACTTACAATTGAGATGATATATGGCTTCCTTTGCTTGTTTTTCATTATGCCATGGTCAATTGCCACAATTGGGAATGCTGGTATGTGAAAATAGTCTCTGCACACACTACTTTATGGTTCGGCTGAGTATACACTTTATGAAACTATACAGTTTTCGACCAACATAGGACCAGCAACATATGCTTACTTCTTGCTCTTCATACATGGCTTAAATTGTGGACATTTGTCATAACTTTCAAGTGAACACCTTTGTGATGCAGTGTGACCTGGAAATCTTATTGAAGCCCAACTGAATTACTTTTTGCGGTGTGTGGTATGTCCTTTCATTCTTTTCATTTTAAAAAGACAAACGGCTTCTAACAGGTCCGTATATTTAATACTAGAAATGGCTTTCGCAAACTTGCACACTGTCTGTGTTTATTACTGTCAATGTTTGTGAAGGCTCTAATTATGGCTGTGCTACTGCTGCACTTTTTGGCAGTGATATTTCTAGGCTGCCTGCTGACGCAGCTTATGTGCCTACTGTATGACCCTGTCTATGCGTATTCCCTCGTTTCCATTCACCTGCAACTTATAGTATGTCAACATGGCAATGAAAACAAATATTTTAAACCAGGACGTAGCTTATTTTAGGGGTGAAAATTTCTTAATCTTGAACTTAAATGAAGAATACTATCGGCAGGAAGCACGCTGATGTAATCTTATTTTTCAATTTCAGCTCCACCTGATGTTCCTCCAATCATTACAGACACACATGGGGTACCACAGATGACGTCAAACTGCAGTAACCCTAAAAGTATACCTTTGGTCATTTTGAATGGACAACAACAGTCATTTATTTGCCGCGTAGGAGGTACAAAACCATTCCCATTCATAGAGTGGCACTACGAAGGCCACAGTGTAATATATAATATGTCTCTTTCATCCGCGTACCATGGTAAAGGGGTATTACTAAAACGCGCAGACCGCCTTATAGAGGTGGGCATGGTTCCCCACAAGAAGACAACGCTTGTATGTACTGTATGTGCACCTGACGCAGCAAGTGGTCGTCTGCAACAGACACATTTGTGTCTAAACATTGTTACACGTAAGTACGCGTCACATCCTTATTATTAATAGTAACCTTTCACTTTCATAAAATTGAGTAAAGCCATTATCATAACCATTTTATGGATTCCAAATCATCAACATCAAAAAAGCACATTCTTCAACAACTCTGAAGGCATATCCTGTTGTCCAGAGAAGAAGCACATGCAAAGTTCATCCAAAAAAAAAAACCACTCAGCGCCTAAACTCAGCATCACCCGCAGTTTTAAGTAGTTCAGACAAAGACAATGCACAATAGCCGCAACACAACAATCACAACAAAGTCAACGACAGAGATTCAAGAATCACTAAAACATCAACACACACCCTTTCAAAACCAATATCAAGAAATAATTACACTCTCGACCCGAGACAAACAATAACCCACAAACGGCAAACTGGTGATCTCAAACCGGTCCTCCCAACCTTTCAAATACGCCTCATCAACTACAATCTCCGTTTCTTCCAAAACATATATGCCCAACCACCTAAAACCAAGCTTTTATTACTTGTGCCAAGCATGAAATGAACGATTAAACCGTTTTTAACGTAAGTATAGCTACTGACAGATATTTCGCAAACATTTCCATGCACTTACAAAAGTCACAAGCTGGAAAAATCACTTTACCCTTTACATGAATAGCTATAACCTGTAGTCAACCAGCAAGACCAAACACCAGCCATTAAATTGTTTAATATACTAACAAGTTCACTACAGTTACCACGGTTGGAACATACGTTCCCAATGGGTTAATAAATAAGGTGTAGCAAAGTAAAATGTAATAATAATATGGTTCTTTGGCATCCTATTTTGACAAAACACTATGCCTTTTTATGAAGGAAGGCCATAAGAAGACTGCAAATTAAACAACCAGATGTGCATTGTGCAGTGGATGTTGTATTATCTGACAGATATCTTTAGTCTTATCGTCTGTTATCCCTTAAAACTACAAGGTTATGTACTTCCAGCACACTAAACCTACCCTTGAAAACGCAAACAGTAACCCAGGGGGCAACTTGACTTTAGGTAGTTCTGCTAAATTCTGCTAAAACCGTAGATCAGATCCACTTCAAATTTGATGGAATGTGCATTGTCAGGATCTGAGTAAAAACCACGTCATTAAGTCTCGGATATTCACATCCATACTACCAACTCAAATATAAGCAAGGATCAGCTTTGCTCTTTTCAGCTTAGTTGCAGCTGCTAAAACGTAACTCACCCCACCTGAGATTGGAATTTATTGGGAACTAAATGAGGTCAGTTTGACAATAGCTTGGCTGGGATTGAGGGGGGCTGTTTTACTTCTTCTGAACCAAATTTTGGACTCACCTCAAATATATATATATATATATATATATATATATATATATATATATAGAGAGAGAGAGAGAGAGAGAGAGAGAGAGAGAGAGAGAGAGAGAGAGGTATATTCACTAAAGACGTTGCCAGCTGGCTCTTTGGCTTCTTTCTTTTTTCGCCATTTTGGCGACATTGAGTACTAACATTGCACCCATATAGTCCGACTGGATTAAAATTTCCAAGGTAGCCACATGTGCTTGCCTCTAAACGAATCTGATCATCACTTGAAGAAAAAATAAATCAGAGGTGCTGTTCAAGTAATTCACAAATAGAATTAGTGATTCCTTTGTTTAAATTAAAACGTGTCATCTCTTCATTCAGTACAGTGAAATCATCAGCATAATATTTGTAATTATGCTAAGGCAGGCCATACTCCTTATACTGGAACCATTTGCCCACTACCTCGTTATGTGTTGCTGTCTGCACTGTTGGGCAACCCCTAGGTGATAATTACCTTATTGTGCACGAGTATGAAATGACATGACTCATGATAGTCTCAGTTTGATTGGGAGAGTTAAAACACGTGTGACACAATAGTCTGATCGGATGCAATAGAGAAGGAAATACATAGCAGTGAATCAGGAAGGCAGTCGAAACTGAAAATCTGTTTTTACAGTTCATCTGTTCCGCATGATTCTGCCGTTTGTGCCTTCAAATTGTTTATCTGTACATTTAGTATTAACGATACAGATTAATTTAACTTGAAAAAGTGAAAGTGACACAATACTTCTGCTTTTTTTCTCATTTGCATATTGTTGACTTGTGAATAATAACCAGCTTTCTCAAGTGCCTACCCATTAAGTTTTTTTAAACCTTTTATATGATTTTTTTGACAGAATGTTACTCCGTTGTACTTTGAGCAGAATACAGCGTGGATACTTCTTATACTCCTCCAGCCACACAATTCCTTGCCTCCCACCTTTGATATACAACTTTTTACTAAGCCCACTGTGAAGATCCCATATTTTAGATCTGGAAGCCCAAACTTTGACAAATCAAAAGGGAATAAGGAATGATCACGAGCATCTCTAAATTTGAAATATATTGGTCCCCTCAAAATGGCATTGATACATGATTATACATCTCTCTAGATTCACCGAAGACGCCGGCGAAAAATGGATTCGTTGTTATTGGACAGAGGGTCACAGGTGAATACAATGGACTGTCGGTCATGCGCTGCATTTTGTCACCAAGCACCCTCACTATAGAGTATATTGAGTGGCATAAAGGCACTCTTCAGGGAGGCCACCAGGTGTATTTTGCCCAATATAACCCACTGATTTCCAGACGCAAAGGACAGCTCATTGGAAGAAATGTTATCGGCAAATTTGGTCACGGTGGCTCGTCACATGAACTTCATATCATACGTTCAAGACCAGAAGATGCCGGAAAATATACATGTTCAGTAAAGCCGACGATGAAAACTTTTAAAGAGGGCATTGTCAACCTTACGCTTGTGGGTAAGTTTTGACGGACAAACAGTATCTCATTCAGGAGTTGGTCGCTCTTGGTTCAGTTGGCAGTCACCCGTACCTGAAGGCAAGCAGCTCATTCTGTCAGTCAATATTTTGTGGATTATCACAATTTGGTTGGCAAAGTGCGATGACGTATAGACCTTGATAAATCTGTATATCAATTTCCTGTGACAGTAACTAGAACGTGTGCTGTTAAATCCATAATAACAATAGTCCATTAACCAGGAGCATCAAAGTGGCATAGTTCACAGTGTGGTCTTATTTTACGGAGGTCAAAATGCTTGTGTACGCTTTCATGTGTATAATGTATCATGCATGTAGTTTATATTAATTAGGAAAAAACAACTTTTTATCTGAGGCCGTTGGCCAAATGCTTGTCGTTTATCCTGCCTTTGCATCCTCATTGTACTCGCCAGTTTTCCAAACTAGTCCCCTTCAATACTCTGTACTTTGCAGTCCACCCATATGTACTATTAACTCATTCCATGCTATGGTCGCAGGCCTTGGTCACTGGTTCTAGCGCTGCCTGGCAACTCATACTGCTGACTTCAAAATATAGGCATGTTGGTACTTAATCGAAAGCTCTTTTCATGAAGAATTTAAATATGCAATTTTCCTCTTAAATCTAGGTAAGCACACGGAAAAATCAGGGACTGGTATCGAATGAGATAATGAAAATATTGCAGTTTTGCAGTGGTACAGGTTCACCAAAATGTTGTGATCACGTCTCATTTAATAGATCGAAAGCCTTTGGAGTGCAGATGAACTTGAAATTACATGTAAGCCCACCTTTTATATCAGCAACATTCCAGTTGTGTTATCTATAAATTCATGCTGCCTGGTTGGGTGGGTGATAGACTACTCTACTGCCCACAGTGCGTGCTTGATTTTTGTCACTTTGACGAGAGTACATAGATTGCTATGTTTTCGTCACCACACCCCATTTTCCCAGTATAAATAGTTCCTAAATGAAAGAAGCAAAGGGGTGAATTGGCTAGCAAATGTTTTTAGGGAAAATGTGGGAGCAAGGTTTATTGGGATCTTCTCATAAGTGATTCCGGTCTTTTACAATTATCCCACAGCAAAGCCTCGGATTGTTTGTGGTTACTCAATCATCATCTGTTACATTGTTCAAACTGCATACGACCGTTAACCCTGCCCCCGCTAGTGAAATGTCTGCACTGTTACAAAAATGAGTAACCCTAACTGACAAGTTGTCACATTCCTTTTTTAAAAATTGCTTACAATTAAATCTATTTAATATCAACACCATACCCTTTAAAAGATATGTTTATACCAATACATCATTTACTGTAGGCAGTAAAGAACACTTAGTTGAAGGCCAATTTACAAACAAGTAAAATTCTTACATTTACATTAAACAGGGATTTCTGTAAATACTAAAGATAAAACTATAATTGATATATGATTGGCAGAAGTGTTTGGTTTCTTATTTAACAAGAAACTCCTCATTTTAATAAGTAGAAGGAGCCAAGTATTAGTGGCTACCAACAGGTTGCCAGTGAAAACAACAATTTATTGTTTGTACATGAGCAATTGCATACATCGCAAGTGCAACTACCATTTTCCCGTATTTGAATAGTAACAAAAGTAGCAAATATAAGTATTTAAGAATATTGTTGCCGGTACTGTGCCTGTGTACTTTTTTTGATCATTTTAGCTCCACCTGATGTTCCTCCAGTCATCACAGATACACGTGGCACACCACAGATGACAACAAACTGCAGTGACCCAGAAACCATACCTTCTACGATATTAGATGGACAACAATCATTTATTTGCCGTGTTGGAGGCTCGAAACCATTCCCCACCATACAATGGCATTACCATGGCAACGGTGTCATAAACAATATGTCTCTTTCATCTGAGTACCGTAGCAAAGGGGTGTTGGTAAAACGCGCAGTACGGCGTATACATATAGGCATGGTCCCCTTAAAGAAAACAACACTTGTATGTATTGTAACTGCACCTGAAGCAGAAAGTAATCACCTACAGCAGACACACTTGTGTCTAAACCTTGTTAAACGTAAGTATACGTCGCATAGTTATTGATATTATAAAAAAAATCATTGAAATAAACTTAAATAAAGTCATTATCAGAACTACTTTACATTTATCAAGATAAGTTGTTACAAAATATAAGCTCTTCTTTCCCCAGACCGTGCTACGGTAGTCTAAGTGGGGTAACACTGAAATATACAAAGTAATCTGAGCAATACTGTTTAAAAACTTGCCTGCTATGCAAATATAGAAGGAACCTTTTTAATTTAATTACAATTTCATCCACTTGACTATCAAATTTAAGGCTTCGGTCAAAAATTACACCCAGTATTTGCATTAATCTTTCTGGTTGACACCATTACCATTCAATAATAGGCCAAGATTTCAATTTAAAGTTTACGTATGTACCGTATGAATAACAGGGGACCCAATATTAATCCTTGACGAATGCCTGTATCCCTTCAAGATGTTTGCCATGTTTCCATTGACGCAAGCTCTCAGGTTTTGTCCAGTGAAATAGGACCCTGAACCAGAGCAAATATGTCCCTCTGATGGCGTAATGCCTAAGTTTACGTAAAAGTATGATGTGGTCTACATATTCAAGACATCTTTAAATTCATAATATTTAGGTATCTTGCATGCAGTTTAAGGTACTGTAAATTCAGTATAAAATATTCTAAGTGAAAGTAAAGGTATAATAAATCACATTTTACATACAGTAGTCCCTCCTTTGAAAGACCACTCCTTTGAGACACCACAGTTGTCAGGTCTTTCTGTAGTACTTTTCATTTGATTTATACCTCTTTTGAGGGACCACTTGGTTTATGTGACCGCCTTTTGTGTGGCACTAGGGGCAGTCTCTCAAAGGAGGGACTACTGTATCTTCCAAGACGCCAGTACACACCCACAATGAAAATCTAAGATACATTCATATTCTTACAACCCGCACGGGTACATTCTCAGATGTTGAACTGAAAAAATTTGTCTACCTTGTATGAGTGTCTCTGGTGCCTTATGAATCATTATAGACCAACGGGCATTTAAAGTTCAAGACGTCAAAAATAACTTCGATATTGCCTTCAATACATTTCGTAACTTATTGGCACTTTTTTTAAGAGAAACTTTAATTGATAATATACTTGTTATAGCTGGGACAAAAATATATGTCAGAGCTGCAATTTATGTATCTTCGATTGGATTTCAGGAGAAATAAACATGATTTACGACATTTTACATTGGCTTCAAAATATTTTTAATTCAGTTTACATGTCTTTAAAACACGCACACAAACATCTACAAATGTTCTTCACTGAATGAAAGATATACTCAATTGAAATTAGATAGCATGATTAAATCCAATTTTCCGTAAAGCAATTTAACTAAAAGTGTTAACTCTGAAATATATTTTATTTCATATATCTTCATTCCCAATATTTTGAACAGATCTAGAATATTGGCACTGTTATATATATATATATATATATATATATATATATATATATATATATATATATATATATATATATATATATATATATATACACATATATATATATGCGTCTTCGTGTGTGTGTTTGTGTGTGTGTGTGTGTGTGTGTGTGTGTGTAAAACTTTACTCACACAAATTTCAATTTTATTGTTTCATTGAGGTGATATCATTGATATCGAAATGGAGGGAAAAAATTGTCTTTACTAAGTTTTACATTGAAGTTTCGGATAATATCTTAAATTTGCTCTTAAACATTTTAAACTGAGGTTTTGATACTTTAATTAAAAGACTGCATTTAGATTTATCTTTAAAGAACTTTGGATATCTTTATTTCAATATGTTTTAAATTTTGTATTTTAAAATGTAACGGCCTTCCATCAAACAACAAGTATTAATCATGGTATCCATTTTGTTATCACCATCGAGTAACGCCATGTAAAACAGCAATGACAGTTAGTATAGTAATATCTTTGTTTTGTGTCTGCAATGACGATGCAAACACGTACCCTTTTAGGTCGACCTAGGCCCTGGTACTTCATACTGTATGCGTGTCCCGTCTTTGGTTTCTTCGTGTTATTTTTAATTTTACTGTGCAGTCGTCAGGTTCGGAAACGTGAAATGGAAACCAAAAAAGGTGAGCAATCAATCTCTTATTTTCGATAGATGTTATGTATATGTCTGATATACCGGCGCTTCATGCATTGTTTCGTGTGTTTTATCATGTGTTTATGCTGCTTGTGTTCACGTGTTAAACACGTTAGTCACTCTACGTATGCAATGCAAGGTTTTGCGGTTTGCAATATAATTCTTTTATTAAGGGCACTCACACATCAGTTTTTGCTGTATACTTTATGTAAGTACCCTTCGGCATTGAAGCTTGTGGCAAGGAAAATAAGATACCATGGTATCTTGTTTCTCAGGGGAACCTAACACAGACAGTTTTAGCAACTCACAAACTGCTAGCAATACGGTAATTTTTACGACAATGCTACATCCCAAGATGACCATATATCATAAAATGTGAGGATTTATGGATTGAGTTGGTGAATTTATCATTTGATTTAAAACACCGACCGCAAAAATGTCATAAAATCGTACTATTTTCTGAAGTTCGATTCTTTATGTCGTGAAAAATCACAGAAAACCCCATAATCTCACATTTTTGAGCGAACATAGTCTTTCGAAACTCCTTAAATTCTAAATGAGCAAAACATTGTGTGCTAAAATTAACCTGTGTGCCGATTGCTCACTAAATAATATTCAGTCGATGAAGCATTATGATGATTTTATTCTTTTATATTGATATCATATCGTGCAATATTACTTAAGAAGCATTTTGAGCTCAAGGTTAATTCCAAAAAATAAGGTCCCAGGAATATGTTATGTTTCTTGGAGAAATGACAGTTGAATGACATGTTCAACATAAATGAACAAGGCCAGTTGTGAACCTTTTGTGGAAATAGAAACGTGTAAAGATAATAATCCACAAAATGCACAACAAAATGAATAGACAAGAATTTCTCATTACTTTACTGTCAATGTACAAAATGTACACGTATTGGCAAAAGTTCCACATGTTATTCTGTGATTTGCAAAAATACTAATCTCTGATTGGTCAACCTCTAGCAAACACTGTCTTGTAATACGTCAATGTGCAGTACTTTGCTTTCTTGTCTTTATGCAGAGCCACAATACAAAGTTTTGCCCTTACCATGCCTGTCAGATCCAATTTCGATTCGCTTCATACGGTCTGACTGTTTTGACATGTCTACCGGTTCTAGACATGTGGTAACTAATGTTATCATATTACTTTAGTTCAGCAATATACCTTGCAGTATGTTGCCATGTAAATGGAAAAGCTTTACGGTTATTTGATTTGTGACATACCTTAATGGTTTGGTTCTTTATTTAGAAGACTTTTTTTTTAAAAAGTCCAGTAACGTCACAACTCTCAAAGCTAAAAAAAAGGCCTTATGTACATGGTCACTTTGCCACCTGGTGCAAACGCGTCATTTTCTCTTTTCAAAACTTGTTTTGTCTATACTTTTGCATTTTGTGAGAGTAATAGCCTAAGACATCTAACTGAGGCTCTTTACTTTGGTTAACTTGCAGATGTGGTAATAATAAAAGTCGGTCTTCTCCGGACATTGGGTCATATGTGCATCTGCCTGCTCATAGTTTTCATTACATTTGCAGAGTGCACTCTAATCCACAATGAAGATGGTGAGTAATGGCCTGAAAAGTAATATTCTATGGAGTATTCACATCATTTTTCAATAGGAGACAGCGTTCAGCGTAAAGAGTGGAAACAACTAAGCTAGTAGTTTTGACTTAAGCAATTGCATGCAGGCCATAAATGAATATTACCTCGGTTGAAAATGCGTGGAATGTGCTACATTAGCCTTTCATACGACCAGCACATTGAAGCATGGTAGATAAACGGAGTGAGGTATTGGCTGGCCGTTCCAGACGACGTTGTGGCATCACATTTTTTTTTTTTTTTTTTTTTTTTTTTCGTTGGGTTTTTTTTTTTTTTTTTTTTTTGTTTTTTTTTTTTTTTTGTTTTTTTTTTTTCTTTTTGTTTTTTTTTTTGTTGTTTTTGTTTTTTGTTTTTTTTTCGTTTTGTTTTGTTTTGTTTTTTTTTTGTTTTTTTGTTTTTTTTTTTGTTTGATTTGGTGGGGTTTGCTTAGCTAAAAAAGAAAAACATTCGAGCAATGAGTGCCCCAAATGTTGTCGGCAACTGCCAGCCAATACTAGATTTTGTTTCTCAATGTTGTATCTGACCAGAAAATATCTAAGACCAGCACATCTACGAAACATTGCGCCACATTACATATACCAACAAGGTTATCTCATACGCGAAGCAACATTACTTACTTATGACTATGGGGGGAGCACCACATAAAAGGTCATCGAACATAACATATTCCTCCGTTTCTGTTACATGCTTAATTATCAGTGTCCAATGGCTGTATATGTAGTTCTGTAATACTACTGGAAGATTTACACTAGGAAACATTGAAGCACCAGACTGCTGAATAGCATCTTACATTTTTGACACATTATGACCTCAAAGGCTAATTTAAATTTCCCATTTTGATGTTCGATCTGTATCTTAGTCCTTCTTAGGTCTGGCTGGTCTATCAATGATATTATGTAAATTGGCATGCTGATCATGATCAAGATCAAGATCAAGATCAAGATCAAAATCTACCATATCAAAGCTACTACCTTCCTCATTTTCCATAGTTTGGTAAGTACGGTGCTGCGTGTCTGTTGCGCGAATAAATGTAAATGCATTTCGATATGACCCATTTTCCAATTTCTAGGTCTGTTTTGCCACACACGGGATGATTCTGAGAAGCTTTGAGAAGCCAGAATATCCTTGAATGGGTATTCTAACGTATACACTATCACGGCTTCAAAGTCTGGATTGACATTTTTTGTTTTGTTATCCACGTGTATTTTAGCACTCGCTCCCCAAAATGGTGTTTTTCCACTGTGAGGCTGTGCTTTAGGGTACCTATTCCTGTAATTGTAGCACAATAGTGTAGAAGGGTAGCTTTCCTTTCAGGTTAAGTGTCTTTGCAATCCACTGGCACTGCATAAATTTAAGAAAAGCAAACAAAACACTCATCTGCCTGTATTTGACAACAATTGCAAAAGGAACTTTGAATTGAACAATTTGCCATCGGGCCACAGGCCATTTTTCTTCTATGCAAGGGACTCTTTCCCCAAAAAAATATTGGGAAGGAAATATCGCTGTCTACACACGGAGTAAAACAGTTTTTTCATAATTTACCAAGTATGTATGGCAAACTGCAAACAAATGACTTTTCCCGGCATTTTTGATCAATAAAACTAGCTTTAACATCAACCAAATTAATCTTTTACAAACTTATTCAAACATGTCACATGGTCTTACAAGGTCATTAAATACGCAGGAATTTGGTCAAGAGGATGTAAAGAACAGCTTATCTCATTAAATATGTGTACCAAAAACGTGAGGTCGATCGAGGTTAATGCTACTTACGCATGTGGCAACTCAAAGGGAAAGTAGTCTCTGTCCTTAAAAATAACCAATAACAGGGAACATAGAAGGTGAGTCAATATTAATGACTAGCGAAATGCACCCTAGTGTGTGAGAAAATATACAACAAAAGCTATGCCAGCAGTTGTAACAAAAGATGTGAAAAAGTTATATCAAGCACTACGTAATGACAAAGTTGAAACTGAAACCTGAACAAACAGCTATGCCAAGTACTATGAGAAAAGCAATGCCAAAAGCAGTGCCAAAATCTTTGACAAAAGGTGCCACAAGCTTGTACAAATGTAGTGCCACACTGATGCTAAAAGCTCTGAAAAAAGCAATGAGAAAGTCTTTGTCAAAAGATATGGCCAGAGTTCCACATTATATATATATATATATATATATATATATATATATATATATATATATATATATGTTTGAAAAGTTAACCAAACAGTGTCAATGTTAATTATTTTGGTCATGACCCGAGTGTATTGAACAGAAAATATAATAGCAACCAATGTGTACAAAGTCTTGGCCCTGTCTGAAAAAGTTTGCCAAGTGCCCAAAATGCATTAAAGAAAAAGGTCAAGTTTTAGGACCTGTGACAATGTCATGGAGCTGGTATTGAGCGGATATCAACATGGCACACAAATTCATTTATTATGCGGTTGCGCTTGCTAGACCAGCGGTTAACCCTTTCCCCCTTGAATTAAGACTGAGTCAACAGCTTTCCTTGGCATGGGTTGGGCACTAAAGTGCCCAACTCATGCAAAGGAAAGCTGTTGACCTGGGGCATGTGATCCTGATATGTCTCATGTACATTTCTCAGTCAATTTTTTCCCATAACTGTTGAAATTAGTTGAAAACACTGAAGCAGGCGACATTTGACCACCAGCCGGTTTTGGCCGGTTTGAGGGGGAAGGGGTTAAAAGAAAAGATGAGGAGCTCCTCTCCTGGCTGTATTTGATCATCTTTATCAATTTTCTCGGTTGAATTGCGCTCTGGCATCAACCTTGATACATGCTTGACATGTTCCATCAAACACTACCAGAAGTTTTATTCCAATGAGTAGATGTTACAACTGATTATATGCAAGACATGTATGAATGATCAAAATGTAAGTTCAACAAAACCATAAAACTTATATAAAACAATTTAAAAACACGCCTTCTTTAAAAAAAAAATGTGTGTCACGGTTGCTCAGGTTTTGGAAGAACTGTGTTTAAAGAGAAAGTGGCTTTATTTTAGCGTTACATATATGTTGAGTAAGGATTAACGTTATATTGTAAACATATAGTGTTAACACCATCCCATCTGATGGCAAAATATTTTTTGTAATTTAGTAGTTGGAAGTCATGCATAATGTTTTTCATATTTACTGGAAGCAAGCCTTGGGACTTTGAAGTTATATTTGGGAGTAATTGAACTCTGCTGGGAGTCCAGTATGTGGCAGCATCAGGTGGCAGTGGGTTTGATTGAACTCCACAGATGTGGACATTGAATGACCATATGCGTGCAAGCGTAGCATTCAGATGTCGGTACCCACTAAATGATAGTTCAGGTCAGGTTGGGTATGTGAGCATGTGCAAACCTACCAATGTGAGGCGGACGTCACCCATGTAGCAATCGGTGCCACCGCAGATAGGCAGAAAAATTTTAAAATCAGAATAAAAACTACGTACTTGTACTTATATATAATATGCGTAAATTATGTATCGTGCAAGAATTGGTAATTTTTTGCATTTAGTTAAATATTTCCCAAAACATACATTGAAATATATCCAACGGTACGTACAGCCTGCCATTCCTATATTCTTTTTGTAATTCTAAAACGAAAGTTTATCTATCTTGGATGTTTGGCTTGTATTTTATCTCTATGTCTAATTTTAGTGAGCTTTATCTAGAACTCCCATGGTTAATAGAAAACTCAGCTCTCCTTGGAGGCGACCTGGGGCCACAATGGCAAGATTTATGCTCCATTCTCATCAAAACTTTTTCTGTACGTAAAGCTAGTCAAGCAAAAACATGAATTCGGAAGAAACTTTTGACCATCCTATAAATTTTTGAGCCATTAAAACACGAAGGGATTAATTGATACCACTGTTATGTCACCTCAATTTTTTTTCAAGAAATTGCTTCAATCATGGGATATTTGGAAATATTTTGGCAAATTTGGTATTTTAAATGAACTTCATATCAATTCAAACCATGTGTGTGCGATGCACTGTTTAATATTTGTGCCCATGTACCCAATGGCTTGTTCACCAATTTTTCTTGGTATGATGCAGAATCCACAGAAGTACTCGGGAGAGGCAGCCTTCTCATGGCAGTATTCATCTACCTTGTGATTCGGTTACTACTTGATACTTTTTGTATGGTGGTTGTCATTCATAGAAGAATACACAAGACGTGGCACCAAATCATTTTCCATAAAGGTAACAATTGAGATACAATTTGCCAGTCTCAGCAAACAATGGAGGTTCGCCTAATGTTAGGTAATTGTAAAATAACATTGGTACAACATTGGGCCATCTCTCATTACTTGATGGGAATATATATTTATGTTTTATGCAGCAGTATCATCTTTATTTTGGATAAGTGATCCAGACGTATGAAATGAAAATATACAACTGAATATGTGCTTTTAGAAGCTAATCGACAAGACCATCATCTCATTCGCATAATATATTCTATGTTCTTTATGTCAGCGTGACACCTTGTCTGCACAAGATTTAGTTCATTTTGAACATACTGAGGAACCACTTAACTGCTGATATCAAGATAAACGTCGCAACATCCTTCACGTTTCCATCATTACGGTGTCTATTAGAATAATATACTTGACTCCTAACTTTTTATTTACGGCTAAACAAACGTAATAATAATAATAATAATAATAATAATAATAATAATAATAATAATAATAATAATAATAATAATAATAATAATAATAATAATAATAATAATAATAATAATAATAATTTTACCATTATTATTATCATCGTCATCAACATCAGCATCATTATCATTATCCAGTAAGAAAGACAGATATCCATCAGGACAACATCATCCATCACACATGGACGTTTGTCGTAACAAAACATAAAACATTCTTCTTCTTCTTCTTTTTCTTCTCCCCTTCTTCCCCTCGCTCTCATCTCCGTTTCCCCCTCCCCATCTTCATCTTCCGTCCACCAGTCGTCTGTCAAGAAGTCCCATTTTCGACTTCGCCAAATCCGGTACCCAAATCCTCTTCTAACTTGGTGTGGCTCTACCTTAGGTGAGTCACTACCACGTTTGTTCAAATGGCCACATTCCAGTGTTTTTTTATTGCGGGGGGGGGGGGGTTAGGGGGTGCAAATCTTAAAATTTCTTCCCCAAACTGCTCACCCACTTGCTTTGATATCACACAGAAACACTCCTTAGGACTCCTAATTCTTAATTTATTCATCATATGGCACTGCAATTTTTGTCTATTTGTTATGATTGTTGGTGTCTTGTTCCTATTATTGGCTTTTTCTCCAGAGCTGTCACTTAGATTAGGCTGAAACTTGGTGGATATGTTCCTTGTGAAAAGGTCAAAGAAAGTTGTCCACTAGGTGGCACTGCTGTGGATTCTTGATTTTTAACGATTTTTTATAATTAGGATACTTATTGGTTAATGCACCATTCCTATTGATTACTATGTAAGTCAATGGAATCCTAATGCTCAATATCATGTATTTTATCTGCCTAGCAGCAATTTTCTTTTTCAAGTTCTCGTTAAATATTTTTCAAGTTGTCATACTGCAGAAAAGTTATATTTTAATGAATTTTTAGACAAATATTAGAAGTACTTCTCGATGCCATATGCACCCAGCTAAAGCTCAACACAGGTCTATTCACTTGTAACTTTGATTTTGTGGACAAGCTTAGGTCAAGTGAGCGCGGGCCGTTTATAAAGCCCTTTTGTTTGTCTTTTGAATTGATGTGACCTTGATTTTGATTGGCATGTTTCTTTGATCATATCTGAACTGTAGCATATTGGAAAAAGATTCGTATGTCTCTAAGGTGCAACATTTATATTATGTGCGTATGTTTATATCTTAGAATGTGTAAAACCTATATTATCGGGGCCGTTGGCACCGATTTACCATTACCACCGTTCATTTTGACCTATTGAAAACATGGAACTATGAGCATGTAAAGATGATGAGACCTATTTAATGGCATCAGTAAATCACAAATATTGTTTGTTTTATTTCTTTCTTTTTTTTTAGATTTGTTATCTTTAAAATTGCAAGCTTATTTTTTTGACCGTTCAGAATTTACCTTTCGACTGAGCTTAGTATCGGTTGTCCCCTATCCTTTTTATTCAATATCCACTTGAGCAAAAATAGTTTGATATCCAACATGAATATCATCGTCAATAATACATGGTAAAACACGCTTCGTTGTCATCACAAAACATACATGGTGGCATAAATCGACGAGGACAGGGCGTAATTTCGAGGAAAGATCGCATTAGATTTTCTTTCATCGAGTTCTCTGTTTTATTTTTCAGGGTTTTTCCTAGCAGGAATTTTTTTCTGTGGGCCGTCTTTTCATATACTGATGCAGACAACACTAAAGAAACTATCAACACAGGATGCTTACTTTCAGCAGCAAATGACACCACTTTCAGGCTCAACAGGTACTTGCGTGCAAAAATATCCCTACATTGTGCACGACTCATGATCTTTTATGTGAAAGGGTAGTTGTTGACTGATGTTTTAATATGTTTGGTTGTGGGCTTTATCCTACGATAATGGACCTGAGGTTTAAATAAGACCTCTGGACTTTATACAGGCATTGATGTAAAAGCAGATTGATGTATTGTTGAACATGGATTTGTGCCTTCTGCGTAAATCTATTCTATCTAATATCTTATGTGTTCCATTATCAAAGGACCAGATTGCGTAAGGTATCGGGTCTTTTGCTAAGGCAGGTAGGTCACCTAGTATGTCCTTTTCTTGTTCATGGATCAACAGCGCAACTGGGACCCCAGGTGCTAGCTCTAAGGAATAGTGATTGACATTAAGTTGCTTTTTTCAATTGTAAAGGCTTCTAACTGATCTATTAGTATATGCAAATGAGTACATGGTTTCAAATAAGACCCCAAGGTCCTGCCTCCTATGATCTTGAGATGCTATACTATCCCTCCTCTCACTTTTTATTTTGGTCTTTAAATGTAAAGTTACTGCATTATGGCCCCTATGGCGGTATCCTTTACGTGCTAACATGTTGATTATTGTACGGAAGGTATTATTCGCATAATAATAGAGTTAAAAATTAGAAATGACTTCATATCTCGAAATAAATTACGATATCCTGGCTAGAAATAAAACATGCAAACGTAAAGAAAGGGACTTATTTTGACAGTTGTTCTAAAGCTGTCCATGTGAGCAGACCCTTGACATGAATGGTATAAAGCTTAGTAAGGAGACGGTAGAGGAGGTGAGAGCCAGGCAACACAATTCACTGTGTATAGCCCTCAGTAGAATTTATGCAATGCAACTTGGAGGATGTTTTACACTGAATAGCATGGCAGATGTTAGCCTCCCTCAGCCCGAAAGTTGCTCACATTCTAGGACAGGACCTGGGCCATGTGAATGATTTGGGATACACGATTGTGTCGAGGTTTATTAACAATTGCTATATGGGTATGCATACTATCGATACTAATGGTCAATAAGTAAGAGGTCGGGAGATAAACGTGGACATAGATAAATGGATGCTCCTCATCAGAAACCTGCTTAGAGTCAAGCTGAAGGAATCGAGGGTGACAAGACAAACCTGAAGAGGCCTGCTGCAAAACAGAAAGGACAGGATGTCAAGAGACAGAAAGTAATAGAGGAAGACAACCCTCGATGTGACAAAATAAGATATAAACGCGCCCCCTCCCTCCTCTGGGTCAAAAGAATGCTAGTGTCATTATGTATATCGATATCATCACACAAATGCTAATGAGCAAGATTTATGACTTGATCAAAGCAGTAGACAAAGATAGAGCAATCAATTTTTTAACAAAGGAAGCCACTCCCGTAACTTTGATGTGATTCTATACCTGCAAAACGTTTAATGAGCCACATACCGTAAAACCATGTAGGAATTTACACTATCTTGTACTGCTTTAGGTTAAATCGGGCAAAGTCACGTTTCTTGTAAGCCACACATCACACAAATATACCTTTGTATATAATAAACCTCTACATTTAGTTGACCAGGAAGGTTTGCGGAATCTTTCTTCAATAAAGATGGATAAAGATGGCACTCTGCATTCAAATTTGCATAAAAACAAGTGTTTTGGGTATAAATGCGTTTTTGTGAAATTTTGGGCTATTCCATGAACAATATGCAACATAAAATGGTTACATTTGTGCTCTTATGATCTTAAGACTCTTATGTTGTAAAACGTATGCGGAACTTTTTGTAATTGAATATTTTTTTTTTTTAAATTATGATCAATAATTGCAAAACGGCTATTTTTTCTTAAATTGACAAAGTTGACGGACTCTCCATTTTTTACTCATTTAGAAAAGGATGATACATTTCTTTGAAAATTCTTGATACCATTTTGCAATAGACTTTCTAAATCAGTTTTTATTTGATCAAAATCAGATAATTAGTGTAGGAAAAATATCTGCATGAACTGGATATTTTGGTGCAAATACCTATGTTCTGTTATCAAGATTCAAAGGTTAACACAGTCCACAGACTCTCATGTTAGCATTAAAATTATTTTCTTAGTTTCTTCATATTGTAATGGGACGAAAACAACCAAATTTGGACAACTGGTGGACAATATTTATGTCTACCAAAATGTCCAAAAATCTCATAACGAACAAAATCAGCAAAACTGGTTGGCCATTACCTGAACATGCCAGCTTACTAACTACATATGAAAACCATGAATCAGCATATTTTCTCTCACACACTGAAGGACATGATGGAAGAATACAAGAGGGTCACAGCAAAACCTTATGGATATTTGCCGCTGGATCTCAAGCCAGAATTCGAAAGATCAAAATGGAATTCTTCCATGCAGAGAGACAGAGGTAAATACAGGTGCCACAAGAAGAGGTAAAGCAGACCACGCCACCTCTTACATTCAGTAGACAGGAAACAATGGAGGACATGTACACAAACACAGAAGACTAAAGTTATGAACAGAAACCCAGTAATATGGAATCCAAAAAACCAGAAACTGTAGAAAAAAACTCACATTTTTCATCCTCCTGGAATCCAGAAACACAAAAAACAGACACGTTTGCCATCACCAGAAGCATTACACCATGTCATAACTGTGGTATTTTCTCTATTGGCATACACGAACATCATTTAGGGAGATGGTGTACCGATGTTCACGGACACAAAAAGACTTGCGGAGACCGAATGCTGAAATCTAAACTGACCAAAACAGATAGGTTAAGCTAAGGCGATCAAGACAATGATGTGGACAATATAGACGATGCAAGTGATCAAAACGCAGACAAGTTGGTATTTTGCCTTTTGCTTGAAAGAGTGCTTAGCAAAGTGGTGCCCATGTATCAAACAAATGGTAAGATTTACAGGAATGATGGGAAGACATGAAAGAAGCACGCCAAAGAAGGGTTACCTCTTACGTAAAGCAAGGCCCTGAATGCTAAATGTGCTAGTCAGTGGAAGATCATGCATGACGCAGACAAAAGTATAATACACAGCACCACCTAGGGAATCTTAATCTTTTTGTGGTCACCGAATACAACTGTGAATAAATTGCAGGACATATGCATAGGAGTTTTTAATCAACGTAGCCAGCTGCAAATTAAACAATTCCTCAGTATATGGGTCAGACCATGGGACAAGGAAAACGAATTGTTACCAGCTCTGAGAATTGTGCTTGATCACAGATATGCACGGACAGAGAGGTTACCTCAATCAGGCCAGATAGTGTACAAATATTTAAGTAGTGAAGTACAAACAGTCCTTACAGACACAAGGTTCCAATCTTTATATCATTTCAACCTCTTGGATGATCAAAACAAAAGGCACTGGTCAAAACGGGTCTTCATTTGGGGAGACATGGCCATGGGAGTTTTTTCATACCAAAGCTGGACACTGCTACCAAATCAGTGATCAATATTGTCACTCTTTGGGCCCAGTCAATCGAGCAGGCAAAGGCTGATTTAAAAGATGACGAGCAGAAAGCTGAGGAGGAATTTATAAGGCAATACCGAAAAGAAACGGAAACAACTTATCAGCAGGAACATAAAAACTACCCAAAGCAACGCCGTAAAGGAGAAATGGTTTGGAATTCCATGTGTCCAGTTTTGGAAATGGATTTTCACACAAGTCACACTTCTCCTCAATTACATACTTCTGCAACCATAATATGGATAGACAAAGTTTGTGCTTCAAAAGAAGTGTTATATTATATGGTATGTTAGCAAGCATTATTGACCCTGTAATTAATTCCTAGTACGCGATAACGTCTTGTGTATGTATGTATGTATGTATGTATGTATGTATGTATGTATGTATGTATGCATGCATGTAGATATGCCTGTTGGATATTAAAGCTGTTCAGTATAATGCTGTTCAACAAATGTTTATTTTATTTATTTATTTATTTATTTATTTATTTATTTATTTATTTATTTATTCTATTTATTTATTATGAGCAGATAAAGCAATACGTTTTTACTCATTTTTGTGATTTAGCTTTTGTTTATTTATATATTTAATTATGTTTAATTTCAAAAAAAAATCTTTTCAAGAACTACCTGGCCAAATGCTTTGCTATTGCATATGGGCTCACCTGGTGTCACGTACTTTTTTTAATGTGTGTATTGGTGCTATTTTCGATTTTTCCTAAGAACGACTGCACAAAATTGCAAGAAATTTTATCAGAAGATAATTTAACGAAAGGCAATGAAAGTTTGCAAAATGATGTCGTATGTTTCTTTGTGCCGAGGCTATGAGATATTGCACTTTGGAATCATGCATCAAGATATGCTGCTACTGTACGAGCGTGCGGCAATACAGTGTGTATATTGCAATATTGTCCAATAGGCTCTATGGAATGCTTAGATTTTACACACAGATTTCCCCCAGGTAAACGTGTGAAAGCTTTGTAAAGGAGGTGATGAAAAATTTTTCTTTCTCTTTTTATGAAAATTGTTTTCTCAATAACTGCTTGGCCGTTTGATTTCATATTATGTATAGGGTCACCTGGGTACACGTAGTTTGGTGTTGCGCTCTTTTTCCCTTCTTTTGAAATGCAGTTTTGTGTGTTAATGCTATTTTTGACTTCTACACAAAGGTGAAAGACTTCCGTGAAATTGTGTTAGAATATAATCTTCTTAAGGATGATGCAGGTTTGTGAAAATGTTGGGATTGAGCTTTGACGAAATTATGGGATATCATACTTTGGGAGCATGTGTCCGTTAGCGCTACTACTGTGTAGGTAAATATCAGTAGTATGGTGCATGTATTGCAACATTGTCAAAATATTTTACACTAAGTGTTCCCCCACATAGACCTTGACCAAAATGGTAAAGCAGAGTATGATGCAGAAATTATGCATGCTTTGACCGGCGATGCATATACAGTGGTCAGTAAAATTCACGATTTTGTTGACTCAGCAACTCTGACATGTTGTCTATTGGCTGGATAACGGTGGTTCCTATGGGCCAAGGTTACATGTAGATTAATAGGAAAGTACACGTGGCTCTCTTTTGGTGTCGTTAATTTGGACCGTGAGAGACCTTGAAATATTAAATGGACATATATACATCGATGGCCCATAGTTACTATCTAATATAGTTATAACAATACCTATGAGATTTCTTGTCGTCTAGTTAACACAACTTCGAATAACCTTGAAAGGTCAAGTTGACACATTGGTATGTTTCTTGGCAACATCAAACCTTCGGCCACTGACTGTGAAGTAACAAAGAAGTAAAGCATGCACCTGCAGAAGTACCAGGTTCCATTCAGCAGAACAAAGAATCGTCTCGATCGTCTTGTGTGTATGCGTGTGTCGCGTTTTCATTCTAACACAAATATTGGATAAAGCATATATATGTTATGATTATTAGAAGTACACTAGGCACTTATTAAATGATCGTTTCTGAGATGTTTTAAAAAATATAGGAGCCCCTTTATAAGCAGCTGGCTATGCAAGACACTGAGCCGTATATATTAACCATCTTTAGCAGCCTTCGCTCCAGGTTTTGGGTAATGACATGTATATTTGACTACACTTCCATTGACAGTAACATGTCTGGCACTCTGATCACGCATCGTATCTCATGTAGACATTTCTATGAGGGTCAAGTCCCTGGTCAATCAAGAGATACCAATCCTTCTGTACATATGATTACTTCTATTCTTCGAATACAGTATCGATTGCGTAACGCCCTTTATGGGGACGATGCATCCTCTAATCTCGACTGCATTGAAAAGATTTCTTGGGTTTATTATTATTATCATCATCATCATTATCATCATTAAAACGTTACAATTCGAAAGAGTTTAACCATTGCATGTATATGTCTTTTAATGTTATCAACAATTTAGCCAAGACCATCCAGTTAAAACCCATGATTTTACAGATTCCTCAAACGATACATCCGTATATATCAAGACTGAAAATAAGCTCACGCAACTTGCGAAATCTTTTAGATGTTGTTTGTATATTAACTTCCATTTGAAAAAAAACACGTTCGTTACATGCATGACATACTATATTTTCTCTTCATATGAATTATATAATGTTTAAACGTCAAACCTCTTCATCCCCACTCACTTTGGTCAATCTGTAGAGGGGTGCGAGTGGGTGACCCCGGGGTGGGTGTTAAGATCATGTGTGGTGTAAACAGCTGTCAGTTGTAGATAGTTCAAATTTGTGATGATGGGGCTTCAATTCTTCAATTTAGATATATGCCTGCTAACTTGGCACATCCACCATTCTATGTTAATTGCAAATAAAGTTGTATTGTTTGTATGAAATTTGTTGTACTGAACTGCACTGGTACACCGACAGTTATCAGGGGGTTATGTTTCTACAAACATACTTTGACAAGCCATGGCAATGAGGCTAATACTGGACAAACAACACTACTGTGTCACTGATCAGCCACTATAACATTCCAAGTTCCCCAGCATTTGAGATAAGAACTAACTGTCTGGGTTCGGATTACAGATGTGTTTGCGCAACCATCAATAAAAGGATACATTTAACTGCCGTTATTTCGGTACAGAAGTGACCTGTGCAACCCTGTGCAGTCAAGAGAACAGGTCTGTGCTTGCACGGCCTTTGTATTTAACTGTATTGTATTTCATGGGTGTACTCACTTGAGACAGGGGGTAGACATCACGTTCTGTTTTTTAATCCTTATGGTGCAATCATTCATTTCGTTATTCTGTAAATGATGACGCTTTATTTGCCATAATGTACTGTCGTTGCACCACAAGACCCTCTTTATTCTACAGTTTTTATTCGCATCCGTAGTACGATCTTTTCTCATTGCTCCAGGAAACACGGACGCTGATAAACGAAACGTAAAAAGCAATGGTACAAATGACACCAGATGGAAAGCTATTCTTCTTGTTCTTTATGCTGTGGACATAACAACATCAACAATCTACATGACAGGCATCACCTGGAACTACGTTATAGGTGAGGCACATACAGCCGTAACGATGTACAACCTGCACACATCAAGAGTAGATGCACATCAAATGAAGCATGTGCTATAAGCAAAGTGAACTTTGCGAATCGGGCCTTTGCTCAAAGCCAAATGTTTGTACGACATGTTACTGATAGATCGAAAGCAAATAGGGTTTGGTTTTTGTCTGTCCAGAATGTATTTAAATTTTATTGATTTAAGGGCGTAGTAAACTTAGGACTCTTATGAATTGATGTTAAATTTTCGTCTATGGTTACCATCCAATACCCTAAAAATTACATATTTTCTGAACGAAAACATAACATCAAGTTTGATTCTGGCGTTGAACGTAAAATGTTAGCATCGCTATTGATGTATTGAAATTTAAATTAAAATTCTTAAATTTTGCACAAAATTTAAAATAGCACTAAGTGCAAAAAATTTAAAATAGCACGTTGAACATAAAAATCAGATTTAGTTAATTGTGTGTAACATTTACATATATTTCATTATTTTAATAGCTTAATGCAAATGTATAGGCTTAGAAAATAATATATAGTTTATATGATCTCAAATAAGACTAGTTTATATGATCACAAATAAGACATCTAGTGTATGAAAGGTCATGTTTGGATCAAAGTCGTGCTTTTCTGTGTAAAGTTCTGTTACCACTTACCATGACCTTGAACCAGATTGTTAAAAATAGATCTTGGGATCGCATTAATGTGGTCAAAGCACCTAAACAAGATCAGAATGGAACTATATTAAATACGTAATAATCATTTTTTGAGAAACCGCCCCTTTACATCAGGGGCAATGCGTCCTGTACAAAGCATTGCGTTAAGTAGAAAGACACAACATTTACAATGAAGGGGCTTACATAATATATATATATATATATATATATATATATATATATACATACATACATACGTACATACATACACACACACACACACACACATACATACATACATACATACATACATACATACATACATACATACATACATACATAATTGTCTTTGGCCCTCCACTTGTTTGCCGTGGTCAGTAACCAACTTCCCCACGTACGTTTTCCACCACATTTCAATCTCGTCTGGCCCCTTCAGATCATACTTCTCTGCCAACTTATTTGTATCTGTCATCCACCTTGTCTTCTCACTAACTGCCTCAAGATACACCTTTCTGCACCACCTATCTTCTCCTACATCCTGCAAATAGCCCCAATAGTTCAACTTAGACTTTGCTATTCTATCCCTGACATTTATCCATCCAAGTTCACCTAGTACTGCTTGTGTTGCCACACATGGGGGAGCCCCTAGTATCCATTTTCCCATCTCTCTCTGTGCCTTTTCCAACCATTCCAAGTCTTTCTCACTTATTGAAATAACATCCAGACCATACGACATTCCTGGGACTGCTACCCTCTCCCAAAGAACTCTCCCTGTAAATGCCTTATTAAAACTATTCATTGCTGTTAGCTTTATCATACCCTTTGCTCTATTGACTTTCTGCTTAATTTTATCGACATGGTATCGGAACATACCCTGGCCGGTAGCCTTAATGCTCACTCCCAAATACTCATAATTATCCACTTCCCCTATTCTAATGACTTTCTCATGTCCTTCTGGTATCTCGAACCTTCCTACCATCCACTTCTCTCCCTGTCTATGTTACTGACCTAGAGCCATGACCTTACTCTTTTCTTCGCTGAACTCCAGCCTCCACTTCTCCCCATATTCCCCTGCTATCTTGAGCAAACTGTGCAGTATGTATGGCATATAGGACTTTCAGTTGTAAGTGATGAGCACATGAATCTAGACCAGGCAGATTCCTTATTAGGCCCCTTCAGACCTTCTTCCCATTTTGCATAATTATTAGCTCTGCATTTTTGGACCCATGAACAAAAACTTAAAGAATATCTGATTGCCAAATTCACAAAGATAACATTTGCGGTCACATTTCCTGAGTGGATAATCGTTATTGTTATTTGAAGCTTATCCATGACCCAGTATACTCTAGTATTTTTGTTCCTTTCTGAGAATTGAGAGTTATTACTTTTTTATTTTGTTCTTGAAAAATGTATAAATTTGACTTTCAATAATACGTTGTCCTTTAAGATAGTCTTGCCATAAATCCTCTACAATTCAAGTTTATATATTCAATTTCTGCCCAGTATCAGTAAAACATGTTTGCTATTTGTCTGCTAATGATTAAATCGCCAGTTTCTGAACCCCATAGTTTCCTGGCGTCACCCTCAGGGTTTTGACGAAGAGCCATCTCCCCCGGTTTCCGTCACAATGGCTTCCTACTATAACCATGCTTCGACATGACGATGAGACTAGACTTGTACCGAGTTGTTTTTGAAAACAACCCCAATCGTGACTTTATTCAAATTCCATTAGCTGTAAGACGTGAGCCTTGTTTTTATTATGCAATGTCTGCTTTCACATTGATCTGAATGCATATCGTATGATGGTCACTCCTGATGTCCAACACACCAATCTCGTCAATTGTTACGTTAATGATGTTTTCTGAAGGACCACCAGTAACAATTACATATTAGTCAATTACTTACCTTAGTGCACCTCGTTGCTATGTAAATTTCCCAGAACATTTAGATGAACAACTTCAGCTTCCGTAGATTCTACGGCATAACTTACCAGGTCACAATTTTTACTCCGTCTTCCACTTGTTCTAAAAAGGCAATGTCCCATTGACCGCACCCAGGAGCATACAATAAAAGCCTTCAGATTTCAAGACACTTATGTCCACTGTGAATTTGCTGGTCAGGTTTTCAATTTTATATGGTTGTTAATATTATCGCTAGGAAAATGAACGAGTCCCATAATTATTGCTTTATTTGTTCCGTGAATTTTAATACTAATCCCAACCGCTCAAGAGCACCATCTTTGTTATAAATACGTTATCATCGCGGTTACCAATTGACATTTTGTTGATTAAAAACCCGATTCCACTCCTGTCTTTTTATTAGGTTCGGATCTGGGCTTATCGATCCACAAATATTCTGGATGCAGTGTCTGGAAAGTTTGACACGCTTTGCAGGTCCGAAGTTTTGCATATTACAATACGGAATAGAAAAAAATGGACTTCTGCTTGTCAATCTCAGACTTACCACCTCTGTGACGCCGCTGTTTTTTAGCATGGCCACCGCCATACCGGCAATGCGGTCATTGTCTGTACCCTTAAACATACCACATTACTTAACTTTATGGTTGGCCATGGCACAGTCGTATCAGATTAGTTGGATGGATCGATCGATCGATCGACAGACAGACAGACAGAGATCGATCGATCGATCGATCGATCGATGGATGGACAGACAGACAGATAGATAGATAGATAGATAGATAGATAGATAGATAGATAGATAGATAGATAGATAGATAGATAGATAGATAGATAGATAGATAGATAGATAGATAGATAGATAGATAGATAGATAGATAGATAGATAGAAGATTTATAGATGTGTCACCAATGACACGGGGACCAGACGTTTATTCTCTACTTCATGGAACTCTTTTTTACTTCACGACAGGCCAATTGTTTTGTTTACACTGTGTGTATATCCATTCATCTGTTAATCATAATTCATACTTCTGCGGAATTTATATGCAAGAGGAACGTAATGTACTAAACGATATCATCAATATTTAGACTTCAAAGTATTTCTTAATTTGGGACTTGGTTCCATATAAAACCAACCACAAATATCAGCGCAGAATATGACCACATTCTTTCCACAATTGTCACTCAGTCGGGTACAATTTTTGCGCAGCTTGTTATTCTCAAATGTGTTATTTTTCTTTTATTGGTCACTATAAGAGGCGTGCGCAGAATATTGAAAAAGAGTTATTTACTCTGCAAACTTATGTGTCAAGAAGGTGTATGTTCTGATTCTGACTCAAGGAAAGAACGCTAGTAATATGCATCAGTCTTCTGGTTGTGAGGCTCACATATGTTATGATAAATGAAGAGACAGACTTTACTTCACTGTGGGACACTACTGCTGTGCTGTAGATACTTTGATCTCTAAAACTGTAGGAAGGAAAAGATGTCGGGTGCCCAAACACACGCTAGAATGGTAGCATGTAAAACAGATCACTATACGCCTATACCAACAAAATTATGTGTCACTTAATCAAGAGCAAATACCTTAGAAAGAAAAAAAGTCATATTAAGAGCAAACTTTTAGTATTTTGCTAAAGACGAATTTTTTCCTAAAGCAAATGTGGGGTAACACCATATATTTTTAATGTGGTACATGGCACTAAGCATGATTTAAGCAAAATACCCATTTTTGGAGAGGATTAACATATTTATCTTTTTGTGAGAACAATGAAAATCAAACACATAACATAGACACAACGAAAATTTTGAATTGGGCCTCAATGTTAAATTTCTGAAAATCTGTGTTTTGTTAGGCATATTATTGAGTCGATCTTCTGTAAGTGACTTTGTTCGTCACCTTTCCTTATTATTGTTCCAAGAGTTGACCTAGGTCACTTCGGCTGTACTCATATTTTGATTCAACTTCAATACTAATTTTAATTGTTGCACTAGATATATAAAGTAGCTAGCAAAAATTTATTCTTTTTAAGTTTTGAATTTATTTGAAAAAATTGGAAACTGGGTCTATAGAATATTTTCAACCTTGAAAATTGCACAAAATCAAAGGTTTACAAATAGATTTTAAACAATGTTATGATTGGACATATGGCACTTTCAGTTTTAAATGAATATACATTTGGCACGTCCGACAGAATTTACATGTATCTTGATGTTTTATTTGACCATAGAGAGCTTGAAATTACCACCTCTGCAGATTCGAAAAATACATTTATTGTTCTGGGTGCTTTACTTTAATAGGCTGTTTGTTTCTATATATGTTCAGTTTAGCAACGAATCCTCTAAATACAGTGGTTTAAGCAGCGCAACATTCACTTACACAATCTAATTGTTTATAGCTGTTCACAGCTGAATTTAAATTTCCTTGTTGCAGGTGGATGTTACTGGAATAGTGGATCATTCATCTTTTTGACAGCTGTAGCATATTTTAATTGTGTGGTGTGGCTTGCTGGAGGTTTTTTACACAAAAGAAAGGTTTGTTGAACATTCAAGTAGGACGCATTTACTTGTATTCATACGTACCTCTGTGAGTAGGTTTGCATTTATGATTACATTCATACATACATACATATATACATACATACATACATACATACAGACAGACAGACAGACAGACATACAAACATGCATGCATACATACGTAGCAGCAGTACCAGATTGTCGATCGAAAGAGCCCAATGTTATATAAACAGTATACATACACCCACACATACATACATGCATACATACATACATACATACATACATACATACATACATACATACAAACATACATATATACATACATACATACATACATACATGCATACATATAAACATATACAAACATACATACATACATATTATACATACAAAGCTTGCAGGTTCAAGCCCCACTCGTTCCGAACATAAAATATACATACATACATACATACATACATACATACATACATATTGTACTGATTCAATAAGCAAATCAACCTTTATATTCAATGATGTATTGTGTACATTGATATGAGAATTCAACAGCTATATGCATGATTAAAAAGCGATATTTTTATTCTTAAAGTAATCGTTGGTTCAAGACGAAGGATATGCCATATATATATATATATATATATATATACAACATAACATTACGTACACCATATGGTTCCACGTCGAAAATGAAGTACAGTGCTCAGTGACATTAGACAAACCACTGTGTGGTACCTGAAAAATCCTTGTATTTGCATGTGCACTACTTCAAATTTGATAGGAATAATTTCATTCTTTAGAAAGTGACTTCGTCTAGTTTGGCTATTTTATATCATATTTATTTATTATATTTATTATCCTTGAGTTGGAGAAAAACAAGGATTTACCGGTTCCAGGCACTCCATTGAAAACCACGGATTCACAAGAGCAACAGCTCCAAAAGAAGATGAAGGTAAAGCCTCAACATGAAATATTCACGCACGCATTCACCTTAGTGTACTTTTTTGTATGTTGAATATTAACATTGCATTCTATTTATTGTGACAAATTAAGTAGAAATGGTCAAAGCAATACAGATATGACCTAGGAAAGAGAGGTTTTAAGCTACCACCCAACGACCAAAGTAATACTGACAATATGACCTGGCGAGGCGACTTTGTAACTTTAAATCTTATCACCTGAAGCCAAATACCAATGACAATGTTTGTGCTGAAGAAAACACACTCTTTCCCATCCATCTCAGCTGCCCGTATATTGTTTTACTCGTTTATATTACAGTGTATCACACATTGGTGTCTAATACCTTGTGTCGTAATGAACCTCAAAACGACGACAGACAGACATTATCCATGTTAATTGTATTTTGTCTCTCTTGGTGTGCTCAATTGGAATAAGCAAAAACTGAAATATAGTTGTATCTACCTATGAAGACCACCTGCAGGGCTTATACGGTCTTAATATGGATATAAATAGCGATAAATAAAAACGGGGCACTAAATTGGTGGTCTTAATATTCCAGTATAGAACAAACGCTTGACAGAGGTGGTGTTAGTTTGGTACTTTGGCATAGTTGCGTTCTTTCATTCACATCTTTTGCTAATGATTTATATTGTCAGGGCGCAACAGCACGTTTGGGCCACGTTTAAGTCACCTGACTTGTCAGTCAGCTGAGCTTATCTTTTGATCGTTTGTCCGGTACTTGGGCGTCTGCGTCCGTCTATCAGCTATTCACATTTTTGATTTCCTCTACAAAACCGTCACTGAGATGCTTCTGAAACTTTGTGGAAATATAGCTTGTTGGTGGGTCCAATAAAGGTGTTCACTGGGTGAAGATATTCCACATCCCCGATTTTAAATAACATTTCAATGTATGTACTTGCCGATTACTGCATACATTCCGACTGATTACGATGCAAGTCAAATGCAATTGTCATGGCAATTCACTTTTTTACTTGTTCTCCAAAACCGTCGACCATATTAACTCCAAAGTTGGTGAGTATGTAACTTGGAAATGCATCTACCAATTTTGTTCAGACTGGTCAAACTCCAGTGACTTTGAGATTGGTGGCGCTGCGAAGTTGGCGGTTTTTTGTAAGTTTTCGTGGGGTTTTTTTGGGGGGGGCTATTTTTTATTTATTTAAACCCGTCACTGAGATTTTTCTGAAACTCGATGGAAGTGAAGCTTGTAGAAGGGTTAAATTAATGCGTCACTGAGTGATGAAATTCCTCATCGTTGATTTTTAACATTTTTTTCTTATTTCAGGCACTTATCGGTGAATGCAAACGTTCCCATGATTACAGTTCAATTCAATAGGGATTGAAATTGTCAGTCACATTAATGACCTCTTTTCCAAAAACCTTCAACGAGATTCACTTCAGATATGACGGGAATGGACCTTGAGTGGATCTGTACCAATTTTATCCACGTTTCTTTCCGCAGATGGGGTTGGGCAAAACCTTCAGACATCTTCTCCAAAACAACTTAGCCAATTGCTTGGAAATTGCATCGGGATACTTCCAGAGACCTCTAAACCTTAATTTGTTCAACACAGCTACAGTCCTCTCATTTCTAATTCCACATGTCCCCAAAGACGTAATGATAGCTCTTCTTAATGTGATGGGAACTTGCGTACTTTGTGCCTCTCCAAAGTGTTCAGTAGCCTATGTGGACACATAACTTAACAATGATTCAACTGTCAAGTATGTCATTAATCCCACTGTTGGTTAACCCAGTTGTGACGACTGTATCAGCATTGAGGCCCTGAATTTCTTTACCCACGAGCAAAATAATTTCTTTTAAATTTTAGCAAGCAATGACCCTCAATGAAGCAAATAAGATGTATTGCATGCGAAACAATACATATGCCTAAATCAGATGAAAATTGATTTCGTGTTCAGTGAGGTTGGTAATTGTTACTCAGTCAGAAGGTCAATTATACCTACGAAGCAAGTTAATGCAACCAGGCTTTTGACCGACCTAGCCCTACTCAAATGTGCACACCTGCCTATTGTGGACACTTTCTGTAGATCCTGAGGAGCACACAATTGATATTTCAACCGTCATCAAATTACATATCTTGAGACTTTTGTGATAAATATAAAGCCGTTTGCATTTGCTTGTTTATATCTGTTGTGAAACGCTTTTACTTCGCACAACAGATCTTGATGGTTTGATTTTGCATATTATTCGTTGAAAAAGGCACTCATTTGAGTGAATTATTTTGTCAACCACAAAGACTTAAACAGGCAGCTTCCAGACACCCAGTTGAATCCTTTTGGTACTTTAACAGCAAATTGAAGTGCCATACCATACCTCACTTGTGCCTGGCATGAAAGGTTGTGCCACCAAAACAAATTCAGCCTCAAGCATAAATCAAAGTTTATGACATATTCTTAACCATTGCAAGTATATACTGCTGGATCACATCTTGTGAGGATCTGCTAGTCTTGTGTGATATTCTATACATGCTTCAAAATACTTAAACGTATCACGAGAGCAGAGTTATAGTTTATATTTCACTTTTGAAGGAAACCATAACACCTAAGCTTCAGTTATTATAACTTCATTGACACAAAACAACACTTTGCTTTACTTTTACAGCAAGGGAAGCCAGTTATGTTGGTAATGGGTGGCATGACTGACAACGGACTGAGCCAGCAAGTAACAATGTCAAGCATAAACAGAGATGGTCACTTGGGACCATTCAGTGACGTTAGTCAGATGCCAGCTGCAAGATATGGTAGTGGTGTGGCTGTTGTAAATAAACAGGTGTATGTTTGTGGAGGTGAGTCAGTGGCACATCGGGTAAACTGTTCACTGTGGAGGTACAGCCCGGAAAAAAACACATGGCAGAATTTACAGTGTATGCCGCAACCACGAGCATGGTTCACGCTTTTTGGTTTCAAAGATTCGATACTTGCAGTAGGGGGTCTCACGGAGTATCAGAATGTCGGACTATACAAATTTTTGTCTCTACCTTCGTGTATCTCTTTTCATATAAACACAGGTCACTGGACTGAGTTGTCCAGTCTCCCAGCAGCTGTGTCTGGCCATGCAGGATGTGTTGATAGTGATGGAGTAACGTATATCTCAGGGGGAGACTATGATACAGACTCAAACGTAGTTACGTGTCGCCGCGTACTGTGCTTCAATGGACAGGAGTGGCAAGATATTCCAAAGATAAATCATGAACGTACCGGTCACGTGATGGCGTATTGGCAAGGCAGGCTCCTGGTGTCAGGAGGAGCAGCATGGACCAATGAAGGCTGGATGAGCATGCGCACCACAGAAATATTGGACAGATCAACCCAGCAGTGGTCAGTGATATCATCCTCCCTGACAAATGGCCGGGCTGGTCCTGGTGTTGGAATTTATGGAGAAAAGGTGTACTTAGTAGGTGGATACAGCTGGAACAGCCTTGGTATCGTCTGTACGCATGACACTTTGTTATGCCTAGCTTCCTTTGAGAGTGAATGGACCACCCTTCCTGTCACTCTACCCTCACCTGTAGAATATCCCATGGTATGTCTTCTGAACAGTGACTTACAGATCACAGATATGTTAAATAGAGTGCCCCATGGCATGTCTGCTGAGCACTGATACATTGTAATATGTGATGTAGAACATCCTATGGCAGGTCTATTCAGCACTGATAGATAGCAATATTTCATGTAAAACATCCTATGGCATGTCTACTAAGCAAAGATACACAGCAATATGTCATGTAGAACATCCTATGGTATGTCTACTGAGCACTGATAGATAGCAATATTTCATGTAAAACATCGAATGGCGTGGTTTCTGAGCACTGACGCATGAAAGTTCATAATTCATGGAAAGTTCATAATTTGTGGAAAGTTCACAAGATGTTGAGTTAAACTTTTGAAGAGATTATGACAACATCTAAATTTCACCAAAGTTCAGATTGGTTATTTCTGAATATTATGGAGAGCTGTAAACAATCACCCGTCCTTCTGCAAATCATATTCTAAATTATCAGAGCTATAATCGATGAGCCTCCACAGATCACGTCACCATTTCAGATCTACAGACCATTACTGTACCTATTTACTTACTCAATGATAAATATAGATTTCCCATGCACTATAGAACAATCTGGTATAACAGGGTATCAAAACAGACTGTCCCTTGGTGGCCATTTTGGGAACTTTATTTTTAAAACCTGGCAAGATAGTTGATATAACTTCGGATATCTAAGTAGAATGTCACTTTTCATGCAATTTCAGCCAGACTTGTCAAATCTAGGCTGTTTTGAAATTTTTGAGTTGCGAGAAATCCTTTCACAATATAATTTTAATTTATTTGTCAACCTTGGAATAAGATGCCACGTCTAATCGAAACCAACGGTCTTTAGGTTTAACAAAATGAAGCTACACGTACTGGCAATTGATCTCCAATTTTACTGTTCATAATTGTAAGTATCACACTTGTTCTTGTGTATCCTGTTACTACTGATATTCATATTTATGCTCTTATAACACGTATATGTCTGTAAATAATCTTGCCATTATGTCACATGTATATGAATATACCAAGTGAGATCAACAAGCATTTCATGCTTCTTTCCCTGTCTTTCATATTTGTAAGTCAATATTCATTTGTACTTTGATTATCAAATAAACATTCATTCATTCATTTCTTAAACACAAGTTCAGCATTTTCTAAGAGTAAAAAGAGTCTACTATCTGCTTTTAACCACCAGATTACTTGTTTTGTTATGACATTTATAAAACAAATTTTAAACACAAGAAATTTTAGCCATCAATATGAAATATCTAACCCCATAAAGCAAATAGGTATTGTTGAATTAGAAAAGTGTGCAAAACAGATGTACTTGTGTCAATTATACGATAAGAACATGAAAGGAGTTTTCAGGAAGTCCGAAATCAATTAAATAAACGATATATGTACAGTTCATAGATGTTTTAATCACGCTATCTACTTAATCGCAACGTTAAATGTTAAAAGTAGCTTAAAGAGGTTTTTTTAAGAAATACAGTTGAGGCAGGTGCCTTCACGTGTCTGTTGTTGCCGCCCCTTAAAATTTGACACTTTGAAATCTGGTACGTTTTTACACGTGATCATATGCTACAGACTTCAGGTCGCAGGGGTGGGTCCATGCAAGTTGACTGTAGAGTAACCAAAAGAGCATTAATTGTATAAGACACCATTATATTTTATTCAATTATTTGTACGATTTAGTATAGCATAGCCACATTTGTTTTACATGGATTGTGAAAGAAGTCCAGCATTGACTTATCGAGTCTCTCTCCGTGGCAAAGATGTTGGCGTATACTTCCTACCTCGTCTGTAGTGTCAAATGTAAAAGCTTTAACAAGCATGGAGGATATAATTTTATAACCTGTGGCTGTGTAATGGAGAACAGAAAATACAGCGTGGTCTGCATATGCACCTGTTACGTAAAAGGGGCAATAAAAAATGTCAACTTCATGCTACAGGGACATTGGGCCTGTTGAAGTCATGTCACGCAAAATACATTTTGGAACGGCCCTTATCAGAACAAGGTTAATGGGAGTGTCAATCAAAACTTTGAAGTAGCTGGCATTTCACTTTAACCGAACAATATGAACCGTATATGTAATTTGATATTTACAAATAAGGCAAGCAGTATATATTGGACGTATACTTGCAATGTGGTCCCTAATTAATGCAGTGTTTTAATACTGCTGAAAGAAGAAAGAGATATTTTAATTGATCAAAAGAAACAGAGTATTAAAGCTCGATGAAAGCAAATTATGTTTGAAATACGTTCAGTCCTGCACGTGGTCCTTTATGACTGGTGGTCCTTAGGACCGGTATGCCTCAAAGACACCCAGACAGAAATGATAAAGAGAATAGAGATTTATAATAATAATAATGATAATGATAATGATAATGATAATAATAATAATAATAATAATAATAATAATAATAATAATAATAATAATAATAATAATAATAATAATAATAATAATAATAATAATAATAATAATAATGTGGCGGTAGCGAGTTTGTACGCTCTAGACAAAGGCAGACTCAGAGAATTAAATAAAATACGACCCAAAAGAACGTCACATGTTTCAAAATATACAGGTAACACACCAGATCCGATCCGACCGCGCCAGAAACACTGTGTGCTTTCTTGGAGGTGAGAAATTCCTTGTATTTATATTTGTTCAAACAACTCCAAACAATACCAACATTCAATTACTATACGCGGCCGCCGCGACATTTCGTGGTGGAATGTAAAAAATCAGGAAAAGTGTCTGCCACACACCGGGTTGAAGGACTTTTAACTCTTTCAGTGCCAAATCTTGGACTGAGTCAACAGCTTTTCTTGGCGCGCATCCTAGTACAGCTTCGAGGTTACCTTTAAGTGGTGCGCTTGTGAATTTCAATTGCTTTCAGAAATAAAAACTGTTAAATTTGTACGTTATGTTTTTAATCATTTTTGCAATACAGTTATGATCACTGGATAAAAATAAAACCATCCCCGTGAGGAACACTGCAAGCCAGAGCAGCCTGGCTCATGGCTTGCAGTGTTGCTCTTTTTGGTTAGTGTTACTATTTGAGCTGAACCTGCTGTGATTTGTGCCCTGAATGTCTTTGCTGACCACGTTTGGCACATTGAGGACGGTAGGCTTTAATCATCCTTATCCTAGACCTACTTAGTATTGGGTGACCACGTTTGGCACATTGAAGATGGTAGACCTTAATCATCCTTACCCTCGACGTCCTTAGTATTGGGTGACAGAGTTTGGCACGTTGAGGAAGGTAGGTTATGATCATCCTGACCCGAGATGTACTTAGTATTGGGTGACCCAGTTTGGCACATTGAAGGCGGTAGGCTTCAATCATCCTTACCCTAGACGTACTTAGTATTGGGTGACCAAGTTTGCACATTGAAGACGGTAGGCGTTAATCATCCGTACCCTTGACATTCTTAGTCTTGGGTGAGCAAGGTTAGCACATTGAAGACGGTAGGCATTGCTCATCCTTACCTTCGACTTACTTAGTATTGGGTGACCAAGGTTGACACATTGAAAACGGTAGGCTCTGATATTCCTTACCGTCGCCTTACTTAGTATTCTGGTGACCACGGTTGGCACATTGAGCACGGTAGGCTTTAATCATCCTTATCCTAGACCTACGTTGTATTTGGTGACCCATTTTGGCACATTGAAGACGGTAGGCTTTAATGATCCTTACCCTCGACGTATTAAGTATTGGGTGACAGAGAATGGCACGGTGAAGACGTTAGGCTTTAATCATCCTTACCCTCGACGTATTTAGTATTAATTGACAGAGTTTAGCACGTTGGAGACGGTAGACTTTGATCATCCTTACCCTAGATACTTAGATGTACTTAGTATTGATGGACCAAGTTTGGCACATTGAAGACTGTAACAGAGCCTCTAAGACTAAGAATAAAATCTGGCACTGTTAAGCTATACATATCTTGCATTATCTTATTTTCTCTCACTATCTAATTTCCTATGGTATAATTTGTATTGTGCTTCAAGTTTGTAAGTAACTTTAATCTCGTATTATCTAATTAGCCAATCTCTGTGGTGTACCACTCATTGTTACAATGTATTGTTGATCTTTGTTCTCCCAGGTATCAGTGGACACCTCTTTAAATGACATCATGCATTTAAGGGTAAATAATCATTAAAGGTCCACTTCAAGGAAATGACTTTTTTGTATCTTATACCAAAATACCTTTCCCATCAAACCTGGAACTGTTTTCTGGAGTACATAACTTTGATGTAAGCGGTTTTGCTTGATGGGCAGACCTATTAAGCAGTTATATTAATCACATCAGGAATGTTTATGCACAATCACGATCTATTTTTACAGCTGTTTTCCAACATTCCAACAAAATTATATAAAATTACTCCATTCAATTTCTTGCACATGTTACCATCAGAAAGAGCAATAAATATGAGTGTAGGGGGAGAGATCACCAGAGGTGGCTATAGTCTGATCTGAATACAAGAGTGAAACCATCTGGCTGTGTGTTCTGGAGTTGGTGTGTGTACTGGTGTTGATATGTCTTCATTGCCCAATCTACTGATACAATCCATACAACACAACAAGAAGTCAATCTGTACAATTTCGACTAAACCAGGGAGCCCCTGAAGTGACCTGGTTACAAGACGGTAGGCTTTAATCATCCTTACCCTAGACGTACTTAGTATTGGGTGATAGAGTTTAGCACGTTGAAGGCGGTAGGCTTTGATGATCCTTACCCCCAGATGCACTTAGTAAAGGGTGACAGAGTTTGGCACATTGAAGACAGTAGCCTTTAATCATCGTTACCTTCGACTTACTTAGTATTGGGTGACCAAGCTTGGCACATTGAAAAAGGTAGGCTCTAATCTTCCTGGCCGTCGACTAACTTAGTATTCTGGTGACCAAGGTTGGCACATTGAAGACGGTAGGCTTTAATCATCATTATCCTCGACGTATTAAATATTGGGTGACCCAGTTTAGCACAATGAAGACTGTATGTTTTAATCATCCTTACCCTCGTCATATTTAGTATTGGGTGACCCAGTTTGGCACATTGAACACGGCAAGCTTTATTCATGCTCACCCTAGACGTACTTAGTATTGAGTGACCACATTGAAGACGGTAGGCTTTAATTATCCGTACCTTTGATGTACTTAGTTTTGGGTGACCAAGTTTGGCACATTGAAGACGGTAGGCCTTAATCATCCTTACAGTCCACTCAGTATTTGCGAGGTGTTTTATGAACTACCTGAAACTGTCAATCTTGATTCTATTCCAGTCAACATTGCTTTGAACATTGCATTCTACTCATTCTACTCAAACTTTCCTCCTTGAGGCCAATTGATTAAATCAAAACTGTTCTTGATAAAGGCTTATTATTTAAGTAGTTTTCTAATTTTGTTGAAAAGCATTTGATAGAATGGAATCTAGTATCATAAATTGAGGCTTTTTTCTGGAATTATATAAAATTACCTTTTATACTATCTCACAAAGCACAAACAGATCGCAGGAATATCAGAGAACTATTTGCCAAAAAAAAATGCAAATATCTACTGTTGTCCGTCAAAGATCATACCCAGCCCTCTTTTTTTTATTTTTATGCAAATAATTTGTATCTTGCATTATCTATATTTGATTCCACGCTGTGCGCTGATAACAGTGCACTTGCCAAGTCACATTGCACTTTCAATTTCTTCCAACGCAACATTTAAATGTCGCATTCACATCTACTTTTGCAAAGTGTTGATTTATCAAAGCGTCTGATTGGTTAGTGACAAACTATGTCTAAATATCGTAAAAACAAGAACACGGCATTTCAAATTTAAATGTAAATGATATGTTAATGTCACAGACAGAAGTTTTCGATTTTATAGGCGTTAAGGCCTACGATCTCAGGGTCCTTCAGGAGCTTTGTTTTAGCCCCCTGTCACCCCTAACATGATATAGTAAAATATTCGGAGATCCTGAAGACACATAGACGAAAGAAAGTTTCACAGAACACCATGAAGCATTTCGACAAGTGCCCACCTCTAGTTTTAGCACTGAAGAATGGTGTGTTGTCCAAACTTGAAACAACGCAAAATAAGTTAGTGAACATGAAGAATGTTATCATGTGGGAGGCCCATGTAACGAACCTTTAGACCTCTGTACACATGGTGTGTGTCCATCCATATTTTAAGAATAATTTTGGTGGTTTCAAGCAACTTATAATATAACAAATTGATATCTTAGGTAGGTGGCAATTACATAAAAGGTATGTTTCACTAGCGTCACGGCCCACAATGGTTTCAGCACCCTATTCTGTTGTTCTGCATTTCACAGGCCTATTTTAAAGTAAACATTAGCCTAACCAAGTACATTTTTTTCTGAAAGTATACACTCCTCTGTCTGCCCACAATTCACATTTTCAGTTCTTCTCCAAACCGTCAGCCAGGTCCACTTCAAATTTGGTAGCGATGTACCATGAGGGCTCTCTAACAACTTTGTTCAAATCGTCATGCTCCAGTGATTTTCAGATTTATTAGGAATTTTTTGTTGGGGGAGAAATTTATTTTAAAAAAAAAACAAACTTTCTTTCCAAAATTTCAATGCTAACTGCTTCGAAATTTGATAGGGTCACGTCTGGGGATCCCTAAACTTTAATTTAATCAGCAGGTGGCGCTGCATTTTTTTTAATATAATATTTAGTGAATTTTGGTGTTTCACTTTTTCCGACTGTTTCTGCAAAAGAATTCCTCAGATTGTGTAGATTGTGCTGAACGTTACAGCAAATCGACTTGGCTGAAGGGTCCAACAGAGTCTCAGTGTTCATTCTTGGGTGCGGCTTTGCGGGATTAGCGCATTTTTTTCAGGGAAGACGCACACTGATTTAAGTGACGGGCCCAGCCGGGCGCACTTCAATAATTTTCCAATTTTGTAAATTTGATGTAACTTGTGAATACTTTAATGAAAAATTTAATAAGTTCGTGATTTTCATGCCACGGTCGGTGCATAGACTCTGGAAGCCACAGCTATTGAGTGAGAACTCTGTGTGCAGCTCCTGTTTACATTAATAATTTTGTGAGTCATCGTGTAGGCATGTGGAACAGCGGCCCTGATTGGACACAGCGCAACGCTCCCACGGTCATTGTCCAATAGCAGCCGTATTTACATGGTTACGCTTCCCTGAACAACGTGGTCGACACCGCTGCACAACCACCATGCCTGCAAAGCGAAAAACGACAGCCGACCGTGAACAGACACCGAACAAAAGACAGACAACTTTATTAGGATGCTGGGGGCTACCGAAAACTACCGTTGATGACAGCGGATCGAAAAATTCGACAGCGGATGGTGATGCCGTTGCTGAGAGTGATGCAGAAGTCGTTGATGCCATCCATCATGGCGCAGATGGGGCAACAACAACAACGGGAACTTCAACAAGCACAGACCCAGCCCCGGGCCCGGATGATGTAGCGCCAGCCAAAGGCAAAAACAAGAGTGGTTTCCCAAAAAGTTTCCAAGAGGCTTGGATGAAATCGTATTCCTGGCTGCGTTACGATCAGGAAACAAAGGTAAGTTTTCATAACTTGAATCACTTATGGTAAACTGTTTGTGATATTCAGAGATCTATCTTCTGTGCCTGTCGCAACTGGTCCGTGTTCCCAGGCTGTGGTAAGTTTTAACTGAATTATTGAATATGTCAGTTTTGCATGGAAGCGCTTTACTGAGAAATTTTTAACTATGTTAGTTTTGTTTGGGAACAGTCCTGCCAGTTGGTGGACTAAGGTGCAGGGAGGAGGGGGGTAAAAATCTCAAACGTGCCTGGTGCAGGGGGAACCCTGTTCATTTTTTTTTCAAGTTTGGAATTTTTTTTTTCTCTATTTTTTTTTAACTTAACTTATTTATTTATTTTTTTTTTTTTTCAGTTGATGACCTGCCATGTATGTCTCAAATTCAAGAAAATGAATGTCATGACAAAGGACACCACCATTTTTAGGACCAGCACACTGACAAGACATGCATCCACAGATGACCATCGTGCTGCTGTTCAGGCAGACAAGATGCAAGGGGTACTGGCTTCACAAGTTGAACAAGTGCTGTCACAAAAGGAGGAAGCCATCATGATTTGCTTGAAAGTAGTTTACTGGCTTGCAAAAGAACACTTGCCAATGCACAAGTATCCTAGCCTGATGCAGCTTCTTGAGATTCTCAATTGTCCACATGTTGATGCACTTAATATTAGTAAGAGGGCCACTTACACATCAGAATCAATGGCTAATGACATGCTTGACTGTTTAGCAGCGGTTATAAGGAAAAGGCTGGATTCAGCATTGTTGCAATCCCCCTTTATAAGTTTACTAGCAGATGAGAGTACTGACATTACTGTGCATAAAAAATTGGTGGTTTATGCTAGAGTGTTAGACCCACAAACATTTCGCCCATCCACCCATTTTTTAGACAATGTTAAAATTAAAGATGGCACTGCCATTGTCATTTGTAACGAACTGAAATCTTTCCTTGACAGCAAGCAAATACCATTAGTAAAGTCATGGCTCTTGGCAGTGACGGTGCTAAAGTTATGACCGGCACAAAGGGTGGAGTCACAGGTCTTATGCTGAGGGAAAATCCTATGCTTGTTAATTACCATTGTATTGCACACAGACTTGCTCTTGTTTCATCACAGGCAGCTGACCAAGTGCCCTACATGAAAAAGTACTCTGAAATATTGACAAGTTTGTTTTACTATTTTAAAAGCTCTGCTGTTCGTGTAGAAAATTTAAAGGAAGTGCAAAGGGTACTGGATCAGCCTGAGTTGTGAGTGAAAGAAGTTTATGATGTCAGATGGCTTGCGGTGTACAGTGCTGTCTCTTGTGTATTTCGCACCCTGGACTCCCTACTTACATATTTTCATTCATGTGGCCTAAGTAATGCAAAGGCTTCAGGGTTTGTGAAAAAAATGAGTCAGCATGACTTCATATCCACCACATACATGTTGATGGATGTATTGAAAATAGTTGCGGTTTTGTGTCTACAGATTCAGAAACAGGACTTGGATGTGGCCATGGCCAAAATTGAACTTGATTGTTGTTTGGATAAATTGCAGAAAATCAAAGATGGTGAGGTTGGAACACATATGACAAAACTGAGCCAGGATGTCAAAGAAAATGAAGACGGCAAATTTATATTCAAGGAACAACATGTGTTGCCGGGTGGTCAAACAAACATTAAGTCAATTACACACAACTTTGTTGAGAAAATCATAGAAAATTTAAAGTCAAGGTTTCCAGATAATGATTCAAACTTAATTGCAGCTTTTAGTGTTCTGGCAATGAAGCCACTAGGGTCAGTTTCCTCTGAAATGAGGAAAGAATTTGGAAACAATCAGATTGAAACGTTGCTGAAACATTATGGACATGAACAGAAGTACACAGCAGTTGGAGAGGAGCATACAACTGAAGCTGTTGTAAACGCAGATTGTACCAGAGAGGAGTGGAAAAAGGTGAAAGAAGTTGTGGCTTCAGAAGGTTTTACTACACTAAATATGGTTGATCTCTGGGCATTGATTAATAAGCACTATGCAGATAGTTTTCCAAATATGCTGAAGCTAGCTGCTCTTACATTAACTGCCCCAATACACACAGCAGACTGTGAATGGGGATTCAGTTCCCAGAACAGAATAAAAACTAGCAGCAGAAACAGGCTCACACCAAACAGACTTGCAGACCTTATGGTTGTCAGCATTGGAGGCATGGAAACCAAAGACTTTGTTTCCAGTTTGAAAATTTGGAGGAATAAACATGCAAGAGACTTGTTTTGTAAGCCATGATAATTATGATAATTTATCATAATTATCATGGCTTACAAAACAAGTCTCTAAACGACTGAGTACATCATAACTCGGTAATTTAAAAATTATGACTACAGCAAACAGTGTTTCAAAGTTCATAGTTAATATTTCCAATCATTTCAACTGAATAATGTCACTGTTGTTTTTCAAATTATTCAGTTGAAATCCATTTCAAATATTAAATAATTAAATGTGAACTCTGAAACACTGTTAGCAGTGTACAGTGGTCCCCCTCTTATAAGGTCCCTCTCACCAGAGGCCGCCTGTCTTGAAAGGCCAGCATTCGTGTGCAGAAAATCTGGTATTACCATTATGTTCTCCCCCTCAAGAGAGGATACCCCTCTTATAAGGCAACCTTTTGGTTGCATTTGGGGTGGCCTTATAAGAGGGGGGGGCCACTGAACTGTGCTTGCTGTCACTGACTGTGTCACAGACATTCTGCAGACAGTATTTGATCATTCACAATTGCCACAAGTTGACAACATACTCATATTATGAGACTCGGATATTAAATACTGTAGAATTAAAATTGGTATTTAGTACTAGTACATCACATGCTACGGTGTACTTGATTTCTTTATAATTAAGCTATTTTTTCCACTGCTCTCTGGGTCATAATGTTCATTCTTATTTTCTTTTTTAAAGAGATGATGAGATCATCAGTATGCTTGATCACATGAGTCAATCATTTTGTTTTTTAACAATTGATAATGACTTACCTTTTGGGGCTTTAATTGAAATTATAAAATTTAAAACTTAAAACGACATGCATGTGTTGTTGATTTTTTAAAATTTCATTATCATGAATGACATGTTACATACATGCAGTATGTCATTGCCTGTTGACAGGAACAGTGAACTTCAGAAAGTAGGAATGGTCAGTTTGACAACTCTTGTGTTAAGATATTATGAACTTGACTTGATTGACTTTATTTCAAATGAGAATCAGAGCTGTGCGTCTGGGTAAACTTGCAGTTGCTGACCCACTGTGTACTCCAGACTTATTTTATGCTATAGAAACAGCAGCCGTTGACAACAAACTGGTAGTCTCTCTTCCAGTCCACTGTCCAATAAAAATCTGAAAGCTGAATGGGTTGAAACTTGATCAACGAAGCATCTAAGATCTTGACTAGTTTACTGTTTTCCATGCAGATGAAGCTGAAACAGTTCAAACTGTCCCTTTAGGCATCTCCATCTTGGATAGAAAACTAGCAGGAACCTGCTCAGACCCTGAAAGTAAATATTGTAACAAAAGTCAATTTCTCAAATCATGTAGATGCAAGTTTATTTTAATACAATTTATTTCAAATAACAACATGAACATTTCAACAATTGATTCAGTTACTGCATGTGACAGACACTGCCTAGTTTGATTACCAAGCTGAGGTATCAGCATAGCTGCACTTCAGAATGCATCCAATTTGAAGTAAAAAATTGAAAATGCATCATTTTGCATGTATTTTTTTCTTTATTTTTCCGGGAGACCCCCTCGTATCACTTCATGTCTTGCTGTTTAGGCCCCTCATATTCAGCAAAGGGCCCCAAATTGATGAGCCCATGGGGCCCCTGAACCCCCTTTCTGAGAGATCAAGAATGAACACTGGAGTCTTCCGTAGGTGGTGATTCTGCGTATTGCTGATTTTAAATCCATTTTTCAATTTGGGTATTTGTCAGTTGATCCACGCTTTCCTATTGATTACTTGATAAGTCAGTGAGGACTGCAATGATTATTCACATTTTTGACTTGTCTAATACCTGTGTTCAAATTCACATCTAACTTTGTAGGGATGCACGTTGTGTGGGTTTCGATTGTGTTTGTTCAAATAGTAAGCGTATTTCACTCTTTTTTACTTTATTTATGCTTTTTTTAGCGGAAAATCGTCCGGATATCTTCTCTGAAACAGCTGCTTCGGTTGCTTCGAAATAGCACAGAGAGACTGTCAAAGACCTTACTTTGTACATTAGGTGGAGCTGCATTTTTCCCATAAATTTTTGTACATATGTGTTTGCCACTTTTGACTTCTTCTCCAATACCTCAACATAGATCACGATGAAACTTGATGGACATATGCCTTGTGGAAGGATCAACCAAATTTAATCACTGGGCGGTTATGATGCAGATCGCTGAATTTTTTTTTTTTTTTTTTTTTTTTTTCAGTTTGTGTGTCAGATGTTTGCATTCGTACTGATTACAGTGAAAGTCCATGGGGATTGCAAGGTAATTGACAGCCTTGAATTTTCCCTGAAACTATCACCCAGCTTCAAGTTCCCATCAAAGGTAGCAAGTGTGTCTTGTATTCGTCTGTAGTAAGTAGCTTCAAATGGGTACCCTTCTGTGATTTCTAAAGTACATATGTATGGTGAACTCGTTGTGAAACTTAATTTTAAAAAATCTCTAAAACAGCGTCGCCAATTGCTTCAAAAGTGCACAGAAGCCCTTGTGGGTATCATTAGACTAAAGTGAGATTAATTAAGGGTAGAATGCCAGGCTCAGCTGAGGGCATGCTGTGCTCACGGTTCTCCCTCGAAATGTTATATTCAGAGGCAATTTACAGTAAAGATTTACTGGGAACGACACTCGCATTTGAAAGCATCGTTTTATAGTTACAGCCGTCTCAAGTAATGAATGTATTTCTTTATATAAATTTCCCACATATGTTGGACACACAGCCCTGAGATAACGAAAAGCTTGCTGAAAGATCTGTTCCCTGTGTAACCTCATTATCTATATTGGAATTATAAAAATCGATCCACAAATATTACATAAACTCCATGTTCTAAGGTCACGCTAGCGGAAACAGCAGCTGCACCTGCAGAGAAAATGTCCCTTCTCGCTTCAAATCCCGTCTAATTTTGTTTTTCGGAACTCCAATCATAATCTTCAGATTCTGCACTTTTCGGAAATACATATTGTTTGCTGATTTTAGGCTGTAAAATGGTAGAATCCCGTGAAACGCAAAACTTTCAAAAGTGATCGTGAAACCATGTAAACTCTTACTGGGAATTTGTCTTAAAGGTTTCAGCATCATAGAGTCAACTGTCTAACAGGCACTAAATATTTTCCATTAGAATGTATAATATCCGTGTTCAGTAAATCAAATGTGATTGATTTTACCAGCAAAAACAGGAACATGTTATATAAGGGAGGTTAACCTGTAAATTTGGTGCCCACTTAATTATGTGGACATTCTGCATCCGTGCCATGTATGTCACATAAAATTGGCATAAACACTTTCCTAAATTTTCAAGAGATTTTTTGCTTTTATGTTTGCATCAATGTATTTTTTTATCTGTATTATTTACCTCCTATGCATTGTTTTCCCTTCAATAAGTCCACACAGCCCATTATGTATGAGATACGGTCCCTTGAGAAAACACTTTGGATTTGGCCACAATGATAATGACGCATTTACAGCAAACCTTCTCGTCCAGCTAAAGGGAAACAATTTATTAGCACCAGCAGTATTTTCAGCTGACGACTTCTATTTAAGAAGATGGTGGAGGCAGGTACAATGCATAATTTAATTTGGAAAGGGTGACCAACAAATACTTGAGAACCTTCTAGTGAGAAATAAATGAGCCAATGAGCAAAACACTTGACACTGGGAGGTTTGATTCTCGTACTTGATGTGCAAATGCCAGGAAACCATTGGTGATACGGGAAGGTAATAAAAGTTATCCCAGGAAAGGACGGCTATTATTGGAACTGTGACAGTTAAATCTCAACACAAGGAGTTAATCAGACAAGTCCATGAAATATTACCTATAGGAAGCATCGTCACCATCTTTTATCAGGGCAAGGCAGGTAAATTCTACGCTATTTACCTTGGTATGTCACATGATCAACATTAACTAAGATTTGCTGTAGTGTACTGCTTTTTTATTCGTAGATTTGGTATTTTAGATGGAATTTATTTATTCAGATCCTTTAGATCCTCTACATTTCAAATGTCCCCTTCCAAATAAGTACAAGGAGTTCCCTTCCAACTAAATACAAGGAAAATGATATTCCAAAAATTGCATAAAACCCCATCACATTCGGGTAAAATATGTCCAGCAGTTTACTTATCATTTTGAACACGTACACCCCCCCCCCCTCGTATCGGGTGTGTACCATGAGTCCCATGACGAAGGGATTTTTTTTTTTTTTACAACACGTGTGTAGCTTAAGTGTTATACAATTTGGCCCGTATTGTTACCTGGACTGATACTTTTATTAATTTTCTTTTGTAGATATGACGGCCATGGATTTGTGACGAGTTTGAAACTTGGCGTTACAGCTCTCCAGCTGAAGAGAAACATAGCGCAGAGGAAGATGAGATTTATTCACTACTGCTCATGGGCTAGGAGTTTGAGAGTAAGTCCCAGATAACAACACTTGAATTATTTTCTGATTATCTGGAGCAGTTGTCCGAAGTATATGATTTTCTGCAGCATTTATACAACTTTCGATCTTTTCACCAAGTTGATACAATGATAGTTCAGAATGTTACCCAAATTTGTCTTGTAGCAGGGAGCTTCTAGAACATGTCTCTGCTTGTCGTAATATTCTTATGGGTTGTTCAAAAATGTAATGCAGTAATTCAATAATGCAACTTAGCATTTTTACGTTCAATAAACAAAATGGGGGGGGGGCAATTTAATTAATTAGTCATGTTGTCGTGTTTTGTTTTTGCAGGAAAAGGAAGTTGGTCCCGAAGGCTGTCAGTTCACCTACCCGCCCCAGATCCTGGTATTTCTGCGTGCTATGCTGCCTTTACAGTTCAAGGGGGAGTTCCGCGAGTCGGCGTACAGGGTTGAGATGGCAGAGTTCTGCAGGGCTGTTTGTACCAAGTTGGATTAGAATATAGTGAACTTTTCTCATGACAAAGCGATAAGAACATGGACAAAAAAAGTTTTCATGTCAAGTTGGATTTGAATACAATGGACTTTTCTTACTACAAAGTGATAAGAACATGTACATATAGTTTTCATGTAAATAAAATTTGTAAATATAAATATGGATGTAGTTTATGTTGTATTTTTTTTCAAATTGTGCAGCAAGGTCCTTATTTTCCCAGGCCATATTATTTCAACTGTAGCATTACAAGACCAACTGAAGCTTTTGAAAAAATAGATTTGGCTGGACTACGGCTGATGCATTGCCTGACACGGACGAAGTTCTGTGTATGCCACATACTGTAATTATGTGTAGTAGATAAAAACCAGAGCTTGGTCTGCCATATGGAAATCTTTATACCCCTCCCCTTATTTGCATGAAATAACTTCTCTGGAATAATGTTGATTGTTCATTACAGGTCTGTCACATATCTAGAAATGAATCTTGCCAGTCATGAATAATTCACAATCTAGTGCTACTGTTTCTGAAAATGTAGTCGTTACATATATATATATATATATATATATATATATATATATATATATATATATATATATATATATATATATATGTGTGTGTGTGTGTGTGTGTGTGTGTGTGTGTGTGTGTGTAATGCATCCTAGTTGGAAAATGATTCATTGGCTAAAGAATCAAGAAAACAATCAATGAGACAAACAACAAAAAAATATTTTATTGAACATAAGCTGGCGGTGGTGGATGGGCCGGGCGGATATCCTCGGGTGGCAAAGGGTCACACAACACAGCCTCCTCCGTGCACTGATCCACGTTCCGGGGCTGGACCGCATCCCTCAAAAGTTTTCTACCTGTTGCACAATTTGCCTGTAAACTGACTGCGTCTGTGTCTGTAGTCTGTTCGTCCTCCCTCTTTGCCAGTAGTTACTTTACACTCCCTTTCATCCGCTTCTTCGTCCGTTGATACCTGGACATTTTCAGTTTTCGTCTCCTCCACTTCCAATCGTAAAAATTCTCCAAGTTAACTGTAGGTTGTACTCGCTCAAAGCTTCCCAAAACACTGCAGGCCGAAGCACCAAACCATCGCCGTAATAAAGGCATTTTTGTCTTTGATCGGAGGTGATGAGAAGTGGTTGAGCTACTCCTGCCAGATGAGTACACTTTACCGAACAAACTGTCAGACCGCTCCCCGCTCCACAAGGCAGTCGCCATTTTTAAACAATCTGTTGCTTGGGTCAAGGTCAGGTGACTCCGCTAATCCGCTTACCATACCCCTTTCGTGTCGGGCAGCGCGTGTGAAACCAGCCACGCAAAGCTGACTGCATGGTGGCTTTAGAAGGATTTGACTTCAAAAAGTCCTTTTTTTAAGCCACTATAAGGCCGATTCTTTTAATTTCAAAGCCAGATATGAGAGCCTCTACATGTTTGTAGTTTGTGCTAGAAACTTTGGGTCGCGGGAGTGAGTATTCTTCATGTAAGAGCCAATCAATGCTTCAAGATTGACAATCATGCCTTTCATCGCCATTTTCTCAAAAGCAAGTTTTTCATAAATCGATCAATTTTTCTGCAGGCGTTTCTTGAAAACGGATCAAGATATCTTCACAAAATAAACGGCTCTGACAAGATACGGATCTGCTCTAGGAAACGAATTTTTTTTTATACCTTTCCAACCCTTCCTTCCGTGACTTTTGTGGCCCCAAAAATGAAGAAACTGTACAGTCTTACGGACTAAACTTTAAAATTGCATATATTTTTTTCCTATCATATTTTTTGTCAAAAGCAAGATACGTTTGCTGCGTATTGGTCTATAGTTTAATTTTTGATAGTTATCAGTCAGAATAAAATAATATTTTATCAGAAATCCTTGCAAAATGTGTGATTTCATACCCATTCACAAAACGGCTCCAAACAGCATCAAAATTAATTTCATGACATTCAAATATGATTTCTGATAATGCTAACATCTGTGAGATATCGAAAATATATAGTTTTGCTGGTAACATAAGACAAATAGGCAAGTCGCATCAGGTCAAAGTCGCAAGTCTGTGTTACGCGCTCGTGACGGTGTCGCCAGCTTAATAAGTACCTCAAATCATATATACTCTTGGCCACAAGAAAAAACCTTTACATTTGACTTAAATTTAAAGGTTTCTGATTTGGCGTAGATTCAATCTCTTTGATGTTTCATATACGTTTTTCATTATTGAACTTTAGTGATATTTATAAAACGCGTAAAGCTTGCCCAGAGATTTGCTATCTCTTGAAATGCATAATGCATAAGGTAAATGATGTGTTCTATGAAAATTGTTCAAAGCGTCGGGATTTTACTTTTTGAGAAACATAAGTGAAAACTGAAGGCAACAGAGGGCACTAGTGCCGTAAGCCGACTTGTGCTATCTAATCAAGGAGGAAATTTAGTTGAATTGATTTAAGGAAACCAAAAGTGTGACCCGCCAAAGAGCAGTAGACATGTGCGAGTGCAGACGCATTATCACTGGGTTCTATCGTACAGAGACTTAATTGTTCTGGAAAGTATCAACGAATGTAAGTAGTACTTTATATTAGGAACGCGAAAAAATAAGTGAAATTAGTTTCAAGTGGTAAGGTTAGGAAGATTGCGAATTGCGTTTGAAAGATTGTATTTAGATGAAATGTTTAAAAGTTTGTTAAATTGAAGTATGTTTCTTACGACACATTTTTACTGTATTATAGAATTTGCGGTAAAGAAGAGATTAATCTTGTTTACAGGATTTACCGTCATCGTCATTATCATTGTCGATGTAATCACGTGGACATGTGTGTACAGTCAGCACACCGTTAAATCTACTTTCTGTGGATGCGCGTTTAAACTCATTCAAAATGCTGCCACGTTGCAGGTGAATTTTGAAAAACGTACTAGAAATTAAAGGTTTTCTCCTCATCTACTATAATTCATTTTTTGCCTGTTTCAAACTAGTCACATTAACCTTTGTTGCCCGTGTTCCTTCGCGAACTTAGTTTCAATCCACTTTCATGTTTTGTCAACAATACCAAGAGGTAGCGTGCCATCCACAAACCTGATCTTTTCACACACACACATATATATATTATTATATAATATAATATAATATATATATATTTATTTATATATATGTATATATATATATATATATATATATATATATATATATATATATATATATATATATATATATATATATATATATATATATATATATCGTACGAAGTATCAGCTCATTCATTGTTCCTGGTTTTAAAGCGGTAGTAATGACAGGCATTTCATTCTTACATTTAAAAAAGAAGAGCCTTTTGTAACGCAAAGATTAAGTTTTTCATATTGCCAGTATTAAGGAATTAGACAAAAACGTCAATGTTGGTGGCGGTTGGGCTTGTTCGGAGGTTTCACAGCGGAAATTTGGAGGACATGGCCCAGAGAGAATGGATATGACGCAGTGATCTCTCATCTGAAAGCTCAATATTGCACTAATTTAGTCCCAGTGCAGCATGCGATCCCATTAGAATTGACTCGGTGATCTGGCTCTCGAACTAAGAAACGGGTGGAAGTACACACACACACACACACTAATGTGTCAAGTATGTTGTACTTGAGTATCAGGCGCAGCACACACTTTATATAAATTAAGTCCAGTGAATAAAAATATATTGTATTTATGTCTTTTTGTCCAGAACTATTTACTGGTCATTACCCCATTCCCCAATCCGAACTCTTTACACTCCATCAGCTAACCTGTCACTGTCGAACCTACATAAATATGGATGAACTATTGCCCATATTGCCTATGTTGATCTGTAGAACTTTGACATTTGGCTGTATGAGCCCAAATAAATTAAAGGGTCTTCAGCGGGTAACTACTCAGAATACGTTTCGGAGCCTGTGCCCGTACATCTCTCTCTCTCTCTCTCTCTCTCTCTCTCTCTCTCTCTCTCTCTCTCTCTCTCTCTCTCTCTCTCTCTCTCTCTCTCTCTCTCTCTCTCTCTCTCTCTCTCATCTCTCTCTCTCTCTCTCTCTCTCTCTCTCTCTCTCTCTCTCTCTGAGTAGCCGCTTCTTGTCTGAGCTAAATATTCAGCAAAGAAAACCCACATCATAATGAACGTGGAAAATGATGAATTAGCTAAATAAGTGAAGTTTTTCTTATAAATGCAGAGCTTTATTATGAATAAAGTATACCTGCCAAACCAAACATACTTGCTACATTTGTATGGTACAAGTTCAGATAATAACAATTTGACTTACCACTGAACCAGTACACATGTACCCTTTCTAACTGGATAGCTTGCCTTAGTTAAGCCACTTACAAGTTTATAGCTGAAGTAGAAACAAACTGGGGCATTATATGCAGTCACAGAGATTATAGAATGAAGAGTTACAGCTAGATCAACTGTTCCAAAGCGAGGGAATCCTAAAAGGTACTTCAACAATGGACATCCTGCACCAGAAATGTAAAACAAACCAAACCCCATGATGACACCTATTCCTCACTTTGAAGTCTCCAAACAATAAAGCTCTATTACGCTGCCAACCCTGAGTTAATTTTTTACAAAATGGGCCACGTTTGTGACATTTGAGCAAATACTGTCAAATTTGAGTAATTTAATTTTTTGACATTGTGTAAATGTGTAGTTATGCATGTCAGAAAAGAATGAAAGTCATGAGAATTTAAGTCAAGAACATGTTATCAAGATATATTTTTTCTCAACCAGATTCTAAGTGCAATAAGGCAAACTTCTAACAGTCGTACATGTAGGCTGATGCTTCCTATCGATAGTCCCTGGGAGTTTAATCTGACAGATAACTTGTAAGCCTAAAATGTCTGAATGGTGAATATTAGAGCAGAATGATACTGAAAGATAAAATTAAGTAGCAATGTAAATCTAAAATCATTAAACTTATTGGTGCCAACCTTTCTAACAATTTCTGTATATTAACAGCAAAATTTGTAGGGCATGTCGGAGAAGAATGAAAGTCATTAGCCTTTCAGCTTATATCAATTAAAAACATGAACAATCGCTTCTTGAAAGTAACAGTGCGGTAATTTGTTTTTAAAGGTACGTGTATGTTCTTAACCTCTCCACATCTGAAGGATGAAAAACACAAATAAGCACAAGAGTAGCAGCGTCGAATAAAAAAAAATGCATATGAACTACTTTTTGTATGAATACAATTGATATGAAAGTGGGAAATCATCTTTAACTATAGAATTTACATTAACTTTATATACGGGCATCCGGTATCAAGAGATGAGGGCCTGTTTCCTGGCTGTATGGATGATATGTCTATCTTTTTGTCACCGCAAAGACATGGTTTATTCTCACAGCCTCTTAAGCTTTACAATTACCACATCTTCTCAAAAACAGCGCTCCAACAAAAATGCAGGGGTGTCCTATATCAATATATTCCAAAGCGCTGCTGTTTTCGTTGATATCTAACCGGGTTCCAGTAATGAGCACGTTCCGGGTACTTTGGTCGAGAAGAAATTATCCTTCGTATGCCAAAGTGTCAAATCACCCGTTGTGTTCGTGTATATCAGGTTTTTTCACCTTTAAATCTTTGAATTTGCATTCCATCACTAGCAGTTTTCATATAAAACACTTACTCGAGCACCACATCTGCTGTGTAGTTGTGAACCAAGTTCCCCAAATAACCAAATTCAGTTTCTCTACATTTTATTTGTAATGGAGTGACTGTCTTTGTCTAAACACTTACCCCATCTAATAACCATGGTAAGATTCGGGGTAATTTTGTAAAAATTCAAGGCTTCAACAACCATGTGGATTTCTAAACTTGTAATCTGTGGAATCCACCAAGCATGGTTCACCGCCTCAAGTTCCCAGAAACGGTTTTTTGTGATGATGGCTGCTTGGCTTTGCCTTATAATTAGCAAAGACTGGGCCGTTGTTTCTGAAGAATATAAAGTACAAAATAATGGCAATTAAATAATATTATAAACGTTCTAGCTCATAATGGCAAATCTTTCACAAAACTACATGAGCCAGTACACGCATTAATTCTGCCAAATTTCGCCTTAACCTGAGAAGCCCATTCCGTGTGTGAGTCTTTGTGTGTGTCTGTGTCTGTGTGTATCTACGCACACCTTCTCACAGGGGGACAGCAAGTAACACTGACTGTCCAGAAATTGAAGTTTAGAAAAACTGGTTTCAATTTTTACTAACACAAATTTGCCACATATCAACCTGTCCCTGTGTGTGCAATAAGAAAAGGATCAGCCATATTGTTTTCCTAAATCGCTAGTTTTCCTTAATTGGAGCCTACCTTGTTCCATAAAAGTTGAAGCCTTGGTCCTGACACGTAAACAAATATTTCTCTGGTGGTTTTGTATTTATTCACGAAAGGATAAAAAGGTGTAAAGGGGTGCTTCTTTTACTAAAAACTCTGCCCTTAGATCGCGTCAATCAATGTATCAGAGCATTAATTATTATTAATCGTTATAAAATTTTTCAGTGAAACAATTTAATCTAAAATTCTTGAAATCCTTGACAGGGAAGTTTTTTAAACGGCATGACCATTTCCAGCTAATAACTATTTAACAATTTAATTGATAAATCTACGTGCCTGGGTGCAGTTCATTATATCCTCTTGATTTAACATTAGCACAGACAAATCTCTCTCTGAAGGCAAAATCTGAGGATTTTGAACTATGCGTGGGAAATGGTTGCTTTTCCTGGCGAGGATTTTGGTGTTTAGTGGTCCATACAATGTGCCTAATTTGATCACGTGGGGAGAAGGCGGTAATAACGTAGTCAGTAATACCCTTGGATATTTGGATATTGAAATAAATAATTCAGTGATAGAGGGAAGGTATCAAAGTTATCATGCAATAAAGGCCTAATAAATCGAAAACAAATTCGCCTGGTTGGTAGGGTGGGGTTTTTTTTGGGGGGGGGGAGGGAGGTGTTGTCTTGTTGTGGTTTTTTGAAGGGGATGCCTTTTGAGGGGAGTTTGTTTACAAATTCTGGCCTCTTCAGCATCAGCTATAAATGGCCAATCATAGCCTTGACTAATGCGGCAACTGGTCTGACCCCCTGAAATATTAGAGAAAAACACTTTAATTCAGAGAGGTGAGGGCTCCTCTTGCAGAAGCGATCCGACATGGAGATGCATTGTTCCATGGGGACAAAACAGGAAAAAGGCCACGGTCTGATAATATTTCCAGACACTCTGTATAATTGGTGGAGGGATGTTGTCCAGCAATATTAGATTCATCTTTTATTTTCTGATTATATTCAAGCATTGTCCGAAGAATTGGAGGACTGCTTCAAGTTGTGGGGACTCTCCATACCTAATTTCTGATGGCTGCGCTGTTTAACTCTATCTTGTAAGATGCAATGGCACAGAAGGAAACAAACTTTCAAGTAAAATCTGGTCACACAGGGATTTGTCAAATGAAATGCAACCTGCATTCAAATGCATCTTTACAAAAAGCTTATTGTATCAGTTAGACTCTTATTAATTTCTCTTTTATATGGTTACCGATCCCGTCTCTCACCTAAACGATGACAGCTGCATTTAGTGGAGAAATGAGACGCATGTTACAAAGGATTATCTCTTTTGACTTAAACATATTTCATTCAAATGAAAACGATTGCAGAAAAGGGAAACTCTATATTAAGATTATCTCCTTTGAGGCATGGTTTATGTATACTATGTACCAGTTCTCCGGCATGCAACAAAATTTATGGATCATAAACAGGATGATGCCGTTGCTATTCAACTGACACTCCTGACATCTCTAGAACTTTCAGAGACATATCTAAGTATGGATTGACAAGTGAGCAAATCATGGAATTTGTATGAACTTTACAAAGAGTATTACCTCCGGGCATACACCCGACCAGAGCCAACACTTAAAGAAGTGGAGCTTTTGAAAAAGAAGTCGAAATTTCGACTTTTTATAGTTAAAAGTTCAGCTTAAAAATGTCGAAATTATGAGTTTAAAAAGTTTTCGAGTTTAAAATTTCGAGAAAAATGTCGAAATTTCGACCCTGAAGAGTCGCAAAAGAAGTCGAAATTTCGAGAAGGAAATCAAAATTTCGTCTTCGACTAAAGACACAGTGGTTTTTTTTGGGGGGGGGGGAGGGTTGTTTGGGTTTTTTTTCACAATCTCAAATATTTTCTATGTCATAAGATTCGGCGCTTCTATCATAAACTCAACCACTTAAACTTCATTCATTTCGTCGCAATTGTAAACACTGTCATATTTATCTTTTCTGTTACCACTTCTTCTGAGTGACTCTTGCATTGACGTGTTTAAATTTGCACGTATGGACATGTGCAGTTCTACTATGCGTTCATTTACACTGACACGACATTCGAGCTTCGGCTGTCTTTCAATTCCCTCATTTTAGTTAACAATGTCATAACTTTAGTCTGGGATTAAAGTGTTCGATCCACTTAGCCCATGCATTGGCGAATAGCTTAAAACACATTTTTCAGATTTTTATAACTGATACGTATTGAGATTGAAAAAAAAAAACAAATCTGAAAAGATTTGTTTATATTTAGTTGTAATGGCATGTTAAACTTCAATTTCTTATTTTTTTCCTATGTTATCATGGATTTAACAAACAGAAATATAGTCATTTGTGCAGAGGTCTACACTTTGTACAGTAAAGCAGATTTGTCAATGGGTGAGATAGCTGCCAGGTACAAAAAATGACCAAAAAGTGGTAGTACATGCGTGACTGAATGGATGAGTGTGTCCATTGTTCAGTCTCCACAGCCTGTGTGGGCCACAGTCGGCCTGTTCTGTGTCCCAGGCTTCTAGCCCATTGTTCTCCTGAGCCAAAAATAGATATAATCACCTGCTTAATAGTGTACACTTATGTTTTATTTTATGTTCGGAACGAGCGAGACTCGAACTTGCAACCTTTGGCACCAGTCACCCAGTTGAAATTGGAAACGCACAAACCCACTCGACCAAATCCCCATTCTTTAAAAAGAATGGTTCAATGGAGGCAGTTATGTGCGGGTGCCATATCAACACGGTTATGCAGTATATGTTCTGAGTTAGCATTTATTTCCAGAATCGGGGACTTAAATCCACCATTATTAAGCAAATGCCTAAAATATATATATTTACGAGCGAATCTCGAACTTGCAACCTTTGGCACCAGTCGCCCAGCTGAAATGGGAAACGCACATATCCACTCGACCAAATCCCCATTCTTAAATATTTTGACATAACTATAGCATTTCCTATCTTCATTTAAAGGGTTCCATTTTATGTTGAAAGTACTTATATGTTCAAAATATTTTTTGTCGATATAAATATGAAGGTCACCAAATTTGCGTCAGTAGCACAAATCGTTTGTGAATGTGTATAATATTTCCCGTATGGGATGCAATAGTGTAATAGAATTTTGTCACAAAACCAACAATATACATCCTCTTGTTGGATTGAAATACTTTCCTGTATATTTGTTTGCCACAAAAATCTTGAAGGAGCAGCACTCAGTTTTATGTCACTAATGCTGATTAATGATTATTGAACCCAGACTTTAAAAATGAAATGCCTGTAATGTGGTTTCAATTGTGCTCTTGAACAATAAAGACTAATATTTGGAACCAAAAAGTCTTATTTGGAAGCGACTTCAAGGATCTAAAACTATTCTGTGTCAAATCTTATTTTATTTTGGGGCTTTTTATAGAAAAGTGAGCAAAATGTCTTCAATGAAACGTTTATACGACATTTTAATCCCAAATTACTTGTTGACACAAAATTACTCTCAACCGAAATTTTTATGCGAAATCTTATTCTAAATCATCTTGATATATTAAACCATTCTTTGTGAACTGATATTCTGAAAACTGTTTCATAATTGACTGTTTTGGTTGTAACAACTATGCATATAATTATGTGCATATGCAGCATACCTTTCTGTTACCACATTGGTCCCGTATTTCGTTGAAAGCAGGTGTCACTTTTATATCCAATTAAATTCGAGTGTGGGCCATTACAGTCGGTTGCAGATGAGCATCCATCTATCTATCTATCTATCTATCTATCTATCTATCTATCTATCTATCTATCTATCTATCTATCTATCTATCTATCTATCTATCTATCTATCTATCTATCTACCTATCTATCTATCCATCCATCCATCCATCCATCTATCCATCGATCGATCCATCCATCCATCCATCCATTCTTTCAATCATTTAATTTGTTTGCTATTTTGCATACTTGAGTCTACGTGTGACGGGGGGGGTATTTTTTCTGTTTTGTTTTGGGGTTTTGGGGTTTTTTGTTTTTTTTTTGAGGGGGTGTTGTTGTTTTTTTTTTTTTTGTTTTTTTTTCTTGGAGGGGAAGTCTTCTTTTGGTTTCTTTTCTTTCTTTTTGTCTATTATTTAGAACTTCTTTTGCTTTTAGCATCTGTTTTCGACTCCGTTACCAGAGTGCCTAAATTCAACGATTTACCCTATTGGAATTCAGTTTGACTAAAGATAAGGAAAGTTTTTGTTTAGGATGAAGACATATTTTGACCAAGCTACTGGATATCAAAGTTGTAAACCATGTGTCGGCTAGTGCTACTGCTCTGCAACAGCTCTATTGAAAGGCTAAACTAATATATTTGCTTATATCTTGGTGATGGTAGATTATATCCTTTTTGCTGTCAAAAATGATATGTCACGAACTGTACAAGTGAAGTGTGATGTAAACAGTGATGATTCTGCAAAATTGTCAGCTTGTAAGAGGATAGGCGTGACATAGTTGCATTGTTGTCATATGTTCTAGGTGAAGGCACTAATAGTTAATTACGCCGCTCTCATGATATGAGATCAATTTTGTAGCTACAATTTTCATGTTGTACATGTAGGGTGATGGTTCTGTGTGGTGGCTAATGAGATCCACATGGTTGATCATGACCAACTCCCGAAAGTAAATTGACTACTGTTGGTGCACTAAATGTTTTGAGTTGTAACTTCAGAGCTAGTGAGTCATTATTTTGGATATTAACTTGAGAATTTTTGAGCTGGCACTTAGATTTATGCACATGGTCTTTAAACATGGGACCTTGATCTAATTTCGACGATCTTAGGACCACTTCAATCCGTGTTTCTTGGGTCAGCTGAGCACAGAACTGTTACAGTCTTTTTGTTTTTCTTTCAAATGATATCGAAATATTCAATTTCTTTTTCATCACATTTGTACTTTAGACAGTCACCTATACACTGACAATTCAAGAAAACATAAAACCAAATTGACACCACTTGTATCTGGCTTTCTGAGAACATAGACGGGTATCTCGGTCGCAAAGCTGGGATCCAGTTTGTATTGACGGAAAGAGTAAACCACTACAGCCAATTATTTCATCATCTGTGATGCACGGGCCTGGTCGGTGTGCTCTGAACTGTTTCTGACCCTCAAATGATATTTCAGATGCAGACCCGCTGGACTGAATAAACTATGTGCATCACAGTTGGACAGGGCTGACGAGATTCTTCGTAAAGGGAATCTGAGTTTATGTAAAAAGGCAGGATTGCTTCTAGAAGATTCTGCTTGGATAAACAGACAGAGCTAGGCCGATCATGATTGCATGTAGAATGATACACGAGAGAAGTACGCATTTACCACAGACGTCCGGAACATCTTATATGGAACAGACCAAACTCAAGGGCAAGGGATGACCTTTCTTAGGAGCACTTAATATTTGTTATAGGCCCCTTGATTAGTGTATTTATTACACGTGACACTAAATAATCTCTATATATGTTGATAACTAAAATAAATATACAATTATGGCTATTTCATAAGGATTATTGAATCCCACCCACCCACCCACACACACACTCCCTTACGCTTATAGTACCTCTTGCTTAAACACACTTTCAATGTTTGATAATGAATATCAATTATTTGCTTCTACTGCACGGAATTTCAGTTACAGCAGTTCTAGTTTCCTGAGGAATTGCATGATAAAGCTAAACGTCGAGCCAGGGAAACATGTCATCTGTGGTGAAACAAACCAAAAAGTCTGAAATGCCCAAGTTGTGATCATATTCTTCATCCTAAAACGCCCTCTTGTTTGTCCTTCAATTACCAAAAATGTCCTAATTTTGCGAATCGTCATACGAAAGAAGCCTTTCTAAAGCGACAGTGTGTCATCATCAAAAGACAGGCATTACCATGCTTACGTTCAAATGACTTCATGAAACGCAATGTACCCAAGAAACCAGTCTTACTTACTATTAACATGGAAAACCCTTCAGATAACCATCACGTTTTAAGAGGAGGAAGGGTCTTATTAATAATGCTTATCATTAACGCTCATAATTGTATGTACTTATCATCCGGGAAACATACACACAATATCATTACACTAATTTTTATGCCCTGCTTCCTGGTAGGAGTAAGCATATTGATGTGGAGCAAAAATGTGCTTATTATTATTATTATTATTATTATTATTATTATTATTATTATTATTATTATTATTATTATTATTATTATTATTGTTGTTGTTGTTATTATTATTATTATTATTATTATCATTATCATCATCATTATTATTATTATTATTATTATTATTATTATTATTATTATTATTATTATTATTATTATTATTATTATTATTATTATTATTATTATTATTATTATTATTAAGAGATTTAAGTTTTGTATGTTTTCACTGGCAGGTTTATGTGACTGTTTTCGCCGAAGGAACATATAATTTTCACTATACACTTCTGAGGATTTTGTTTTCAGTTTTAGCGAAACGCACGTTAAGCTAATGTCACGAGCTTCGACCAAATCCTTGATTTTTTTCTGCTAACTTAGGTTATTTAAAGTTTATATCAAATACAAGTAAACTTATAAATGTAAATATGCTATGCGCCTTTCCTTATGACAATTTTGGATCATAAATGGGACACGCTTATGTTCGTGTCACACTGTTGTCAACATGCGAGCTCACAAAGTAAAACTTGGTCATAGATCTTATCTTTTCTTGATGGAAATTATGCAGCAGCAGAGATTTTTTTTTTTTTTTTTTTTTTTTCACATGGAGTCTTGTGTTTCAGCTGACAGGCTGGTGCAAAATTTGAGTCTTCTTATAGACGCCACATAGCTACATTTTTTCTGATGTCAATGTTAAAAACATCAGTTAGGATTTGTTGGTGTTCCACTAATTTTGAAATAGAACAACATTCTGCGTCACTTTTTGAGCCATGTTGCTTTATCTTTTTAATGCATTGTGATCGCTGATTCCATATAGCCTACATCAACGTATGATTCGTCACATTATTGCCACCATCAAGCAAATTGGTATTTACGTCTATATAAATACACCATATTGCTATGCTTACTTTTTAACTGTCCTTGGTGATATATCATGATTATACAGTAGAATCTCGAACTAAGACCACCTCCATTAAGAGATTGTTTCTGTATTAAAAGCACCAATTTACACACCCCTTTTTTGTTTGTCCTGAATTAAATTTTTCCATTAAGATCACTCCGCTACTGAGGCCATAATTTTTCAGTATCTCAGGTGGTCTAACAAGGGAATCATAACTTTACCTTCAAAGACACCTCTTCAAGTGTAAATTTTAAGGCTGACTCCATGCTTCGTGTAAGTCTCCAAATCAAAGTATGCACATATAGTAAGTTGTTATTATGCCCTGTGATCGCCTTGTTCTTCAATTAGCAAAACTAAATTTAAACTTGTACCCAGTGACTTCACATCCATGGAACATACACACAATATCATTACATTAATTACATGCTCTACTTCCTGTTCAGAGTAAATGTAGATATAATTATCATTTTTATTGTTGAGAGATTTAAATTTTGTATGTTTTCAGTGGCAAGTTTAGTAAATAACATTTTTTAGCGGCTGGAGCACAGCGAAATGCATGTTAAGCTAATATCACAAACTTCAATAATGGCCATATTTTTGTTTTTGTTTTGTTTTGTTTTGTTTTGTTTTTTCTGGTTATTTATCACAGAGTTTGAATCAAATACAAGTAAACTTCTAAATGTTTATATAATATACGTTTTTTCCTCATTAGAATTTTGGATCGTAAATGGGACATCCTCGTGTTCGTGTCATCATTGCCGTGTCGAATCCTCATGAGTTAGTTTTAAAGGTTAAGCCGGGTTTGTTATTATAATGGTATCGGGTATGTGTTTCGTGATTACCATAAACAATGTAATGGGAAGAGTATTTGGTCCAATCATGAATGTAAGATTGCGAAAATTTATAGAACACAAAATTATTGATAAGAGTCAAATTTCAACAAAACGAGGTGCAAGCACCATGGATCATATTTATGTTTTTAGAACACTGTTTGAAAAATACATCAAAAGAATGAACAGGAAAGTTTATGCATGCTTTATGGACCTTCAGAAGACTTTCGATAGAGTTTGGAGAGTAGGCCTGTAATATAAACTTCAAAAGTTAGGCATAAAGGGAAATTTTTATAGAATAATTAGGAGCAAATGTATACCAAAGTAGAGACCAGTGTGAAAATTGGTGACCAAAGGACTGACATGTTTAACACTAATATTGGGGTTACACAGGGTGATGTGCTCAGTCCGGTTCTGTTTAATCTTTTTGTTAATGATATCCCAAGTACGCTGGGTGTTGATGATACGACTACCGAACTATCAAAATGTCCTATTAATTGTCTCATGTACGCATATGACCTGGTCATCTTATCAACCTGCCCTTTCAGACTGCAAGCACAGCTTGTTAAGCTGCATGGTTATTGTTCGGAATGGTATTTAGAAGTAAATATACAGAAAATAAAAATTATGGAGTTAAATACACGTGAACAAATGGGGACACACTTATTCAAATGTGGAAGGATTGGGCTTGAAAATGTTAAAGAGTATCAATATCTTGGAATTGTTTTGACAGTCAGAGGTACTTTCACTCCGGCTATGAATAATTTATATAGAAAAGCTATGAATAATTTATATAGAAAAGCACAAAAAGCACTATTCCATCTTAAGAGCTCACTAAGCAGCAGTAACTTCAACCCGAAGTTAGGCCCAAATTTTTTTATGTCATAATTAAGCCAATTGTGATTTATTGATCGGACATATGGGGAGCCCTTAATAGCGGGTGTAATACAAAAAAGGAGAACACGTTTCAGAAGAAAAATCTAGATGCAAAATTTGAAAAACTCCATCTTCACTTTTGCAAATATATTATGAATATACATGGGAAGATCACGAATATGGCTGTATATGGTGAATTAGGAAGATATCCCTTCAACACAGATGTTTTGAAACATGTATTGAAATATTTCAATTATATCCAAAATAGTGACGATGACAGTATGGTGAGATGTGCTTACAATGAGGCATATGAATTTAAATCAGAGGTGGGCACTTACCTTTGTAACATTAATGTGGTTTGTCTAAATTTTGGGCCCAAATCAATAAATACCATTAAAGTGATATAGTTGATACAATGAGGCAACAATTTAAGCATTATTGTGGCAGGACCCTCTTAATAGAAACATGGACAATAATTTCAAAGGAAATAAGTTAAGATTTTATAGAGTCTGTTATGGCAAATTTACATATGAGCAATATCTTGACATAGTCAGAAATCCACAACACCGAGCTGCCATGGCAAGGTTGAGAACAAGCTCACACATACTTAGTATTGAATCTGTCAGACATAAAGGATTAGCTGTTGAAAACAGACTATGTGAGCACTGCGATTTATGTCAAATTGATGATGAGTATCGATTTTTCTTTGATTGCAAAAAACATGCACTTCCGAGAAAAACATTCTTACATCATGGAGGTACTATAGATAGTAATAGTAGCTCCATGGTATCCCCAAGTGACCTCCCCACGCTCTGTAAGCTTGCACCCGCAAGCTTACAGAGCGTGGGGAGGTCCCTTGGGGCTAGCTCCATGGTTGCATCAATGCCACATTGAAACTGTTCGTTTTAATATTATGAGCCGACTGCAGAAAGTACATTTTATGTTCAACTCCAGTAACAAACTATTGAAAGTGGTAGGTGACTATGCATGGGTCTGTTTCCAGGCCAGGATGCAGTAATTAATTGGTGGCGTGTGAAAGACAGCGTGTGCATAGAATTTCTCATTTTTCTGTAGTGCTTGTAGTTGCAGTTATGTTTCTTGCCCTTAGAGGGCGCTGTGAAATGATATTATCTGTTGGCCCCCAGAGGGCGGAATTGGATCAATAAAGAACTTTGAACTTTGTGCAAACCGGAAAAGCCGGCTGCACGCACGGAGGGCATGAAGTTCGTGGAAGTGTTCAGATGTAAGAAATCGGAAGCAGAACAGCACAAGTATGAAAAGGTTACGGAACATCCGACAAGGAACACATACATATATAGTGTTGGTATATTCAAATGGGGAATATTAACTTTGTTGGTGCTTTTTCGTCGTTTGCGTGTGGCCATGGGCAGTCTGGAGTTGGCTGTGACGTCACACCCCATTGAGAACTCAGTGAAAATTCGCCGATTTCACTTACATGCTAACCTTGGCTACTTTGCTGATTAAATGTCGAGGAACTTAGAACTATTTACGAATTTAAGTTATGGCATTGAAGAAGTTGTAACCAGCTGCAAAATTTCGTCAAAATATCTTGTCAAAAAGCAGAAATTTGAGCGGGTTTTGTTGGGTTTTTTTTTAGCAAGGAGTGTGCAGGTTGTCATGCTGAAATTCTGAATGGTCGCCTGGCCCTTTGTGGGCTGTGGCTGCATTAAATTTACTGTTGCTCACACCTTTTAGTTACGTGTGGTTGGCCAGTGCCGAAAGCTCGTGGACGTGCGAACTCGAGAATAGGTGAGGCGCCTGGTGTAAAATGATATACATAAAATTTGGAGAAAAGAAATGAAATGAAAGTGAGAAGGCAACAGGTTAAATTAAAATTTCAGATTACAGGGTCCAGGAAAGGGAATGGCGGTAGCCCTTATAACTAAGGGCTCGCATGCTTCTCCAGCCCCCCCCCCCCCCCCCCCCCCCCGTGGGAAATGCCTGAGCCTTAGTCTTACTCGTGGGATGAAACCACCATTATATTTACTGTATATTCTCATATTAGCATGAAGGCGTATAGCTTTTGTTGCGTCACTTTTTAAAATAAAGTATGCTGTTGGTGTTGTGCAGACACCTTTCATTGAAAACATTCAAGATAAAAAAGGCGAGTCTATAGATAGAATCTTAAGTTATGCCAGTGTTTACCTGTCATAGCCAGGAAACACGTGCTCCGAGCATGGCTTGCCAGCATTACGTCACTGCGTATGAATATGTGATTTGCCCTCTGTTTATAAAACTCATCTTGGAAAAAATATCTCTCAAACCATACAACACAAACAGGCTGATAAGCTCATGTAATAGTCCAGCTGAAACAGTGGGTAAATGGCCCCCAAAGGTGTCAGCACAAGACAACCAAGAACTATTTAGTGCGGTAACCTGCACCTGATTGGGCCGCAATGGTGTATTCATACCTCTTGGACAAGGTGGAGATATGGTTTGTGAGGGAAGGTTTGTGTTTTGCTTTGGTGTTGGTTTTCTTTTTTTTATAAATTAAAGAAAACGCACTGACAAGCGATCAATGTAGGGGGGTATACCCAGGACCAGGGCCCAGGGGCCCACAAAAGCTGTGAGAAAGTGGGTGGTGGACCCCTTGCCTCAGCTCAGCTTCTGGTCATGGAAAACATGGCAGCACAAGCTGATAAGAATTGCCAAGAGTTTCCTCTACCTCATCTACTATTTTTGAAAAAAAAATTTTTGCCATCGTTTTCTTTCTACTGGCTACCTGTGTTATACAGGATCATGGCAGACAAGGGGAGAGCCACAGTATTATTATAAAAATATTATTACACTGGGTGTCGCATCGCCCTCCACAAAGTTTTCATCCACCTGTGGTCCTGACTTGATCCTGTCCATTTGCGATATGCCACAAAGGGGGTTTCGAAGTTTTCATCCTAAATTTGTTAAAACCGGTCAGACTGTAATAGATAGCAAACCGGCACATCTGCCTCCAGGGCACTCGCCTGGTCTTACATTGATAAATTTGTTTTTAGTGAAATTTGGATGGAGAAGCAATTCTTGGATTCGCCATCCTGGCACTTTAGTCAGTCGGCCAATCAAAAGATGCGAACAGCATGCATGGACAACCAAGGCAATAAGTAGGTGCAAACAAACCCATAGCAACCTGTATATTCATGAAAAACATTTGAACTGAAAGAGTCGAAAGTAAACTGTCTGAACATCAAATTTGTATTAAAGCCCATGTACTAATAGAGCACAGTATAGTTTAAAAGCATCAGTGATTTGCAACGCAAAATCTATGTCTAGGTCTGAGTAACTTGCATCCAAAAAAGGCCAATTAAATGTGGGAGTGAATGAGAATACTCACTTGTATCCACCGAGTAGAGATCAGTGGGTCATGTCCTGTGATGTCATAGTGGATCCAAGAATTCAGAAATCTAAATATTGAATATGTGATCAAAATTGCAAAAAAAAGTTTGAATTTTTTTAGTTATGCTAACTAAGCATTCTAAAGTAAAGTCCTGAATGTCAACAAGGCTATGACAGAGACCTTCAATCTCTATCTAACTGGTCATGACTGTGTAATAGGTCTAATGAATATCAAAGACTCTCGAGTTGTGAAATTTGGAACAATACTGTTTCGGCGATCCAAAACTTAAATCGGGAATCTTCAGATTTAGTGTCATTTGAACTATTAGAGATGCTGTTGACCACTCTTCACCCAATGGTTTTTTAGTAATTTGTAGAATTTCAAACCTGAAATGTCCAATATCCGCAAAGCAACTGGTGAAGGCATGTGCGTTTCCCAATTTTTGGCTAGATGATTGGTGCAGAAGGTTGCTGGTTCCAGACAGGGCTTTCCATGGTCACAAAACAAAATATATTTCCTGCGCTCTTTTGATGCTGGTGGACTTGCATATGTACAGTCCCCAATCTGGGACAACTCTGAACACAGTACTACATTTGTACTGGAATAAATATAAGGGACTGGGCCATGTCGATTATGGCATTCACACATACCTGGCTCATTGAACCATTCTTTTTGGGAATGGGGATTTGGTGCAGTTGGTATGTGCGTTTCCCATTTTGGGCTAGCATAATTTCAAATACATAATTTATCCCCAATTTAGGGGTACATTAATTTTAAACATAGACATAACACAAACTTCATACTCTGGGTGGCAGCACTGCATGGCTCTCCATTATGAACTACATTGCATGTACTATTTTCTGTCAGTTATCAGGATGGTTTCTTTGTAAGGCAATGAATTGACCCAAGACATTGTTAGTTTTAGTATTCATTCCATCTAACTACACACTGTCAATATTTATAAATTTCTGCATCTAGTATAAATGACTCTGGAAAAAAGTACTGTTTCGGTTTACACTGGTGAAAAATAATAAGGATTCTGGAAGTGTAGACATTGATTACAAGTGCAGTGTACCATATCCATGTATGGTTATGTTGGTAAAATGTTTCACTCTTCTTCATAGAGGTGAATCTTAGGGGTTTTATGATCTGTATTGGTAATGAGAGCCTTACTGGTAGTCCCAATTTCTTGGGGTCAGAAGTTAGCAGTTTGTTAAGTAATGCGCTCATTAAATTTTGAGTAATGGAGTTTCTGTTGATTTTTGTGACTAAATTCCTTTGTCTAACATACCTTTTCTAATTTATGTCAGATCTTCTGTCTTTATAATTAGGCCACATAGTGGCCTTTTTTTATCGAGGCTTTCCTCAGTTGGCTATAGATAAAAGTGGCAGGTTCAGCTTTATATACTTACTTTAAGCAGTGCATGTTCATTTAAAATTGGGCAGGAAAGGGTCGGCCTATTGACGCACCAACAGGGGCCATCTATCTCATCAAATATTTCACAAATTTGAAAGGGCATTGAACTGAAGTGTGTGGAAAATGAATCGTTACGAAAGTCCTTCTAAGATCTGTAAAATGTCTGTGCCGCACTTTTAGGATTAAATGCCTCATTCACAACATGTATACACCTATGATTATCGCTTAAGCTGTTATCAATACAGGGATGGCTTTTTAAGCTATTTGGTTTATTAGTGAGGAAAAGATCAAGAAGCAACCCAATTTTGGACTTAAAGCATGTAGACTCTGTTATCATGATTATCAGGTTGTGCAAATCAAAAATTTCACAGAGATCAGAGTCTTGATAATCATTCAAACATAGAGTTCATAGAAGTTTCGACTGAAGAGTTCAATGTTGAAAAGTTGTGAAATGGTAGTCCACTCAGTATGCATGATGAACATTTCCATTCACAGTCAGTGTTACTGTTTTGGTTACAAGTCTTTAAATAATTATTCATGTGGGGCAATACATCGGCCCACTTGATGTGCATCCACTTTGTCTCATAGGTAGCTGTATATGGTGGAAAAATGGGCGTACATTATTATCACAATTCCAGGTGACAAAAGGGAATTACTCCTACGATTAGAAAGTACAAAACCAAATGTGTACATGATACTCATACGCACATGTATATCATATTGCTAATGCGTTATCACCACAAAAGAGTTTGATAGAATTCAACTTTTTAATGGTGCAAGTAACATCTTGTAGGACATAAATAATATGGAGATAAAAGTGAAAGTAACGTAGAATATCCAAAATGAAAATTTTCAGGGTGTGAAAATTCCTATGATCCTATTGTCTGGGACAAGTGAAATTCATTTGAGGACAAGTGACTTTCAAATTTCAATTCTATGGACAAGTACTATTATTTGCACAAAAATACTTAATATGTTAAATTTCAAAGTTTATGGACATAAGAGACACATAAATGTACTGTATGACATAATTATTTCCATTAAAACATTCTCTTTCAAACCAAAACTTAGATACACTTCATCAGCATCAGGGAGGACAAGTGCAAATTTTGTGTCACTTGTCCTGCAGATGAGAAATTTCAAAACAATTTTTCTTGCCCTGATTTTACAGACACAACATAACCAATAGAAGATCTGGTAAAACAGTACACCAATAAGCACGGAACCAATGAAAAGATGTGCAAATATGCATATATATTATATAGTTAATAATTCTGTATATATACGCGACTTATGCAAATTCAAAAGACGTATATTGTACTCCCCCCCCAAAAAAACAAAAACAAAACAAAACAAAAACAAAACAACAGTATTTGGATTGTTTATCAGATAGGATAACTCATATTCTGGCAATTTCGATCTTTTGACGAGCTCTGATTCCACACAAGATACTGTTTCAACCCTCTTAGCTCTTGGTCACACACACAAAGGAGGCTACATATATATACATTTAGCCTCCTGGCACACACATAAAATACAGATTGCCTGCTAAACAGACCAAGTTCTATATTTTTCCACTGTACTAGTGTTGAAGACATAATAGTGAGCTTGGCATGCTAGCAGGCAAACATACACAAATACAAGAAAGAATAACTTTTGTCACTTTCTTACCAGTCTACTGCAAAATTATCACCAGCCTCACGTGCTTCTTACATGCCTGTCAATAGTTCTTTCATATGTGTGGTTGCCATGTAGACTGGGTCATTTCAAATAAGTTTAATTTGATCACACCTGGACTTCTAGATAGTGACTCCAATAGCATTTTTTGATTTACATCAAGATTTGGCTCCTAGAAACTTGTATCAGATTCTATGGCATTTAAAATATAAACACCAGTACATCAAAGATAAAAATGAACATTCTGTCTGTATAAATAGCTGCATATAAAAATCTATTGGATTTCTGGGACACGTTATAAGTGGTATACATGTACATGGTGGATCAAGGCAAAATGGGGGGGGGGGTTGCCATAAAGCTACAAAATATAAATATGAAGCTTGTAAGATTCTGATGTGCAAGAGAATATTATGTTTTGTTGGTGATGGAATTATTCGAACTTGTGCCTGGATGATGTACATTCAAATGTACAGTTTATCTACATTTATTTATTCCAGCACTCAACCATGGCAAACAAAGAAGAACCACATCAGTATATTTTGCGCAAGAGTCTGCCTGAACTGATACAGAAGGTGGATATGGGGGGCAGGTTGATAGCAATTTTGTTTTCGGAGGGAGAGCTGACACAGGAGCAGAAGGAAAGGATTGAGGTACACAATTAAATTTTACCAATATGTGTGTGGAAGACTACTGTCACCACCTTTGTTTCACTGCATTAAAACGTAGAACATGATGAGGACCAACACTGGTTTACAATAGCTGATGTAAAATGTTAGGATGGATTGCAATCTTTGGAGGGTAACCATATTTACATGTTTGTGTTGTTCAGACAATCATGGTGAACTTTTAGGTGAGTACGTTCACAATTATCAGGCATAATCTTAGGAGGGTTCAGCAAAAATTTCAATGTATCAATATGAAGCAATACTTTGTTCAATATGGAGATGAATGTATGTCAGATTGAGTCAGGCAGCCCCACAAGGTTTCATCTTCTGGCTGCCTTTCACAATAACACTGTGTATTCTTTTGTGTATCATATGTTCTCAATAAAATCATTTTCATTCATTCAAGGAAGTGCAGTTCAGTGAAATTACACTTCATGTACTTTGTATAGTAGTTAATTCCTGTGACATACATGTAGGCAGTACTTAATATTACTATAATTGAGGTCTAATTTGAAGCTTCTACATGTAATTGGTTGATGCAATAGTACACATTTTTGGCATGTGTCCCATTTGGAAAGACAATGTTATCCATCGCCTGCCACCAGGAGGCAGCAAACACTGCTGCGGCTGCTTTCTTTTGCTGTTTATTTATTTTGTTGATTCAATCACTATCACGCAACTGGATACAGGGTCACAGATACGACGAGCAATCTCCATTGAGCGTAATGTATTGCTCAAATGGAACTTCTTGGTCACATCTGTCAACTTGTACCAGGTACAAGGTGGTGATTCCAGTTACAAGATGATGGTTCCATTTATATACCAAGTGTAAATGCAGGAAATGCCAGAATAGTCACGAATTTATGAGACTGTTTGTGAAATAATACTGGGGTAAATCATTATAATACGCAGCACCAATGGCAGAGAAATTTAAGTCCAGCAAATACGATTAGGCATGGTATTTGAAAATGGAGCTCTTCTGTTAGCATCAGGAGAACGAAGGATCATCCAGAGAGAATTTTAACTCTTTCGTTGCCAACTGCGACTAAACTCGAACTGCTTAAAACAAACTGCTCTTAATGGTAATAAGGGAAATAGATTTATGTCCCTTTTAAAAAGGTCTTTCTTTCAAGCAGAGATGCCACTTTTCAGGATTTTATCTGAATTCAGGTAATTTGCCTTTTCTTGAACTTAAAAAAATCCCCTCAATTTTGTCAGAACAGCTCAAATTTGATGAAAAAAAAGAGAGAGTATATAGGTTTCAGGTAATTTTGATCACATTTCAGATAAAAATCTGTGTAAGTGAGTGGCGTCTCTGTTCAAGGGAACAACCATTCCTGTAGCAGGACCTAACAGAATAATGTCTAGGTCAACAGCTTTGGTGTGCTTTGAGTCATTGCACCCAACGGGTACCAAGGAAAGCTGTTGATTCGGTCCAAAATATGGCACTGAAAGAGTTAAACAATAACTTGAATAATGTGCAACTTCACTGAAAAAAAGTGAAAGCAATGGGGGGGGGGGGGGGATGAATGTCCTTGTCATTATGTCCTGTTGCACAACAGAATGAGAAAACGTGGTCATAGATACATGTATGTGTGGACAGGCCAAGAACATGTGCTTTTACCACTGATTCAGTCACTGTTTGTTGTGTCACATTGATAGTGATTGTCAATGGGCCTTTAAAACTAGCTCCTGCAAACATGCCAGATATTTAGCGACATCGTTGTCACCTCTGTTCACGTCTGGAATCACAGTTGGTGGTGGATCAGACATGAGTTGACCAGCGCTCTGGGAAGTCAAGATATCAATGTGTGTATTAAAATAAATGTTTTCCGTGGCGATGTTTGCTGCCAGAGTTCTGTGGTTTCTAGCAATGATTTCAAGTTAATAGCTGTAAATGCACAACAAGTAAATACTTACTGTAATTTTACTTTGTCCAATCAACCTCCTCTGAGGAAGACACGACAAGCATCAAAACTGGTCAGGAGGGAGTCCTCGTTAATATTTTAATTTATGTCTCAGTTTTGTTCTTATATAGACTAAATTTTTTTCCCACCACTATTGTCATTATATTTACATTCCATATACACCTTTGCTCATTCAGTAAACACATGCCTATGTGTATACTGAAATATTTATTTTGTGTGTAACATAAAGGTCAATATTGACCTCCAAATGTCAATAACATTAGCATTATAACTTACTTATTCGTACCTATATATTTAATTAAAGATATATGTGTGGATCTCAGTCGAAGTGCATTGCTTACCTTTTTTTTTATAAATATGTGTGACAATTATATTTGCAATTCAGCTTCACTCTCGATTTCTTCTGATAGATAGAGCACTGGTGTATGGGACACCTAAGGGATGGTTCAACATTATCATCATTTTTTAATTAATACTTAGGGCACTAAATTCCATGACCCTCCCCCCCCCCCCCCCCCGCCCTCAAATTAATACTTTAAAAATGATGATTTGCCCAAAAAATCATAACAAAATTGCACAAAACAGGCCAAAAAATGACCGTCATTTTCTATATTCTGTGTACAGACCCATTTAACCTGGTGCCCCCTTGTGTACTGTAAGTACTAATTCAAAAATGAGGAAAATGTTGAACCATCCCTTACTGATATGGTATTACCACAGGTTAGGTCTGTTCATACAGTGATTCTAATATATTGTATGTTTGAGTCACATTATTTTTTACACTTCAGTATGTATTAACTTGATTTGATTTGGCTTAATCTCTGCTCAGTATTATAGGGCCTTTCAGACACATTTAGGGACTATTCTACTATCAAAAGCCTGTTTTACCTTGAACTAAAAGTTAGCATTATGATCTTTTTGCAGACACGTAATACCAGTCAAGCAAAAGTTGACGCATTAATTACGATACTAGCCAGAAAGCCAAAGTCATCCTTCAGTGTTTTCTGTGATGCTCTCAAGGCAGACAACCAGGAGCACATTGTAGAGCAGAACCTCAACCTGCCACCAAACATCACCAGACAGCTTGATAAAAGTGGTTAGTGTCTCTCTCTCTCTCTCTCTCTCTCTCTCTCTCTCTCTCTCTCTCTCTCTCTCTCTCTCTCTCTCTCTCTCTCTCTCTCTCTCTCTCTCTCTCTCTCTCTCTCTCTCTCTCTCTCTCTCTCTCTCTCTCTCTCTCTCTCTCTCTCTCTCTCTCTCTCTCTCTCTCTCTCTCTGGGTTGAAAGGAGGGCAATGGGTGTGATATTTTAGGAAAAACAGGGTCAAAATGAGGCTTGATATCAAGCACATGTGCTTTTTTCATGTGTACCCAGTCACAGATAACCACTCTCAAAATGGTAGCGAGCATCTTTTCTCCTCAATGACCAATCAGATGTGTAAGAAGGTTCCCTAATTATAATGAATAGCAAAGGGGACAGAGTACTTAATTCTATTGCCAACAGAATTTTGAATTTGAACATCTTATTGAGAAAAGTTATAACAACACTGCACACCCCCACCCCCAAAAACTGGGCCTCAATGTTTTTTTGCCAAATTTGGAGAATAATCCATGACAGAGCGGAATTATTAGAAATTTGTTGACCCCAGCTTTGGCCTAGTCTAAATAATTCCTGATAATTCTACCCGTTCTTCTTAGTGGACGGGACTCATCAAATTCCTGATAATTATGCCCCGTCATGGTTAATTCTGATTCTAACATGGCAAATTAGATCGATAAAATTGCAAACAAAATGACCTTGTGGGTAGGAAAAAAAAACACGTGCACATATGTCATCCCGCCAATTGGTGTAAAATTCTGACAGTGAACATAAAATTGTAAACGTTTGATCTGCATTTGAAATGATGGTCAGTTAACGGTCTGAACATACATTTATTAGGATGCCTTTTTGTAAGCATCTAGTTATGAATGTTAATTCCCAAAATAATAAGACAAGTTTTACAAGACAATGTAAGCACCATAAACGATAACATATTTGCATTTAACAGCATTACATACACCCATCCAAGGGCATAGCAGTGGCGGTCAAAGGGTTCAGATGAACCCCCTCCCTCATTTTCAGCAAAAAGTCCAATTTGGACCAATAAAAGAAAAAACAAACCAGAATGCAAGGACACTCAAAACACAACTTGTTCTTACTAGCATGACAAGATACTTCTTCATTAATACCATGATTGGTGTGGTTGAGACGAGCACAACTAAACATTAGGGTTGGGTTATCACTGTCAATGTTGGCAATAAAGTTAAATAAAAAGGTTACTTTTCACACTTGTATACACCATGTACACTTTAAACAATGCAACGAACGCCATGTTGTAATGAAGTGCATCACTTGGGTTGCATTAATCGCCATAATTACATTAACAATAGTAATGCCCCAGTGCAAAAGGGTAACAGCTATAAACCCCTGTTTAAATAAAGCTTTAAATGAGCAATTTACCTGAATGGTGCCCGGTTCGGGATCGACAAAGAGTACCGAGTACCCAGTTTGGTTGCAAAATGCATGTTGGGTCAGGCTCGTCACGGCAATTCAATGGATAGTATAGGAACTTTTTATATCAAGAAGGGAGCTTTTAGATATAATAAATCCATGCGACTTATTGATATCAAGAGGTGCTTATTCATAACTAAGAAGTGCTGGAGATATTTAAAAGGACGTCCGGTCGATGTACAAAAATTAATTATAGTTATCCATATAATTGAAGTTTTTGTATCTATAATTTGGACATATTTCAGAATATCTCAAATTAATTTTAAATGCCTGTGAGTAGAATTCTCTATTGTACAATTTTTTTTAAATAACTAAAGTTCATCATTTCAAAGATGTGTAATATTGAATGAATATACATTGTATATAATTTATATATATATATTGCAACTTCCAAAAATCTTCATATGTTTTAATCGAGCTCAGCCACAGCTATTAAATTTGTTTACCACTGATATGCGTATGTATCTACATCCTTCTTTCAAAGACCTTAATGTGTGTCCCCCTGACCGATATTTCTTTAATTTCATTGGAAACACTTTATTTTCTTTTGCATTTATGAAAATGCATTTTATTCATAAATATTTTGTTCGTTTATGGTCGAATAGTTATTCCTGAGTCCTGAATCCTTATCAACCTTGGCAGTGACACTTTTTCTTAAGTAGTTTGTCCATACCAGCTCCCAAAGACCCTAAGTTTTCATATCTAGTCTTCCTTCAAAGCAGATCAAGTTCTGTGTTATCTGTGCCACACTTATTTATTTTTGCCAGTTACAGCGAGACTCCAGAAAATTTTACTCTTATTTACACTAAACATTACCAGTTAACAGTTAGCATTAAATAAACACTGATGAGTGCACACCCTTCCTTCCAACCACACTACGTTTCATTATTCTTCAATCCACAGCGTGGAGTGCAAAAGCTTGGTATACTTAGGAGGCAAATCCTAATCATACGTTGCATAAAAACTTAAGTCAAAATAACCTTACTTGTAAGTCCTCGTATGCATATTACTTGAGGCAAAAAACCAACATTCTGTCTGAAAGAAAACATGTTTTTAAAAGATTTGTACCTTAAAATATATTGAAACCACACATAGCTGGTGATTCTGTCTGCAAATTAAGTAACATGCAAAAAATTTTGCTTTTTTTGGGGGGGGGGGGGTAACAAGTGATTTATAAAATAATTTTTTTTTTTTTGGTCAGCCACAATCATTAGATGCTGTATTTGGGTCTCGTGGTTTTTACCTCAGCTGACTTGTCAGTCAGCTGAGGTTTTTTGAGGGTCCGTCGTCCGTCGTCCGTAATTCACATTTTCGACTTCTTCTCAAAAACCGTCAGCCAGATTCACTTCAAACTTGGTGGAAATGTGCCTTGGGTGGGTCTCTACCAAGTTTCTGCAAATGGTCACGGTCGGGTGATTTGTGGATTTTTAATGAATTTTTTTGTTCTTTTTTGGGTAAATCTTAAAAAATCTTCTTCTCCGAAACCGCTCAACCAATTGCTTTGATATCACACAGGAACACTCCCTGGGACTCCTAGTTCCTAATTTGTTCACCAGGTGGCACTGCAATTTTTTCCTAATTTTTTATGAATTGTTGTGTTTTATAGCTATTTTCGACTACTTCTCCAGAACCGTCACTCAGATTAAGCTGAAACATGGTGGATATGTTCCTTGTAGAAGGGTCAAACAAAGTTGTTCACTATGTGGGAATGCTGCGGATTCCTGATTTTTAACGATTTTTTCAATTCGGGTACTTATCGGTCAATGCAGCTTTCCTATTGATTACTATGGAAGTCAATGGGCATTCTAATGCTAATTCACACTTTCTACTTCTTCTCCAAAACTGTCATCCAGATTAACTTCAAACTTGGTGGCAATGTACCTTGGGTGGGTTTCCACCAATTTGGTTCAAATGTTCATGCTCCAGTGATTTTTGGATTTTTAATGAATTTTTTTTGTTCTTTTTTTTGGACAAATCTTAAAAAATCTTCTTCTCCCAAACTGGGTACCCAATTGCTTTGATATCGTACATAGACACTCCCGGGAACACCTAGTTCCCAATTTGTTCACCAGGTGGTGCTGCAATTTTTTTAGGAATTTTTTGTATGGTTTTGCTATTTTTCACATGTCAGAACGATCCCTCAGATTAAGCTGAAATGTGATGGATATGTTGTTGTGGAAGGGTCAAACAGTTGTTTACTAGGTGGCACTGCTTTGGATTCCTGATTTTTAAGGATTTTCAATTCAGGTACTTATCGTTCAATGCAGTTTTCCTATTGATTACTATGTAAGTCAATGGGCATTCTAATGCTAATTCACAGGACAACTGACACGAAATTTACTGTTTACTTGATAACTTGAGATCTGTTTTGAGTTAGCTACACATGTTAATTATTCTGTATGAAGGTCATGCTGAGACAGTACATGAATGACCTTGACCTAGTTTGTGGGGTCACAGTGCAACATACATGAATTTTACTCTTCGTTATAACTTGAGAACTACTTGAACTTTGATGTTGCACATGTAAGTGTTCTTCTATAAAGGTCAGACTTACTCAGAACATGGTGTCCTTGATCCTTTGCCAAGTTCATAGAGCTGCAAGTGTGATGAATGTCAAGATCAGCTGAGGCAAGGGCTGTTCACACAGCCCTCTTGTTCTTGTCTGCGCTTAATGTAACATTTGGAATCATCATATGCTAACAATACCATTTCAAGTATAACCATTTTTGGATGTTAAATTTACACTTGACCTTACGCAAACATTCCCTTTGATCAGCCTTTTGCAAGGACTGGACAACGAATGATTATTTTGATAATAATACCAGGCGTGATCTACATTCTTAGCACTTAATGTACAATACCTTTGTTTTTATCTTTTTCACAGTAGCAAAAGGCACCCAGACTGATGAATTTAGTTTTGGATTACACCAACCAGACACAAACATATCAGTGTACGTACATTCAGTACATTCATATTTCCCTTGTAATGTAGGATTGAAGATTCATTTATTTGACAAAGATATATTATTTGGTATATTCATATTTAGCCAGTCGACAGGTAATGAAAAGGACCTATTTAATCAAATGATAAGAAAGAAAATCAATTTGCATTGCAATGATTTATCAGGATGGCCCCAATTAAGGAATATGTACCACTATCATTGGGGCCACTTATAAAACGGCCAGAATTTCGCAAATTTTGCGAGAATCTATTTGGATTTTTGTCAATTAGTTTTCTTTTTAAAGAAAGACAAGTTTAGAAGAATCTTTATGAAAATGAATTCTCAGATTCTTGCCAAAATCTGGCCCTGTAAAATACTTCTATCCAATTAATAGAATGCATTATCAGTTCTGTTTAAGAAAATGTAACCAAAACTGATGAGCAAAGATATGTACACAACAATAGATATAAAACTATCATAAAACTATCCCACATGCCCTACTTGATTGTTACAAATGTAACAATTTGCAATTATACAAAACTCAGAGTACTGATTCAGAAAGTATTTTGTAATATATCCGAAAAAATCATCATATGAATCTGATTGCAGTTGTACAAAACTCAGAGTACTGATTCAGAAAGTAATTCTTAATATATCGAAAAACCATCATATGAATCTGCATAATAACGGGTACCTGCATAAGAACATAACACCAAATATATAGTCCATTTAGAATGTTAGTAAGTACTGTATTTGTTTATTACTGCATACAACAATATCTCTTGAGCATTAATTGATTCTGGTATATTCACAAATCAATGTGATTACACCATTATGATTTGTGTGCTTGTATTGATATTACTTATTTGTGACTCTTTTCAGATATGGCTCGACGACTGAAAGCAGACATTCGGCAGCAGAGGTAAGTACTGACATTTAAACAACCAAGTAGAATGCAGGTTTGGATCAAGAGGCCAAAGTGCAGAGTTCATCTTTGTATATGCGATGTTTTTGGTGATAAAGGATGGACCATTAACCCTTTCAATACCAACTGCAACTTAATTCGAACCACTTAAGATGAACTGCTCTCTATAATATAAAGGGAGGTAGATCTACACTCCTGGTAAAAAGACCTTGTATCAAAATTCCAGTATGTCTATACTAACAGAGGATGCAACCGTCCAAGTCAACAGCTTTCCTCTACACATTTCATTGTGCCCAATGCATGCCGTGGAAAGCTGTTGACTCAATCTAAAACTTGGCACTGAAACAGTCAGCCAAAAAAGTGTTTCTTGTCATCATCATAGTATCAGCACCAGCTTTTGGGATCCTGTGTCACTGTGTTGATATGGTTCAATTTCACATTGTGTTTTAGGTAGAGACTGATTTCCAATACAGTACCCTTACAAATACTGGTTTCTAATAGGGTAATTGTTGATTGAATGCTATGTTTCTAATATGAAGACGCCTCTGTTATTGTCATTGTTTGTTGCAGTAAATTTGATCTGTTTTACCTTAAAGTTTGTGTTTGTGCCATATGCTGGTGTTATCTACAGTGCACATTGTGCCCTGTAGAAAAATCGAATGAATTTGACTTCTGTGCAATGTGTCCAGAATTCTTTAAATTCAACACTTAAATATTACATGACCATTATCCTCTATGATACTTTAAGACGCCTTTTTCAAACTTTGATTTAATTCACTTGGCCACAAGTGCAGCAAATATTACAGGAAGCAGCCAAAAATGTAAACATATATTAATAGAACTGCTCCATCTCTAAAATGGTATTTGTGGATGACTTGATGCAATGCATGAGTTCATAGTGGATTCATATATACTGAAGCCTCATTATAACGACACTCAGATATCTGACATATTCATTATAATGACACAACTGTTGAATGGCAGAAGTTCATTTCCTTTGTTTTTTTATTCATTTATCTGACATACAGTTATCCCTCCTTTGAGAGACCGTCCATAGTGCCACCCAAAAAGTGGTCTCACAGAGCAGGTAGTCTCTCAAAGGAGGTATAAATAATATGAAAAGTTCCACTGAGCTACCTGAAATATGTGGTCTCTCAAAGAAGGTGGTCTCCCAAAGAAGTGGTCTTTCAAAGGAGGGAATACTGTATTCATGTATCTGACACATTTCTAAGGGAACAGATGGTGTCATTATAACAAGTTTTCACTGAATAATCTGAATTAAAACATGCCATACCATCATTCTTTTCCTGAGAGGCTACTATCTAAGGGATCTCCTTAAAGATATAACACATCCTATGTGCTATTATGCCTTCCATTTTTTCATGGAGGATGGGAGACTACCTATTTTGAAGCACCACTTTTGGACCTGCCCTAGAAGTTCCCTCTCAAAAGAGTGACCATTGTGATCAAGTACGACACTTTCAAAGAGTTAACCTTTGATATCCCAATGATTTATCTTAAACACTGGGCGGGGGCATACATGTACTTACAGCAGTATAATGTTGGTCAGCCCTATGGATATTGTTGTTTATAGGAGGCATGTAATTCAACCCAGAAGGACCCAATAATTGCAGAATTACAACATCGACTACAGCAGACAGAAAGGGATATAGTCAACCTGGTCAAGGAAAAGCAATATTACATGGTAAGAAAAATGCTGCAAAAGTATCCTGCATTTAACAATATAACTTCGCTGTTGTCATTCTGTTTATCCTTATGCTTTTCTGCTGCCACACCATCTGTTGTAACACTGGTGGTATTCCAAGTTACAGTCCCCCATTACATCTATCTTTCTTTTCTTTATAACTCCTTGTTGTTCTCCTCTTTGACTGTCAGAGTATTACAAGGATAGCATCCTCAGTATGTCTGCTTGTTGCAAGACCTACCTGTAAATGTCACTTTGGAAATTTGATTAACTTTTTTTGCCTTTGATCCTGTATACTGTTTGTCTGAATTTCCCTCCAAACTACATGTATATGAACATGTTTTCTACCGTGTACCTTTATTCCCTTAGTCTGAGGTACTGGTGCTCTTTCACATCCCATATTTTTTTTTTGTCCCTCTAGGATCATGAAGTTTTCTAACATCGACTTCTCCTCCATACTCTGCTTTTTTAGCTCAGCTGACTTGTCAGTACCTGAGCTTATCTTATGGTCCTTCCTCAGGCTTTCAGTGTTCGGCGTCAACAATCAATTTCTTTTCCAAAACTGTCAGCCAGATTCACTTCAAATTTGATGGCAATGTACCTTGTGTTGGTCTCTACCAAGTTTGTTCAATTTGTCAAGCTCCAGTGATTGGTGGGTTTTTCATGATTTTTTTTTTTTTTTTTTTTCTTTTTTTTTTTTTTTGAGGCAAATCTTAAAAAATCTTGCCTGAAACTGCTCATCCAATTGCTTTGATATCACACAAGAAAACTCCAAGGGGCTCCTAGTTCTGAATTTGTTCACCAGTTGACGCCATGATTTTTTTCTAAATTTTTATGGTTTTTTTGTCTGTTATTGCTATTTTCAACTTCCTCTCCCGAACCATCACTCAGATCAGCTAAAACTTGGTGCATATGTTTGTTGTGGAAGGGTCAAACAAAGTTGTTCACTAAGAGGCATGCTGTAGATTCCTGATTTTTAATGATTTTTTTAATTCGGGTACTTACTGGTAAGTGCACCTTTGTGTAAGTCAATGGGCATTCTAATGCAAATTCACAGTTTTGACTTCTTCTGTGAAACCATTAGTCAGATTGACTGTAAACTTGGTGCCAATGTACCTTGTGTGGGTCTCTAGCAGATTTGTTCAAATGCACTCGCTCAATTGATTTTCGGATTTTTTATGAATTTCTTTGTTCCTCTGTGGGGCAAATTTTAAAAAATCGCAAAGGTATATGTGTGTCAACTAAACACAGGACTGTCACAGTCCTTTTGTTTCGTTATCTGTTGCAATTTCCTGACTGCTATTCCTAATGAAATGTATCAGAACAGTCATTTTTGTACATTTTCAAAAAAGTCTAATTGTACAATATTCAGTTCGTATGGACACACATTACAGCAGTGTTTTCTACATGTATGTAGCATTAGCCCCCTGCCAAAAATGTAAAATATTTGTTGAAGATGAAATGACAAGGTGTATGTTTGTGTAAGTTCCTACAGAACATGTTATTTTTGTTAATTAATTTCATTAAATATATCTGTCATCAGAGTCCTACATGAATCTTTTGAACAAGTGGGGCAAGATGTGAGAAAAATTCAAATGGAAAGCTCTTGCCTTGGCAGTGAGAAAATACAATGATAGTCTCAAAATTGAATGCTACATTGCAGTGACAAACTTACAGGCTGCAGTTTGTCCACAATGGCCAACAATTTGTTTTCTCTCATATTTTATGTCAGTGATGCTATTTTGCTTCAATGTAAATACATTTTGCTTTGTGTTAAGGTGTTAATTTTTTTTCCTGGGGAGGTAGGTTGATAAAAGCTTATTTGATGAGTATACAGCTGCAAATAAAGTGATCAGTAGATGACCAAAACATAAATATAAGAATTTACAAAATTCCTCTTACTCTGTCATTTGATCAGGCAGTTCATTTCTCGTATCAGGTTGTCGACGTTAAGATATGCTGACTCTCTTGCAAAAGAAAGAAGAAATGGTTTTGTGTTTTAAACTTCAACCATTTAGGCAAAGCTTACATATTTGGCTCTTATTAATTTCCTTTTCAATGGTGATCACCAAAGATGGGATTAGGAACAAAGGTGACATGTAAATTACAGTAGCTGTTTAGACAATACTACTCTTATGACTTTTAAGGTGGCGGCACCGTTACGAGCGCGTAACACAGACTCGCGACTTTGACCTGATGCAACTTGCCTATTTTTCGTATGTTACCAGCAAAACTATATATTTTCGATATCTCACAGATGTTAGCATTATCAGGAATCATATTTTTATGTCATGAAATTAATTTTGATGCTGTTTGGAGCCGTTTTGTGAATGGGTATGAAATCACACATTTTGCAAGGATTTCTGATAAAATATTATTTTATTCTGAGTGACAACTATCGAAAATTAAACTATAGACCAATACGCAGGAACCGTATCTTGCTTTTGACAAAAAATATGATAGGAATAAAAATATGCAATTTTTAAGTTTGGTCCGTAAGACTGTACAGTTTCTTCATTTTTGGGGCCACAAAAGTCACGGAAGGAAGGGTTGGAAAGGTACAAAAAAAATACGTTTCCTAGAGCAGATCCGTATCTTGTCAGGGCCGTTTATTTTGTGAAGATATCTTGATCCGTTTTCAAGACACGCCTGCAGAAAAATTGATCGATTTATGAAAAACTTGCTTTTGAGAAAATGGCGATGAAAGGCATGATTGTCAATCTTGAAACAATGATAGGCTCTTGCATGAAGAATACTCACTCCCGTGGCCCAAAGTTTCTAGCACAAACTACAAACATGTAGAGGCTCTCATATCTGGCTTTGAAATTAAAAAAATCGGCCTTTTAGTGGCTTAAAAAAGGACTTTTTGTAGTCAAATCCTTCAAAAGCCACCATGCAGTCAGCTTTGTGTGGCTGGTTTCACACGCGCTGCCCGACACGAAAGGGTACAGTGAGCGGATTAGCGGAGTCACCTGACCTTGACCCAAGCAACAGGTTGTTTAAAAATGGCGACTGCCTAGTGGAGCGGGGAGCGGTCTGACAGTTTGTTCGGTAAAGTGTACTCATCTGGCAGGATTAGCTCACACACTTCTCATCACCTCCGATCAAAGACAAAAATGCCTTTATTACGGCGATGGTTTGGTACTTCGGCCTGCAGTGTTTTGGAAAGCTTTGAGCGAGTAACAGTTAACTTGGAGAATTTTTACGATTGAAGTGGAGGAGACGAAAACTGAAAAAATGCCCTGGTATCAACGGACGAAGAAGCGGATGAAAGGGAGTGTAAAGCAACTACTGTCAAAGAGGAGAGACAAACAGACTACAGACACAGACGCAGTCAGTTTACAGGCAAATTGTGCAACAGGTAGAAAACTTTTGAGCGATGCAGTCCAGCCCCGGGACGTGGATCAATGCACGGAGGAGGCTGTGTTGTGTGACCCTTTGCCACCCGAGAATGTACACCACCGCCAGCTTATGTTGAATAAAATATTTTCTTGTTGTTTGTCTCATTGATTGTTTTCTTGATTCTTTAGCCAATAAATCATTTTCCAACAAGGATGCATTATATATATATATATATATATATGTAACGACTATATTTTCAGAAACAGTAGCACTAGATTGTGAACTATAAATGACTGGCAAGATTCATTTCTAGATATGTGACAGACCTGTAATGAACAATCAACATTAATCCAGAGAAGTTATTTCATGCAAATAAAGTAAGGGGAGGGGTATATAGATTTCCATATGGCAGACCAAGCTCTGGTTTTTATCTACTACACATAATTTCTGTATGTGGCATACACAGAACTTCGTCCGTGTCAGGCAATGCATCAGCCGTAGTCCAGTCAAATCCATTTTTTCAAAAGCTACAGTTGAAATAATATGGCCTGGGAAAATAAGGACCTTGCTGCACAATTTGAAAAAAAATCAACATAAACTACATCCATATTTATATTTACAAATTTTATTTACATGAAAACTTTATGTAGATGTTCTTATCACTTTGTCGTAAGAAAAGTCCATTGTATTCTCATCCAACTTGACATGAAAACCTTTTTTGTCCATGTTCTTATCGCTTTGTCATGAGAAAAGTTCACTGTATTCTAATCCAACTTGGTACAAACAGCCCTGCAGAGCTCTGCCATCTCAACCCTGTACGCCGACTCACAAATCCATGGCCGTCATATCTACAAAAGAAAATTAATAAAAGTATCATTCCAGGTAACAATACGGGCCAAACTGACTGTATAACACTTAGTCACACATGTGTTGTAAAAAAAAAAAAATCCCTTCGTCATGGGACTCCTGGTACTCTCCCGATACGAAGGGGGGGGGGGGGGGGGGAGGGGGTTGTACGTGTTCAAAATGATAAGTAAACTGCTGGACATATTTTACCCGAATGTGATGGGGTTCTATGCAATTTTCGGAATATCATTTTCTGTGTATTTAGTTGGAAGGGAACTCCTTGTATTTATTTGGAAGGGAACATTTGAAAGTTACTACTCAAAAAGATTTACTCCTATCTGTGCTGATACATGCAAATACTGAAAATCAGAAATAGGTCCTACAGCATTGTCTGGCTCCCGGTACTTGTTGAAATTTGAAATGTTGTATAGTTGCTCCCATGTGCATCCATGGAAAAACTGGGAGAGAAAGTCGGCATGATCCACAACCTTTTGAAAATGTCCATATTCATTATTTGTGAGAGCCAAACAATAGCTGTCAACTGAAAGTAGACCGTGATGAAATAAAAATCTTCTGCGTATGAACTTACATACGTACTTTGACATGTTTGATGTATTAGTTTCAATGGGCAATTACCAGAACGGAAACATTTACGGTACTATGATAGAACAAGGCCTACAGAAATATTACTTTTCATTCTCTGTCATAATATCGACGATCCATGGTCATATCAATGCTGCGCAAGGAACAAACAAATAAATAACAAACACACATATATTTACCCCAGTTGCGTAATGGAAGTGCTGTCTCTCCCACTGCAACTAACTCGGCTGCTTGACGCTTACGTTGCTGGGCTTTAGTTTCTTTTTTCATTTTAGGCATTTTTCTGAATTTGATTTTTGGATTTTACACCTTCTGTGCCCTTGACTGTACTGTCACTGTGTGAACATGAACGGAGACTGATTGTAAGTTAGTCAGCTAGATCATATATGAATGCCACATTGGCACCACCAAAGTTGAACCAGAGAACCACGGAACTCGCAATGTTTCATGTTCAAATGAAATGCGACAATAAATAGGAATGATGAAATTCAACATAATGAAGGACACCAGTATAATTGTTAAATTTTGCTGAATACGGTAATGGTTTCCGGGTGTTACGATCGTAAACCAAGATCAAAGGACTCCGAAGTCAGCATCGTTTATGTTCCATTTGGAGAAATCACGCATCCCGAAGTTCATATCACAAATAGTAACACCCCAAAAACATGAAAGTCATCCAGTTTTACATCGTTGAACAGCCTGTTTACATAACGTTAATCGGTTCTGTAGCCTAATCAGCTCCGTTCCACTTCAGCGTGCCGCCATTGTTCTGGGCGACGGTCGTGTGCCCCTTCCCGTTGCCAGGTATGTGGACGATCGCGGATTGCTGCGAAAACACCGTCACAAATTACCATATCCAAACAAACAGAAACCAGCACGTGTACTAGACAGCTAAACTTCCAAAAGTTTAAACGCAATTTTCCCATATAAATATTTAATTTTTTAATCTGATTTTTGGTGACAATATACTTCAAGTATTGTGCTTTCAGGAAATGATAAAAACCCATTTTGCGATGCGGGAAAGTTAGGCCCCTACGCCACAACGGTGCCGCTACCTTAACACTTTGCTTTCATTTTAATAAAAATAGGAACAGTGCTATATAAAGGACTTGGATGTGACCACTCTGCAGAAACAGTTGCATGACCTAAAAGGACAACTAGCCAGAAAACAGGTATGTGAAAACGACATATACAGTGAAAACTCAATATAATTATACCATCTGTTCTGTAAGGAATGTGTCAGATAACGGAATATGTCAGATAAATGAATCAAACAACAAAGAAAACAAACCTTTATCATTATAATGAATATGACAGATACCTGAACTTGAGATCCTTATAATGAGGTTTCACTGTAGTTGGCTTTTTAATTCAAATTAGGCTTGAATGTTCTTCTTTTATAATGAATTCTGTTTGAAATTGGGTCCACTGGTGTGCAAAGGGACCACATTTTCTTTTACTTTTATTCACAAGTATTACATATAATTTTATGCCACATGTCCAGTCATATTAACCTCTGTACTGTGGTGTAGCAGTACAGTAGTCCCTGTCACGAGAGACCCCTGTCATGAGAGACCACCCTCTCATGAGAGACCGCTTTTCAGATTCCCAAGTCCTAGACTTCCCATGTTAATTTACCTGTCATGAAAGACCACCTGTCTCATAAGACCACTTTTTTGTTGCTGTAGGGGTGGTCTCTGGTGACAGGGACCACTGTATCTTGATTTGATGTATGTACATGTACCTATGTACTATGTAAGTATGGATGTTTGTAATTTTCCTGGTTCTAGGGCTTTAACAATTATCATCATAATCGTCATCACTATCCAAGAACAACTCAGCAAAGAACCAGAGACTCAGAGAAACTATAACGCTACATAATACCAATGGATAATTAATACAAGATAACAATAGTAAATGTATACAATGTAAGGAAATGTCTGGAATTTTGTAAGAAGTGTGTACGAAACTTGTAAGCAGTTGTAAGGAACAATTTTACAAAAGTGTAAAAAAAAATGTTCCGTACATTTGCTCACAAGTTTCGTATATATTTCTTACAAATTGGGATATTTTCTGAAATTGTGTCACAATCTCCTACAGATTCCCTGTAGTTCCTTAAACAAAACTACATATGAAACATGGACCTATCACTCTCGTTAATTGGTCGGTGAGTCAGCCTAGAATAGCATCCAATGTCTTGCTGCAAAACAAAAGAACAGTTTAAAAGTGAATATAAGTAGCTTTATTGTTGGAAAGCGAAAATATAAATTTGCTGTTGCTCTCAAGCACAGAATAAAAACAAAACCACTCTTGCTGGTGGTCTGACCAGGGCGGTTGTAAGATGGGTCACATGGCCGGTTTGGGTGGTTTTGTTATTTTATATGCCTTTCATAGAAAGATTTACGTGATTCCACACTTTACCTCAGTTGGACTCTTAGGCCTAATGAATATTTCATAGGCTACAGCACCTGACCACAACTTCGTGCAGGTCAATCTGAGAAAGCCCAGACTGCACAAAGTGACCTGTTCTTACTCAAACCCCTACTCATTATTATTATTATTATTATTATTATTATTATTATTATTATTATTATTATTGTGGTTGTTGTTGTTGTTGTTATTATTATAATTATTATTATTATTATTATTATTATTATTATTACTATTATTATTATTATTATTATTATTATTATTATTATTGTGGTTGTTGTTGTTGTTGTTATTATTATTATAATTATTATTATCATTATTATTATTATTATTAAACACTCTACTTCATTGACCAGCGAGTTATGATAACTTGGTAACAGCCATTTTTCATCAAGTCACAAAAATAGATTTGTAGAAGCTTTTGTCTTAAACAGTACTGTGGTATTCAAATGATTTCTTGTCAGAGTACAATAATTGACAAGACAGTCACTTGGTCATTGGACAGCAACAGTGCAGTGGTGTTATGAGGTATAGGTAATTATGGGTTAATCATTGTGCTACATCTTTGGCACCCGTGCTTGGATCTTATCATCACAGATTTGACAGCATTATTTTGGCTTTCTTTGTAAAAAATGCTAATAGATAATATAATGGATGTGATAAATACAAACACAATAAATGGGAATAGTATCATCCTTACCAAAACCATCTCCATTTAGGTCTTTGTCAAACAAGTGCAAACTTCAACTGTTGTTTGTCGTTACTGCTGCAACATTTATTTTAACTTTATTCTCATGCCCTTACATTTTGTTCACTATTTACTTGTGCAGGAAGAAAATACTAATTACAAAAGAGAGATTGAATGTCAGCAGGAACGATTCGATACACTTCTACAGCAGACAAAGAAGGTAAATTTATTTTATTTCTGAAATATTTGGATTAACTGTCTGGGATTCCAAGTGTTTTAGAACAAGTCCTTTTGATATGACTTCTATGGAAAATGCATATATGCGGTCAGGTCTGTCATGCAGATTGTTGATTTTATGCTAGTTTCAGAATGAAATGGGTCATACTGTGTTATGTATCTACAGTATAATAGGTTAATTTAGTCATGGAGTTGGCACACGATATCATTACTTCCATTCATAACCAGTTCCTGATGAGTTGTGAAACACAACGAAACTGGTTAAACTTCTCCTACTTCTAGCTATTGTGACCCTTGCTCGGTCCTTACAAAATATATCCATTCATAACCAGCTGTAAACATGTTTAAGTAACATGGCAATCATTAAAAAAAAGTAGCGACAAAACCAAACGTGTTTCCGAACATACATAGTAGAAGTGACAAGGACATTTATTTGCTCGTGTAAGTGATCGATTAGTTAGTACAGGACTAAAATATATGAAAAACTGCATGCATTCCCTTGGAATAACTCCATTTAATATTGCTAGACGCCGATGCATTCATGGACTCAAAGACTAACACAAGAAATGACTTGGGAACTTAATGTAGGGAACAGTGTTGGTCATGGCATTGCTACATATCTACCCCACTGAATTTTTTGGATGGGTAGGGTGATTGGGGTTGCAGTCAAGTGGATATGAAGACATAGGTTGGAAATTCCCATTTTTGGCCACGCTATAAATGCCGAAGGTTGCTGGTTCAAGACCTGGGCATTCCATGCTCAAACATATAAAAAATACATTAAGAAACCAAGCGATCAGTTATGCAGATGTGGTTTAATTTATGATAGGCTTTCGTTAATGGCAGGGGCATTTGCATGGTATATATGTTTCAAGCCTTTTATTTGGTAACACGCAAAAAGACAATTATGTTGTAAAAATCATTTTGGACAGTGATGTCTTAAAAACAATATGCTTCAGACAATGATGTTTTAAAAGTTTTTACTTTATTGAAGTTAGGCATACCTGTAAAAACTAAATATGGAATAAGTACTAATGTATATAATTGCTAAACTTATTTCAAAACGAATCTAGTGCGGATGGCACAAGAAGTGTGTCGTGAGTGAGTTCTTGGCACACCAATATATCTTCCAGTGTCAAAAAACAGAAGTCACTCAATAGCAGTGAAAATTTGTCTACAGTAAAATGGATATCCACGCATGTAACTTGACAATGCACAAGGTGTGTGCAATCCATGCCCACAGAAGTAGGGAGGTAGAAGTGCAGTTAATTTGAGAACGTGCATCACAAGTGCACGAAAGGCAAGCACCAAATGTGTAATTGGCTCGCAGCTAAACACACACATGCACAAAACAAAACAAAAAAAAAGACGAAAAATGCAGTGCATCTCTAATGACATGACGTGCTTGGAAGTTCCAGGTTCCAAGTTGGAACCTGGTTTATGGTGCGCTGCGTCCGATCTCATGACCTCAGCCCTCAGTCATAATATCCGACGTCGGTCATAGAATCCACAAAATCATTAGATGGGGTATATTAAAGTCTATGATATTTGTCGGAAAATGATGAACCATGTGGCTACAATTTTGTGTTTACGCCTATTAAAAGTTAATAAAAAAAGGCGCTGCAACTGTCACCTAGAGGAATGAGTTTCAATTGTTTCAGACAGTGGAGATAGCATCATTTCATTTTTTTTCAGGTTACGAATTATAAATTGCCTGTTTATATGATATGATTCATTTGATTATCGATATTGCTTTCCTTTGTTTTCATACTTGTGTTTATTTATTTATTAATTTTATTTATCTATTTTGTGTTGGTTTTATTGTTTTGTTTGTTTATCAAAAAGAGGAAAGCTCCAACATTCAAGAAGAAAGCTCCAACATTGATTCAGTATCAAACAGCATTAAGAGTGAAACTGGAGCCATATAATTATTTAAAAAATTCTGACCCCTTCATGTCTTTATATTTTTGCCAGAGGGAGGAGTGCTACAAGAGTCCTTCAGCTGGACTTGAGCAAGTGCAGAGCCAAGATGTTGTGAACAATGCTTCGACTAAAAGTGGTGCAAGTGATGTCTTATCGCAAGTGTCATTAGCAACAGGGATTCAGGACATAAGTGTCACAGGTGATCATGACTAGCTATCAAACTGTTCCTCTGGTAGTTGTAATTAGAGCATTTGCAGATGTCTTTTAATATATGTAAACAGAATCAAAAGAAACTTCATAGTAGAGGAAGTATGTGCTAGCTATATGTGGGACCTTTGATGTTATGCAGAACATGGCGGGGGAGGGTTAAGGCACAAAGCCAGCAGCACAGAAATAACAGCTTTCATGGCAAAGCCACAATTGTTACATTTTTTGATGGAGACCAAGAGTATCAGGCCCGGACCATGGCAAAAGCATGGATATTAGGAAGTTTTTACATGACACAAACATTTCCAATGAATGTGTACATCACCCAGTCATGTTTTGTGACCAGGGAATGGCTGAGTCTCGAAGCAGCAACCATCAGCACCAATCACCTAGGGGAAAATGGGAAACACACATACCAAACCCCATTCTTTAAAAGAATGGTTCAAGAATGGTCCACACACACACACACACACACACACCTGACCACAGATGCTCTTTACGTTCAATCAGTCAAGCTTTAGTGCTAATATACAGGTGAGGGGGAGGGAGTAAAGATGGTGGACCCAGAACAACTATGAGTTGAATGACCCTCATAGGGCCATATCTGCAATAAAAAATTTGTGTATTCATCTGTGCAATCAAGTATTTGTGCTAATAAGATGGTGGCGGATGGGCCTAAAACCACAACATTGTCACATGGATGTGTACACAGAAAGGTTTGAAACAAAGCTCACACCTGGACCACCATTACGCTTCACGTTTGGCATGATTTCTCTGTTTCTGTACACACCAACAAGCTGAGGAGCTCATTCCAAGAGGGCGAAACTGGTCTGAGTTAATTTAAAATACTCCATAAATCTCACAAAAAGCACAATCTTTTGAGTTTTGACCTGAGTGTTCAAACCAGGGTATGACAGACCTATAATTTCCAACCCATAATAATATTGTCTGCACTTCTTTTTATGATTATTAACATGATTGTATGTGTTAATTAACAAAATGGAAAGGAAACAAACACAAATTGCCAAACACTTTCAAACTGGTTTGGCCTGCTTTTTATAAGCTGCGAAATGTTACAGTAGGAATATGATTATAACAAATTACTGCAATAGATTGTGCTTTTTGTATTAAACCTTTTGCTTTCTCCGGTTGTTACTTTCATCACAGAAGCTACTTGGCCCTGCAATAGGGGGCAGCATGGGATCCCAGTTGATATGAATACTTCCTGTTGGAGTAGTCTTTCAAGACAGGGACCACTGTGCCAGGGTCCTTCACACAACTAAAACAATGAACCAAAGAAAGGGATTTACAGGCTACGCCAGGTAGTGGATGAAACCTCCCCATCAAAACAGTGAATTATTGATGACGTAAAGTCGCTGTTACGAGGTACTTACTTATGTCATCTGGTACTTTTTCTGTTTTTCAGGTGCCAGAGAGGACACTGAAGTGAGACAGGCAGATCGCAGCAAAACTACTATGGAAGTGGACAAAGCACTTGTCCCTGTAGATGTAGGGTTATATGTGATGGGTGGACTCACAGACAAAGGCCAAGTGAGCAGGGAAGTGACAGTGTCCAGGTTAAACAGAGCTGGTCAGTTGACTCCATTCACACAAGTCACTCACATGCCAGAAGGGAGGCATCACGCAGGTGTAGCAGCAGTCAGTGGCTTGGTGTATGTTGCTGGGGGTCAGACCACTGGCTGTCAGGTGCACAGCACATTTTGGAGGTACACCCCAGTAGCTAACACCTGGACACCACTGACAAGTATGACGACACCACGGTCATACTTCCCTCTTCTAGGGCTGAGTGACTGTGTGGTGGCTGTAGGGGGTGTCACTAAATGGGTAGATAAAGCTAAGCCTAAGGAGAGAGTGACTCCATCGTCCTCCTGTGAGAGATACAACATAGTGAAAGATCAGTGGACTGATATGACCTGTCTCCCTGCTACAGTAAATGGCCACAGTGGGTGTGTAGCCAGTGATGGTAATATTTACATATCGGGGGGTCAGTACCCCACAGTTACCTCATCCCGTGTGTTATTCTATGACTCTGAGGTTAGAGAGTGGCAGGACAGTCCACCATTATTACAGCCACGGAGTGCTCATATCATGGAGAGCTGGCAGGACAAGCTGCTGGTGTCAGGTGGTTCAGCACAAACTGCAGGATGCTGGATAAACATACTGACCACAGAGATGTTTGATATGTTCTCTCAGCAGTGGTCAAGAGTGACATTACCCCAAACTCAAGGCAGGGTGTACTCTGGGGGTGCAGTGTATGGAAACAGGGTGTACATAGTGGGTGGATACAGTAGTAACAAGGATGGTACTGTCTCCAAACACAACACTGTTGGGTATCTGTCTGACACTAAGGCCCCATGGACCATCCTCCCTGAGACACTACCCTCACCTGTGTCAGGCCTCACAGCCTGTGTTGTACCACTGGACACTGTCACCCAAACGCAACTAACATATCACACAACTACTGCATGAGGACACAGGAATCCATCCACACAGAATCTAACATTTACCTGCATATGTCAACTGTTAATTGTTTAAGATAGGAGTCCTACCCAAAATGTATTGTGTCTTTGGATTATTAATTCCCCACATTTTAGTACATGTACATACTTTAATTTAGAGTGGCATGGATGAATATCCAACAAGATGACTGCCCATCATACCATGTATTTTTTGCCAATTTATTCCAAATTGAGGCTACAAGACGTCGCATGCTGAAGCCCCACAGAGATTGGGTCGACAGCTTTCCTCCAGCTTCTCTGGTCACTTTGAATCGTGCCTTGACCACTCACTGTACAGAGAACAGCTGGTGACCTATGTACAAGTTCTTAGTAATCAACTAAAAAACACACAACACACAAGTCTGTTCTGCTGACATCAGTAACCAAACAACATAAAATTAGCATTTACACAATGTACCCAAACATAAACACATAATTATTTGAATTTATTACACTAATTTGTTCATATTGACAAATAATTCAGAAACTGAGAAAGTACCAGGCAATGGCCTGACAGCTAAAAGCAAAACAAAGTTTTGTGGATTAGTCCAAGTTTCGCCTCTATTTTTGGCCATCATCAGGAAATGAACATGTGTTGTGTGTGTCTCTTACATACTATGGTGTAAGCATATGACATTGCTCACATTGTTATGCAAACGTCGTATGCAGGTTGTTGATCCTGCCTGTTTGAAATTTTTGTTGACCCGTCCTGTGATGTGGTGTAGACATTTTGTGCCCTGTGGCACGTGCTTCTGTTTGTTGCGTCTGTGACGTAAAAAGGACATCTGGGATGTCCCAGGGATTGGGAGTTTCCCATTTCAGCATGAAGTAAACATCTGCATTCAGATGAGTTATGGTATTGATTATGTGACAGGGTCATGGTATGAATCCACTGTGTATGATTCAATATTGTGTAAAACAAATGAGAGTACACAAGTTGCAGTCTCGCATGTTTCCAACATAGAAAATAATTGTTTCAACTGTCATGTGGTAAAACTAGTGTTTGTACCTCCTAAACGGACATGGGATAATAAACACAGAACATAAAAATGTACCATAATACTGGGCAAAAACAATACTTGTCAACACCTGATGGTCTCCTGACACAATACAATGAAATGATTAACACAAATGTACAACCTTGCTCACTGTGTATCATGGTTTCAGACCATATATCAAAGTACAGATACTTTCTATCATTAATATTGGATCACTGCTGATGTCAGAACTTGTCACAACCTCGACTAATACAGTGAAACCTGATTTTAAAGACCACCCCAAGGGCAGGCAAAAAATGGTCACATAAGGCAGATGGTCTCTCAATAGAGGTACAATAACATGGAAAGAGAGCAAAGGGGACTCAGTAAACATGGCCTGAAAAGGCAGGTGGTCTTTCATCCCAGTGGCCTCTCAAAACAGGTTTCTATATATGAATAGGGGTCTTAAAGCAAAATATGTGAAGCAATAAACACCACTGGCAAGTGACATCATATTAACTGTTGTGTGAACCTATCAGGTTTGTATGCAACCCAGTAAAATGCAATAATGAAACCAGGTCATGATATATACATGTATGTATTTTTTCAATGTCAAGGACTATTATATTATAAGAACTGACTTTAATACATAAGCATCTCCTATTTTCTAGATATAGCAGTATTACTGTGATTATTTGTTTCAATGTATTATGCATGTTTTTTTTTCTGACTATTTGTGATTTGATGATTGTGTATTCAGTTTGGACCCACGGTCAATAAAGACTACTACTACTACTATGGCGTACATGCCTGATACTATGTGCATCCCTTGAATGAATAACAAAGCAATGTAAAAAACTTGAAATTCTGATGCAAAATATTGGGAGCTTAAAAGTGTCATCTTATTAGGCACCATTTTACTTGACAGAATCAGTACAAGTGTGTAATTTTTAGCTCAGCTGACTTGTCAGCCAGCTGATCTTGTGGTCCACACTCCAGCTTTATCATCCATTTATGAATAAGTCAGTTCTGTTTTTGTCTGAAAAGCTGGCTACTGGGTGTCCTTAAAACACAATGATTTACCTTGGGTAGGTGCCCCTGAACTGTAATGTATTCATCAAATGATGCCTCATTTTTCAATACATGGATCTCCTAGCTGGTGAATTTTTGTGTGCTGTTGCAATTTTGGACAGATCAAAAACTGCTCACATTTCACTCTTCAAACTTGATACAAATATACCTTATTTTGTTCACTAAATGGTGCTGTTCTCAATTCCTGATTTGTAGATGAACTTTTTACATTACTTATTGACAGGCTTGGTCATGAGATTGCACCAGTGAAATTGTACCTTCCAATGACTCAAGTCTTATAGGCATATAAAATTGCTTCAAAAAGATCACGATACACTTTGAGACCCTGCCACTTCATTTGTTCACTCCGGTGACCTGGACCTCATTCCCAAAATAGAGAGGAATTTTATAAATTTGTATTTGAGCGAACATCATACATATGTGCACAGCGACATGCACAATATTATCAGCAGAAATAGGATGTTTAATGTTTGTGTACAGGAAGGTTTGGACAAGTTATAGTCAGGTGCTCCATATCTATGGTAGTTTCTACCTCGTCCCACCACCCATCACCTTGGGTCTATGCTACCATCGTTCTGCAGGAGTCTACTCTGCTTCCTACACCCACTGGTGTCCACAATGGACTAAGGATGCTGCAATACATGGGTACCACTGTACATAGATGCTTTTGTGTTATTACTGTAGATGTCCACTGTACCCAACTGACGGCAACTAATAATTATTATTGGTGTTTCAACAGATGCATTATTTCTTAACTCTTTCAGTGCCAACTGCCACTTAAGTCACACTACTTGACCCTTTCCCCCTTGAATTAAGACTGAGTCAACATGTGTGTTCCTGTCAAATGTTGGGTCCCTCAGCTTCCTCTGGAACACTTTTACCGTTACTTTTACATTAAATGTTCCTTCATTATAAGGTGATTTTGCTGTAATTGGTACACTCTGTGGACCTATCATCAGTACCATTTTGAGGTTGCACACTGTACATTGAAAAAAAGAAAAATCCTTCAAATCAGGTGGCATTTTATAGCATAGTTTTATAAGACAATGGCTGCTGTACAGGTATTTACAATACCATATTCATCTTAATAAGCACACAGTGCACTAAAAAAAATTTCCTTCACAAAAGTCTAAAAAGTTGATTCGAAGTGTAGTAATAAATTCTACCACTCATTTGAAAACTATGGGATATTTTGGGGGTCTTTTCTTTGAAAACAATTGGGGTGTGTGCACTTTCAGGGAGTGTGCGCTTTTTAAGCTGAATATGGTATATGTTCAGCCGGGTTTTATCTTCACTCTCTCACAGGGAAAATACACATAGACTTAGTGCATGTGCCATGTACGAAGTGACCCTGCCTGTTAGGAAGTAAATAATGTGTGTTGCCGCCAGCATCATTGGAACTGTGCAATAAAAGAGGTAGGGTTAGCACATGTGAATGTGGCAGCATCATTGGAACTGCAATGAAAGACTGGTTAGCACAGTGTGAATGTGGCAGAAGATGCTGTGACATTGGCTCTGTAGCTTTTAGACAGGGTAAAGCAAGGTGAAAAAAGGGCAACTTTAACCCCAGACAGGGAGCAAAGAGGGTGCTGTACAGAAATGGAAGTCTTAATACTAGCATTTAAACACCAATTAAATGCACATCTTTTAAAAAGATTTACCAAATTAAAGTGAAATTGCTTTTGTGTGGTACAAAATATATTGTTAAGCCAATTTATGTGAAAATAGTCTGCAACAGGCCAGTGCAAAAGTCAGGAAAGAAGAGAGGGAGCAAAATAAAAAAAGAGCTGGATATCACGGAAAAATCTCCCGTCTGTTGTAAGCTGCACAGCATACTGTGATCAAGTTTGTCCTCATTGCAGGGTTGAATTTAGAATACCAGTGAGGTGAAAATTACATCAGTACAGATGTGCCTCTATATGGGATTCAAATACACCAAATGTGTAATGCTGGAAAATTGACTGAAACAACAAAATATTGACTGTTTTGATGTTTCTATAAATATTGATGGCTAAGACAAACTGATTTTAAATTTCCTTAAGTGTTTTAATTTACATAATTGTAATTTGTATGTGTGCCCACTTTGCACTGCTATTATTATGGTTACATTATATGTGCCCACTTTGTAGTGTTATTATATGGTCACATTGTGGTGGGCAAAGGAAATAGGTCAACATGGACCTATATTGGTCATTGTGATAGCTGTGTAACATTACCTTGTGGCTACTACAAGCACATTAATCCTTTCCCCCTTGAATTAAGACTGAGTCAACAGCTTTCCTTGGCATGGGTTGGGCACTAAGTGCCCAACCCATGCCAAGGAAAGCTGTTGACCTGGGGCATGTGATTTTGATAAGTCCCATGTACATTTCTCGGTCAAATTGTTTTTCATAACTGTTGAAATTAGTTGAAAACACTGAAGCTGACGACATTTGACCCCCAGCCGGTTTTGGCCGGTTTAAGGGGGAAAGGGTTAAACTGAACTGCGCTGAATAATATTACAGATGCTTTATTCGAGTTCCTTGTACATGTTGTAAAAAAACCTTTCATTGAAGTACCAACATGTCTGTAGTTACATAGAATATAATAGTCCAGGTCAACAGCTTTCCTTGGCATGGTTTAATTGGGTGCAATGCACTCAGGAAAGCTGTTGACTTAGTCCACGATGTGGCTCTGAAAGAGGATCACTATACATGGCACTAATATATATGCTACAATTGCTCTGTTCTCAGGTGAAAGCTTTCTTTCAGACAGGACACATTTAATAGCACTGTCTATTGTGGGACCATGCTTTTATTGCTTTGTGCACAGATGCATGTTTGCTCTTCATGCAAAAAGAGGGCGTTATACATCTGAAGTTAGTCTTCATATATTATATGTTACCCTTGGACTGGTCACATAAGGACATAAAGAATTCCTGTATGATTTCTGTTTTTCATAGTCAAATGTGTGCTATTTTTTGTAATTTACTTTGTGTACAACTATGATGTATAATGTTGTATTTATATGTGTGAAGAAAAGAAAAGAAAAAAAAAAGAATTCCCATATTTGTACTGTTCTTACAGAGTTTGTACACCAACTGGTCACTGAAAAATAAAAATTTTGGAAGCATTGACAGGAGTTCAAATTGTTATTGTTACAGGCTAGTCCAACATACAGCTGACATATGCCAATGTTTATGTTGTATTGTATCCTTATAGTGACTATAGTTCGGCCATTTGGAGAAACAAAAGTCTAGTACTTTAACCCTTTGCATGGAAGCTCCACATTGGTTTGAGAATGTCACATTGGCAAGCTACCTGTCACAACACCACATGTGGCAGGGTATGCTGATGCTATAAGGATCCAGTGTCAGAAATAAGAAATTATTTCCACTTGTCTGCAAGACCACAAAAAAAGGAAGTTGAACTGATTGACACTGACTGTAAATTTGGACAAGTATAGTGTCAAAGATACTTGGTCCACAAGCAATTTCACTTGTTTTGGACAAGCGGATAAGCTCCATTTCTAACACTGTTAGCCAAATGCTAATGTTTCTTTCATTTTGGCTTCTCTTTCGAAATTTGTAAATGGCCAATTTATTTTAACATGAATTATGAGTCAGGTCGAGTTCTGCAGTGATTACTCTTTTATTTCACGATTTGGCCACAAATTTTAATGACCTAGATCGGTACTGTGTGGGTGCAACTAAAGTCACTGTCAATTCAGCAAACCTTTTGGAACCAAAACCAGTTCAGGGAGATCACATATTGGCTTGATAGAGAACCAAACCTTGTTTGGTGAAAACTGTGAGACCTGCCATGGACATGGTTTCACTGATATACTCAAAGCCAATTCTGCAAAACTGAATGTTCGATTGAGTCCAAACTTCTGAACAACTCAAAATGGTGTCATATGAAGAGGACAAAAGTGGCAGGAATTGTAAAACCAAGTTTGTAGAGAAAACTATTTGACTGATCAGCATGTCTCGGTGGAAAGAGTCAATACAAATATACATCGATTGCCACAGAAGATTTTTCCCAGAGTTTCATTCTCCCCCAATTGACGCCTTTCCCAGAACCAGCCAAACATGCACTTTGTCAGTTCCACCTGACTAGAGAGGGGATGCGGGGCAGAACACATCTGGGCATGGGAGAAAGCATGTTAACGGCATCAAAGTTCCCTGTAGATACCATACTTATTGTGGCATGAAATCTGTGAAAAGTACAGGTTAAAATCATTGTTAACGGAAAAATTTTGAATTTTAACTGGTGGGAAAGTGTTGATAAATGAAAATAATTACGAGTAGTCTGAAAACACAGAGAGAGAGAGAGAGAGAGAGAGAGAGAGAGAGAGAGAGAGAGAGAGAGAGAGAGAGAGAGAGAGAGAGAGAGAGAGAGAGAGAGAGAGAGAGAGAGAGAGAGAGAGAGAGAGAGAGAGAGAGAGAGAGAGAGAGAGAGAGAGAGAGAGAGAGAGAGAGAGAGAGAGAGAGAGAGAGAGAGAGTTTCTTTGCAACTTATTTTTTCACGCTTAAAACGTAAACACAATACACGTGCGCACGTAACAACAAGCGTAACTCCAAATAGGTATAAAAGGGCGCAGGCAGTCTTCCTAACCGTCCCTGACGAGTTGAATAAATCAACGAAACCGGTCGGACATCAGCCTCTAGACTTAACGGCCTTTTGCCTTGTCTAAGCTCATTATTTTTTCACAAGCTACACAAGAAGTCAAGAAATGGGCTGGTATATTTTGAAAACCTCTCAGCCTACCAACAGAACTGTGTGCAGCTTAACGGCACAGCCATATTCCATTCAATGACAAATAGAACCCTTCTCAAACTTCTTTCCAGGACTCACAGAAATACTTCATCCACTACACTTTGAAATTGGCACAGAGGAATGTCTTATATATATTAATGGTCTGACCCATTTGAATCTATAGATGATTTGTAATAGGATTTTTTTGGCAAATATTTATGTTTTACTGAAAAGCATGACAGGACAAAAAATCGTATGAAATGTTTAGTACGCTTACATTTCTAATTTATAAGCATTACCCTGTGACATAATGTGCTGAATGCTCTTCTGTTAAGAGAGGAGAATAAAACTAACACCTGTTTTTATTTCATGCATTGGGAGAGGTTATTCTGACACCTTTGGGTCAATTACTTGCATAGTTTTTGACAGTTCTGCACGGAGTACATTTTGACATTGAGGAATGCCTGCTTACTATTATGCAGTTGCATAGTCAACAGTGGCCACCCCCCAGTCATTTAATATGGATGTGCACACTCTGAAAAGTTCAACTCAGGACAAGGTTCTTGCTAACATTCCACTTTTGAAATGGGGTCTATTTTCCAAAAATTGTCCTCATTTACTCTAAAGGTTACCTTTTTTCACTGTGGTGCGAACATTGTGGCAACAGATTTGCCACTTTCTTTTCACATACACAGCTAACTGAACATGTATTCATATTTTCCCATCACCTGAGGTTTCTTCCAGGATAAGATGCCTATATTGAAAGCATACAGGCAAGCAAGCTTGCCCCCAAAGGGGATTCTCTTGTGAATGGAGGCAAGAAAGCAGTTGTGCACAGTGGCTCCACTTGTAGGGGAAAGTCTTGAATTGATCCTCAAATGGATTCAGTAACTGAATATGGGGATATAGTTATGATGATACAGTACAAAGAGTCCCATAAATATGTGGATAGTATTATTCATGTACATGTACTGTCACCTTTGTTTCCATTTTCCAAGTTCAGATGTTACGGCACGATACTCACTCAGGCAATGAAAGACAAACAAAATACACATTTATCTGTCACTAAAATTTATTGTGAACATTAATTTGCACCTTAGTCATTCGTCTTTTACAAACTTTAAGGTATTATTAACACTTCATTTGATGAATTTTCTTCTCCTTATAAACTATTTTGCATAATGGCTCAGGGCTTACCATTTTACATGTATGATGGCCCACGACAAGTGAATTTCCAATCAGGGCAAGTGAAGATGTGAGGGCAGTTGCCCTGGGGGAAGCACAAAATTTCACTGTTAGAAATAGAATTAGAATAGGTGGACAAGTGAGTTGAAGCAGGGAGCAAGAGAAATAACTTTTCCCTGTGGACAACATTACAATAAAAAAAAAAAAAAAACAGAGGCCCAGGGGCCTAATGCTCTGCTGACATATAATCTGATGATCATCACCAAAAAATTCTTTTTGCCATTGATGTCCAAGCTACATCTTGCTCATACAACATTATCTCTTTCAACTTTACAGGTCTGGTGACCTATGAAAAATAGGCAAAGGTCACTGATATTACTATAATAACATATTAGCATTGTACATGATCTATATATCCTATAAATTTGGCATGGCAAGATATAAAATTTTGTATCTTTCAACACATTTTCACACATAATTTCCATTAAGTACATGTGGTACCACTTGTATCAGATGCAACCAAGATTTTGACCTCCACAATCCAACTATATTTCAAGAAGATCCATAAGAAATTAAAAATGCTGGACTGGTCCCAAGATTTTCACATTTTGACCCATATGTTACATAATGACAGGTGGCGCCACCAACATTAAGTCCTTGTAGATTTTCATACATTTTTTAAGTCCTGAAAGTTATATGGGCCTTACTAAGAAAAAACAGAGGGTTTACAAGATTACCCCTATATTCCAACTGGCTATTTGACCTTGACCTTCAAGTTTTAAATATTTTTCCATTCAAAATGTGCATCATACTTCCAGTTTTCCATCCATGGTCTGTTTGTTCAAATCAGGTAATAACTTCTTGAGTTATTAAAAAAAGGCAAGAAACTTGGGCAAGTGCCAAACTCCATAATTTTGGGTCACGGTGACCTAAAAAGTAGGCCCTTAAGTAGACTTTTAAGTAGAATGTACTCAAGTGCAATTTTGGTCTGGAGGCTCAATTTTCTTTGCCATCAATGCCCAAGCTACACCCTGCCATAAAAAAAATCACCTCTTTCAACTTTACAGGCACCGTAACCTTACAAAAATAGATCAATGTCACTGATATTACATGGCATACCAGCATTAGACATGACCTACGTATCATAATTTGGCACGTCTAATTCAATTATTTTTCAAGATATGGAATTTTACATCTTTCACCACATTTTGGCTCACAATTTCTGTCTATCTATAGGTGGTGCCACTACTATTGTATAAGCAACTGGGATTTGGACCTCCACAATCCCATTAAACTTCATGAACATCTATCAAACATAACGGATGCTATAGTGCTCTCACAAGATTTTCACATTCTGACCCACATAATACATAACAATGTAGGTGGTGCCACCAATAATGAACTAGACCTAGATTTTCCTACAGTTGATAAGGCCATCCTTAAAAATATGTTGGTTTGCTGTAACATCTAATTTTTGCGGTAGGGAGGACATTTTTCCCAAAATCTTCAATTCTAAAAAATAATAATATAATATAATGAAGGATTTATTCCTTAAATATGAAAATTATTTTGGGTACGCAGTACATTCATTGGGTCGGTCTGGTTACGGCAAACAGGCAGTATAACTTTGGCCTTAGTCCTGAGAGTTATATGGGGCTATCTTGAAAACTGGACTGTATTGCCCTCACCAGCAAAAGTTTACAGATGGACAGACATGAGTGATCACATGAGCTCTGCCATCTTTGGTCAGCAGAGCTAAAAATGGCGAGCCCTGATTGGCTGATGAAATACAACCTGAACACAACACAGTAAACTTGTTCCAAAACTGGCCTCCATATGAAGCACTTGCCTGTCACAGCAAAAAATTGACAGATGCTGGTTTTTGTTTTCTAAAAGAAATCTGCTGCAATAGATCTGTGTTTTTTAAACAGTTTCTTTCTGCGGGACTCCGCTCCAATAGTGGGCGTTTCTGTGGCTGGAGACTTTAAGATACTTCCATCTGGCTTGACTTTTGGGTCAAAGGGCACGACGGGACTGATATTGAGACTTTCTCGGAAATCTGTAAACAGAAATGTTGGTGCCATTTTGAAAATTGGAAAACGAAAACATAGCAACAAAGTTGAGTCATAAAAACACATTTTTCATTCCACCTTTCAAGAGTTGTCCTAATGTTTAAAAAAAATGTTTAATGTGTCTGTACATGCTTGTGATATGTCATTTTGCATGATGGTGATAAGTGAAATTCTGAAAACAGAATAAAACATTTAGGACAGCTATGTGAAGGTCATATATCTGAGGCCACTTGGTGGTCAAAAATAGCTTTTCTTTCCATTACCACAAGAGACAGTAGCTTAAAGTTGCCCAGAAAATTGTTTTTGTGGTTTCTCAGTAGAGTACTCCATGGGCAGGTAGGCTGGGTATGTGCATTTCCATTAGTTTTCATTGTAATTTGCTCTTACATAACTTTAAAACAGCTCTACATAGAAACACCAAATTTCTTGTGGTAACTGGTTGTATATAATTAAAATACTCCTGCAAATTTTATAACTTCTGCTGCAATACTATTCAATGCATATGTATTGAATGTTACTTAAACCAAGAGAATCTCATGGGAATACACACTAGATATTCAATTACCTGTTAAATGCAGAAGAATACCAGTTTACATTAAGATCACTGATAACCTAAAACATATCGTTAATGGCTTTCATTCTCAACAAAATACTGATATTGGCACAAACTGCATGGACTGGTCAACCTGATCTTGCAATACACAAAGTTTCTTCTGATCGGAAAACATGTAATTTTGGTCTAAATCTTATCAAACTGTTTCTACAATGAATCATTCCCTAATCAGTTTAAACATCAATACCTACCTTGAGCCATATTTTTGTTCATGGCAAAGCTGACCCGTTTCTTTGACTCAGTTGGCAAAGAAGCTGGGGTGTGTCGCCTCTCCTGCAAACATAGCCACTTATCTGATAACAGTATCAACCAAAACATGAAACACAACAATGTAGTATACTGTTTTCTCACATACTTAAAACATTTTTCCAACAATACCGATTTTAATCCCCCCTCCCCAACGTATTGTTCAACAGCCAATAAAATTGCTTCCTGCCCACAGCCAATAAAATTGCTTCCTGCCCACAGCCAATAAAATTGCTTCCTGCCCATACGAGACAGCATTAAAAGGCGTGGCCTGTGTGATGGAGGTGGCCAATCATCTTTGTTAGGGACTACTTTTGGTGGTAAAACTGTAGCAGTCACATTACTACTATGGAATGCCATTCATAAAAGCACAAAATGAGAACCCCTGTTTTCAGTTTTGGCAAATGAATAAAAGTTCATGTTTATGAAAGTCAGTCACCCAAAATGGCATCACTGAAGAATTTGGTCACTTCACAACATAGTTTGGTGGGTAAGCATGCAAATATAGGAACGGGAAAAAGAAAAATAATCACAGAACCACCTGTTGAACAAATTAAGGTCTAGAGGCCCTCAGAAGTCTCCCTATGTAATTTCAAAGCAATTGGCTTGGTGGGTTTAGAAACAATTTTTTCCAACAATTTGCCAAAAAATGAAGTTGTGTGGGTAGACAATTTTATGATAGTCTTGTACTCATAAGAATTATGTTTACTGGAACCACGGTTTTTGAACAATGGCTCGCATATTTGATGCCAGGTTTCATCACACATTCCATGAGGCACCACACATGAAGCAAAAGTGGCAATGTTGTGTGTGGAACTCGCTTAAAAATTATAGCCAACACACATCATCTCCAACCTCCCCAAACAATTTCAAATAGATATGTACATGTATGTATTCTGCATTTCACATTGCCAATGATAATGAATTCATCAATATTGTTTGGGAACTTACTTTCAAAAAAAAAAAAAAAAAAAATTACTTTCAAAGGCAGCAATCTTTTTCCCAATAATGTGACTTTTCAAGGTGACAAATTGAAGACAAAATTCTTATGAACCCAAGATCTATGTCCTAGTACTTTCCACAGTGTCCTTTGTTTCCTCTTTTGTAACATGCACAAATGGGCCAATAATCAAGGGGAGACTGCAGATTTAAGAAATACGTGTACTTATCTTTTGATTGATCATTAATATAAGTGATACAGGGTTACCTGCTACTTACAACCACCCCATTTGCCAGCCAAAAATGGTCACATATAAGACATGGTCGTCAATTGGAGGTACATTTACAGAGAATCTACTGTTTTTCCATCAGAAATGTGGTCACAAAAAGCCAGGTGGTGTCTAATGGAAGCAGTCTTAAATATAGGTAGCACTGTATTTATTTCTACCCATATCACTAACAGAAGTCCTCACTTACATCACTGCAGTGGTCCTGGTCTTGAAAGACCACCTCCCTTTAACTGCTTCAATCCTCACTGCCACTTTTGTCACACTAAAGACTAACTGCTCTCAATCATAATAAGGATGCTAGATTCATATTCCATGGGAAAAGACAATTCACACACGTACCAGCATGCCCGTAGTGTCAGAGAATGTAATGGTCCGGGTCAACAGCTTTCCTCGGCAAACTTTGGGCGCATTGCACCCAGAGCGCACCAAAAAAAAGCTGTTGACTCAGATGAAAACTTGGCAGTGAAAGAGTTAAAGAGCACCATTCCTCTGTGTGTTTCATATTATTTAAAATTTAATGAAAGGCCACCTGTCTTGCAAGACCATAATTTGGTCATCATTCGGCGAGGACTGTCAAGACAGGTTTCAATGTAATCTAAATAGGCTCACATTTTATTTACATTACTGAAATTTGTCCCACTCCTAGGCCGACATTTTACTTAAGAGATTACTAACACGAGTAATAGCCATACCTTTTACTTTGACCAGTAGCACCAGCAATAACCTAGCACTCATGTACTTAGATTACTATCCTAGGTAATTTTTCATTCTGGCCAAGGTAAGTCAGTGGACAGTGTGCCATGTTACTTACACTTACCTGTTTCCCCACCTTTCTTGGTTCAGTTTTTGGCGACACTTTGCTGACAGCTTTACGTACAAATGCTGGAGGAGTCTTCGTGATCTTCTCAAATGCAGCAAAGGGCTCACCAGACAATTTTGCACCTTGTGTAGTCTTCTTTGATGCCGAAGTATTAAAAATCAGTTGGGTATCATCCTCAGCTGTCTGCTGCTCATACAAACCTTTTAATTTTCCTTTGTACTTTTTATTTGGAATCCATATCTCAAATCCTGAATCTTCTTCATTTTTTACTTCATCAACATCTTCATTTCCGGACACACCAAGAGATTTTCGTTTCTTCTTTGTTTTAGAAGCAGAGATTTTCACACCACTCATTTCAATTTTATCAGAAATATTTGTTGGGTCTTGATCTCTGACATCTGTCCTTTCATTGGTTGCTATATCTACACTATTACTGATCCCCTGTTCAGACACAAATCCATTACCAGGAAGAGTCTCAACACCAGTGGCCTTGAGAGATCTCCGTTTGGATTTCTTCTTGTTTTTAGCACTTGTTTCATTGCTGACGTCCCAACCCAGTGGCAGCTTTCCTCTTCCACTAGGTGTCTCCACCTGTCCAACTGAGCCACCTGGAATTATGACAGTTTCACCAGTTTCAGGAATACTGAAACTGTAAGATGTTTCAACACTTTGCCTCAACTTTTGGCTTTCATTGTTGGCTTTCTTTTTGTGAGTCTCTTTAATTTTTTCTTCTGTATCTTGACCTTTAAGAAGCTCCTCCTTACATATAACTGCACTCTTCTTTAGTGTACCTCCAAGACTATTTCTTTTAGTTTTGTGTTTTTTGTTTGATGAGTTGCCATGAAGTGCTGGCACAGTTTTCTGGGAGCAGTCATCATCTTCATCATCAAAAAAGCCCCCCTCAAATATTACTGCACTATCATTCTGTATATTTATCAAGCTATTTTTTCTCCCTTTCCCTTTTTTCTTTGAAGAACTCCCTACAGCAATGGCGATTGCTTCCTGAGAGTCATTTTCGTCATCAATGAAGCCCCTCTCAAACATTGCTACATCGTCTCTCTTTTGGCCAATTATTGAACTATCTCTTTTCGCCTTTTGAGATTTCTTTGCAGAACCCACTCGGGCAGATGAACCAATTTTCTCAGAGTCATCATCATCATCATCAACAACAAACCCTCTCTTGAGCAACATGGTACTGTCTATATGTGCCACACCACCCGCACTATCTTTCTTTGCAGTTTTCTTCTTAATTGTTCTTCCTGAGAAACTTGTAGACTGAACCTCCTGCCTGTCTGCATTAAGAAGTGTGCTTTTCTTCGTACCTGCACTATGTGCAGAGTTTACAGCTGTTTCTTCATCATCGCTATTAATGAACCCTCCCTTAAATAATACAGTAGAGTCAGTTTGCACAAGGGAACTCAAACTTGCTCTCTTTTTTTGCTTTTTCTTTCCTGAATTTGCAGGTGTACCAGAATTCAGTGATTGCACTCCCAGTACATCTGCACCAACACTTGCTCGTTTTTTCTTGCTTCCAGTCCGGGCTGATGAAGTAAGTTTTGTGTCATAGTTCTGAGTGGCAACTTCCTCTGATGAAGCGTCCTTCGTATCATTATCATCATCCTCATCATCACTGACCCTGTCTTTATCAATAGGGGTCTCCTCACTCTTTGATGTTACTCCTGCACTTTGCTTGACAAACTCCACAGTGTCCAAGAGTGTCGCTTTCACTTTCTTTTTGCTCTTATTTCCTGTGCCCTCCGTTCTGTTTTGCCTGTCACCTGGACTCCTCTTTCCACAAACCTGCTCTTGGCTTGGCCCAGTCTGCACTGTGCTGTCCTCACCTGTATCTAAATTCTCAGTATGAATTTTCCTCTTTTTCCTTTTTGGTTCCATCCCGGAGTTTGTGGGAGAAACTACCATAGAAATATCTTCAACTTTGACCCCATCCTGACCTTTGAACTTGTTTTTTATCTTTTGTGGTTTCACTGTCATTTCTTCTGGGTTTAAAACTTTCCTCTTTTTGTTCTTTGGCTCAGCTTCTTCAATGCCTGAAATGACAAAACTGATATTATCTCTCTTGCATTCCAGTATATTTTTATGTTTGACATGGTAACTTAGTACTTGATGACAAGTGACAAATGGACTCACTTTTCAGGTCTACCATGCAAATTTTCTTATCCTCTCAATGTTTGATAGGTATGACAGTAATAAGAATTCACATAAAACTAGCAAGAGATTCACTGAATTTCTCGTACTCTACAAATCAGTTGTTGAAATCAGGAGAAAATTATTGAAATCAGGTGATTCAAAGGAATCAAGTAATGCACTCAATCATTTCAGCTCTGCCTAAGGATGCATCTTTGTTTGGCTACACACTTTTTAGGCACAATTGATAAGTCAAAGGTAAGACAGTTTTGAAACATACCCTTCAATGCCAGGTTCCAATGGCAATTATTTCATACAACGTAGTAGTAAGTACTTGTAGTGAAGCCAAAGATATAATTTTTATGTTCCATTTCCTGTTTTGAAATTTTCAGAAAACACTGTGCGACTAAGAAAGAAATTGGCAACTCAACTTTATATAGTACACAAAGTGACCTTAAGGTGTCACTACTTGTCTGATATTTGTACATGCCATTGCCCAGTATATAAACTTCACATTGATGTAGCACACTAGCATTGGTATACAATGTCTGTGGGTCTACAAAGTCCCAATCACCCTTAAAGAGCTAATTTAAGATTGAGTCAACAGCTTTCCTCAAGGTACTTTGCGCACAATGCATGCAAAGTGTCCCAAGGAAAGCTGTTGACTAAGACTACTTTTTACCTTAGACTAGGAGTGCTGGTATTTGAATGAATGGTATCTTCATGAGGAATTTGAATCTTTTATCCATCATAAGTTTGATGGTAATGAGAAAACAACTATAGCCGTGATTAGTACTTTAAGGGTTAAAAGTCAACATCATGCATTGACTGAATGATCTGTAGGTCGTAATACTGTACACATAGACCCTTTCTATTTTTTTGATCAAGACCCTTTAATCAAAAAGAAAAAACTTCCTGATTTTACATTCATGTGGCAAATCAAACAAAATGAAGCAACAGAAACACAGATAACTAAATGCTGAAAAAGCAATCTTAAGCTTATTATACAGGGTTTTCCATTCTATAAATATAACATGTATATAATCAACCTTATGAAATGTAGTAGTGTAAAGCCAAACATACATTCTTCATATGTTCTGCTTCCCATTTTGAAATTTCAGAAATCAGTGGGAAAGAAGACAGAAATAGGCCACTCTATTTTATGTAGTGCAGACAGTGACCATCAGGTGTCACTGCTCTTTTGACACTTGTGTATACGACAAGTATCAAACTGGTAGTGACACCTGACAGTCATTGGGCAGTATTCCTACATTATAATCACCTTCATGGTCCTGCTTTTTCTTTCGTTTTTCCTTTTTCTTGCCAGTCCTGGCCATGAGTTTCTTCTCAAACTTTGTCAGTCGCTGCACAGCTTTATGGACGTCATTCTCAGTGAGCGAATCTTCAGAGCCACTGGTCAAGACCTCTTCTTCAGGCAGAATCCCTTTAGCCAAGTCTCGGAACCTATTGTGCACATCACATAACAAAAGGGCATGTCAGACTACCTTTACTGCTTGGTGGCAGCACCTGTTTCCTGTGTCATGGGACATTTTCCAACAAAGAATGAAGCAGGTTTTGCTTATCCACAAGGTGTCTCCACATGCAACAGGTGGTTACCAGGGGGAAGACAGACAGCATGCTCCATCACTTCAAATTCACAAACACAACAAAGACTATCTATTTTTTCTACAGAAAAAATGTGACTGTTTGGGGGTTTTTTTTGTATTAAGCTCATTTAAAAACCAGCTGACTTTATGCAAGTCGAGAGGGAGAAATCACAGACCCTTTCATGCATCTTGTGATGCATATTGCCACAGAAACATCTAAACATTTTAGTTTGCTATATTTGTAATGAAACAATAAACAAATAAATGGAGTTCTGAGCTCTGCATTATGTCATGTTTTGATATCAAATGTTACATGTACAGTAGTCACTCTTTTCTGATACAACTCCACTGAAAGAGCACCTGCCTTTTACGGCCACCTTTGTTAGGGATGGTTCAACATTTTCATCATTTTTACTTAGTACTTACAGTACACAAGAGTGGAGGGGGGTTAAATGGGTCTGTACACTTTCACAGAATATGGAAAATGATGCCTATTTTGTGCAATTCTGGTTTGCCTTTTTTGGAAAATCATCATTTTTAAAGTACTAACTTGGGGGAGGGGGAGGGCATGAAATTTAGTACCCTAAGTACTAATTCAAAAATGATGATAATGTTGAACCATCCCTTAAATGCCTGGTTCTAACTTGTTGATGTTGTTTGACCTCTTTTATGACCACCTGCTAGCAGTGATTTAAGTGACCACATTTGGACTTGCTCTAGGGGCGGTCTCTAAAAACTCTCTTGGTCAAAATTATGCTGGTCAAACTTTACGCTCTTTAAAAAACTAGTGTACATGCACAGACACCTTATCTTCTCAAGGCAGTATGAACTTTCATTCTCCTACGAGTAATAGGCTCCGAAACATGTTGAGTAGTTAGCCGCTGAAGACCCTTTAATTTATTTGGGCTGATACAGCCTACGTCAAAATTTTACAGAGGAACGTGTGCAATATGGACAATAGTAATTCCACATGTATATGGGTTAGACAGAGATAGGTTAGCTTATGAAGAGTAAAGAGTTTGGACTGCAGAATAGGGTAATGACTACTAGGAAGTGGTTCTGGGCAAAAAGACACAAATACAAATATAAATATATATATATGAAATCCCTGGTGTTTCCTGTTGTTGAAATGTGCAAAATTTTCTTCACATCCTGATTTGCCATTAAAGCAAAATCTGCCTTATGAGAAACTTGAAAAACAGGTACAGGTACTTACTTTTTAACGAGTGGGTACATGCGTGATCTGTTACGGCTAAGGCACTGTTGACTGCTGGCTAACTCAAACAGGCGGTCTGCTATGCACTGGTAGTCAAACTGAAAAAAATGGTGACACAAAAATGTTACTTTGAATGAAATGCCCCCCATAGTTTGCTTTTAAATGCAGACTACCTACATGCCCATCGTTTGAATACCTGGAGGAAGATTATGGGGATGGATTGACAAAAAAGAGCTTACAAAATTATTCAACTTTGAATTACTGAAGACTGACATGGTACCTCATTAACAATGGCACCTGCTTTTTTTACTACTGCTGTTGCCAATGAACAGTGGCTTTATATGACATGTGACTTACACACTGATATCTGTACATTTAATATAGAAAGAGTTGAGTGTCCAAAAGCTGGGGTCTTAAAATCTACACAGTCTCCCATAAAAATGATAAGGTATTGTTTATATGCAGAGAACAAGCATGTTTTAACCCCTTCAGTGCCAAATTCTGGACTGAGTCAACAACTTTTCTCATCATGCATTGGGCGCAATGCACCCAATGTGTGCCGAGAAAAGCTGTTGGCCCAGGGTATTCTCTCTGGAACTATAGGCATGCTGCTACTTGAATGAAAGGTCTTTTTATGAGGAATACGAATCTGGGATCCTAATGATAATTCAGACTTGTCAGACTTAAGTAGACTGACTTCAGACATGATTGGCACTGAACCTTTTTCCCGCTTAAACTGAATGAAACTGGCTGGGGGGTCAAGTGTCATCTGCTTCAGTGTTTTCAACTAATTTCAACAGTAATGAAAAACAATTTGACAGAGAATTATAGATGAGACTTATCAAGATCACATGTCCCAGGTCAACAGCTTTCCTTGGAATGGGTTGAGCACTTTGTGCCCAACCCATGTCAAGGAAAGCTGTTGACTCAGTCTTAATCTAATCAGGAAAGGGTTAATAGGGGCCGTATACCTGAAGCCTCGGCTCCTTTTCTGCAGCTTCATTTTCTTCATCCTCCTCTCCTTCCTCCACCTCTTTCAAAAGCCGCTCCACAATAGCATCAAAGACATACTTCTCTGTGTGGTCTGCCAAACCTTTACTGCAATACAGAGAATAACAAATACTTCCACACCTGTCTGGACATAGGTCTACATTAAACATCACACTATGATAGTCTACAGACAGAGTAAAACTCTGACATATGCTCCTGAAGGGGCACCTCTGCAAAGAATAAGTAGACGACTAGTATCTACAGAGGGAAAGGGAGCAGGTTCTTGACACAGTGTCTCCAAACTAATGAATACCTAAGGTCCAAATTAGTTGCTACCGCCGGTAGCCACTACGGCGCCACAGTCATTTACCTTGCGGCAGGTTAGGTCGTTTCAATGTAGCAGCCATATTGCGCTATACTTAAAGTACAGGGAAAGGACATTGATCATTAATTTCCAACGTACAACGGAAATATTGACACACTACAATGACAGTCTACAACAGTTATTGCAAAGTTCCAGACCATAAGTCAGACACAAGATTCAAACTGGGTAAATTGGATAAGTACCCCTGGATGCAAGGCGCAGCTTTCCACGGTTTTCTTCCAAAGAAAGAAAAGCAGAAATGACGGGAGTGGTTGAATGTGGTGAGAAGACCAGAAGATTATGAACCAGGCAAATTTGACAGAATTTGTTCCAGATATTTTGTTGGGGTAAAGGCATGACACCAGAGCACCCAGTGCCCACGTTATTTCTGTATAACAACTGGACGATTGAACACTCAACAGACCGATGGCAGAACCGTGTGAGACGGCCAAGGATCGGTTACAAGAGAGCCGGGATGCGATCCCTGCATTGCAGCAGTAGCTCCTAGTACTACCTAAACTGGACCAAAGGTATTAAGGATACGTTCTTCACAGGTCACCTCTGTGCACACAGCTGTGTATGTTCTTGACTGGCTAAGTGTTTTTGGACAGGCCACCTCTGTACAGACGGAAGGATAAGTACAGTAGTCCCTCTTTTGAAAGACCCATCAGTTGGAAGACCACCTGCTTTTTATGACCATTGTCACTGTGCAAAAACATCCTTGTAATGATAATTTACTTCTTTTGGGAGACCATATGGCCAGCGACTACCAAAAAATGACTCCAAAAAGACCACTTATCCATCTAGAAATTCCCAACTTCATGAAAGTTAAGTCCACCAGTTTCGTACCAGATAATTTGGTAAAATAAGTTGTCAAAACCAGTTTACAAATTCAAAATATGCACATAATACCAATAAATAAGTACAGTGGTACCTGCTGTATGCAACCACTGCCGTGAGCAGCCGCATTGCTTTTTGTGGTCACCAGGCTCAGACATAGGAGTAAATTTCTTTGTAAAATGTACCTGTGGTGACAGGTCACCTGCTGTATGTGGCCACTTTTTCTTGGCAGAAGGGGTGGCCACATACAGCAGGTACTACTGTAATCACAAAATTGCAAGATGCAACAGAGTCTCATAAGCATATATCAATCATGCTTGAAATTAATTATGAACTGGAATTCAAAGTACATATAGCAGTTAGTTGTTGAACAGGTGGTGTAAGAGTTGACCCTCCTTTGGAAGGCCACCTACTTCATGTGACCACTTCTTGGATGATACTTGGGGGCCGTCTTTCAAAGGACAGACTACTGAATGTCTTTACGACACACCACCTCTGTAAAAAGGAATAAGTACCCCACTGTCCCTTTCACCAGCCAAAGGCTTTCAGGAAATTTAATTGAAATGAGCTCCAATTGTGGACCAAAATTTGTAACACTTTACTTGTATTAATTGGTAAATCATCATAAAATGTACATAATTTTTCAATATTCCAGAACTTTTGTAACAGAAAAATTTAGGGGGAGGTGGTGCTTAAGAGGGCACGGGTGCTAAAAAGGGGGAAAACCGTATGTCTTTTGGCAGGACACCTTTGTATACCTGTACACAGGTGTACAGACATGTTATTGGCACACAGCTTCTATCCAGACACACCAGATTAATGACATGTCGACAAAAATCCTCTATACAAAGTGCCTCTGTATAAGCAAGAATCAAGAGCACGTAATACGGGTTCCTTTGTCACACCAAACAGGGACATAAATAGAAAAGCTTCTCAATTTTCAGCAGGCTCTTACCAAATAGCCGTAAATTTCATGTTTTGAAAGACAGCAACAAAATTTATGATTTTTTTTACCTTTTAGTCTCGGCCAGCAGAACACAATATGGATCCAGGAAGACTTGAACTTGTTCCTTTGACAACTGTAAGTACACAATACAAGAATGACGACATGTATGTCTGACACGTTTCACATGCTGTGGCAGAAGTAAGGGTTGATGGCTTTAGAAATATCAGTGACTTTTATCTTGTCACTGCAGTTTAGTTCTCCACGGTGCTTGATGTGGCATACATGTGTGAGAATTGTCTCACTTTTGGGTGAAATCTTTCAAAATTGACCTTTTAGGCACCCATTTCATCAAAATTCATACTTAATCCTACTTTTTTAACCCCAAATCCTACAATTTACACTGTTTAATCAAGGAGGCTACACGGAAGGAGGGCTTTTTCGCCAGGTCGATCATTCATGTGGTAATGGGATTATTTGATAGCGATCTGATAAGCAGACAGCTGGTGAGACAATTAACCTGTGCATGCGTATTATGCAGTCCAGCCCCTTTGGGTTATTAATATCGTGCATATTCACCCAAACTATATATCAGCTTTGAAACCAAAGGAACACATTTCAACCTAAACTTAAATGAATCAGTGGATTTAATATTCCATAAGTCCTAGCAGCACCCTTAGCATGCTGAAAGCAAGTACATTTGAACATACTCTGAACATCATTAGCCACCTTTTGCGAGTGTATTCGCCCACACTGTAAGCCTACAGTCATCAACTCACCGTTCGCCATTATTGTCTATTTTCGTGTGAGCATGTACATTTCATCGTAGACAAACTTCAACACTTGTGACTGGCTATTTCCATTTTTTGTTTAAAAGAAGTATTTCCCTGTCAAATGGACACAAATCTAACAGCCACCCATTTTGTTGCAATTTGAATGCTAAAGGCAAAGTCTGAAAATTACACAAAAATACTAAAGCAACTTTGCCCGTTTGATTTCCGACCCAAGCTTAGTTTATGTAATTTAGGTTCTTTAATAGGTGCTCACAAAAATAAACACTATGACATGCTTTTAATTACGGCTGTTAAGGGCCAATAAGATGTATTCATATTTGAGTGCGGTCCTACTCTAACACTTGTTGAGCAAAAGAGGGAGCAAAAATACATCAGGGCAGATCCATGTATTTAGCATGGTCAAAACTACTTTCTCAATAAAATAAACAACACAAACACAGAATAATCTTCAGAAAATGTGAGCAGGACTAGGCAAGTAGCCGTTGAATGGCAAGCGCAGGTTCGACCGGTTTCGATACTGTTTGTATCTCTTCAGGAACCATTAAAAAACTGTTGATACCCAAGTATCGTGCTGTTGTAGTAAAGTTACACGTGGGTTGTGTATACGTTCCAGCAGCACTATCATGTAATACACTAGTATGTTTGTCATAATCTGAGTCTGGTTCCCATTGGCAGTAATGGGTCCAGAGTGGGAATCCCCTGGCTGGGGATCTCCTGCTGATTTTGACCTGGTTTGGTTCAAAATATTTATGTTGGGTTGACCGGCAGGGACACCCTAAGGTTAGGTGGCCCTTGCCCTGTTTCGGGGCTCAGGAGAGTGTACATGCACTGTTCCTGTAGAATTTTTATATCTGTGTGCAGTTTTTTGGAAGATTCAGACAGGTGTCTGATTCTAAGCATGCTTATCATAGGAAAGAGAACTAAGACAATAAAAAAAAAAAAATCTTATGAAAATGTTTTAACATTTATTTGAAACATAAAGGATGCCTAAATTGATTAGAAATGAGCTCTCTTTTGGTTGAAAAAGTGTTATTTATGGATGTTTATGTAATATACAATACAGATCGGCCCTGATCATGGTGGAAGCATCAGTCTGTTACCCCGGCAACACAGGAAGTGAGCAGGATCGCAATTAAATATGAATGTCTCCTATTGATAGACATGCATCACCCGAGGCACGAATGGTGGGTGTGACAAGCCTGGTCCCTGAAGCAGACATTGCTCCACACCAGTAACAGTTCTGTTTTTTTCCTTAAAAAAAAATTAAAAAGGAGGGGAGGGGGGGGGTAGTTGCATGTTGATACATGTAGGTTACATTCCACAGGGATACAAATGAAAGATCCTCTGCACACAACTCACCATTTCACCCCCGGTCCTCTCCAGTTCATCCAGGTAAATATCTATAATATGATACTTGAGGCCTTCTGGCACATCCTCACATTTCCCACTGATGACACCTTTTCTAAGGACAGTCACCAAGTTGTTGACAACCTCTGATTCCCATGCATTCTGAGCTACCAATATAAATGTCTGTCGTAGGAACTTACGAATCAGCTGCAAGTATATATAAGTGTAATATATAGGTATTTAAGTGTGATCAAGGACAATTTTACCTGATAGGGTTGCTTTTCTAAATATTCACCTCTTTCAAAAATGCATTTGGTAACAAAAGTCGATTGAACAGACCCAAGATAAGTACACGCTTGAATGTGAAGAGTGCATGAAATCAGTAAAGATTAACTTTTCAAACAATCATTTTACAACACAGCTATGGGTGAAGACATTTTTTTCATAACACAAGACACGTACTCCATGGCTCAGTACACACGCTCAAACATTTACCTTTGCATGACCTTCTTGTCCCTTAATAAGCTGTAGTAAAAGATCTTTGGCTTTCACTATGTAATCTTCATAATGTGTGATCAAAGTTGAATTTTTGAAAAAATTTAAACAGCAATAAATTAAGAACTAAGCAATTTATCCCAAATTTAAAATAGAGTTTTGCAGAACATTATGTGTTCTATCATTTGATACAATAAACTGAACTTTATTTTTATTTTTCAAATGCAAAATTTAAGAATTTTATTTCAAATTTAATTAAATCAATAGCTATACTAAAATTTTACCTTCAGCACTAGAATCAAACTTCATGTTATGTGTTCTTTCATAAAATATATGCTTTTTAGGGTTTTAGATGGCACCCATAGACAGAAATTAAACATTATACATGAGGGCTTTTCCAGTTAAATTTACACGGGGGGGGGGAGGGGCGGGGGGTACCACCTACATAAAAAAATTAAGTTTCATCCACAACCTACAGCTGTGAAATATGCTCATGTCCCCCCTCCAAGGTAAAAAAAAATGTAGGTGCGTTCTGCCCCCCCCCCCCCCCCCCCCCCCCCCGATGTAAATTCAACTGGAAAAGCCCTGAGTCATAAAGCATGCCACACCAGTAAATGGATATTTAACCCTGTTGGTACCCCAACAGCGACCTAAGTCAAATGACTTAAAAGGAACTGCTCTGAATCATTATGAGGGTGCTAGATTTATGTTCCTTATAAAAAGACATTTCATGTAAGTCCCAGCATGCCTGTAGTTACATAGAATATAGGGGTAGAAATTAACTTTATTTTCAAGTTGCCCCTGGGCAATGACAGCATTTTCAAAAGTTGCCCAAGCCTCCAGAAAGTTGCCCAGTTTCCCACCACATGAGAATTGTAGTCACCTTGTTAAAAGACCAGACATTTATAATGTTGCAACAATATATAAATGAACAATAAAGACGTGCACAAGAGCTATATTTGTTACTGCCATGAAAACAGCAATCCCACATGACGAAGACTCTAGGAACTGTATTTAATGTTGCCATTATTGTTGGAAAAAACGTGTTCTCCTGAAGATAGGTAGGTGGCCCATCGGAAACAAGCTAAGGAAATAAAGTTGCCCCATATGAATGAAAGTTGCCCGTGGCACCGAGACACCCGCTAATTTCGAACCCTGGAATATAATGGAGCAGGTCAACAGCTTTCCTTGACATCCTTTGGGCACATTGTGACAAAAGCCTGTTGACGAATGCTGTAAAACCCAGTCTGAACTGTGGCACTGAAAGAGTTAAGGATTCCCCTGTTTACCATCATAAACTTGTCCAGCCGCAGTCTGTCGATGCCATACCATTCTCTTGCCTCTGTCTTCAAGAAGACATCCACAAATTGTAGAGACATGCCGACATCATCAAAGCAGTGGATCAGTTCACACAGAGAAGAGGCCAAGTCTTCCTATACACCAAGAAAAAAAAAGAGTACTAAATTAAACAGTCCTCACAGACAGACTGAATAGCCGCTGCTTTGAACACACATATGGCACCTGTGACCTTGCCAATAAGACTAAACAGTAACCTGGTCACGAAATAATGTTACAGTACATTAGGGTGTGACATAAATTATGTGAATCATGACATATTTTGCTCACAAGGATTCTGCAATGAATAAACCGCCGAACAGCCAGACAAACTGAAAACAGTGTATTTCAAAAACTTTTGGGTTTGTTTTTTTCTTTTTCTTTTTTTTGGGGGGGGTGGGGGGGGGGGGGAGGGGGTGGAAATAACAACTTATAAGTGTGACAATTAAACTTTGACTGGACATTTCCTCTTGAGTTAAGACTGCATTAACCTGTGTCCTTGTGTAGTGAGGCCACCTGAAGGAAAGTTGTCACCCAGACACGATACATGAAGGAGACTCATCTACAATTGTCATTTTTCATAAACACTGGAAACTTTGATCACGGATGCTTCTCTTATTGATAAATATCAGCTAATTGCTCAATGTGTCTACCTGCGGAGCGTATGCTGTTGTGTATCCTGACAAAACTAACCAGGTCAGTTCTGTTCAGAATTTATCATTTTTCTTTTGTTTGGTACATTTGATACTTCTCTCAGTATTCAGTGTCAAGTAGACCTTCTTTCCAAACTTGATACTATACATGGCAAACCACCACCTAAATATCAGTAAATTCTACTTTGTATATCACACACATGCATGCATACACATACAAATAAAAAAAGTAAAACGGTCCTTTGTTACACTTTAACACTTATGTCTTTGTTTATTAGGAAAGCCAGGCCAATGCAAACTGATATCTTTTTTAAATAACGCCATATCAACAAAGATATGGACGCTGGGCTACTGCTCTACATAAACACATGCAGGTGCTTTACACAGAAACTACAGTAGCTACACAGAGTATATAAACAAGCCAACAGCGTTCTCTTCAACAGTTCCCAAAGAGATAGACTGAGCATCAAAACTGGTCGAACTTGCCTCCTCGATTAAACGGCTAACCCAGTAATCAGCTCATGACTGAGAAATAGTTTTTGGAAACACACTGAATAAAAATTAAATTTCCCGTTATTTTACACAACATGTGAAGAACTCTGTATTGGTAGAATTTGTAGTGACATACCTGAACCAAAGGTTTGTCCGCCATCCACATACAGTAATGTAGACCTTTCCAAATCTTCATCATTTCATCTTCAGTAAAACCTACAAGAATATGAATAATGTTGGTTACACAGCTGGTTGAGACCACACAGGCCAGATCAAACATGTACAGAGATTGATATTCAAACTAATAGCCATAGCTACTAGCAGACATGCTGTGGCTATGGCTATTAGTTTGAATATCAATCTCCGTACATGTGCTAGCCCAGAACAAGTCAAATCCCTATCAGGGCAAGTTAAAATCCCAAAGCACTAGCCCTGGGGGCAATCAGAAATTTTGGTTTCCCACAAGATTTTTACAGATGGAGGTGCAAGCTTGAATGGAGGGCTACTGAAATTCCAAAATTACCAGCCCTGAGGACAGGAGCAGATAAAAAGAATCGCAGAGCCCTGCAGTAACAAATACATGTGGTCTTTCAAAGGGGTTACAAGGCCGCGGGTCAGGGTTGAGCATCCTGGGAATTGGCAAGCAAACAATAACTGTTCTCTCAGAGAGGCCTCATATTTGCAGCTAACCAACTAGGGGCTGATTGGGCCATTAGCCAAAGCCATTGTCTCTTGACTTTGGCTAAAGAAATGTGCAATGGCTAAATTATCTTCAAATGAATTTTAAAGGCCCACAACAGCATCTTTGTTATTGACTGTAATTCCAATTTTGCTACAGATTTCTGAAGTCCAGATCTGTCCCTGCCAACACATGGAGGAATGACAGCTACATGTACAAGGACAATTAATGATGTATCATATGTTGAGTAGTGTACTTCCAATAGAAGACCCAACTTCTTTGATTTGATTGACTAAGGCCAACAAAAAATTAATACTTACTTTCTCATGCACCTCCCTTGTCTCTCATTCACACCCTTCAAACTTTTTTTGTTTGCTTTGATTTTCTGACCTCAGATACAATTTCTTTATTAATGCTGCTAAACTGTCCTAGTAATACATGTACTGACTTTGTATGGTAAGAAACCAAAAAACACAAAAGGTCTCCCACCTGGCTTAACAAGATTATTTCAAAAGCGCCCGAGAAACTGAACATGCAACCAAGGCTCTGTCTAAGAACTAGGGAATTTGAAAAACTTGTCAGTGTGACATAATGAAGGATTGCACATTTGTCATACACAATTATGCAGTGGTTCATGTCTTCAAAATCCACTCAACTGAGAGTCCACTTGTCTTGAAAAGTGCACAATACAGCAGATTTTGGTATACATTTAAGGTGCCCACTGCCCATAGTAGGGAGGTGCCCCCTGTAGATAGGTTCCATTAACATGTAGGTAATAGAGAAAATCAAACAGGTCCTAAGAAAAGTGCCCATTGTAAGGAGGTGCCCGCTGACTCAAAAAAAAAAAAAAAAAAAAAGAAGAAACAGGGTTCATACAGCATAGCAAAGCCAAAATTCCATACTTTTTCAAGCACTTTCCAAACCATTTTTTTCCAAAATTCCAAACTCAATCATCCGTGGTTTTATGGGTGTATGTATATATATATATATATATATATATATATATATATATAGTGGTTCCTCTCTGATAAGGCTACCCCAAATGTTTCCTTATTACGAGAGGTGGTCTCTCGTCTCTCTTCAGGGGGAAAATATAATGAAAATGCCATACTTGCTGCACCGCAAAGTGGCCTTTGTAGAGGGAGTGGCATCTCTTTGGTGGTGGCTTACAAGAGGGGGACCAATGTATACAATTTATATATTGAACAGAACAAAAAAAAAACTTTTTGTTTGATACTAGCAAGCGCTGCTTCCCCCATATTTTTCAAGTGCACATTACTTGCACACACCTTTCATCTTGCGCTGTATTTGTCCTGTTTTACAGGCAAAACCCAGTCCCTGTATTTGGGGTTTTCAAGCCAAAGTTCATTATATGTACAGCCTCCCATTGTTGTTGCGGCTTGGTGCACAATTTATGCCTGCGGCAAACATTTACGGTCGTTCATCCATAATTCAGGGCTTGACAATTTTTTTTAAAAATCACTTGTCCGCAGAGCAAGTAGATTTCAAAATCCACTTGTCCTGATAAAACTTCTATAAACATCGTTTTTTTTTTCTAACAATGCTAAGGCCTAGACAGACCATTTACCCAAAAATGTATCTGCCGCTTATTGTCGCTTGCAAAATCGCAAAAAATGTCAAATTTTACGAATCTAGCTGCAACTGTTTGACAGTGAAACTGGCAAAATATCAAAAATACAAATTGAAAGTAAGCTATTTGCATGAGTTCACTAACGATGAAAAATACATTGTAATTTCTGGGACTATAGCAGTCCGTATCCCGGTTAACTTAAATAACGATTAAATAGTTGTATGCATTGGCTTCAGGATCCTTTCTCTCTGCCTCTGAATCTGATACAGTGATGCACTGATGGGATGCATATCCTTTGCGTACCTACCATGAATGCTATCGGTACATTGTAGTAAATTTGCGTATACAGTATTGGCAAGTTCCTCGCAATAAAAGGTGTTCTAAAATCAAATTCAAACGAAAATTTTAATATTTCAAATCAGAAATTGAGCATGCGCACTGTCAACATCTCTCCTGCAATTGTACACAAACAGCTCCTTTGGCCATGTGGTCTGATGCACAACACATTACCCGATTAGTCAATTGAGTCACATGCAAAAATGAGCCAATCACGGCTCGTGATACGGTGTTTTCATCATGGCTTCCGCCCAGTGAACATGTGTGAATTTACGGAGAGAACACACAAACGGGAAGCTTTGTTTATATTGCAGCATACGAAAATAAAAGATTCCAGTGTTTATTGCAACAATAATTTGGAGTCACAGGCAAATAGGCAAAGGTATGGGATAGCGGGAATTGCCGAATGTGTCCCAAATCAGTCCGTGAGACTGCGCCGGTTCACCGCAGATCCACTCCAGGGTCCATGCTGTCACTTGCGTGTGACTGGCAGTTGTGTGCTGTTTTTGCCCGGGAAGTCATCTCACGGCATCTATTTTTCCGAACACTGTTTGAACCCACCGATAAATAGCATTTGATGTTTTGTAATTTGCAGATGAATCTGCCATGCAAAATATTAGCATTTTTTGACGGATTTTAGTAAAAAAATTCCAACTAGCCCGCAGGGATAGCACTTTTTTTTATTTCCACTAGCCCGAGCCCAATTCTGACAAGCGCCGGGCTTTGCGAATTGTCGAGCCCTGATCATGATGGACCATCACTCGTAATCAAAATGACGCATGCTTGTTTTTCAAATCTTGCAAAGAATCCCGTTGCAATGAGAGTTGAAAAAGCTGCCTCCCATGATGCTGTGCAATGCAGAAAACCCCATATATGCTATATTTAGCAACGAAAACAAACTACGATCGTAGGTATTGCAACAAACATTAAAATAAAGTCACACAAACAGATTTTTTCATTCTGTTTTGGGTTGTTTTTTTTTTTTTAAACCGGAAAATCGATTTTCCATACTTTTCAAGACTTCTTTATGAAATTCCATACTTTTCAAGGCCTGGAACAGAGGGCATTAAAATTCCATACTTTTCAAGCCTTTTCAAGCTCTGTGCGAACCCTGAAGAAAGAAAAGAAACAGCCAAACCATTCTTGCATATGTTTTAAAATTCAAAGGAATGTGAAACCCAACTTCACCAATGTTTCTTTTATGAAATGTCAGGTGTCTGATTCTATCCCCAGAATCAGCCAGCATGATTTGTCATACTTCGCAAGAAGTAGGAAGCATTCTGGACAGGCCATTAGTGCAGCTTGTTGAGTGAATGTGGAAATACTAGTACAGTACTAGTGGTCCCAGACTGTTCCCCTGAATTTGAAATCTGGGTGTCCAAAATGCAAAATTTGTTCGGACTTCATCATACCAGGGTGTCCACTTCCTACTAATTCCATAGTAAAAATCTTTTTTGGTTGTCCAAATTTGAAATTGGACATATGGACACACACACACACACACCCCTAAAACTATGAGTGGTCCCTGTCGTGAGAGCTAGGCCAATGACAGACCACCTGGCTTGACAGACCACTTTTGGCACAATGCGATCTTTTCCATGTACCTCTCATGGAAAACCACCTGTTTTCAGAGGCCACTTTTGGGCCTGCCCTTGGGGTAGTCTCTCAAGACAGGGATCATTGTCAGTACTTAGGATTTGATTTTTCTCACTGGTTTTAAAAATGCCTGCACACAAACACAAGATACTGTGCTGTCATGCAGACACCAGGAAATTACACAAACTAACAAAACATGCATTAATGTTACAGGATACATTTCAGAGTCCCTCAAAAGAAGTACAAGACAATCTGAAAGCAGAAGGTGCACAGACATTTATAACCATCCATTGGGTTTTCCACTGGATCATCACGCTAACCTGCAGAAATGTTTGACAAGTCCTAAATTACTCTTCTCAAGTTTTAATTCAATGAAATGAAAACCTCAGCGCAGACATGTATATCTTCCGAACATCATGATGAACAATTGGGCACAGTTAAGCTTGGACCCTTCTTAAGGAAGAACAATTCATCCCAAGAACTTGTACGTGCTTGGACTTGACACAGAAACATAGACACAAGCTTGCCATGAAGTATTGGGGACTTCTCCTTCATTTTCAACAAAGGACTATATATAGCCCAAATGATTACTGTCAGCAGGGAAGTCATCAAATTTTGTTGGGTACTTTAAGTAAACAATAATTTTCACATCAGACTAATTTTTACCAGTATGCACCAAAAAGTGTATTTTAAAGAACATAACTAGGCACCCTGAGGAAAGTTGGCCCAGGGTGAGAGCAGCTGTCCCCCTGACCTAGTTTGGCCAGTGTGTTGCCTAGACTTAACACACTTCTGCTCATGCTCAGAGCAGTGCATTATGGAGTTAGACTTTCATCAATCTCAGCCTCGGAACCAAAATGGTGTGATGGGTAGATATGCGAGACCATGGAGAAATATACTTGATGGAGGAACAATGGCCAACATACACAGCTGTATATAAGCAGAGAGTGCCTTTGTTCCCTTAGTAAACTTCAAAGGTGTGGAGCGTCACTAATCTGCAGTCCTCTGAACTGATGTGCATCACCTGCACGACATCGCAGTGGCTGTACCAGCGGAGACTGTTTTGTCCAATAGATGGCGCAGTAAATGCCCACTCTCACTTTTAAGAGATAGAAATGCTATAAGAGATGAAATACAGGAAGAAGAAAGCTAACATGGCAGGCATTCTGCCCCTTTTTGAATTTTTGCACTATGACTAACAGAACTAATTTTATGCTTACATTACCAAATCGGTCAACATTCGAACATGGGTAAAAGTAAGTCATTTACGCTGTTCTAAAAATGAAATGAAAACATTTTCTGCATGTTTGTGACGTTCACCCTCATGATGCCAAAGGAGTAATTTTGGTGACATTCACAAGATGGCCAAAGTTTGCAAAAATATGTTCCGATCACTATATGAAGTGACAAGTCGGTAGTTGCGAGAATTAATGACGATGTATGATCACTGCCGAAGCCACCAGTGCAGCTCCTCGGCAGTGACAGCTTCTGTTATCAGACACCAACAGGTGCGAACACCCTGTGTATGTTGCACTCGCAAGGACTGTGGCGGTGTTGCACATCTACCCTTTGAAGTCCCATCCTTGTTCCTCCATCTGGTTTATTCCTCCGTGAATGGCGTGAGGAAACTATGCCCAAGACACTGGTGTGTTAGTCCCGGATAGATATTCAGCATGCAATGCTTGGAACTGCTTTAAATGACACGACGTGAAAACAACAACCTATGCACGACACGTCAATACTCCCCTCGGAAGGTTTGTGCAGTAATGGCAGTACTATGAGGAAGAAGCACATAGGCTTTGGCCCTATTTGTGACCTGAACCTGCACATGGGTTACGGTCACCCGTGGCTTGAGTTCCCATCCCACGTGGGCCACATGAGCGGCTGATGGCTCAAGTTTGAGGCCATGCCGATGCGGACCGTGTTAAATCGTATTTTTTACTGTATGTCAACCCGATCTTACCATTCCCAGCCTGACATCTCGACTGCATCCATTTCTTCAATTTCTTGAGAGCTCTATCTCTGTATTTTTTCTCATTTCCTGCCAGTTTTTGAGCAAATTTTATAACAATTTCTTGATCCACTTCCCCACCCGGCGCCATGTTGGATAAGCCCGGTCTGCCTAATTACAGAAAGTGGCAGAAAACAACAGAAATTGACCAAACAGAACCGAATGTAACAGAAAGATACCGAAAGAAAGCTATTTTGCATATTAAGGCAAGCCGTTTTATCATTTAGTCAGATTTATGGACATCCAAATTCAATTTTTTTTTATATTGAAAATTGAGTTCTTGATAATAGTTATTTATGGATATCCAAAAATAATTTTTGATGTCCCCCCAAAAATTTGGATATCAAGAATTCAATTAGATTTATGGACATCCAAATTCCATTTTTTTATATTAAAAATTGATTTCTTGATAATAATTATTTATGGATATCCAAAAATAATTTTTTGATGTCCCCCCCAAAAAAAATTTGGATATCAAGAATTCAATTATGGATATCAATAAATGATTTGTGGATATCAAAAATCATTTACTGAAATCCCAAATTGATTTTGGACTTCCAAAATTGAATTTTGGATATACATAAATCAATTTTGGATGTCAAGAAGTCATTTTTGGATATCTAAAATTGAATCCTGGATATCCAAAATTCAATTCAATTTTAGATATATAAATCTCATTAAATGTAATTAATTTAATTGACATTTTGAAAGGTCAATTCTGACCTATGTGTCATAAGTACACAGTTTTGATGCACACAGGCATCTAAGGCAGTACATAAATATTATATGTATACAGGATAATTTGTGCACACAGGCGCATACCCGTAAGACCTTTAAACTCAATTTCAACTAAAATATGTTTCAATATCAAACAAGTTAATGCTATATTAAACTATCAATACAAATGGGACCAGTCACCTTGGGCGGATATTACCCGAGAGAACATCGAGATCCCTGCATGTGTGAGACTGGCACTAGTCATGGGCTGAACTAAGCCAATTTACTTGACATCTCAAACTCAGTGTAAATAAATTTACCTTGCTGGGTCATTAGGTGAGAGTGGCATGAAGACATTAACAAATTAAACTGCATTCTTAAGGTCTAACTGCGAAAGTCAGGGGAAAATAGGTCAGCCGATTGAAGGAGAAGGAGTCTTTATCGTTCAAATTCAGGGCATTTTAAAAGAAAATGTATTCAATCTTCAGTTTCACCAGGGGCACAATTTTTACATATCCTCTGGTTGACTTTTACATCTAGCATGCCTGCCGAGTTCAATTTCTAAATTGTTAGAACTTATCCTCAATCGACATAAGACAACACAGTATCTTGCATCGCGTACATGGGTTAAATGTGGTTCCATAAAATATTGTGTTTTGAAAATTTTGTAAAGTCTAAGTTTCTTAGTCTCATCACTGCTGTTGATTTTGGCTAAACATTGATTGGTGTGTTTGTTTTTAAGTCTTTCACTTATATTATGTATGAAGCGTTTATGTCTTCTTGTGTTTTCCACATCTCATTTAGATTTAAACTGAATAGTAGCTGCTTTATGTTGTAACACCAGTTCTTTTGACTGACATTTTCTAAGAGATTCAGAGTGTTGTAGGCTTTTTTCACAACGTGTTGTAAAGTTGACGCTCCCTAGAAGAGAGAGATGTCCTTTACTTCCTTCATAATGTTAGGGCTTGTTGGCAAACGCGCTGACTCGCGTCACTTCAGAAGATTCACTGTTCCATAGTTCAGATATAATAAAATCATACAGTCGCGCAGGCAAGCAGGCAAGCAGGCAAGCAGGGGAGAGACAACCCAACACGTCCATTCAGTGGCCAAGATGGTAAGAAAGGCTGAGTCACCAATATGCTCTCGTGGGTTCTGTTTTGATAATACACTCATAACGAAAATGACTAATGAACTCATGTAATCTTTCTTAGATCAGCACCGAGAAGCGCCAGTGAGGTCTCGTACTGTTTAAAGAACGTATATTTTTACCAGTTAACTGTTTTCAATAAATACTTCAATGTTTACAATAATATCTGAATGTCTGGTTTACCAAATAGCTTAATGCGATATTTACGACTTCATGACTAAATAAGCAAGGATGGACCAGATGCCTTGTTGACCCTTCATCAGGTAATAACTAAATGACTATTTAACGACCAGAACGTATTTTTACAGTCTTATTGGCTTCTCGCTGTGTGGTGCTTAAAGACTTGTTAAAGACTTGTTAATGACCCACGTGCATCTGAACTGCTTAAAGTAAATACTACATAAGATGGTTCCATCACCTATCCACAAATAACTACAATTTAGCTAGTGTGCAACTTTTACTGCCATTAACCCTTTCTTCTTACTTTTGAAATTCTTAATATTAGAAATATAATTAAAATCACTGAATATTAGAAATATAATTAAAGTCACTGCAGGAGTTTGATATTTAGAGGTTTACCAAAAAAAAAAAGTCGCTGCAGTACTTTACAATGTGATTCTGGCAGGCTAACAAGTCTAAGTCAGTACTTTGATACCTTTAACTTGTGACGGCAGTCTACCGGTCTCTGCCTAGATTGCATCAGCTGGATTTTGAGGTCTGACACATGTTGTTTAAATGTTAAAATTGCTTGCCATAGCATCACTTAACGTCACATGAATGAGTTTGCTGGGCGATGATTTTCATATGAACCGTCTCTTGGTATCACTAACTTTAATTGTTTAAAAGTTCACAAGGACCAACATTTTACAATTTTTAAACACAGGCTATTTAAAAGCAAGTGAGCCCCGCTGAACTTGAAGTCGGGAACCGTTCTGGAACCGTTAAGCCCGCTGTGATCGCGTTTGTGTATTTTGCATAATTCAACAATAAGTCAAAAATGCCAAATGTGTGACAATATGATCGAAGGTGCAATATAACAACAGAAGGAATTTTAGGTTAATACACATAAGTATTCATAAACATAACCACCATCTTCTTTCACTTACGTGCATAGCAGTTTAGCCTATACTTACGCCTTGGAGTAAACTGGGCCTCAGTAATATCCTGAGGCTGAGCTTTTTAGTAAGATTCTTCGATTAACAAAACGGTAGACATAGACATAGTTTTATTTCGATTCAGTCTGAATACAATAAACATTAGCCACGAGCTATACTTACGCCGACACGGTGAGATAAAAGACAGGATCAACAGTATAGAAATAAATCAGACACTGAAAATATACAAATCTTACAAGAGAGTCAAACACTTAAAGTATAAAAATCTTAAAACAAAAGAGTCATCAGCTGATAAGGTTATTTGGCATTAGAAAATGACCATTTACAAAGTGAACAGTCGCAACCATACCACTGATTTATTTGTGACTGGAAAGTTTCCAGATCATGGCTTTGTTTAAAATTGTTGGCCAGGTGGTTCCAGGCTTTGGCCCTTTCTTGTCTGAAGGAGCATTTACTATAGCGTACGGATTTACGTTTAGGAAGTTCAAGGATTATACCACATCTCAGATTTTGCACATATGGTTTGATGGTAAAAGGGTCCCACGGGACAGGGGTGGCTAATACGGTGAGCTATTTTGTACACCTCAAAGGCAATCGCTCTTAGGCGCAGTACTTTTACAGTGCATACATTTGTTTTGTTAAAAGCTGTTAATATATGAGGAACTTGTGTCACTGCATACAAAACGGAGGGCTTGCTCTATGATATTCTCAAGTTTGTTTGAACTTTCTTGACTACAAAAGTGTCATATCATTGGGCAGTGTAGAAAATTCGAGCGAACAAAAGACTTGGAAGCAGCCAGATTGCTCTCCACATCCAAGATACGACTAAACCTTTATAAAACATTCACTTGACAAGCTACTTTCATACAAATAGGAGGTGACACCTGGTGGTGGAAAGCAGCAGTAGTGGGTGTGTGGCCTCTGACTTTGTAAGGCCTTTTCTCTATGAAGTAAGGCTGGGTAAAGTCTGAATTTTGGTGGAGTGGTGTTTGAAGGAACAGAGAACAGGAGGAAAAGTTCAACAATGGGTGTAAGCCTGGAAACTTGGAGGGCTAGAGTTGGCTCCTTCATCTGCCATGGCCCAAAGGACAGGTTCAGCCCACCAGTCATTAGAATAACCAGGCAGAGCATGGGCAGGTCAATGAGGACAGTATTATTCCTGGCAGTCCTATTGATAGTAGCCGGTGATGTGGAACAGAACCCTGGACCTCCAAAAGAAAGACAAACAAGGCTGTCTTCAACAGGTGAACTGGAGAAGGCTGATGCATTAATCAAACAACTAAAAGAAGACATTAAAGAACTAAGAGAAGAAGTTAAAAACGCCACGAAGGAGAATGCCAGTATCCAGGATGATATTAGTCACATGAAGGATGAAATTAACGAACTGAAAAAGGAAAACCGAGCCCTGAAACAGAGAGTAAGCAAAGCTGAAGACCAATCAAGAAGAAAAAACATCATAATACACGGGATAGAAGAAAATGATGATGGTCAGGAAAGCTGGGACGAATGTGAAGAAAAAGTGAAAAATGTGATAAGTGAAAAATTTAACATTGATTCGGATGTTGTGGAAATAGAGAGAGCGCACAGACTTGGTCGCCGTAAAGTTAGAAGGCAGGGTGCAGAAACAGAGCCAGTAAAACCAAGACCTGTCATTGCAAAATTGAATAACTGGAAACAGAAAAATGCAATTATTGCAGATGCACCAAAGAAACTTCGAAACTCAAATGTTTCAATATATGAGGACTTCAGTCCAGAAGTGAGGGACATCAGAAGGAGACTAATTCCACACAGAAATGAAATGAGAAATGCTAACCCAACCAAAAAAGTTCATTTGAGATACAACAAGCTGGTTTGTGAGGGAAAGGAATATACAGTCAACGACAGAAATGAACTTGTTGCACTTAATGAGCAAAGAGACAGGGCAAGTGTTGCACTTAGTCAATCAGCATAGAGGTGCGGCCAGGGCCAGCCTCATGAAAGGAACTGTAATGACAACAATAACAATGACAATAGTTTCAGGGGAAGTACATGCAGTACTGATCCCAAACCCGAAAACACTGGATTCATTACATGGAACATTCATGGACTCAAGAAACTTTCTAGAAACTTTGATTTTTTAAATGTTATTACCAAATATGATTTCATTGCTTTGTCCGAAACTTGGGCAGAAAGTGAAACTGAATTTGAACACATGATTGATACACATGAATGTTTCCCCTTGGTCAGGGAACGCACTCATCCAACTGGACACAATGACGGTGGAATATGTGTATACATACACAAATCTATTGTTCAGTTCTTCAAGCGCATTCATGACAAATGTTCATTTGCTATATTTTTTATTGTTGATAAAGCTTTTACATGCACTGGTCAGGATGTACTTATTACAATACCTTATTTACCCCCTGAAGGTTCACCTTTCTATTCCTCTTTTGCTGAGAAAAATGGGATAATGTTGTTGGAAAATGAAATAATTGACATACTATCCAAGACAGGTGACTTATCAATGATTATGCTTGGTGATCTAAATGCAAGAACAGGTGAACTACCAGATTATATAATAGATGATAGTTGTGATTACTTGCCAATGGAAGACTGGTATGAATCAGATTCTTTCAACATGCCAAGAAAATCATGTGATAGCAGTGACAAAGTAAACACCTATGGAAGATCTCTTCTCTCACTGTGTGCAGACCTAAATATTCATATTCTAAATGGGCGATGTGGAAATGACAGAATGGGCAACTTTACATGTATAACGTCAAATGGATGCAGCGTGATAGATTATGTACTATTGTCTACGGAGTTGTTTGATAAAATCGGTGATTTTGATGTATTAGATATTGACGACTTTTCAGATCATTTACCCGTTGCTTGCATGCTGAAGTTTGCAGGCAAAAATCTGACCACATGTACATCAAATCTGGCGAAGCGGGTTAAATTTATATGGGATCCAATAAAATCAGAAGAGTTTTTGAGTAAGTTAACTGACTGTACATCAGCTGATATGTTTGAGGAGTTCAACAAAGCAATAGAGTCTGAAAATCCTGATTCATGTGTTGAATCGCTGCAAAAGATTTTTGATTATGCAGCAGAGAATATGCAGAGCTCTAGTCCAATAAACAGCAGGAGAGATAGAAAAATGCATATGAAATGGTGGGATGATGAGTGTGAAAATGCCAAGTTGAAGAAAAACAGGTTATTAAACAAGTTTAGAATATCTAGAGATGAGATGGATCTACAAAGTTATTTAGCAGCTAAGAGAGATTTTAAGAATTTGTGTCAGATGAAAGAAAAAGGTTTACAGAATAGTATCAAAGAAAAAATAGAGCAAAAGTTCCAGAAATCGGATACAGCTGGGTTATGGAGATGCTTCAAAGAGTTATCAAAGGGGAAAGGATCATTTCCAAGCATTACACCAGAGAGTTGGTTTGAATATTTTTCTTCACTTTTAAATCAAAAGCCAGAGGTCGATGAGACACATGAAGAGAATGTAACTCAGTTTTTAAGTATGCATGATAGAGAATGTGAGTTATGCTCGGGTAACCTACCAGAGTATTTAAACAGCAATATTTCAGAACAAGAAGTGATGGATGCCATATCTGACCTGCCTAAGAATAAGTCACCTGGAGTCGATGGGATCATAAGTGAATTATTAAAACATGCCAAATTAGTGTTAACCCCTTATGCAACCAAACTATTCAATGTTATATTGACCTCTGGTATTTACCCAGAAAAGTGGGGCAGAGCTATTCTAATACCGTTATTTAAAAAGGGTTCTCCAAACATTCATGGTAATTATAGAGGAATATCTCTGTTGTCTATTCTCAGTAAAGTGTTTTCATCTATTTTAAATAAAAGGCTTACAAGGTGGGCGGAGGAGGAAAATAAAAGACAAGAAATTCAAGCAGGATACCAAAAAGGACAGTCAACAGTTGATCATATTTTCACATTGTATGCTACTGCTCAAAAGTACTTATCAAGACCCAGGGGTCGATATTATTGTCTTTTTATTGATTTTTCCAAGGCATTTGATTCAGTTTCCCATTTCTTACTGTGGTTCAGACTTATAAATGAAGGGGTTCACGGAAGGATACTAACAGTGTTACAATCAATGTATGGTAAACTCTCATCATGTGTGCAAACATCTGAAGGATTAACAGATTTCTTCACCTGCTCTGTTGGAACCCGTCAAGGTTGCATATTGAGCCCTTTTTTGTTTATAATTTATTTAAATGAGCTTATAAAAGAAGTGGAAAAATGTGGATGTCAGGGTATTTTTATTGATGAGACATTTCCAAACCTCTGTTTACTTTTATATGCAGACGATATTGTTGAATGTGCAGACACTGTGGGTCGCTTGCAAAAACTCATTGATACAGTGAAATTGTACTCAGATAAATGGGGTCTCAAAGTTAATTTGGATAAAACAAATATTATGGTTTTTAGAAATGGAGGTATAATAAAAAGAAATGAACGGTGGTATTATGGTGAGCAAAAATTAGAAGTAACCCCACATTATAAGTACCTTGGTATCTTGTTTTCCTCCCGTCTAATTTGGACACCTGCATTGCGCACATTAGCCTCTCAAGCCCAGAAAGCTGTAATTCTTATCAAGCAGGTATCAGGCAAATGTGGGGGGCTATCCAGTGGTTTAGCCTTTGAAATTTTTGATAAGATGGTTGTCCCTATACTAACTTATGGAGCTGAAGTCTGGGGCTTTAAGTATGCTAAACATATAGAAGTAGTACAGTTGAATTTTTGTAAATATGTTTTAGGTATATCTTCACACTCAAGTAATGCACCAGCACTGGGTGATTGTGGAAGACAACCTTTGTGTGTATTTTATTATAAAAAGTGCATCAAATATTGGCTGAAGTTACTCAGGATGGCTAACACAAGGTTACCTAGGGCTTGTTATCAAATATTGAAACAATTTGATGAAAATGGGAGAGTTACATGGGCAACTCACGTAAGAAACCTGTTAGATCGTTATGGTTTCAGTGTGGTATGGCTGTGTCAGGAAGTTGGTTCTGAAGACTGTTTTATTAGAAACTTTATTCAAAGAGTTAAAGATTGTAATTTTCAGGAGTGGTGTAATAATATTAATGAAAGTGAAAAACTGCGAACATATCGTCAGTTTAAATCTTTACTGGAGCCTGAAAAATATTTGTCATGTATATCTGTAAGGAAATATGCCATTGCATTAACAAAACTGAGAGTATCAGACCACAGACTTAGGATTGAAGTCGGTAGGCATGAAGGATTAGATGTAAACGATAGAGTATGTCAACTTTGTAATATACAGTGTATAGAGGATGAGTATCATTTTGTAATGATATGTTCTTGTTTTACAGACTTGAGAAATCAGTATCTACCAAGGTATTATATCATGTATCCTAATGGAGAAAAATTTAGATCTCTCATGACTTCTCAAAATCCTTCAGTCATATGTCAGACAGCAACATTTGTTTTCCAGGCATTTAGAAAGAGAGACCGCATATTGAAATCTGTTAACGATTGAACATGTACAATTTGGTTTATATGGATTAATGTATATTTTTTGTCACTCCAAATGAAAATGTCTGTAATACACTATGTACCATGGGCCTGAGGCCTTATAGTACCGAATAAACTTACTTACTTACTTACTTACTTACTTTCATACAAATATAAGACACTTACTTATCCATTTTGAGCTCTCTATCTACATGTACTCCAAGGAGTTTGACACTACCTAAAATTGGTGATCTTAATTTCTCCAGCCTCAATGTCTTCAGTTTCGGAATTGGACAAAAGGCCTTGAAATTTGTGGGGATTAGCTGTTATGAAATTGTTCTTGAACCAGTCTATTGCTACATTGCACTGGCTTTGAAGTTGTAAGACTATGCAATCCGCTGTATAATGAAAACAACCTATAGTGTTGTCATCTACATGCATTCAAAGGAGTAACTAATATCATTCGGGAAAATATTGAACAATAAGGGGCCCAAGATGGACTATTGGGGTACCCTACATTTACGACCTAATCATGAACTACATATACATCATTAATCTTGACCCTCTGTTTTCTGTTGGTCAAATAATCCGAGACTAACTCTGTAGCATTTGATGAAATTCCAGAATGTAATAGTTTGGAAACCAAAATGTCATGCGGCATGCTCTCAAAAGCCCTTGAGAGATCCATGAGTACCACACCAGTAAATTTGCGGTTATCTAGAGCTAATTTCAGGTCTTTATGCATTTCATGAGAGTAGTACAGCAACTGTATCCCTTTCTGTCAGCAGAAAATAGGGCGAAAAATAGTGCAAACATTCATGTACCTGATCAGCCATGCATAACTGCTTCAAATATCTGATCCAGGCATGGGAATATACTGGCTGGGCGGTAATTTTCTTTGCAGAGTCTGTCATTTTTCTTGGGAGTTACAGATGCTTGTTTTAGTTCGCTGCGAAAGATATTGTTTGATAAAGCTCTGCTTGTAAAAAAAAAAAATCAAGCGGAGACAATAATTTCCGCAAATACTTTTACCAGGTTTGGTGGGAAGGAGTCATGGCCGGTAGCTTTGCTTGGGTTTAGGTTTCTTATTTTGGAAAGAACAACATCGGTAGAGACACGATGAAAGTCATAAGTTTCCCTAATCTGTCTCTGATCACCGATACCATTCACACTGACATAATCTTTATGTTTATACAACATATCATATAAACTTTTCTCGGGTGTCGAGGTATCATTACTTGTATCTCCAGCAATGTTACCATAGAAATCATTCAAAGTTTTAGCTATAACTTGTTGGCCTGAGAGGAATTTACCACCCTCTGCTAGAAATATATCTGAATTGTTGGTAGCTTTAGCTGATGAAAAAAACAAAGGTTTTATAGTTGCCTTAAAATTAGTATTTGCAGGACCTCTGGCATATTTGGTGGTAAAATAGTCCTTTACCTCCCCAGGTTTACTGCCACCCCGCGAAGGCCCGTGCATTTATCGCGTTGCCGATAGCTATAGTGTAGGCTTTCCAGTCTGTGGTCTTTCCACCATTATATTTGAAAGCATTGAAGAATATCTTTTTTTTCTCGCAGATTTATCCTAAAACTTACGTGTACAAAGGGTGCCTCGTGTGACCCTTTCTGTTTCGCTTTCAATGCAGCATGTTTATCAAAGATGTCACAATAAAGTCTGGAAAAAGGCCAGGAAGCATCATAAGGCCATGGACTTACTTTGATCATGGAGGCGGAAAGGGGCCTGCATGGTGTGGGTGACCAAAGCTAGGTAAAACTCCCTTATTACAGGAATGAAATAATGTAGTTAGAAGGCAACAGGGTCAATTAGAATTCCAGAGTACAGGGAAGAATGGAAATGATGGTAGCCCTTATAAGCCCATTGCATGTTTGTTTAAAATCATTCTTGTCTGGCAGAAGACAAAGAGTAGTATTACAAAATGGCATATCTTAATGGATAGATGTGGCATCAGGAGTCCCACAGGGGTATATTTTGGGACCCGTTCTCTTTTGCTCTTTGTCAACGATTTGCCAAACTCGGTTACTAGTGCTGCCAAACTCTTTGTTGATGACACCAAGCTTTACCGTAAAATTCAAACTAGTTTTGATTGTAGAAGTTTACAGGAAGATTTAAATATTCTTTCTGCATGGTCCAAAGCATTGCTTGTTAATTCAACGCTAGTAAGTGTCAAACATTGAGAATGAAATGTAGTATAGAATACATGTCCTCTTTAAATGGGGAATCCCTGGAAGTTGTGGAATCATGTAAAGATTTAGGTCTCATAATTCATAATTCACTGAAGCCAGCCAGCCATATTGCAGCAATCACCACCAAGGCAATTAAGAAAATAGGTATTATCAAGAGATGTTTCTCCAATTTTGATAAACATATAATTGTTACCCTTTATAAAGCTATAATCAGACCGGGACTGGAATACGCCAGCCCAGCCTCACTGCCAAAAAGACATTGATTTAATTCAAAACATTCAGAAAAGGTGTCTCAGATTAAGTAGGCAAGAGTGTCATCTAAAGTCCTTAAAAGATAGAAGGGACAGGCAAAATCTAGTTCAAGCATACAAAATTATCACAGGCAAAAGCAAGTCTTCTAGCAATACTTTTTTCTCACAAATCAGAAGACAACTTCGAGGGCATCATTTCAAGCTTTACAAGCAGCCAGCATCCACCTATATTAGGAAACACTTCTTTGCCAACAGAGTGGTGGATAAATGGAACTCCCTACCCGAGGACACCGTATCCAAATCGACAACGAAACCATTCAAGGTCGACTGGACGGGCACCTCAATTGAGGGCTAGAATTTCCAAGTAAGTATCAAAGTAAGGGCTCCCATGGGGCCCCCCTTGGAAAATGCCTGAGCCTCAGAGGCGGGGATAGGGTGTGTGTGTGTGTGTGTGTGTGTGTGTGTGTGTGTGTGTGTGTCTGTGTGTGTCTGTGTCTGTGTGTGTCTGTGTGTCTGTGTGTGTTTTGTTTTTGTTTTGTTTGTTTTGTTTGTTTGTTTTTTGTTTTTAGGAAGTACAAGCGATGAGTGTAAGGGGATATACCCAGGACCAGGGGCCGACCACAGTCGTGCGAGGGTGCCAGGGTGGTGGACCCTTTGCCTAGGCACTGGTCCTGGAAAACATGGCAGCATAAGCTGATGAAAAAAAATGATTATCATGGCTTCCTCTCTCTCTCTCTCTCTCTCTCTCTCTCTCTCTCTCTCTCTCTCTCTCTCTCTCTCTCTCTCTCTCTCTCTCTCTCTCTCTCTCTCTCTCTCTCTCTCTCTCTGTTTGTTTTTTTTGGGTTTGGGGGCGTTTTGGTTGCTTTTTTTGGTTTTGTTTTGCTTTGTTTTGCTTTGTTTTGTTCTTGTTCCTTTTCTAGGCCACCTGTGTCATACAGGACCGTGGCAGAAAAGCAGAGAGCCACAGGATTATTATTACATACAGCAAAGTTATATCATAATTACTCAATATAAAATCATATAGAAATACATTAACAATTAAGAAATAAAGGTCGCAGGCACGCGGTGACCTTCGCATCTACTTCAAATCTCTTCAAGACAGCTTGCTTTCGGTTATTTTGGCCATTTTTTGTTGTTTTCTGTTACTTTCTGTAATTAGTCCACGGAACAAGCCGATAGTCCCGGATATTCGCTACTGTAAAATTACTTTGGATTCTTTTCCTCTTTATAATTATGCTAAATGAAATGAAACTTTTGCAAAATATTTTTTAAACAAATATATTTTTTATTCATTTTTTTCAATATTATATCGCTGCTTACAATACATTTCAGTTTTACCCGGGAGAGTATTACAAGATGGAGACCACTTCCTTTATGCAGTTCTCTAGATGCGAATTATGTCGCTTGAATCACAACAAAGGAAAGAAACATGTGTATTCAAAAAGACATCAAGATGTCCTTAAGAATATCGTGAAAAAGTATGGAGAAAAGGTAAGCTTTAATTCTCAGTATCATACTGGGGGTGTTGTTTTATTTGGCCGTGGGCGATAATAGGACTATGTAAGACTTTTATATTTTCGAATTCTGAGGGTTTTGAAATTGAAACCATTGATAGGAACATTGCAGTTAATACTTTTTAAAGGTACTGACGACTGAGGGAGCACCAGTGACAAATATAACCCCTAAGGCCTAATGTAACATTATATATTAATAATAACGCTACACTTTGTTTAAAGGACGGTGCTATTTTTACCGTACGGTGAGAATAGCGTTTGGTCTATTTTCACCGTACGGTGATAATAGTGCTTGGAAGGAGTTTTGTCTATTTTCACCGTACGGTGAGGATAGACTTTTGTCTATTTTCACCGTACGGTGAGAATAGCGTTTGGTCTATTTTCACCGTACGGTGAGAATAGTGCTTGGAAGGAGTTTTGTCTATTTTCACCGTACGGTGAGGATAGACTTTTGTCTATTTTCACTGTACGGTGAGAATAGCGTTTGGTCTATTTTCACCGTACGGTGAGAATAGTGCTTGGAAGGAGTTTTGTCTATTTTCACCGTACGGTGAGGATAGAGTTTTGTCTATTTTCACTGTACGGTGAGGATATAGTTTTGTCTATTTTCACCGTATGGTGATGATGGTACACTTTGGTATATTTTCAAGGTGAAGATAGAGGCGGCTCTATTTTCACCATTTGGAAAATAGAAATTGAGAGGCCTTTGTGCAAATATATGGTTATGACTTGTCACATAGAACTGAGGCAAATTAAGATTGGAGAAAAATGCTTACTTTAGGGAGATAGCTAGCTTCATAGTATAGTCAATAGTTTGGAGAGCGATAGCGAGGCTCAACAGAGATGGACGTTCAGAATAATAGCTCGCGCTATTTCAGATGATTTTACCGTAAGAACGTTACTATTGCGACCGATCTTTGTGTGTGTTGGAGCGCTGAGTGAGTGGAACTTTTGTGTGACAAATTCAGTGAGTAACGGGAGGTGGAGAGAACATTGACAAGTGTTTTGGTGTGGTGTGACGAGTGAATGTGCAGCCGACAGTCATTTTACCCACAATACATTGCAAGACAATATAAACGGCTCTTATTATCGCTCAAGTAAACAATGCCGGGATGGTTGGACAAATATGTCAAATCCCCCAAAAAGAAAAAGAAAGATCAGAAGGGAGGTGAGCAGAGTAAAAGAAGTGCAAGAGGTTCCAGGAGTGGAATTAAGACAGGTGTGGAAGATGCATTGGAAGAAGCGTGGACGTGTGCAATGTGTGTGAAAGTGCATAAGAGTGATGGAGACAAAATCCTAGAATGTGATGGCGAGTGCAAACGTTACTTTTGTGCAGTGTGTATAGATATGAGTGATGCAGAATATAACACTATGCAACGGCCTGATTGTTTCTGGTTCTGCCCTCAGTGTGTTTTTGAACAGAAGAAAACAGAAGACAATAAAACAGAAACCATTCTATCAAAACTTATGGAAGACATGAACACTAAATTTAAGAATTTAGAATCTAAACTTGAAACTAAATTAAGCACTTATGCAAAAGAATTACCAGAAAAGGTAAAGAAAACTTGGGCCGAAGTAGCATCAAGCAACAAGATGGATCAGGGAAAAGTAAATGTTCAGAAAATCGTCCAAGAAACTATGACACAACATAAGAAGGAAGAAAGACTAAAAGAATCTAGGGAAGATAACATAATTATCTACAGAGTAGAAGAAAGTAAAGAAACTGAATCAGAACTCAGGAAAGCATATGACGAAAATTTCTTTGGCGACCTCTGCGAACATGTCTTAAATATAGAGAAAGTGGAACCACGTAACTTATTTAGACTGGGCAAGAAGAATACGGAGAATGGGAAACCAAGGCCAATCAAAGTAGTTCTTCAAAATAACGAGGACAAGAAACTGATCATGACAAATTTATCAAAACTCAAGAATGCAGAAGCCAAATTTAAAGACATTAGTGTTTCACATGACCTTTCTGAAGAAGACCGAGAGCTGGTCAGAGAAAAAGTTGCTGAAGCTAAACAGAAACAAGACAAAGAATCAGAGGGGGGGCGATGGATCTTCAAAGTGAGGGGTCCACCCTGGAACTTGAGAATAGTAAAGATAAGAAAGATGTAAATAAAAAAAGTCGAACTATAAGGGTACTCACAACAAATGCCGATGTTCTCACGCAAACTAAAATTCAAGAACTTGTAACTAGGATACATGAAGAGAAACCAGATATAATAGCTATATCTGAAGTGAAACCAAAAAATTACAAAAGAACATTGAATATCATAGAGTACCAATTAGAGGAGTATGTCATTGAGGAAATGAATATGGATAAGGACCATGGCAGAGGGATGATCATATTTGTGCATAAGTCTGTACATTATAATCCGCTTGACTTGCACAAAATAGTCGATTTCATACCAATGGAAGCATTGGCATTGGAAGTCAAATTAAACCAAAAAGACAAGTTACTTTTTTGTTTGCTATATAGAAGTCCAAATAGCACAAAGGAAAATAATCACAGTATGAATTTATTAATATCAAAACTGTGCAATTTAAAATATACACATGTATTAATTACGGGAGATTTAAACTATCCTGGCATCGACTGGGACTCATGCACATGTGGTGCCAACCTAGAAAGCGACGAGTTTAAATTCATAGAATGTATCCGAGACAATTATTTATTTCAACATGTGAATTTCCCTACAAGAGGACTTGGAACTGACAAGCCAGCAGTCCTTGACTTAATATTCACAAACGAAGAGCATATGATAGACAATATTACTGCAAGCGCACCACTCGGGGCCAGTGATCATTGTGTTTTGGAAATGTCTTTCAACTGCTATGTGGAATTGGAGAAGCCTAAGTTCACATGGAATTACGACAGAGGTGATTTTGAGAAAATGAATGATTTATTAAAATGTGACTGGAATGATTTATTTAATGACTGCAGAGATAACGTTATTAAACAGTGGGATATTTTTGCTGAGAAGTTAAAAATAGCTCAAGAACAATCTGTACCACGAAAGAAGGTGAGGACTGGTAAAAGATACACTGTACCTTTGGACAGAAAAACACTGGGCAAAATTAAAAAGAAGCACAGACTATGGAAGAAGTTCATAGAAACTAGCAATGGTGAGACCTACTTAGAATACTGTCGATGCAGAAATCAAGTCCGACGACTTACGAGGAAAATAACCAAATTATATGAAAAGAACATAGCCAAACAAGCTAAGCACAACCCCAAAAAGTTTTGGAAATATGTTAGTACAAGGACTAAAACACGTGCAAAAATACCGGATCTACACAAATCCAATGTACAAAACGATATGACAAAGAATGACAAAGAAAAAGCAGATGCCTTGGCAGACTTCTTCTCTACAGTATTCACAAGAGAACCTGAGGGAACTTGGGAACTGGCACAACAACCTGAAATCAAACACCTATTAGAATTGAATATTACAGAGGATATGGTTTTAAAGCAATTTCAAAAGATCAAAGTGGCTAAATCTCCAGGGCCAGATGGGATGCATCCAAGAATTCTAAAAGAAGTTAGTAATGCTATTGTAGAGCCTCTGACAAACATATTCAAAACATCTCTGAGGACTGGAACAATACCACCAGCTTGGAAAAAAGCAAATATCACAGCCATATACAAGAAGGGTGACAAACATAATCCAGGAAATTATAGACCTGTCAGTCTCACGAGTATTGTGTGTAAAGTTATGGAATCACTTGTCAGAGATGCCATAGTGAAATACATGAAGGATAACTCTCTATTCAGTTCTAAACAATACGGTTTTATATCAGGAAGATCTACAGTTCTACAGCTTGTAACAGTCTTGGACAAATGGACGGAAATCCTGGATGACGGTGGATGTGTGGATGTTATTTATTGTGATTTTATGAAAGCCTTTGACAAGGTGCCTCACAGAAGGTTAATATCAGTACTTAGACATTACGGAATCACAGAACCGACAGCCACATGGATACGAGACTTCTTAAATGAACGTAAACAAAGAGTAATGGTTAATGGAGCTGCATCAGAATGGCATGAAGTACTAAGCGGAATACCCCAAGGATCTGTGCTGGGACCAATACTCTTTGTCATCTACATCAATACATTGGCAGATGCTATCACAGACTCGGATATTTACCTTTTTGCGGATGATACCAAAATTTTTAAAGGCATTTATGAAGAAAGTGATTGTGTTAAACTACAAGGTGACGCGAATAGAATGTCGGCATGGACAAATGATTCTCTATTAAAATTCCATCCAGACAAGTGTACATCAATGAGAATTGGAACTAAAGACAAACCAACATGGATTTATACTATTGACGGACATAAACTCAAAGTATCTGAAGAGGAAAAAGACTTAGGAGTTATTATAGACAATAAATTATCATTTGGAAAACATGTCTCAAGTAAAGTAAATAAAGCCAATTCTACCATGGGAGTGATACGAAAAACTATGGAATATTTGGACCAAGAAAACTTTCTACTGTTATACAAGGCTTTAGTTAGACCCCATTTAGAATACGCAAATGCTGTTTGGCATCCCCACTTAAAAAAGTATATTACAGCTATAGAAAATGTACAGAGAAGGGCTACAAAGCTTTTACCCGGTTTTTCAAATTTAACTTATGAAGAAAGATTGAGGAAACTACAGTTACCAACTTTATCATATAGGAGATATAGGGGAGACATGATAGAAACTTTCAAAATTATGAAATCTTTGTATGACCCAGCAGTTACTGATGGTCTTATCCCCTTGCATGAATCTTCCCTGAGAGGTCACGGTTATAATATATACAAGCGAAATTGCAGATTAGACATAAGAAAATATTCTTTTGGATTGAGAATCACTGATCAGTGGAATAATCTGCCTGACGATGTTGTAAACACTAAGACAGTGAAAAACTTTGAAAAGAGACTGGACTTATTGTGGAAAGACAGTGATGTAATGTATAGTGTGGACATTGATGTAGAACAAAAGACTGGAGCACGCTCCACTCGCTTTGCAAGTAACAATAATACATTTAATCAGGAGCTGATACCAGAGGCTTCCCTTATTGTATAAGGGAGTAAAGCCTGTCATCAGAAAATAAACCTGTTGTAACCTGTTGTAACCTGTTGTAACCTGTTGTCAATAGGAAGCGGGTCCAGAGCAAAGTGCCCGCTTACGGAGGGTTTAATGTAAGGCAATTTCCTTGGCACCGTGACAGCATTGAATGTTTGGCTTTTCAACATCTCAAACTGATGTATATAAATTCACTCTACCCACCCTTTCATTTTCGTAGCTTCGTGTTTTTGTTTTTTGTTTTTTGTTTTTGTTTTTCATTTTATTTTTTTATGAGAACTTTAACTAAGTCATAACGAGATACATCTATATATTACCATTAAGTTCCGTTACTACCATCTGTGACATTATTAAAGAGAATGCACGCCTGGATATAGGTCTAAAGCAGGGATGTGTGCTGTCCCCGATTTTGTTTGCCCTGTATATTAAGGAGCTGGGGGACCAGTTAATGGAGTGTAATAAGGGAATAAAGGTAGGTGACCTGAAAATTCCAGGTCAATTTTTCGCAGATGACATTGTACTCATGACAGAGTCCCAGAAAGACCTGCAAGAAATGCTGAACATAGCAGAGGAAGGCGGGAATAAATGGAGGTTAGAATTTAGTAAGGATAAGAGTAAAGTGATGACTCTTGGGAAGAAACCAGATTGGAATAAAAAATGGAAAATTGGGCAGTTCCAAATTCCAGAAGGTAGGGAACAGTTAATTGAAATTGGGGAGGTTGATGAGTATGAATACCTAGGTGTTAAGATAAAAACAACAGGTAAAGGCATGTTCTGATATCAGGTGGAGAAGATTAAACAGAAAGTGAACCGTACAAAAGAAATGATTAAAGCTACTGCACTGAACAGTTTCAACAGAGCATACACAGCCAGGGTATTATGGGATAGAGTTGCAATACCAGGGATGATATATGGCTTAGATGTGATTTCAATAAGTGAAGGAGATATCCAGGGAATGGAGAAAGTACAGAATGAGATGGGGAAATGGGTACTGGGAGCACCACCATGTGCAGCAACAGAAGCAGTCTTAGGAGAGTTAGGATGGATTAAACTACAGACAGAATTGCAAAAGCAAAGCTTAAGTACTGGAGGTATTTACAATCAGTAAATGAGGACAGGTGGTGCAGGAAGGTTTACAATGAAGTAGTCAAGGAACAAACAAGATGGGTCAAAGATATAAATAAGTTGGCAGAGGGATACGAATTGAAAGGATATGATGAGGTTGAAAACTGGAAAGTGTATATAGGTAGGACTGTTACAGAGGGCTGGAAGGAAGACTGGAAAAGAGGTGTCAGGGAAAAGAGTACATTAAAAGCATACAAGGTATTAGAAAAACCAAAGAAAAGTGTGTGTTGGGATGGAGGGAAGGGATCCAGGCTTCTTTTTCAAAGTAAGGCAGGAGTAATCAATCTAGAAAAGAGAAAACAGAAGTGGACAACAGGTAGTAATGGTAGGTATGTAGATGAAAGGCAGATAAGACAGTGGATCACTGGCTGTTTTGGTGTGATGCATATAGAGAAATAAGAGAAGAATTTTTCAGAAAGTGGCACAGGGAAGACTATAATAACAAGGGTCTAGAAGAGGTTCAGTGTTTAGAGGAAGAGGAACGTGTTGCATGGGTTTTAGGTTTGAAGGGTGGCTTTCTGGGAGGCAGGAAAGGCACTAAAAGTGTACAGGACTACCTGGTAGGGTGCTGGGAGAAAAGAAATGAATTAATAGGGCTTGATAGCAACAGGGTGAATTAGAATCTTAGATGCAGGGAGGAGAGGGAATGGGAAATGCCTGAGCCTTAGAGGCTGGGATAGGGTGTATGAAGGAAGGTTTTTCTGTCCTTTTATGGGGGGGGGGGGGGGAGGAGCTACAAGCGATGAGTGTTGGGGGATATATATCCAGGGCCAGGGGCCCACCACAGCTGTGAGAGAGCGTGTGGCGGACTCTTTGCCTCGGCTCTGGTCCTGGTAAACATGGCAGCATGAGCTGATTAGGATAACCATGGTTTCCTCCATCTCATCATTTTTTTTCCCCTAGGCCACCTGTGTCACACAGGACCGTGGCGCATAAGCAGAGAGCCACAGTATTATTGTTATTATTATTATTATTATTATTATTATTAAAATAGTTCCTACTTTGTCTTGTCACTTAAATTTTCGCCTTTTCACATAAAAAATACAGAGTGTTGGCTCTATAAAAGCTGTTAGATAATAAAAGCTGAAATAACACCTCAACCGATCTCATTATAAACCATGCTCAAACTGGGAAGTTTAGGCCTTTTATTTATTTCAGCAAATGTTGGTTCCAATTCTCTTTGTGTGCAATATTATGACACAATGCTTTTCCAAAATATTCTTTCCTGGTTGACTTCTCTACTATTGACGCACTGTAGAAATAGAGCAGCCCCTATTCTCACCGTACAATGAATATAGACCAAACTCTATCATCACCGTACGGTGAAAATAGACAAAACACTATTCTGACCGTACGGTGAAAATAGACAAAACGCTATTCTCACCGTACGGTGAAAATAGTCACTCTGTTTTTTAAAAAAAGATGTTGATATTCCATTTAATTAAGTATTCTAAATCCATGTTTTAGGTGTCTGGATAGTAGATCAACACATTTTGTTCAATTATCTTACATTCATTAGTGTACAGGCCTCTTCTTATACCACAAGATTCGGGTATGCCTGAAACATACAATGTGAAAAACCTGACAACACTCTGCAAAAAAAAATCCATTTCCATTTTCAATCAGAAAACCAAATCAAAATGTGCTGATAGGTATATTCTTTGATAAAAAAAAATAACATTCCTCCTGATTGAGTGACAAAATTATTTGTTGAAATCTAAAAATGTTAATGAAATTTTGCAGCTGATTTTACAAGATTACAACAACTTCAGTACCAGAAGTTAAAACTCATAAATACCTCAAAGTCCAGCGAAATTTGATCAGCAAAGTAGCCAAGGTTAGCATGTAAGTGAATGGTGAAGTCGGAGAATTTTCACCAAGTTCTCATTGTGGTGTGACATCACAGAGAACTTGAGAGAATGTCCTGTCTTCTACATACAAGAAAGTGTGATCAAGGACTGTGCCAGTCGGGTGTGAACCAGTGTTCCAGTTGAGCAAGCAGGCACTGCAGAGCTGGATACTGCTGGAATCTCTGCTGTTGATAGAAATTGGGAAAAAAAATCTTATTTCTTTTCAGTTTTGTGTTGATGGAAGTGAAAAATTAGGACAAAAGATCAAAATTAAGAAGTCCTTAATATTTAGTTTTTGTAACGTAATCTAAAATAACTTCTTTATAAGTACATATTTCACCGGCAAATCAAAATAAATCCAGTAACACTGAATAAAATTTAAGATAATGACATCTAAAATTGAATATAAATGGAGCCGTGGTCATTGGCAGCAGAAAGGCATGAAGCACGCAATGATACACCATTTGGTGGAGCAAGCGCGGTGCGCCCGTACACACCACACTGAATCTGCAGTATCATGCTTTTTTTTCTGTGTAGCTTTCCGATGGTACATTTGTCTCAAATAAATGCCAAATTCTGCCCAACATCTGTAAGAATTAAATAATGATAGATGTGATACATGGAATTATAATATATTTCTTGATTGGAGAGTGCAAATTGACGGTCGGGTAAACAATCTCCCGTGCAGCCAGCAGACATTGGTAAATTTACCCAATTTTTCGGAAGACATATCTTTTCTGATTTTCAAACATATTTCTTTAAAAAAAGTTCCTATATAAGCGTAGTCCTACCAGTAGAAAAAGAATAAATATTCACATAACACTAAAAAGGAAAGATAATGCAAGGCAATTGACGATACTTGGGTGGTGAAACGCTCGTTTGCCAGCTCGCAATAGCGGTCATAAGTGGGTCACTCTGAAATTTCGTGCCGTCAATAAACTTTCTATGCGGCTCATAACTTTTTTGCACTTCAACCGATTTTCATCAAATAAAGTGCATATGAAAGCTAATTTCACAAGGCACAGTCAAATATAAGTTTTATTGCTTTAAGTTGCTGACTTACCTTGAAATTTTCTTGCTGAATTTGAGCTTATTCTTCGGATGGGGGTCTTGACTGGAATATCACATTTGAAAAAAATTCAAAATGGCGCGAATGGCAACAAACATGCTGATTGGTCAATTTCAGCACGACATGCCTGGTATATTCATTTGAATACATTTATGAATGGAAACGTAAAGGCGCTGGACAATTAAGGGTCTGTCAGCCGAGGTAAACACTTTTACACCTTTCTGTGCATAGACAGGTGCGATCGACATGCACCCAGCAGGGCTGGATATACCTATATGTAAAGATATATATATATACAGTGAAACCTGTCTATTGTGGACACCTCTGGGACTGGCAAAAAGTGTCCACAGTTGACAGGTGTCCACAATAGACAGGTGTTTTTAACAAGAAAATTGATCATTCAGTCATGGATATAACTTTCCACATTATACAGGTGTCCGCATTATAGAGGTGTCCACAAGGACAGGTTTTACTGTATATATATATGTATGTATGTGTATATAACATTTTGATGTATGGCAGTTAGTCGATATGTGATGTGAGTAGGTAAGATTTTTTATGTGTGACTACAGTCTACACCATACTGTATGCAATGGTACGTATCAATAAAGATTATTAATTCATTCATGATAGGAGATTAATATGATGGCCAGCACCATAAAAAGTGAGTGCAGCTTGAGTAATAATGATAATTGATTGACTATATAGTCTATTATGTATAGTCATGGTACCATTCAGCCAATCAGATTTATAAGCGGTCAGGCAGGGACTTGCTATAGATGGACTGCCAACGGCCAGGTCCCCTTTGTACCATCTATGTTGCCTCTGCTCAACTGATCGGGTGTTTAAATGAGCACCTTCATTGCTGAACAAACACAACTCCCGGTCTGGGCTGGCCACTGGCAGTCTCGTGGGGCCAGGTCACACCATGAAAGGTGGGAATAATCAAGTCACTGACTGAAATGTACAGGATAAGTGAAGAAGGGCCAACTCAGCTATAAATAAAGTAGAAATCCAAAGGGCCTGAATTCCGCAGGGGAAAGCAGGGGACTTAGAAAGTAGCCAGAAAAATGCGGGCTGAGCGTCTTAAGTCCAAGAGACTAAACGTCGTAGGGCTTCAAATATGACAAGAAGTGAAAATCAAAGAACTGATTAGATGCTTTATTGTATTGATGAGAAGGTCTTCCTCAGGGGCCCGGTAGGAGACCTCAGGGTGCATACAAAAGTTGGTTAATATCACCAAATGAGGATACAGGTGATTTACAATAAGTGGTGTGGTTAAGCCAGAGTCCCAATGTTATTGGTCTAGGTATTAGAATAGGAGCCTAACGAAATCTTAGTTCTCCCTTTTGTCACCTAATTGTGACAATCATGGGCATGACTGAATTCATAGTTATGCTGGTCTGCTGTTACCAAGTGGGACACGTGCATAGTACAGTGTTCAGTGTACTACAACTTCTGTCAAGTTCCAGTTGTACGCTTAGAGCATTGGAACAGGATGGTCTTTAGTAGGCCATTTTCCCCCTACAAAATGCCTCAAACAGATGCAGTCATACATGTATTTAGAGGGCTCCCAATCTGCTGGTCAGCGCACCATGTTCACCCATTCTTTGCGTCTTTGCCGGTTCTTCTTATGGGGAAACTGTGAGACGTAACCCCACACATCAATGGATATTTGTCAAGATTCAACAATTTGCCCACACCAGCGCTACATCCAGGTACATTGCAATTGTACACAGACATATTTCAGGCACAGTACGTCTTTAACTTGATCAAAATCACTCTTTCAAACTTCCTCACTTTCTTCATATCTATACACTTTAATATGGCTGTCAATGACCCCCTGACAGTGGTGTCCCACTTCCCGCGAAATACCGCTTAATCTCGTCAGCGATCCTGGTGGTCAAAATTGGAAAACTAATTTCGTTAGGTTGGTATTGTGATGTCAGAAATTAAATAATAATATATATTTTTTGCATTACAGATGACGGGTGTACCGAGTGCACAAACAAGTTCGAGCTTGCCTGGTCAGCAGACCAGAGAGTTTCCTCAAATGTCACTCAATATAGATTAAAATGAAATTAGGTGAAAACATATCAATAAGCAGTAAGAACAAGAGCATATTTGAGTGAGTTATTCTGAATAACAAAGCTCTTTTGCTGTGTGGAAAAAGTCCCTTTTGAAGACAATCTAGGCACAGCTTTTTTCTTCTTTGGTTCACAAGCGTAGGTGTTGTCTCATTCGTGGTATCCCTACAAGTATATGACAGTTTATTATGTAGCGTAGGGAATTGATGGCAGTGTTAGTGGTCCATCTGTCTCCTCATCACTGATACATGTGTCCTGGATGATAGTCCTGATGGAATTGATGAATTTTTGGTGATTCTGGTTGAGGATGGGGAATGGGCCAGGCAGTCGCTGACCTATAAAGCCCTTATAAAATCTACGATTAGTTTTAAGGACTGTCACTGGAATGTGTTTGGTTCTGCACTGGGATTCCTTGTGTATTTTGACGACTGTCCATATGATGGAGGATTGTTGCACATGGTCGACCCGGCTTGATGATTCGATGGGTCTGGAATAGAGAAGTTAAAAGAGAGGTGTCCAATTTGAAGAGATCTTCGCCAAGAATAGCAAGAAGCACATAAGAGAAATCAATTGACATGTATGGTTGTATAAAACATAAATTTCAGTGCATGTTCCTCAGAATCTTGTCATTCTTGCAGGTTAAACAGGGAAAGTCAGAACTATGTTGCCCTGTGATACAAAGCAGAAGGTGGGAAGATGGAGCCATGTTCTGGTGTTACTTCTGTGCAGCTCAATACGAGAAACACTGGAGACTAGACAATGTGACTGTGAAGAATGGCGGCCTGCTGGACCACCTTACAAGGTGACCAAGACATTTATTTAACCCTTTCCCCCTTGAATTAAGACTGAGTCAACAGCTTTCCTTGGCATGGGTTGGGCACTAGTGCCCAACCCACGCCATTTATCATTATTTCAATAGGATGGTGTGATAGTAGTTACAAAAATGCATCATCAGATACAAGGAGACTCTAGGGTCCATTTGTACATTACCAGTGATAAACATATTGCCTCTTGAAAATATGTTTGAATCAGCTTTATTAACGTGGTTAATGTGTCCAAATTTTTCAGCCCAGACCATAAAGATAAGTTGCAGGCTTTCTGGATTGTGAACAAGCTGGACAAGTCAAAAAGGGCACAATTTCTTCTAACACAGGAAGACCTTGACAGGTAGGGGTACATTTACAAAGGAAGAGTTTGACAGGTAGGAGACATTTACACAGGAAGAGTTTGACAGGTAGGAGACATTTACACAAGAAGAGTTTGACAGGTAGGAGACATTTACACAGGAAGAGTTTGACAGGTAGCAGACATTTACACAGGAAGAGTTTGACAGGTAGGAGACATTACACAGGAAGAGTTTGACAGGTAGGAGTATATTTACACAGGAAGACTTTGACAGGTAGGAGACATTTACACACATGCCATGCCACCAGTGAACTTGAACCGTTTTGAGACTTAGTCAACAGTTTTCCATGGTGCACTCTGAGCATAAGTGTGTACCAGAGAAAGCTGTTGACTGTATTTTATTCTTGATAAGAAAAAAGAAAACATACAACATCAATGGCCATAATAGCAAAGAATAATCTGACACGAAATTTATTATCAATATTAAAATCAACATATAATCCTACATTCTTTAATCGTGGGTCGCATGAACAATTTGAGTGTGAACCAATCTCTTTTCTGGCTTTTGTACAAAGCATGTGATCAACATTTTGGATAACAGCTTAATCTTAATTTGATCCAGATTTTGATCCAGCCTAAAAGATAGACTACTGGAGTAAACTAAGATTGTTTTGATAAAATGAAACGTTGAAGACAGTTAGTATTGTAGCCCAGAACACAGGCTGTTTATTCCTGGAAATTTTGATTCATATGAGAAATTGAAGGCTGATACAGTGTTATTAGTGCCATAAAGATTCAAGAACATACATATGTTTTGAAATACTACAAGAAGGAACGACAGTAAAAAACTTCATTATTGTGACTTTCACGTAGATTTATGTACTTATGTATTCATTTTTCATGCATGACTATCAAAAGCATATGTTTTCTGAAAGAAACCTTTGCCTAAATGTAAATTTACTATTAAATTTCAGATTTAGGTATTGGAATTATTTCAATTTAGTTCTTATTAAAATTTGCAAATTTACATAAAATAAAAAATAGCATGTTCGGCATTTAACATACAAGTTAGCTTGTAATATCAAATTAAAGCTGGCACCTGCGTCTAAGCAATTTTTTTTAAAGATCATTGAGATTTTATTGAAATTTTAAAAAAATTGAGTAAACTTTAAAAAGCTCTAAAATTTGAACTGAACACTTTATGAAAATTTTTTCTCTGGTCATGGTCCCAGGCAATGGCTGCCAACAGTTCATTATCCCCCACCCGCCAGGTAAAGTCTGCTTAGGAGGCAAAACAAACTCTTTAAGACAAGAATTTTAAGTTGCAAATATTTAAAAAAGCAGCGTTTCACACCATGGTGCTGTTGCTAACAAGATTCTTCTATTGTGTTGTGGACCAAGAGAGGGTAAAAAAATAAGAAATAAGGTAATAAGGGGGCAGTCATTATTTACCAGAGGAGAGGGGAGTTCAAGATATTGGGATGGTGTATCATCATAGTTTTTGTGCCCCCCCCCCCCAGCCTTATACTGGTTATTTTTGTCTGACTTTGTTATAAACTCTACCACAATTTGATGACACCCCACCTATTAAGAGCATATGTAATTTTGTGGCCCTTCCGCCCCCCCCCATAATTGGGTAGAGAAATTTTGTGACCCCCACCCCCCCTCTGGTAAATAATGACTGCCCCCTAAGATGAATGTATTTAAAATGCACAGGTGAAAAATAAACAAATATTTTTACCACATATTAGTGAGTAACATTTGCAGGGACCACCCTAGCCATTAGCCAAATGCTAATGTTTCTAAAATTTGGCTAAAGAAATGTGTACGTGTTATGACTAAAATATTGTAAAATGAATTGTCAAAGGATGACAGCAGAATCTTTATCAATTATGCCTTGTTATTTCCAATTTTTGCTATCGATTTTTAAGTGAAGTTTTGGCCCTACATATGACTTTATATTTTTACATTTGTATTCCCATTAAAACCACATGTGTTCTGAAATAAGCAAGAAAAATATAAAGGTAGTACCTACATTGTGAAAATAGCAAGCAAGATTTACCTTTTTATAAAGTTGTCCCAGAGACTTCCATTCTTCCAGAATTCTGCCCCAGTTTTCACTGAGTGCCAGACCATCTCATTTTACAGGTTCAAGAGTGCATCAGAAAAGGCTGTGAGAGAATACCTGAGTAGACAGGCAGAGCAGACCTGTAAGGTAGGCCTGAAGTACTGGAAGATATATCTGTCTTGCATTTGGTATCTTCTGTAGTTTTCGGACAAGCTTAATCAGTAGAGTCTCCTTTATTGACTGCATACAATACTGAAACAGGAGAAGTTTCCTTTAAGCTGTTGTAAAAGTTTTAGGCAGACTATGATTGATTTACTACTGAAAGTTACAAAATTTGAATAATTAGTTTCCATTTTGATTCAGATGCATTTAACTCATCTTGAAGATGAGGCATGATGCATTGGCAGCAGTTATATCTGTTATATATTTTTCACGGAACAAGATAAATGACAAATAAGAATAAAATTACAGCAAGAAAAGCTTTTGACTGCAGTATTTTGACATTGTCATTTTGAGCACCAGGTGGCAGCACCTCATTATTAGTCTTCATATTGTATTCTGTTTAATCACAATGTCCCTTCACCGGAATCCCATTATGGTATCACGTGGTAAATACATGTACATGTAATTCGGTGACCATAGAACAAAGGTATATTTTGAGTAATTCTTTTCATGCTCCAGGAAGCTATGAAGCTAAAGAAACGGGACCAGGCGAGAGAGTGGATTGTACAGCAACAGAGGCGATCAGAAGAACAGCGAAGACGATCAGAGGTCTGTCAGCGTAGTCATACATGATGACTTGTATCCATACAGTGCAAGACTGATTGCCTTTGACCCCCCCCCCCCCAAAAAAAAAAAAAACATTCTTCACTGACATAAAACATGCCAAAATGTTGAGAGAATCTTCCATAAAGATGAAGTGTCAGTATTTTTCATTCTTATCTCATTTCAATGCAATGGAGCTGAGAATTTTCAATAAATCTACTGATCTTAGTAATTTTGTTAGAATGTTACATGTGCAAGTTAATTTATTTTATAAATATCTGAATTAGAGGGATTTTAGATGATTTAGTTGAAGAGCATTCTCACCCATGAAATGCAATCCTAATTTGCTTTGATTAAAGCAGCCCATGAAACCTCATTTATTATTGTGGACTCCAGTAACCCATTTCATTACATTCCAAGTACATTAGTATCTCCAATTAAGGCCACCTCCTAAAAGAGACCATTTCTATTTTCTGGGACAGATCGGGAAGTAAAACAGTTATCACTGCAGAATTCAACCTAACTTTCATATAATTCATGTCATCACAAATTAACCATTTGCAAATTTCCTGAGCCAAATGAATGAAACTTTAGCATTTGGCTAATGGCACCAGCAGTTCCTATATATTATGGCCCCTAATTTACAGTCCTATTTCTGTTTATCATAGATTATAACCCTTATCAAGACCACATTTTTCTGTGCGTTGGAAAATTCTACCATATATAAGCTTTGAAACTTCCTTCTTAAGTGAGTTTCTTTACAGTGCAGCCAGAAAGTTTTGCACGATCTCCTCTGGTGGCCCCTTCACGTGGTTCTCCTCAGGTACAACTTGTAGAAGGGACTCTTGCAGGGAACACTGTCAGGAAGTTTAATGTTAGTCACTCAGTTTGCCTCTTGTACCTACCTGTGGCCCTCATTGGCCCTAAACTGGTTGTGGTGTCAGAATTATACTGTTTATTACAGTTTAAAAAGTGGTACCTGCAAGTGGCTCCACTGGTGACCCTCCAGAGTTTTGGAGCAAGACTTTCTGTCGGCACTGTATTTCTGTTAAATATTTTAATTATACTGTGATTGGATGAAAGATGTTGTGACAATTCAGAATGAAACTAGTTAACACCTGGAAATATTTGGGGCAGTGAAAAATTCTGGAAACTGACTCAAATATTGCCAGGTATTAAAGTAGACCTAATTTTTTTTTGTTTTGGCTGTTATCATTCATATGTATTGTCTTTATACATGTATGTAGTTACATGTATTGAATTTGAATATTGAATAACAAGTTTTAGCAGCTGGTCTTTTTGGTAATTACATTCATGTTTCACAACTGTTTTCTTTAGTTTTATAATAAGCGATACAAAAAACTATGGAAAAAATTGAACAACTTTCTCTAAAATAAAAAATGAAGAGAGATGTCCCAAAATAATGGTTCCTATTTTTCAAAACCAGGATTGTTGTTCAATGTTGATATCTTGCATCATCAGTACTGGTCGTTATGTATGTTTCCATATTATTTCATTGTGGAGGGAGAAGAGTATACGTTTGCAATGTTATGGTTTTCCTGAATATTTGCTAGCTCCACTTAGCTCAATATACATCAAGTAACAAGTACCACGGGGTGGAAACAGCAACCAAACTGAGTGTTGTACGCACCATCGCAGCACGAGGAGATGGTCTGACATGTCTTAGCATACAGGTGGGTGGTATTCCCTCGTTACCTGAGCTATATCATAAAGGTGGGTGTGGTCACTTCTGATACAGAATTGCTTTAGTCTGACTGATCTAAAATGCCTTCTGGCATGACACATAACATGAAAGTGCATATAATGTATATAGCTGGCAGTTTCTAGTGAAATTAAAATATATAACATGTTTTGAACATGAAGAGAGCTGTACATGTATTTTGTGTTTCATCGCATATGCCCTATTTAACCCTTTTCTCTTAAAGCAGCCCAAATCAACTGGAGATGAAATGTGTGCTTCGGTGATTTTTACCCTTGGCACACAAAGTGGCAGAGGGTATTGTGGACCCCTATGTCGTCTGTTTACTTTGTCAACGTTACCATGATATCTCATATTTAATTTACCATAGCTGTACCAAACTCTTGTGAGAGATGCACCTTATAATGGACCAGGATCCTATCGAAAAACCAGCTTCCCCTTTATTTTTTAAAAACTTTTTATGAAACTTTGAAAGTATTTATTTCAATGCCATCGTACTGACGGACAAGGGGACAACATTACCATAATATCTCATAAAATATTCACTGTAGCCTTACCAAATTTTTGTCACAAAAGAACCTTTTAATGGACCAGCTTCCTCTAGTTATTTTAAAACTTTTTGTGTAACCTTTAATGTATTTATTTGAAGGCCGTCTGAGTGGCGTTAGCCCTGATGACGTTACCACGATATCTAAAAAAATATTGACCGCAGCAGTACCAAATTTTTTTCCGAGATGCATCTTATGATGGGCCAGGTTCCTATATATGCCAGATTCCTGTTTGTATTTATAAACTTTTTATGAAACTTTAAAGTGTTTGTTTCAAGGCCGTCTGAGTGGCACACAAGGGAACGACGTCACCATAATATCTCAACAAGGATCCATCGCAGCTTCGCCAAATTTTTAGCACTGATGCACATTATAATGGACCACTGTTCTCACAAAAACCAGCTTCCTCTTATCATTTAAAACTTGTTATGAAACTTTTGAAGTATTTGAAGGCTGTCTGATTGGCGCACAAGTGTTACCATAATATGTCACCAGAACTTATCCCAAGAACACATCCAAAATTGCCCTTTCATTTAATAGACAACAATATTGAAACTGTATGTTAAGTGTACTGCAAAGTCTCAAAAAGCAGAAAAAATTGAAGAATTGAGGAAAAAAGATTGTGGGCACCAGTGTAATCTGTTCTCTGAACGCTATTTTTTTTACCTCAGCTGACAAGTCAGCTGAGATTACAGTATGGTCCATCACCCATCCATCCACAATTCATATTTTTGACTTCTTCTACAAAACTATATGTCAGATTCAGTTGAAACTTGGTGGGAATGTGCCTTTTGTGGATCTCTTGCAAGTTTGTGCAACTGGTCACGGTCCATTGGTTTCTGGATTTTTTATGAATATTTTTATTCATTTTTTGGCAAAATGTGAAAAGATCTTCTCTGCAACCGCCAAGCCAATTGCTTTGAATTTGGATAGGGACACTTCTGGGGACCCCTAGACCTTAATTTGTTCAAGAGGTGGCGCTGCAATTTTTTTCCTATTTTGTACCAATTTTTGACTTCTCCAGAACCATCACTGAGATTGGTATGAAACATAGTGAATATGCAGCTTGTGGGAGGGTAAACAAACTTGCTCAGGAAGTAGTGATACTGTGGATCCCTGATTTTTAACAAATTTTTCAATTTAGGTACCTGTCAGTTAATGCATGCATTCCTATTGATTGCTATGTTAGTCAATTAGGGTCCAATGCAAATTCACATTGTATACTTCTTCTCCAAAACTGTTCACCAGATTCACTTGAAACTTGGTGTTTCTATATCAAGTATGTTCAAATGGTCACAGTGCATTGATTGTTAGATTTTTATGATTTTTTGGGGTTGATTATTTGGCAAAATCCTAATAAATCCTTTTCTCTGAGACTGCTCAGGCAGGTGCTTGAAATTGTATGGGGATGCTTCTGGGGACCCTCCTTCTCCCCTCCCCTCCCCCCCCCCCCAAAAAAAAAAAAAAAAAAAAAAAGATTTTGGGTACTTGTCAGTTAATGCATGCTTTCCTATTGATTACCATAAAAGTCGATGGGGATTGCAATGGAAATGTACTTCGTCTCCCAAAGTTTCATTCCCTAGACGAGAGTGGTACTTATTATGGGTTGAAGGTCAAGGTCAGTGGAGGACGAGCTGTTTACACAGCCCTCTTGGCTTTTTGTAAGTACTTTAATGTAACTGACAAACAAATTGAATGAGAACTACTAGGGGTGAGCCCTTTTAGAATAATATGCCAGAGGTCAACAGCTTTCCTTGGGTTGGAGTGGATCCTTAGGACCCAACTTGCCCCAAGGAAAGTTTTTTGTGTCAGTCTGAAGATAAAATTCCTGTCAGTTTGAGCTTGATTTTGCTGATGTATCACATTCGAGGTGTATTCAAGATAGGTGGTTGGTGTAGCCACTTTCACATAACTCTACTTTTGGCCGTCATCAGGTAACATGCTTTGAGGGGGTGATGTTCTTGGTGACTTGTTTTGTCTGTTATTTAACAGTGATACTGTCCCTCTTATGTGTCTGTTATTTAACAGTGATTCGGCCCCTCTGATGTGTCTGTTATTTAACAGTGATACTGTCCCTCTGATGTGTCTGTTATTTAACAGTGATTCGGCCCCTCTGATGTGTCTGTTATTTAACAGTGATACAGTTACTCTGATGTGTTTGTTATTTAACAGTGATATGGTCCCTCTGATGTGTCTCATTTAACAGTGATACGGTTCCTCTGTGTCTGTTATATAACAGAGATACGGTCCCTCTGATGTGTCTGTTATTTAACAGTGATACAGTCCCCCCTGGTGATACAGTCCCTCTGATGTGTTCGATTGTTAAATTAATCCACATTTTGTTCAATGTTCTCTCACTTTCCTTCATAATGAAGCAAAAGTTTCAGGGTTAATTTGAAAACCCGGTATTTTAGAAATATTGATTGCTTGTGTTACACTGATCAGACAGTGCTTGCTCTCTGAGTGATGTTACACACATAATATCCATGAAGTATTTTGGTGGCTATTGACATATAACAAAAGCCTTCCACACAATCTCTAGCCTCAGGTATCAGTACTTCTTTTGATGCTTCAGCCATCTTTGTTAAATACATATTCGCGAGCAAATCATCAAAATAGTTGTGACATGTTAGTAACGATATTGATAATATTTGTAGTTCTGAAATGCCCCCTGTCCCTTTCTTTTCAGGAGGTAGAAGGTGAAGGCAACATTTTCTCTGGAGCCACTCCTCCTTGGTTACAAGACGACCCCTCGGACAAAGGCTCTGCTGGTGCCATTGTGGGCCCAACTATGGACGACTACCAGAAACATTGTGAGTGTTTGGATTTAGTAACTTAATCAAGGGCTTTTCTTGGCATGGGACTACACCTAATCCACACCAAGGAAAGCTGTTGACCAGGGGCCTGCTATTATTATGCATCCCTTGAAAGGGTGGGGTGGCGGAGTGTATATAGTGTTTAGTCCCATCATCCACTGTTTCCACTGCCGTGGCATATCTTATTTCCTTACATTTCTGCCCCCTCTTGACTTATTGCCTCTGCCCCCTCTTGACTTATTGCCTCCTAATTTCAAACATATAATCTATGTGTCTGGGAAATTTTTCCCATGTAATGTATAAACTTGAGGTCAAAGGTTAAGGTAAAATCATTGTTGCATTTATCTGCTGACTCAGCAGTATTCACATATTGGCTAATACCTTCTTAATGGTGCAACGTAGCCCCAAGGTTACTATTAAATGTTAATAGGAAAGTACCTATGGGCTTTCAGTTTGTATGGTTGATTTTAAACCCAAGTGACCTTGAAAGGTCAAACCATGCTACAGCTACCACAGTGCAGTTTATTCTTTCATTTGAAATGTGAAATGAAATACTGGCAAGTGGCCCCTGTCTTAAAAGGCCACCCCAAATGCAGGCCAAAAGTGACTTCTAAGAACATCCCTCTCTGCCAGACTTATTTTGGAACATGGGGTGCACAAGAAACATGCTTATTTTTTGCTGTGGGCTGAGGCCCTCCCTTTTGCATTAGAAAAGTGGCTTTGCTAGAGAGGTGGCCTTTCTTGAGAGGGACAATAGAATAGAAATGGACCCTATCTGTTGAAGGTGGGTAATGAGGGGATCTCTCTCTCTCTCTCTCTCTCTCTCTCTGTCTCTCTGTCTCTCTCTCTCTCTCTCTCTCTCTGTCTCTCTCTCTCTCTCTCTCTCTCTCTCTCTCTCTCTCTCTCTCTCTCTCTCTCTCTCTCTCTCTCTCTCTCTCTCTCTCTCTCTCTCTCTCTCTCTCTCTCTCTCTCTCTCTCTCTCTCTCTCTCTCTCACACACATTACCTCAGCTGACTTGTCAGTCAGCTGAGGTTTTTTGAGGGTTCGTCGTCCGTCGTCCGTCCATCCGTCCGTCGTCCACAATTCACATTTTCGACTTCTTCTCAAAAACCGTCAGCCAGATTCACTACAAACTTGGTGGAAATGTGCCTTGGGTGGGTCTCTGCCAAGTTTGTTCAAATGGTCACGGTCCAGTGATTTTTGGATTTTTAATGAATTTTTTTGTTCTTTTTTGGGTAAGTCTTAAAAAATCTTCTTCTCCGAAACTGCTCACCCAATTGCTTTGATATCACACAGGAACACTCCCTGGGACTCATAGTTCTTAATTTGTTCACCAGGTGGTGCTGCAATTTTTTCCTAATTTTTTATGATTTTTTGTGTGCTATAGCTATTTTCGACTTCTCCAGAACCGTCACTCAGATTAAGCTGAAACATGGTGGATATGTTCTTTGTAGAAGGGTCAAACAAAGTTGTTCACTATGTGGGAATGCTGCGGATTCCTGATTTTTAACGATTTTTTCAATTCTGGTACTTGTCGGTCAATGCAGCTTCCCTATTGATTACTATGGAAGTCAATGGGCATTCTAATGCTAATTCACATTTTCTACTTCTTCTCCAAAACCGTCATCCAGATTAACTTCAAACTTGGTGGGGGTGTACCTTGGGTGGGTGTCTACCAGGTTGTTGAAATGGTCATGCTCCAGTGATTTTTGGATTTTTTATGAATTTTTTTTTTTTTTTTTTTTTTTTTGGACAAATCTTAAAAAATTTTCTTCTCCGAAACTGCCTACCCAATTGCTTTGATATCGTACATAGACACTCCCGGGGACACCTAGTTCCCAATTTGTTCACCAGGTGGCGCTGCAATTTTTTAAGGAATTTTTTGTATGGTTTTGCTATTTTCCACTTGTTGTCAGAACGGTCCCTCAGATTAAGCTGAAATGTGATGGATATGTTGCTGTGGAAGGGTCAAACAGTTGTTTACTAGGTGGCACTGCTTTGGTTTCCTGATTTTTAAGGATTTTCAATTCGGGTACTTATCGTTCGATGCAGTTTTCCTATTGATTACTATGTAAGTCAATGGGCATTCTAATGCTAATTCACAGGACAACTGACACGAAATTTACTGTTTACTTGATAACTTGAGATCTGTTTTGAGTTAGCTACACATGTTAATTATTATGTATGAAGGTCATGCTGAGACTGTACATGAATGACCTTGACCTCGTTTGTGGGATTACAGTGCAACATACATGAATTTTACTCTTCATTATAGCTTGAGAACTACTTGAACTTTGATGTTGCACATGTAAGTGTTCTTCTATAAAGGTCAGACTTACTCAGAACATGGTGTCCTTGATCCTTTCCCAAGTTCATAGAGCTGCAAGTGTGATAAATGTCAAGATCAGCTGAGGCACGGGCTGTTCACACAGCCCTCTTGTTTTTACCTCAGCTGACTTGTCAGTCAGCTGAGGTTTTGTGGGGGTCCGTCGTCCACAATTCACATTTTCGACTTCTTCTCAAAAACTGTCAGCCAGATCCACTTCAAACTTGGTGGAGATGTGCCTTGGGTGGGTCTCTACCAAGTTTGTACAAGTGGTCATGGTCCAGTGATTTTTTCGATTTTTAATTAATTTTTTTGTTCTTTTTTGGGTAAATCTTAAAAAATCTTCTTCTCCAAAACCGCTCACCCAATTGCTTTGATATCACACAGGAACACTCCCTGGGACTCCTAGTCCTTAATTTGTTCACCAGGTGGTGCTGCAATTTTTTCCTAATTTTTTATGAATTTTTCTGTGTCATAGCTATTTTCAACTTCTTCTCCAGAACCGTCACTCAGATTAAGCTGAAACGTGGTGGATATGTTCCTTATGGAAGGGCCAAACAAAGTTTTTCACTATGTGGGAATGCTGCGGATTCCTGATTTTTAATGATTTTTTCAATTCGGCTCCTTTGGGGTAAATGCACCTTTCCTATTGATTACCATGCATGTAAGTCAATGGGCATTCTAATGCTAATTTACATTTTCGACTTCTTCTCCAAAACCGTCATCCAGATTAACTTCAAACTTGGTGGCAATGTACCTTGGGTGGGTGTCTACCAGGTTTGTTCCAATGGTCATGTTCCAATGAATTTGGATTTTTTTATGATTTTTTTTTCAAAAATCTCTACAAAAGTTTTAATAGGAAAGTTTACCATGGGAATTTCTTGTAATGATCATAACTTCAATAATATTGACCAGATTTACTTCAAACTTGGTGGGGATGTGCCTTGGGTGGATCTCTACCAAGTGCGTTCAAATGGTCACGCTCTATTGATTTTTTGATTTTTTATGATTTTTTTTGTTCTTTTTGGGGGCAAACCTTCAAAATTCTTCTCCTCTGAAACCGCTCACCCAATTGCTTTGATATCGTACATAGACACTCCCGGGGACACCTCGTTCCCAATTTGTTCACCAGGTGGCGCTGCAACTTTTTTATGAATTTTTTGTAAGGTTTTGCTATTTTTCACTTGTTCTCAGAACTGTCCCTCAGATTAAGCTGAAATGTGATGGATATGTTGTTGTGGAAGGGTCAAACAGTTGTTTACTAGGTGGCACTGCTTTGGATTCCTGATTTTTAAGGATTTTCAATTCGGGTACTTATCGTTCAATGCAGCTTTCCTATTGATTACTATGTAAGTCAATGGGCAATCTAATGCTAATTCACAGGACAACTGACACGAAATTTACTGTTTACTTGATAACTTGAGATCTGTTTTGAGTTAGCTACACATGTTAATTATTCTGTATGAAGGTCATGCTGAGACAGTACATGAATGACCTTGACCTCGTTTGTGGGGTCACAGTGCAACATACATGAATTTTACTCTTCATTATAACTTGAGAACTACTTGAACTTTGATGTTGCACATGTAAGTGTTCTTCTATAAAGGTCAGACTTACTCAGAACATGGTGTCCTTGATCCTTTCCCAAGTTCATAGAGCTGCAAGTGTGATGAATGTCAAGATCAGCTGAGGCACCGGCTGTTCACACAGCCCTCTTGTTTGTATTTATGTGGAAGAGTCATGATATATTAACACATATTAGGGACAGTTGAGATTGTACGGTGGCCTGGGGGAGTTATGTGTCTGTGCCAACACAGAGTACAGCAGTCAGCTGCAGGCTGTCACATTCTGACTTCTATGATATCTATGATGCAGTTGATCTAAAATTACAAGGCAGAAAAAAAAACAGTAACTAGTAACTTTCTTTTATAAGACATGGACAGATTTGCTGTGATACAAATATTACTGGTGGGAACAAGTAAGTATGCTTCAATATGTATATGTTTATTATTCACAGAGGTTTAAAATTTGAATGCTGCTCCACAGAATTAAATTAAGAAGGCGGCGTATCATCATAGCATGTCAAAAATCCTGCACAAAATTCTAATTTCTGTTTGCAGTGGAGAATGAAAGAAAGAGAAAGCTGCCACCTGGCAGAGTTGGTGCCAAGTTCCACCACCAGGGGGAAACAGCAGATAACTGGCTACCATCTTTTGGGAGAGTGTGGAACAAAAATAGAAGATTGAACTCCAGGTGAGGGAGGCCAGTGTGGTGTTTATAAGTGGACGACATGTGAAAAAGTGTTGTTCAACTCTAAATGTGGTAAAATTGGGTTCTTTTGGCAGGTATCACAGGAATATGACTTGCCTATAGATGCATAATTCTTATCACTTGCACATGCATTGACCCAAGAATTATAAGGGTTGAAGGTCTGCAAGGTGCACTTCTAGGATAACAACATAAATCCTGTTTTTCTTCGCTCAAAAACTTCTAAATGTCACATAACTATCAAACACATTGTGGCGATAGGGCTGTACAGATACTCTGTAATATAGCAGTGGTCCCCCTCTTGAGAGGCCACCCCAAATGCACCAGAAATGTGGCCTTGTAAGATGGATGACCTCTCGTGAGGGGAAAATATATAGTGTAAAAGTTACATCTGCTGCATTATGAAGTGGCCTCGCAGAAGGCAAGTCCTCTCACTTGTGGTGGTGGGAGGGGGGGCTGTCAAGAAGGGGACCACTGTACATACTTTTGCACAGATATCTGCTCAATTGTGGTGTCATACGTATAGCATATGCATAAGTTAGTGCTGAGTCACACTCAAATTTAGAATATTTAATTGAAACAAAGTAAACAATGATATAAATTAACCTTTTCCTTCTTGAATGAAGACTGGGTCAACAATATTGGAAGGTGGGTACTAAGTGCACCACTGGCCCATAAATGAAAGCTGTTGACCTGGGGCATGCCCTTGTATTATCTCAGGGCTCACCTACAATTCTCATGAAGCTTTGGGTTTTTTATTTGTTTTTCCATGTTTTTTACTTTAAAAATTAATAAAAAAGCAAAATCAATGAAGATGACATTTTACCTCCAGTTTATTTTGTCGAGCTTATGGGGGAAAGTGGTATTTTTTTGTGACCACGGAACAACCTGGTCTCGAACCAGCAACCTTTATCACCAACCACCTAGCCAACAATGTGAAATGTAAATTTCCACTGTACCAAATCCCCATTGTTTAAAAAAAAAAGGTTCATTGCATGTGAGAAAGAAAAGCTGCAGTTTTACTCAGTTTTAAACAGTGTTGAGGCCTCACTGTGATTTTTTTTTTCACTTGACATAGCCTTGCAAAACCGCAGTTTACAAGTCGTGATGCCAACTCTATCCAAAGTGGACTCTTCATTTTTACTGTTTATTCCATCTGTGTAATGTTTATACATACAGTGCTCCCTCCTTATAACCTGGTGTTGGGATCTCCAGAACAGACAGTTATAGAAAAACTGCCTCATAACAGAGGGACTTTTAACATCAAAGTAATGGGAAAAGTATTTCAGTGTGAACCATGGTACACACCGAAACTGCATTGTAATGAGGGGTGTTGTGCAGAGGGAGCACTGTTTTTACAAAGAATGAACATGAAAATCGGCAATTCCAATTGAATGAGATATATTTAGTTTTTGCGTACAGTGTGGCTGTGTCATGTGGACTTGTAACTGCTCTTTTTATTGTGTGTACATTTAATTTGAAGGAAAAAGCTCCCACCAAGTGGATAGAAAATTTTTGCAAATGATCATGAAAAAAAAAATTGAAGTCTGAGGGGATGTATCTGAAAATAGAAGAAAAAATGGGGAACTTTTAACTTGTGTATATATCAAAACTTGGGGTTTTTTATACAAATGTTGTTTCATTGCTTTTGCAGGCAACAGTTCATGAGATCTGAGGAGCGTGGGAGAAAGAGACACTTCCCTACATCTACTGTGACTGCAACTGTTGGCAGTAGCCAGCACAATCTATCAAACAGCAATCCTATTGGTTATAAATGTAAACCTCAACTTGCAGGCATGGAATCTCAAGGTGAAGGTAACAGGATTAATGGACTCTCCTACAACTGCTCCAATTCTCCAGATACTCTACTCAGCACAGGGGAATCATTTATGCTTGGGTTCCCCCAGCCAACTACAAAGAGAACCACCACTGTCAATGGACCAACCTATGAGTATCATACTCCGGTGTCATTATCTGAACATTCATGGCCACAAGCAAATAAAACAGGAATGTATCATAACTATGACAATCTAGGCAAAGCCAGTGGCACAAAGCAATCTGTAGTTACCCCAGAGCACTCAGGCCATAGTCCAGTCCCTCACCGTCATCCAATGGCCTACCAGAGGAAAAAACAGACATTTTCTCTACAGCTTCTGCAGTCCCATGAAAGAATACATATCAGCAATGAACTGCTGAAATAAAATTTGTTGACATAAAGATACCATTATTTGTTGTTAGTTCAGTTGACTTGTCAGTCAGCTGAGTTTTTTGGATGGTCAGTCGTCCGCCATTGATCTTTCCATCTGCAATCCACATTTGAGACTTGTCCAAAACCAATTGCCAGATCCACATTTAACTTAGTAGGGATGTACTAAAAGTTTCAAAAGTCACGTCAGTGACTTTTGAATTTTTTACAAATGTGTTCGTTTTTTTTGGCAAAACCTTGAAAGTCTTCAAACAACCCAGCTTATTGCTTCACGTCTGGATACCTTTGGACCGTAATTTGTTCAATAGGTGGCGCTGCATTTTCTTTCCTTTTTTTTTCAAGTTTTTGTGTGTTTTTATTATTTTCAATATGCCCAAAGCTGTATCTATAATTATGCTCAGAGTTAGTAGAAATGTTCTTCATGGAAGAATCAAACAAAAGTGCTCACCAAGTGGTGTTACTATAGATCCTTGATTTTCAATATTTTCAGTTTGGGTACTTATTATTAATGTATACATTCCTATTAATTACTTACTTAGTAGAGAATGCAGTGGTAATTGACATTTGCAACTTCTGTTCCAAGCCATGAGCCAGATTTACTTCAAACTTTGTGGGGATATTTTTTGGGTGGGGTTTGTTTAAATGGTGATTCTTCATTGATTTTTGGAATTTTTATGAACTTGTTCTTTATTTTTTTCCCCTTCAAAATCTTACATTCTTCTCTCTGAAACAGCCACACCAGATGCTTTGAAATTGCATAGTGGCACTTCTGGGTATGAGGACAGGACTAACACAGTACACGAATGACCTTGCCCTCATTCCCAAGGACTCCAGCGGGGACTTGGACTATCGAGGAAGTACTTTGATATTGTTTACAACACTCTGCAAGAAAAGGGACCATCGCATACTTTTAAAGTTCACAGGACCACTGAATTTTGTGTGGGCAATTTTAGCTGAGCAGAGGACTGTCACAGTCCTCTTGTCATGTGTATCTCACTGTTATATACGCAGCATTCACATTAACTGCTTTGGCGCTTCTCACTCTGCTATATGTACAGGCATATTCCTGTGTTTAACTCACACTGCCAACTGCGACTAAAGTTGAAGTACTGGAGATGAGCTTCTCTGAATTATCAAATGGATATTACATTAATATTCTTTGTAAAAAGGCCTTTCATCCAAGTATCAACATACCCATAATCCCAAAGATTATGGTCCAAGTCAACAGCTTTCCTCACCGTCCTTTGGATGTAAGGCACCCAAAGCAAGCCAAGGAAAATGTTGACTGTCCAAAACTTGGCACTGAAAGAGCTCAGTAATAGGAAACCCAAAGTAACATTGCTCTTTGCCTTGCATGAACTCTTTCTGTTTACATTCAGCCATGTTGACAACATGCACCTGGTGTTGAGTGAAGGAACCAGGTTTATCCTCCATGAGGGTGGAATGATGATCTGCCATATCCTGGGTACATAACGAGGACTGTACTCACCTGCACTTCAATTTGTTAATCCCACACCTATAATAGCTGAACTTACATTCATTGAAGTACATGTTCACCTTGTTAAGACAGGTGTTCACTTCATCTGCATACATTGCCACCTAACTTCCCTAAACATTTTCGTAGTACCCTTGTAACAATCATATACCACGCCTACTTTTAATAGGGCAGTCACACTGAGTCCAGATATGCCATACATTGCCACCTAACTTCCCTAAACATTTTCGTAGTACCCTTGTAACAATCATATACCATGCCTACTTTAGGGCAGTCACACTGAGTCCAGATATGCCACCAAAATTTCTCTTTATTTTTATTCTAGAGCTGCATAAGCTCAGGGCACCAGTATTTCTTGGGGTTGAGACCACTTTTATACAAACATCCGGCCAAAGTTAACTGAAGAGCTGGGAATTTCTTTGAACTCTGATTTCTCAACTTGCGCTCACAGGTTGGGAACTTAACTTACCATGGCTATTCCTACATCACTGTTCTGTAATATTTTTCAAACAAAGATTTGCATAAACATTGAAGGCTTGAGAATCAAAAGATATCCGTGATTCTTTGTAAATGACTTTTTGTGGAAGACAATGACATGCCAAAAAAGCAAGCCAATTTCTGTCAGCACCATCAGAACATTGAACTATCTACGTATACAACTTTGCTCTGGTGTTCTGGAAGAACGGAGGCATTAAATGAAAATCTTTGAATCACTTTTGAAGTTTAATATACAATGACTAATATATCTCAAGAGTAAATGTTTTTCATCCTGTAGTTTTTAAGATACATTGCAAAATTGTGGAACATACCAATATCTGCATTATCTCTGTTTATACAGCAGTTATTTAATACTGGGAGGTGGCTGTGTCTGTTGGTGTCTGCACATACATACATTTTCAAGACTTGTGGTCACACACAAATTTATATATATGTGCCAAGAACAAGTAGTCACATACAACAGGTAACTTTAAAATGAAATGGATCCCTATTGCCTCTGAAAAGTGTTGTTTAATGTGCACAGGTCATGGAAGAACCTTTGGGCACGTTGATGTTTTCTGGCTGCATTGTATTTGTGTCTTTTCATCCAGCACCACTTCCTGGTAGTCGTTACCCTATTTTGCAGTTGGAACTCTTTCACACTCCATAAGCTAACTTGTAAGTGTCTAACCTAAATAAATATGGAAGTACTATTGTCCATATTGCATACATTCTTCTCTAGATTTTTGACATACGCTGTATTAGCCCAAATAAATTAAAGGGTCTTCAGTGGGTGACTACTCAGAACATGTTTCAGAGCCTGTACCCACACGTCTCTCTTTAATACAAAGAAACTTAACAAGCCTAATTCTGTAAGCCAATGTACCGTTTGAACACTATCAAGTCCAATATTCTAAGAGCAAAGTCCTATTCCGTACCACTCACTGAAAAACTGCATAGTTCTAAATCATAATAGCAAATCAATTTATAAAAGGAACAAATCATATTTAAAAAATTTGAAATTTAGAAGAAAGTTTTAGGCATTATTAGCCTTTATAAAATCGGGTCATCAGTGGGGAACCTGCACAAGACTTGTTTCGGTGCAATTAATCCCCGTAACAGCTATGAGTAGCAACTCCTTGCCTTAGCTAAATATTCAGCAAAGACAATGCATAGAGTAATTTTAATTTACTTTCACCAATTATTCCATTCATTTTGATTCCCAGAAGTACAGAGTAGCAATGTAAGGCCCTGCATCTGTTCCCATTGGAATGCCTACTATCTGCTGGTAAATACGGTTTCCAACAGAAAAGTAAGCATTATCTATGGTATATTTTATTACTTGGATACATTCATTCTTGGTGTACATTTTGGCTTCATTAATTCCTCTTTCAAACTGAGCTTTGGGTTTGTAAACTTTGATGTACTGACAGGTACCCCTCTGAATTCTTTGTGTACTGGTGACATGAGCATTTATTTTCATGCCTTAGTTGATCTTAGTGTAGAGAGTGGAGAAGTCAAAAGTATTGATAGAAGTTGCAGCATTCTCTTTGTTTATGTGCTCAATATCAAGTAGAATATCTTTGGTGCAATCAGTAATCCATATTCTCTTTACACTGGTGAAACTATTCTACCTTTTTACAATAGTTAGTACATGATCTTCAAATAGCAGTATTTTGGTCAACCTTTTAGCAATCTCCTTTGCTATGCAAGTCTTTGCTGAAATGATAAACCTCAACTTAAGAGGATTTTTGTGCATTTTCACAATTGCATAAATGATGGGTAACCTGCTGTCTTCTTTGAAATGGGGCATCCCAGTGATTTGTACAGTTCTATGATTATAGACTCAGTAGGTCAACTCTCCTGAAAGATTCACTGTCTGATTCTTGTAGTGCATGCATCACAGACAGACAGATGGATGGACAGACAGGAATGATCACATGACCTTTGTGACCTAGGGTCAGCAGCACAAAAAAGTGGGAAAAAATTGTGGTGCCACCTGTTGAAAAATTGAGGCCTAGTGGCCCCCAGAAGTGTCCCAATGCAATTTTGAAGCAATTGGCTAGGTGGTTTTGGATCATCTTTTAAACACTGCAAACAAGGCCATGGGCCTAAAATGTAATCTGTGGCGGCAGACTGACCAGTTGGTCGATTGGTATTTTTGGTACACACATAATTGTGTGTGCATATGATGTGCTTCCAGAATATTTTCCATTTTCTAAAATTTTTGGTGTTGTACCTTTCATAATTTGTTGCCAAAGAAGGGAATACAGTAACAGCTGGCTTGAGAGACCAGGCCAAATTGAGATCACTTTTTCGGACCAACATATCAAAATATTTTTCTGAACAACAGACCCATGGGCCTAATGCTCTGCTGACAGATGACTAGCAGGTCAGCTGAGCTAAATATTATAAAACATTCACTGGTGTGTGACGACCCACGTACACTGCCACCAAGTTTGAGGTGAATCTGACAGACAGTTTCTTCACAGAAGTCCAAAACGTGAAAAAGCATTAGAATACCCATTGACTTGCATAGTAATGTGACAATAAGAAAGGTGCTTTTACCAATAAGTACCCGAATTGAAAACATCGCTCAAAATGAGGAAACCATAGTAATGCCACCTAGTGAACAACTTTGTTTGACAATTTCACATGGAGCATATCCACAAAGTTTCAGCTCAATCTGAGTGACGGTTCTGGAGAAGTCGAAAATAGTGAAAACAATAACATGTGCAATACCAAGGTTCAAGTAGTTCTCAAGTTATGATAAAGAGTAAAATTCATGTATGTTGCACTGTGACCCCAGAAACGAGATCAAGGTCATTCATGTAGTGTCTAAGCGTGACCTTCAAACAGAAACATTAACCTGCTGCATCACACTAATAACTGAAAACAGATCTCAAGTTATCAAGTAAACAGTAAATTTCGTGTCAGTTGTCCTGCGAATTAGCATTAGAATGCCCATTGACATACATAGTAATCATAGGAAAGCTCCATTGACAGGTAAGTATCGTAATTGAAAAAAATTCATAAAAATCAGGAATCCCAAAGCAGTGCCACCTAGTGAACAGCTGTGTTTGACCCTTCCACAAGAACATATCCATCACATTTCAGCTTAATCTGAGAGACAGTTCTGAGAACAAGTGAAAAATCGCAAAACTATACCAAAAAAAAATCATTAAAAAAATAGAAAAAAATTGCAGCGCCACCTGGTGAACAAATTTGGAACTATGTGTCCCTGGGAGTGTCTTATGTACGATACCAAAGCAATTGGGTGAACGGTTTCAGAGGAGAAGAATTTTTAATGTTTGTACCAAAAAAGAACCAAAAAAATGATAAAAAAACCAAAAATCAATGGAGCGTGACCATTTGAACAAACTTGGTAGAAATCCACCCAAGGCACATTCCCACCAAGTTTGAAGTAAATCTGGCCCAAATTATTTAAGTTATAAGCATTACAAGATATTCCCATGTTAAACTTTCCTATTAAAACTTTTGTAAAGATTTTTTAAAAAAAAAATCATAAAAAAATTCAAAAGTCATTGGAACAAGCCTGGTAGACACCCACCCAGGGTACATTGCCACCAAGTTTGAAGTTAATCTGGATGATGGTTTTGGAGAAGAAGTTGAAAATGTAAATTGGCATTAGAATGCCCCTTGACTTACATAGTAATCGATAGGACAGGTACATTCACTGAAAAAGAGCCGAATTGAAAAAACTGTAAAACATCAGGAATCCGCAGCAGCCCCACATAGTGAACAACGTTGTTTGACCCTTCTACAAGGAACATATCCACCATGTTTCAGCTTAATCTGAGTGAAAGTTCTAGAGAAGAAGTCAAAAATAGCTATAACACAAAAAATTCCTAAAAAACTGCGAGTCAAAAAGCCATGTTACAGGTGGTTACTTTACTCAGGAACTTCAATACAAGATTGTAATGTTATAAGATATTAGCACTTCTATTCTGCGGAGTCCTGGACAGTTAAATAGCGTTGGTGAGACCTAAAACAAATGTCGTGTTTCCTGTTGCAGCAAAGCACAAAAGTAGAGTAGGTAGGCAGGTAGTGATTCTTTTTTTTTTTTCAATGTTTTTTCAACAGTTTATAATGTGAATTATAAATCACAGTTTATAATTCACATTATAAACTGTGAATCTCTGAATCACAATGTGATTTGAGTTATCTGATATCAACATTCTATTGAATTCCAAAAATTATTTAATGATTTTCTGACAAATTCTAGAAAATTATAAATAAAAATTATTCTTGACAAACATGACACTGGCACTGCATCTTTTTGATGATGCAAACAAAATTTTCACGGAGGCAATTAGCTTTCAATCTATTTTAATATATTTTAATTTGTTTATTGTATTGGTTGATTGATTTAAAAGTATATGTTCGAGTGTCGGCCTCCCTTGCATTTCAATGAAATAAAACTAAACTTTCAAATTTCAAGTATATTACAGAATGATTGCTTCAAATATATCTTTGGCATCCTTTCCTCGTTGGATGACGTGTGGTCGGTAAAAGACAGTGAAAGATGAAAAATGATACATGTTGGAACTTGTGCATCTCAATATGACAATCTGCCAGAGTAGTAAATGGAGAAATATGTTAATTTTCTTTACAAATTCATTATAATATCTAAAGCCTGCAGTGCTATAACTCAGCTGTTAATTTCACATTCTTTTGACATGGGGGGTGGAGGGCCTCAAGTATTCTTATGTACAGGTACTTTTTATTTCAATTCCATTAAATTGATTTGATATCCTACATCCCAACGGGAGCCCCACGGCACGCAGAAATATTCATCGGCTCTCGCTTTGCATCGCGTATGCTGGGGCCTCATTTGGGTTGCGGTGAAATTGCGATCGTTTGAACACTCTATCCGGTGCTAGAATACAACAGATTCTGTCATTCTATGCGGCCAGTGCTCTGATATGCCTTCTATATTAAACTTTGGTCTTTCTTTCTTGTCTATGCAATCCAAAGAACTCGACACAACAATCCCCAGATTCGTTCTCGTGCAAACAGATGACCGTACATCTACATTTGTATGCCAGGATATGCAAACTCAAGAATTTGGGTTAATTTATTCAGCCTTCAGCAGGGAAGCGCAAGCCCGTCTTCCCGTTCTGTATTGCGGTAACATGTGCCGAAGTTTTCGAACAAAGTCTGCCTTACGAAATAGCCTCTCATAAAAGATGTTCCCAAAAATTTAACCAAAAGTCAATAGTATTACGCACTTTCTTTCGTTATGGCCGATGTAAACACAAGAAGAACATCGACCAACATGTGGAGCGATGTGCCATTGTGCGCACGCATGTAACTCTGACTGCATACGCCACGCCCACGGGTGACCGCTTGGACTTGAGGAAAGTTCCTTTGTCTCCGATGGCAGGGTTGTACTGGCATCAAGGTTGGATAATTACGCACTAATATTAGAACACTTGTGTACACACAAATAAGAAAAAGCCTCTTATTAAAAGATGTACCCCACAAATTAACAAACGACCTGCAGCTAAACTTTCACGACATAGAGGCGCGTTTTTTCGGGTGAAACGATCCCCTAATGAGCAACAAGTGGATATTTTCAGACTTCTGAGAGCGGCCCTTGACCCATATATCAACTTCGCATCAAGTTTTCAACTAAATTGAATTAATTGATGACTTACAAATGGTTCTTTTCAAGCTCTTCAGACCCGCAACCTGAACAATTGGGCCTTAAACCTCAAATTCCCGTTCAGAAACTTGGATATCCCCAATTTTTTTTGGCATTGCCAAGCAACACGTAAACAAAGATGGCCGCCAAAACTGATTGTAATATCTGTGGCTTCGCCACAGATAAAAAATGAAGCAAAAAAATTCATAAAAATAAAATTTAAGAATCACTGGAGCATGACAATTTGAACAAACTTGGTGGAGATCCATCCAAGGTACATTGTCACACAGTTCGAAGTGGATCTGGCTAACAGTTTTAGAGAAGTCAAAAATGTGAATTGCGGCTGGACAGACGACTGACCATCATAAGCTCAGTTGACTAACAAGTCAGCAGAGATGAAATGGGTTGACAGCTAGTCATGCCAAACTACAGACATTGTATGTTGTTGTGATAGGAAATCTTTATTGTCATCCCAAGGAGTACAGTCAGTTTTAGGTGCAGCAATAGGTCTATACAAGTTGATGTTTAGCTGTACATACATCAATATACCATGTACCAAGTAAAGTGGAAAAAAAACCAACTTACATTTCAACTTGCAACTGATGATATTCTGCTATATATTTATATCCATTAATATGCACCAATTAAGGAACTATGATTATTGTACATGTACAAATGATATTCCAGGAACTAAAAAATTTTTTAAGACAACTCACAAATGTGAAATTTAGTATTCTGTACATATGTGTATTGTGTGGGTGGCATTTATCAGAGCCCTAAGGACTGAATTCTAGACCTCGCCCCATTGGCTCACCTTACTGAAAATCAAAATTTCAGAAAACTGAAAAAAGCTGTGGAGTATCCAAATACAAGTATTTCCACCTGGGTAAAGTAGGTACATACTGTGTGAATCTCCAGGAAACCAATTCCATCTTTACACTTTCACTTTTTCACCAATCCTTGACAATAGTATTTTTTTTCCCCCTGGTGTTTCAAAACATGATTAAATAGCACCATTCACAACTTGTACCCTCTTGATTATTCAAAAATGGAATCAACCATTATTTTATTTAAAAGCACACAAAGTATGCCAGCCCTGGCAGATGGGTGAATGAAATTGAGGCGAGAATTTTGAATGCTGAACAAGTTTTTGATTTAAATTAAAAAAAAAAAAAAATCTTTACAAAACACTGAAAGTAGTAAAACATTTGAGCAAAAATCTCTGACAGTGCACACTTACAGTTTCTTATTCGGTTGAATTATATACAGATATATCCTGTCTTCACAGGGACGTGTACACAGTTACATGTCCCTGGACTATAATACTGCATATAAATAATGACTGATCCCCAACTGACCACCAGAAGCAAAGCATCATGGTAGCACTGAGTGGAATAACTTCCTTAAAAACCATGTATTGAATGCAAGAGGTGGGGCCAATAAGGTACAAGTGTGTGGGGGGGGGGGGGAGGGTTGTCTTTTTGTTTTGTTTTGTTTTTTCCTTTTTTTTTTTATTCATTCTGGCCTCTGCCCTCTTTGTAACTTAAGCCACAAAAACAAAGCTAGCAAACACCTGTAGATCTGGGTCTCCTTTATAAAAATGATACGCAGTACAACTACCTTTCTGTACACAAGAAAAAATTCCCGGCGCCAACACAAGTCTAGGAGACACCATCTACACAATTGTATGAATTTGGTCAATATCTTTACAATGTTCATCACCAGAACATGAAGGCAAGAAACAAAAACTTTGTCAGGTGACTGAAAACCTCTAACCACTTTAGCAAATAATACAGGAACAAGGTTCTGTACATTAGCACAAACGTATATGTATAGCTTTACATACAACAAACTGTATAACACATGGCCAATACATTAAACAAATAGTATTTCAGCAGAACAAACGAATGTGCCACCAGACTATATACCACTTAAATCAATAATCTAGATGCATAAATAAACCTTGAAATATATGGCATTCACACGCAACCTACTACACTTGAATTGCATTGATACGTGCTTCATTTTTTAAAATAAATACTGCTTTTAAAGCATAGTTCTCATAGCCACTTCCATGTTCCCTTTGACTTTTTTCTCTTGATTTGGCTTGAACAAAAAGCATCCATGTATTCTATCATATAAAGCCACTCTCTCATAGCCACTTCCATGTGCCCTTTGACTTCTTTTTCTTGATCTGGCTTGAACAAAAAGCATCTGTGTATGTACAGTGCTGCCCTCTAGGGTCTGGAGGCATCCCCAGGCACTGACCAATGAAATTACAGTTCTACTCCACTCATCCAGCATCATGGACAGAAAAAAATGTTTTGTATAAACTTTAAACAGTCAACACAAGAACCTTGTCACTTTGCCCTCCATTGGTTGACACTCTTTCACTCCAACATGATTAAAACCTGAACACTAGCAAACTGCTTCCAAAAAACTTGACCTCCCAACAAATCTGTGTCCTCCACGAGACACTACACCATGAAACAAAACTGCATGGAGCTACATGCAAATACCTAAGGTCCAAATTAGCTAGTACCGTCCATAGCCGCTAAAGCGCCAGGGTCATTTCCCAGTGCACCTTGGGATAGGTTAGGTCGTTTCAATATAGCAGTCATATTGCGCTATACTTAAAGTACAGGGGAATGACATCGCAAAGTTGATCGTTATTTTCTAACGTACGACGGAAGTATTTACAAGCTACAATGACAGTCTACAATTGCAAAGCTCCTGACTGTAAGCCAGACACAAGAAAACTGGGTAAATTGGATAAATATCCCTGGATACAAGGGGTAGCTTTGCACGGTTTTCCTCCAAAGAAACACAGAAACGACGGGAGTGGCTGAATGTGGTGAAAAGACCAGAAGATTATGAACCACCAGGCAAATTTGATAGAATTTGAAGAAGACAGTTTGTTGGGGGTAAAGGTCCGACACCAGAACACCCAGTGCCCACGTTATTTCCGTATAGCAACTGGACGATTACAGAAAAACAACGCACAACACAACGATGGCAGAACCGTGCGAGACGGCCGAGGATCGAGTGACCTACCCAGCAACGGAGAAAGGCCAGTTGCTAAGTAGAGAGCGGGGGTGCGATCGCTGCGTTGCAGCGGTAGCTCACAAGACTAGCTAATTTGGACCAAAGCTATTTGTGCCACCAAGTGGTCACGTACTTCAGTGGCCTGTTGGCTCACAACATGATAGTCCTTGTACAATCTCAGTGTGGCCCTCTTCCCACCCCACCCCATGCTTCACCCTGTGGGACCTGAGCCCAATGTGTCTACATACAACCTTTCCCAATTCAACCCTTTCAGTGCCAAATTTTGGACTGAGTCAACAGCTTTTCCCGGCGCACATTGGGCGCAATGCACCGAGAAAAGCTGTTGACCTGGGATATTCTCTCTGGAACTATAAGCATACTGGTAGTTGAATGAAAGGTCTTTTTACCAAGAGTACGAATCTGGGATTCTAGTGATAATTCAGACTTGTCTGACTTAAGTAGATCGACTTTAGATGTGATTGGCACTGAAAGAGTTAAAATTTTATACCAGCAAAAATTGCTTATCTGTTGCCTGCTTCTCTTTGTCATAAAGTGACACAGCATCAGTCATCCAAAGTGACCTCAAGGAAAGCTGTTGACTCATTGCCCGGATAACCAACTGGTATCCAGCTTCTTACAAGCAGAGCTATCTGGGGGGTAAACAAATACAGCTGTGCTGATTGGCTACTACTTGCCTCCTGGAAGTGATGTCACATATACATCAGTCCAACAGGAAGTAGTGTCACATGCAATTTACCTCCCCAAGCATCCTCCATTGAAACTTTCATTTTCCTTCTTCCACCATCTGCAGACAGTCAACAGCACCATGGGTGAACACACCCACAATGTATGGAGGAAAGCTGTTCACTGTCAGCATAGTATTCTTAACGAAAAAAGAAGCAAGACAATAATTCCTTGCTGGCACTTTTAATGGGACAAGGTTAAGTGCCAATACATCTGCATCAAGTCTCTCCAGGTAAAATCTGTCTAACACATAAATGCCTAAGTTTAAATTCTCGTACGTGTGGATTATAGACATTTCACTCTGCTACTAGTCTACCTGGTCGCCAGTCCTCAGTATTTTGCAGCAAACGTATGCCTCGCTGGCCAACGCAAACATTTACAAGCACAACAGTCACCAAATCTGCATGGAACATGATTTTTCAAGTGTGGAACTATGTGTAAAGCTGTTCTCTGACAGTGCAGGCACACATCACAATTATCTTCTTGCTAGCCTTCACTAGTACAACTCTTGCACCTCTGGGTGTCCATTAATTTGAAGTGAACATGATTTTTCCACTTTATTTCTTTTTTTTTTTGTCTCTTCTTTTTCAATGAACATATATCTGTGTTAACCCTACACGATTAGTGTTCATGATCGTATGTCGTTTATTTATTTTTTTCTTCTTTATCCATGAACATACATCTTCGTTAACCCTACAAGATTTGCGTTCATGATCGTATGTCGTTAAGCAGGTAACTGAAATCGTCACAAATAGCCTCCATGTTGGCTCTGCATGTCCCTGATGCTGCAAGCAAATGAAGCTACACAATTCATTATGCAAATTTTTTTTTTTTTTTTCAAAAAAGAGATACTCTGGTACCTAAATAAAATAAAGGGTTTCTTGAGGAGAAATCAGAATCTGGGACCATAGCAGCATGACTTACCAAGGCTACACAAAGTTTATGTTTAGTTTCTCAGCCAATTTTGAAATAATTATGATGAGGCAGGGAGGCTTTCTTAAAAACATATATAATGCATTTTTCATAATGTTGGCTGTTTCTCACAATACAAAGCCAATGTTTTGCAGCATTTATAAGGAAATCAGTATCTTTGGTCAGAAAAAGTTGTGGTAAGTGAGACACAAGGGGAATGCCTGAGAAACTAAGCTTTATTTTTTTTTCTTTTTAGCACTGAAAGGGGTAAAAATAAATGCAACCAATTCCCTTTTGGGACAAAACAGAAGAGCTCTGGTTCAAGTCATGAATACCAGAACACAGCATCTTGAAACCACCAGAAAACCTCTCCACTCAGCCACGTTTCTTCACAGACACACACTCTGCCTGGAACTTGTGCATAATGAACACTTCTGCATATCCATTTGACAACAGATCATTCAACAAAACAAAGCAGACCCAAGTCACAAAGATCCTGATTGCCTACTTTAATAAATACACTTGCATATGAGATTGAATAAATATAACTACGACCAATGGTGGCAAAGCCAGGTATTAACTGCTGAACTGCACTCTGCTGTAGGCACACAATATGCTTATTTACACGCAACACTCCAGTTGCTGCACATAAGCAACCTAACAGAGAATATAAACACAACTACCATTCCTGGTAAATATAACAAGCAAGTCAAAAAAAAACAATCGTAATGCTGAATGACAACAAACATTACTCTCTGGTGCTCCTTGAAAATTATTTCTTGGAACCTTAAAAAAAAAAATAAACAAAAAACCCGAGGAATGTTTGCTGCAAGATCAACCCTCGTTTCACTTTAACACACAAGAGCAATGCAGAGTAACATTAAAAGCAACACAATTTCAAATTAAAAAAAAGTCTTGAAATCTTTAGTGTATAAACATTTTCACCTTTGTGAAATCTTCATGTATACCATGATTTATATCGGCACCATCACCTATTTCTATTTATTTCACAAAGCCCTCAGGTGTCAGTAAGTAAGCCCAGTGCCAGCCGTACCAAGCACTCTACTGCTGTACCCTACTCAGGTTCCGTCACCTGTCAATTCTTATTGCAACCATGAAATTTGTACACAAGACAATCCTATACTTGAAGCCATGGCGGCTCCGAGTGTTTGCCGTGTGCCAAGCCCACAGGAAGAAAATTTTCCCAGTAGGGTTGGCTGGTCTTGTAGCAAGTCCAGGGACTTGTAAGAACTTTTGCAACTTTTGCATTTTTTCACTTCTGGGTCCAATTAATGTATAATCTGGACTTCCAGGTTTTCAGCCAATAGCTCAAGCTGGTCTTAATTTTAACATGAAATCTTGGAGGTTAGCAAGGCTGCAAAGTTCCCTTAATATGTTCTTGCCATGCAAAAAAAAATTGCGACCAAAAAATGAGTCTCGACAAGAATGTTTTTGGGAACTTAGCATTTAACTGCTGGACCAAGGTGTTCCTAGTTCCACTTAAGTCTCCTCTAGGCTAACGCTCTCCTCAGGATATCGTCACCTTTGATCCTACCCCATTTCAGGGAGAACAACTTTTTCATGATACAAGAGTCCCTTTACAAAACCTTCTTTTTCCTGGGAACCCCTAGATTTCCTCTTGTTTTATTGTGAATATGTTTGGGCCCATCTTCCTTGTTCATGTTGTTCATTACAGATCTTTTGCATTGAGGTCACTTAGGTTCATTTCAACTGTAAAAGGCCTTCCTTGAAAATAATGTCAGTTTACTATCTCCCCAGCTAATGCTATACTCCGTGTGTATGACCGCATGCAACTCTGTAATCTCCTAAATAGCATGGAGTCAGTCATGAATTAATTGCGTACACAGTGCATGTGACTGTGTAATCTCCTAAATAGGGTGGGGTTCATCCTGTGCCCTTGTGTACACATTGGATGTGACTATTATCGTAAATAGGGTCAATCATATATTCAATGTATATAACTGTGCATTTGACTCTAATCAATCCTGAACTCAATGTGTACAACAGTACAAGTGACTCTATAATCTCCTAAATAGAGTGGGATCAATTCTATATTCAAGTTGAATAACCGTGTATGCAACTCTGTAATCTCCTCAATACAGTGGGATCAATTCTATATTCAAGTTGAATAACCGTGTATGCAACTCTGTAATCTCCTAAATTGGGCGACGCCGGAAGTTAACGACTGGGCAGCTCAGTATGTTGGTGAGAAGGGTTAAAACCTGTCTGCCCGCTTCTTAACTTAACTCTACCTTGCAGTCATAAGAATATACATGGACATTGCACCACGCAAACAGACCCATTACCATCAAAAATTACAATGTGCAGCTTTCGTTTTAAACTTTGCATTTTGTACAAATTTTCTCCCAGCACAATATTGTTTACCAATGTTGAAGATGAGCATTTTGTACATTGCTTTTCATGTAGAAGCAGGTCAAAGGTCAAATACAAATGTTCCCATCACAGTACACAATCCCCACAGTGCAACACGACCTACTTCCTGTTTGAAAACACCCATCTCACGAGTCCTACTGGAGTATGGGTCAATATGTTCTTGACTCGCTCTTCAATAAATCAGGCTATTCAAGTTAGAAGTTTTATGTCAAGCCTCTGTGAAATTATAATTTCCAAATATGTATGTTTAGCCTTGAACCCATACAGTATTCGTGACTTGCTGCACAGATCTGAACATGGAGTTTGGCATTGAGAGTAGTCTAGGCAATATACAGGTTACAAAAGCTATTTAAGTACCGAGATAAATTTATCCCTAAATTATGCGTTTGAAGTAGAAGATCAACAATTACACGAGGAAATGTACATGAATGGTTTTCACAGGATGGCAAGATTCCTGTTCAATATGCCTCAATATCTGTACAACCCCAATGCACCTGTACTGCCTTTATCAAGTTTATGTAGTGTTCACTGCCATCTGTAGGGCTGGCATGTATCCCTACACTGGTTCAACCATATCTGGGACTACTTTCTTGTGCCCTCTGCATCAGTGTATGTGTAAATGAGACAGTGTCACATATTGCATGCTTGAATGGTCTGTGATTCAAGAGATACCCATAATGCAATAGTTTTCTAGTTCACAGTTTGTCCACAGATGGCACTGCCTTCGTTCACCTAACATGACAAACATTTTTGAATGCATGTTAATATTTGCTTTGTGAATCAAGATTTGTGCATTTACGTAGCTGGATATATCTTGTATAGTCTTGCCAGCATCAGTGAACCCACAAGATTTTGTGGATATATCCAATTGGAACAATATGAAAGTCCAGTTTTCCCTGTTAATACTTTTGTGTCCGATCAGCGTTGAGATTTTACCCTCCACCGCAGAACAAAATAACAGCCAATACGGAAGACTACAAAGAAGACACAAAGCACAAGAAAATCCACATAGAACTTTGCGCTGTCAACATCCATGTTTTTTAAGACATCCTTGCCATTTTTGAACATACACTTGTGTTTGTCTTCCTCGCAGTCAAGAGGCTCTCGGTCAAACCCATAGATTGCTTGAAGGACTCCCTCAAAGGAATACCTGAAAATGCACAATCTTTCATTACTGTCCTGCTGCCAAGATACATTAAAAATAAAAACCACTTTGCCTTGTTGGCATTCACAAAACATGTGTATAACCAGGGACACATCAAGGCTTTGGCAGCCAAAGCAGCAAATAAAACACCAATCACTGCAAAATTTGACCTCATGATTCACGTTAACAAAAAATAGCCATTTGCAGAATGCCAAACATATGAAACATTAGTCTTTGGCTAATGGCACCAGCAGTCCCTATATAATGCAAAATTATGGTGGGTTTTTTTTTTGTAAAGGCAATTTCTTGATAGCTGCTTATCTTTTGAAAAATCTGCCCTGCTCCACTTCACCTTGTAAGGACCTTTTTTTTTTAACAAATTAATTTGCTGGCCAAATAACACAAGGATGACTTTGCTTATATAAATTACTCATACCAAGGCCTACATCCAATAAATATTACTATGGTCATGCTCCTCTAGAAATGTCACTCTGCTTATGAATACACCATCTCAAAATTTCACATACATCAGTCTCACAGGCAAAATAGTGAATACTCACCGAACATATGACGCGTATGACAGCCATTGTAGGTATTTGGGCATTGTGTCAAAGTTTACGAAGAAACCGCTGAATAGCAGAATGGGTATAGACGTCACCGGTCCAAGAAACACAGCCACCTGAAAGCACAAATAACATGGCATGTTGATTGGATGTTGTCACCATAGCAACTTCACGTTCTCAAAGTGATGCACCAATCCACACTGAATGCCTCCCAGCTGTCACAGCACACTGTACCCATTGGCACAAACAGATAAGTCCCCTCCCCACCCCCGGACCTGAAATTTTACCACTACAAGTGGCCTAAGTTCTTTTGCTAAATGCTGATTACAGGTATGTTAGCCAAAACCAGCAGAACAATTCTTCACTTTTAAGTTATGCTAAAAAATTCTAATCAACTAAGCAAGATGCCATGTATTTGTGTATCAAAGTTTATGACATTCCAAAGTACACTCAGCCAAAGTGGCTGAACCTTGTGTTTTTTAAAAGCCAAATAACGTGTCTGAGACACTTTTGGCTAATGATAGCACCCTACCTTTATGAAGGCTTCAACCTTTCACATCTTTTTATTCTCCCTCCCCCCCCCCCAAAAGCTTCAGGTCAATTCATCTATATAAGGTACATGAAAATAATGCTGAAAAAACAGTCCCATGTCAACAGTCGCCCAACACCTCAGCCGAACAGCTATTATCAAGTGACAAAAACTGTCTCCCCAATATTGAAGTGCTTTACATATTAATAAGACTCCAAATTTCTTATCCTGACCTAAAACTTATGTGTCCCAATTGATAAGCCTCATCATAACATCATACCCTGACGGCCCCAAAATAAGAATATGCAGTGAGTGGTACATGTATAGCACTTTAGTTCTCTTACCTGCAGAGAGGTGGCAGCACCTATCAAGAGTCCCAGTGACTGAGCAACCAGGGAGGTCTGGGTTGCAAGGGTGAGGAACATGACAAAACGTATGAAGCTGTTGGGTTGATTGGTCATCCAGTACACAATGCTTCCATACACCAAGGGGAATATGATCTACAAACAATAAATCAAGGTTTGTCAATGATATTTCAATTTGCAAAACCAGACAGATCAAGATTTCCCAGTGGGCTTGCCTGGGGGGTGGGTGAGGAGGGCCACTAGCGCACTGGTACAAGTAATAATTTGGCCCTAGCACAGGGTACAGATTATACAAATAATGGTGGGTACAAAGTATAGAAATTAAAAGGACTTCCAGTATCCAAGTACAGCAAATACAAATGCCCAGAATGCCAGCACAGAAAACCCTTTGCACAAACTGATACATACATGTAGTTGTGTTTTGATTTAGAAATAATTAAGGATGGTTAATAGTAAAAACATCAGAACTCATTACTAATTTCAAAGTCTTGTGGATACAAACTGCTGCAGCTTTCTATTTTCAGTTTGAGTTCATATTGAATTAGGCAATAAAATAAGCGCAACAAAAATTGATTAAATTCATAGTATTTGAAGTGTATACACGCATGCACATACATACATAAATACATAGATATACATACATATATACATACATACATACGTATGTACCTACATACATACATTACATACGGACGTACATACATACATACATACATACATACATACATACATACATACATACATACAATCCTCTGTACCCAATGTCTTTTGTTTGGGGTGCAGTTATATTCTTCATACAGCTCACCCGGTTTGAAGTATATTTGAAATACTTTCACACAGAGCAGCTATACTTTAAACACATCTGCCAGAAATATTCTGCAATGCCAGTGATCTAAGCACTTTGCAGTTGAACATGCAAAATTTTGTCTACACTGTTTAACAAAAAAAATTGGTGTATGTGAGTTGGGTTTGAACTCGGAATTGTGTTTAAGCCCTGCCTGCCTGAGTCCACTGCTATCCATTACACCAGCAGGTCAGACACTCAAATTCTTGTTTTATCATAGTATATGTACTGCTGAACAACACTGAATGGCAACAGTATGCATAACAGTTCAAGTGTCAAGGCTACTACATTGTCTGGCTTTGTTTTTCTTTTTTTCCCTCAAGTTCAGTTACTTAAACATTTCAATAATTATATCAGAGTACATGCATGTTATTAGTCATCTCTTCTGAGTCATAGGCGAGGAGTTTTTCATACATTTGACACTACTGCAATTATCTCTTACATATATGTGTGTGTATATATACATACATACATACATACGTATGTTTTATGCCACACAATACTTGGGACGGCATTTATGAAAGAGGAAGACTTGTTTCATAAGTAAACTGATGAAGCCTTTTCATGTTTCAATTTCTTACTTTGAAGCAAAAGAAAACTACATGTCCATTTCCAAATGATTTTGCCTCAAGCAGTGTATTCCTATGAAGACCACCTTCACATCAAGGAGACATCATAATTATATACCCACATACAAAAATGTATTCAATTGATGTTTACAATTTAAGGATTGTCTTTGTACTGGGAATGTAACCTCACCATGACATAGAAACTCACTACATTTCATCCCAATACATCAGAAACTATAATTTTGATAAAATTTTACTCAAAATGCTTAAGGTTATATACCTATGAGGAATCTTTGAACCTTTCAGCAACCGTATCAAATGCTACCAACAATACTTGTTCTCTTCTTTATAAAGCAATAAATAATTTTTCTTGTCATACAGTATTCATGTCGCAAAAGAACTGCAAGGCATACACATGTTGAAATATGATTGAAAGCTGAAGTGCCGTAATTACTTCCCAAAATGACTTTCGGAGACCATTTCTAAGGCTTTGCAGAATGAATCACAAAAGTGCCTTGAGTCATAACAAAATCCACTTAGAATCAGGTGATGTTCTTCTTGGAATGTATAAAGCATAATATGTTTGCCTGGCTTGTCCATTTATAAATGCAAGTTTTCACAGCCTAGTTACCATGGAAACATGTTTCTGTCTGGCTGCTGTATTCATCAAGAACGCAGGATTATAATTTGCCGCTGACATTTACATTAAGCACTGTCTTTCCCCAATATTTTGGGATGATTCAGAAAATGTCAAATGTTCTACCATTTTGCATCATTTTACCAATTTAATGAACTCTGTCAGTGCCAAACACAATAAACCATGTGCTCATTTGATGTATTATAATTCCAGATTAAATTTTTTCATAAAAAGACCTTTCGTTTTGAGTTCCAGTGTGCTCATATTTCCAGAGGGGAAAAAAATGATCCAGGTCAACACCTTTTCTTAGCACCCTTGGGAATAATTACTCAACCCAAAGCACCCGGAGGAAATCTGCTGATTCCATCTCAAATTTAGGCACATTAGCACAAAAAGGGTTGCACTACCACCTCCCAGTTGAGAATAATTTTGTTTTTTCAAGTGTTGCAAGTATCATGAAGGGTGAGCTGAGGGCCTTGCGTGCGTCTGTGAGCATACACTGACCTGGAAGGGCATGTCGGCCATAGTCTTGGCGAGGTAATATGCCTTGAGACTGTACCAATAATTCAGATGCTCTCGTACAAATACTGCCATCTCTGTTGGGACTGAAGAGCAAAAACACAAGTCATTTCTTTATTATCCACAGCAGTGGATGAATGTAACAATAACGGTATATTATATTACACTTTTAAATTTGTGTGTTTTAGTCAAAAGAACTTAAAACAGTGGTCATTGACTGACTGGATTCCCCTTACTTCACACATGAGTCATGTGACCTTGAAAATAAGGTCAAGATCACCAAAATGTGATAAAGAAATAGTGCCGAAGAAAACTGTCATACTTTTGAGTTCCATATGGCCTCTGAATCACAAGATATTTTGCTCATAAGGATTCTGTCATGGATGGAAAGTCAGGACAAGTCAAAAGCAGTATACAGTGAAACCTGTCTTGAGAGACCACATCTAGGGATGACCAAATTGTGGTCTTGCAAAACAGGTGGTCTTTCATAGGAGGTACGAACAGCAAGAAAACTACTAAGGTATGTTTAAAAAGGTGGTCTTCCAAGGGAGGTGGTCTCTCATTGGAGTGGTCTCTCACGACAGGGACCACTGCATACACCATCAGGTTTGTTTGTGGGGACAAAACAATCTTCACCTCAATATAATTATTTATGCAAAGATAGACATGTGCAAGGGCTCAGAATACCTCAGCATAGAAATCACTTGTGAAATTAATTCTGGTTATGCCATCTACTGGTATTTCAATATCCCCTTCCCACTTGCCAAGTCCTTACTGAATTATATACAACCTGTCCTGAAAGACCACCCCAAGGGATAAACAAACTGTGGTCTCTCACAGGAGGCAAAAATAATATGCAAAATATACTATGCCCCATCAATGCCAAACTGGTAACATGCATACAATTACCTGTTTGAAAATTCATATTTATGTTCTAGATCCACACACTGAGCTTCACGTAATAATGCGCTATCACATTTTAATAATCTTTATTCCTACAGATGTTAGGGACTTGCTTGGTTTTACCATTAGTGTGTATATGCCATGCATGGGCCAATCTAGACTCACAAAATCTTCAGCTGAAAATGGGAAGTGTATCCAGCATTAACTTAGATTCTGCCATGCCCCTTTCACAAGTTATCTTAAAGTATTTTAGCCATTTACATATTTCTATATCAAAACATAAAAACAAAACAAGAGGCTGTGTGAACAGCCTATCCTCAGCTGATCTTGTTATTTGGTGCACAATAAGTCCCACTCCAGTCTAGGGGATGAGGATTTTGCAGAGGAAGTGTAACTTGGGGTTGCAATCCCCACTGACTTGTATATTAATCAACAGGAATACATGCATCAACCAACAATTACCCAAATTGAAAAATTCTTTAAAAATCAGGGATCCATGCACACTATTACTACAACTTTGTTTACTCCTCCACAAGCTAAATATCCACTATGTTTCAGATCTCACCCAGTGACAGTTCTTGAGCAGTTAAAAAAAAAATTCCAAAAAAAGAACAAAAATATTCATAAAAAATCCAAAATCATTGGACCATGACCATTTGAACCCACTTGTTAGAGACTCACATAAGGTACATCCCCACCAAGTTTTATGTGAATCTGCCTGATGGTTTTGGAATAGAAGTCAAAAATGTGGATTGTGGATGGACAGACCGACAAGGCGGACAATGAACATCTGAGCTCAGGTAAAAATCAACATTTGGCCAACCAGCTAATGGTACCAACTTTCCTGTGACAGCAGCTGAACGCCACTACTGCCTATATCCAGGATGACAAAATTTGTCAGGAAATTAATAGGTGTACCCCATGCTGCTATGGTAACAAAGTAGCATAAGTTCTCTTTACACACAAGGATAGTTGCCATGGTAACAGAAGACCAGCATACTCACATGTCAAGACTGTAGGCATAAGTGCAGTAAACATGAGAAAGAGCATACAGAAGAACAGACAGCCAGCATTGTTGTAGGCCTTACTCGACTCGTTGCCTATACCCAGGTACAACAGGCCAATCAGAATGCCCACAGTCAAATGAGAGATCAGCCGCAGCCGTGTCAACGTCTGAAAACACAGATTTTATAATATTAAATTTAAAGAACCCATAAATTTAGAACCCTTCAATTTTTTTTTCAAAATCTAAGTTGCTATCACTGAAAGTTTGTCATCTAAATGCTTGTAGCTTTCTGTGATGTCCAGTACTTACATCAATAATGGTGGCAATGATGGGCCAACCTCTGAGCATACTACATGACCATCTGAAAACAAGACTGATCCACAGGAGAACTTTATTCACTTAACTTAATACAAAGGTATAGTCTAAAGTACATAGAATATAAATATGACATGCTTGTGTGCATGATTAAAACAAGAGGCCCATGGGCCTAATGCTCTGCTGGCACCATGGCTATAATGCATCTTCATTTCAAAGTTGCGAGTCCTCAAGTGGCTTCTGAACATATAAAGCTTACGTGATTTTAGTGTCTGAGTTGTCCACCAGATAGCACTTTGCTTCACATGTAATCATAGCTTATTGATTTTGTGCAATTCCTGTGATATTGTTGCATGTGCCAAGACAAGAACGAGCGAGTCCTGAACTTTGTCCTCAGTGACCTTGGGACAAAATATCAAGGTCACCAAGATTACATAATACAAGAGGCCCATGGTCGCTCTGGTGCTGTGCTGACATTGCCATTAGTGTCCAAGCTACACCCTGCCATTACAAAATCATCCCTTTCAACTTTACAGGCATGGTGACCCCACATGAATAGGCCAAGGTCACTGATATCACATACTATTCTAGCATTAGACATGGTCTATATATCCTATAAAGTTAGCAAGTCTAACCCAATTACTTTTCCAAATATGGAATTTTATATCTTAAAACACATTTTGGATCATAATTTATGTCAAATTATAGGTGGTGCCTCTAGTATCATCAGCAACTTAAGACTTTGACCTCCCCCACAATCCCCCCAAATTTGGTGAAGATCTGACTAAAATTAAAGATGCTAGAGTGTTCACAAGATTTTCATATGTTTAACCCTGTATTACATAATATTGTAGGTGGCACCACCAATATCGAAAGGGGTCTAGATTTTCATAAACCCAGTCCTGAAAGTTATGTTGGGCTAACTTTATAACTGTAGATGGTATCGTTCTAACAGGCAAAAGTTTACGGAGGGACATGAGTGGTTGCATAAGCTCTGCAACCTTTGGTCAGCAGAGCTAAAAAAACTATGCTAAATACAAATACAGTGGGGGCACCAAGCACAGACTGGTACCCAAGCTCTTCATATCTCGTGTCAAATAAGTCATTAACATATTCAAGGACAGAGAGGCACATATTAATATTTGTCTGGCCCCAATGTCATCAGGACTTTGAACATTTCTTCATCATTTGAGTTTGCAAAATTTTGTTGGAGTTCAGGAAATGTATGATTATTACTTTCAAAGTTTAAGATTAAAGTGATCAAAAGAATCTACACTTGAATCCTATTTAAATCATGGTATCATCTCATTAGTGAAATAAAACTTTAATAAGGAGTTGCAATAACGCAATACATCAGAAAGTCTAAAATAGTACATGTAAATGTCACAATATCAATTTACATGTGCACTCATGTTAGACGTTACAGCTGTCCTCTCCATCCCTTGATATACCCACCTCCTCACCCCACCCACCCACCCCCCAACAACCAGATGGAGTTACTTACGGTATCCCTCATGATCGACACGAAAGTGCGGATGAATAGTATTCTGAACTGGGTGAGGCAACTGGTGGCAAATGTGTGGTACTCGGTGTCTGCCGATTCCTGTAACAAACATCATGATCATTGTCTTCAACTGTGGATATGAGCACGAGTCATTGGGACTGAAAATATCAAAATATTGCAATACAGCGGACATAACACCAGGGTTGAGAGGTGCTAAAAATGTATAACAACCACAAAAGTTGATCAGAAGCTTGCGTTGACAATTTCCTTAACCACAGCATGCTGCCTTTACTGTCTGAAATAACAGGGGTTGGGTGGGGGGGGATACTGCAACTTTACACTGGGTTGCTAGTTTTAATACCCACAACTCATTTTTTGTCATTTTGTCTGCCTCTGCGGATGTGGCAAATTTGTCTGCATTGTATCTTTAGAGCTGTTGTTGTCTTCAAATTTTTTATACGTTTGTCATAGCTAGTTGAGGTCTGTAATGCAGCGATCATATAAACCGTAATTAACCTTCAATCAAAATAACTGTGGTTGCCAGTCTCCTGCTACAGCATCCTGATTGACCAGCTATTTCTGTGCAGTGCATGAGGTCAGCACTTAAACTCTTGCACTCTTGTTTGGTCATTCCAGTCCTCTGCCATTTCAAAATGTCATCCTCAGGAGATTATTTATTCAGTAAAAGCACAAAGAAAAAGGTTTAACAAATGAGGGATGTTTTCAAGACAGAAGTGTCCACACCAGTGTTGCACATTGACAACATTTTGACAGATGTTCCTGTTAAGTTGTGTTCAGACAACGTTTTAACGGATGTTCCTGTTAAGTTGTGTTAAGATGTTTTAAGGGATGTTCCTGTTAAGTTGTGTTCAGAACTAGACAAAGTGTTTTGACAGATATTCCTGTTAAGTTGTGTTCAGACAACGTTTTGACAGATGTTCCCGTTAAGTTGTGTTCAGACAACGTTTTGACAGATGTTCCTGTTAAGTTGTGTTCAGACAACATTTTAATGAATGGATGTTCCTGTTAAGTTGTGTTCAGAACTAGACAAAGTGTTTTGACTGTTAGTTGTGTTCAGAACCAGACAAAGTCTTTTAACGGATGTTCCTGGTAAAATTCTTATGATCCTTTTGTCCAGGGCAAGCATTTCCAAATTTTACTTGTCCCATGAACAAGTAATTTTTATTGGCAAAATTCATAATCTGTTAAATTTCAAATTTTGTTGGCATCACAGACACATAAACTCACTGTATGACATGATTTCCATTAAAACATGCTTTTTACAACCAAAACTTCAATACACTTTATTAGCACAAGTGACATTATGAAGGAGGACAAATGAAAATTTTATGTGACTTGTCCTACAGACAAGTAGTTCCAAAACAACTTTCATTGCTCTGTGTTTGCTCTAGCTGCTATGTTTACTCTATGCTATGTTTTTTCTTTTTTTTTTTGGTACCCTATCAATTAATAGTCACAATTCTGCATGCACATGTGTCAAAAACCAACAAAAGGGACCTTTCCAGATGGTCTGTTCTTTTTCTTTTTTTTGTTTATTTATTTTTCTTTTTTAATCTAAAAATAAGCTTGTAAAATTTCTCACTGAAAGTATACCTTATTTGTCCGTCATCTGTTGGCTTATTTTGTGACTAGTACATGTGGCAAGCTTTAGGCTTGTTCAGATGCAATCATTGTCATATTGCCACAGCTCTGTCAAAGCTGTGATTGAAAATACCATCCACATGTGGATATACCATGTGATCCCTGTCTGCAGCACATGCTCTAATTGTTGTGGCATCCCGTACTTATGAAACAAAAGTAAATCAACGCCTTTTCCAATGTTACTGTCAACCTAGTCAGTCCTTACACTATGCTTTATCTCCAAGTTTATAATTTTGTACAAGTGCCGTGAATATTAATTTTTCAAAGCAACACCCATGGGATATATGGAGACAAAACATAATTTTGCAGTGGTAATACATATTTGTAGCACAACCCTGGGGTTATCACACACACCTGTATACATGACAAATAGGGATTTTATCGAGTTATCTATTTCCGTGACACTTCCCTGGAATCTCTAGAAAGACGCTTGGTTTGACCACAATAATACATGTTACAACCGGCAGAGGGTGCTGGCATGTCAAGCCTTTGCTTGGGATTATTAGATCTATGCTGTATCATATACTTAAGGAGGTTTTACATTTCAATCAAAAGCAAGTAGAGTGGCCATTTCTGGGCCTCAATGACCCAGTGACTGTTTGGCCCAATGACCTGGTTGGCCTTAAGTATTTGATATCTGTTATTGTGCCAATGATGTGGCTATTGCTCTTCCTTTCCATGAACTCATTCCATACCAGGCCCTGACTTCTCCGTATATTTACCCGGATTTAAGACGCATTGCATATTTGAATTCTTCATGAAAAGAGCTTTCATTCAAGTACCAACATGCCTATAGTCTTAAGTCAGTGGTTCTGGCACTGCCTGGTAAGTCATGCTGCAGCTGCCGCAAGGGCACCTGCAGCATGACTTGCCAGGCAGTGCCAAAACCACTGACCAAGGCCTGTGACCATAGTATGGAATGAGTTCCTTGTTTCCTTTGATAAAGCCATCTTGATTTTTTTTTTCATTTTTGTTAAGACTGGGAGCAACAGAAGGGGTCACAATTAGCGATTTTCTGTGTATTTGGCTGAATATACAACACAAAACACAACATTCTTGTGGGCTAGAGATGTGTAATCTCATTAGATTCTAGGTTAAAGTAACATTCAATTCAATAGTCTGGATCTTGCAGCAAAAGTTACCAAATTTACAGGAGTATTTATCTAATGTACATATAACCATTTACCACTAGAAATTTGGTGTTTCCAGGTGGAGCGGTTTTAAAGTTATGCAAGTGCAAATTATAATGGAAACTTATGGAAATACACACACCTGGCTCACCTGCCTGCAGAGCCCTCTACTGAGAGCCCACATAAACCAGTCAACTTGACCTTACTGACTGCTTTGTACTTTCACCATATTGACAGAGTCCTAATGACCTTACCCTGACCAGTATAGCACTGGTGAACTTTCACTCACACCATGTGGACTCTCTTCAACTATTTTAGTGCCAACTGTGACTTAAGTCGAACTGCTGTAAATTGCTTTATTTTCGCACGTATGAAATTTCAGGGGTTTTGTATTTTTTGACACACAGAATTTTATTGTAGTTTTAATTTCACTGTTTTGGATATAATTTCTATTCGAACAATGTTAAAATACTATTTCACGGTGTTTTTATTTTTCGCAGTTTTGTACCAATCAGCAAAATAAGTGAAAATAAGAGTACAGCGAAATTAAAGCAATTTACAGTACTTAAGACGAACTGGCCTCATTTATTATAAGGATGCTAGATTCATATTCCTTCTGAAAAGACATGTCATTCAAGTACCTCTGTCATACATAGAATATGATAGTCTAGGTCAACAGCTTTCCCCAGTGTATTTGGGTACATTTGTACAAATGCACCCAAAGTATGCCAAGGGAAGCTGTTGACTCAGTCTGAAATACAGCACCAAATGAGTTAAGTCATGCACACGCAATGTCATGTCAGCGTTACTGTCGACTCGGTCTGGGATCAGGTGCTAATTTGTGAATTTAACATGTTTTTACATGATGGCTGCCATACTGAAACAAAACAAGCGAACAATGCCATACGATGATGCCTCACTACAAGAATTGAATCATTTTAATTGTATAGCACACAACATAACTCTGTTAACTCATTCCACCCTAATGACGCATTTCCTGCCAATATATAAATGTCGTCTGTAAATTGTATTTTGCTAATTTGGGGATTGTTTTTCAAAATTTTGGATGAAACTTGCATGGAAGATCATTCCAAATTATATGCCAATGGTCAACAGCTTTCCTTGGCGCGCTCTGGGTCCATTCTGTTGACTCTGTCTTCTGTAAGGTTGGAATGAGTTAATCGTAAAAAATGCAGGCAAGCCCAATAATGCGGGTTCTTTCAATCAGGTTTTCCTAGTTTTAAGATGCAATATTATCACCTGCAAAGAAGAAATTCCACGATTTGAAAATTCTCTGCCTGAAATTTCAGTTTTGAATGTAATCATAAAATGTATGTTTTTTGCCTCCCAAGCAGACCCACTCCTGTCTTATCTGTATTCCACATGCCCAGTGGAATAGACTTGACATGAAGCTTGGGTCTGATTTGCAGGCAAGTATTTCTTTTATCTTTATAAATACTGAAGAGTTCATTTTGTGCATGGAATTTACATTACATGTATACACAAACAGTGGATCCCTCACAGCTGATACGTGTGCTACAACAAACTGATCCAGTACACGGTCACATGACAGCATCTCCACAATGCAAACACTTGCAGCCATGACATCATCTTCACAATGCACCTAAAAATAACTGTGACATCACCCTGGGCCAATGTGATTTAATACCAAACCAATTATCCTGAACTTGACTATTCTATCTATTGTGCTCAGTGATCTCTGTGCAGATGCATTGTATCTCCATGCTTTGTTCTACAGTGGAAAGTTTCTAAATTTTCCCCATGTGGCTCAAAATAGATTTATGCATAAGGAACACCCTTTGCACCCAAAATCTGATAATAAAAGCCTTGGACTGTGTTAGGGTTATACTATGTTAATATATTAACCCTTGTTATAATGACATTATCTGTTTCCTACAAGACGTCTACAGATATCTGAATATGTCAGATACATGAATCAAATAGCAAACATATTCAGACTTTTATAACACAAATAATTGCTTTATTACATGGGTACATCAGATAGCTGTCATTATTACCGGGTTTTGCTGTATAATGAAACCTGTGTGTGATCACCATGTCATCTGTAATGTACATTAACCTGAGGGACCTTAACCCTTTCTCACTCAAATCACCCAAAAGCACCTACATGTAAATTGTCTGCCTTCAAGTTTTTGCTTAGTTTTCTCATCATTAGAAAACATTTTGGCTGAGATTGTAAGAAAATTCAGGTCTAGCTTTCTTTGGCATGGGTTGGGCACAATGTGCCCCACCCATGCCAAGGAAAGCTGTTGACTGGGTCATATTCTGACAAGGAATGGGTTAAGCTGATGCATTTGGCCAACAACTTTGGCTCATTAAAATTTACCAGCAAGTACCTGCTGCTGTACATGTTATCTGCTCATTCTTTGAAATTCAGAATAATACAGAGATGCCAACTGTCCCTCATCATCAGGGACAACCACTCAAATTAGCTGTGTCCTTCATCAAAATTGAGTATTTGCTGCTTTATTTATTCATATAATTTATTTATTTCATTTTATTTACTTAATTTAATTTAATTTTATTTAATAGCATATAACAGAAGCACTTAAATTTTAAAGTGTAGGATCCAGACCTCAAAGTTTCGTAAGTGTCAGAATATCACATTGAAGTATCTTTAACACATGACAATTCAGAAACACTAAAGACATGAAAACGTTTCCTCATTTACAAGTCCTTTCTCTATGTCTGGGAATACAGCATATGGCTAATGTTTTTTAATATAAAACCTGATATCACATGAAGATGAACGAATTAATTCTCTGGTTAACATATAATTAATGCTAGATGTATTCAAATGCAGAGAAGCCTCACTTAGGCCCTTCTTCATATTTCAAGCTGTTTTCTTTTTTTGATATTTTTTAAATGCAACAATTTGTTACAGAAAACCATGAGGAAAGTTTGAAAACTTAACACTTTTTAGTTTATTCACCTTGCCTTGATCTCCCTCCCACTTCCCCCAACAAATTACTTAGTGCATGTAATAGGCTGTTGCCCCAGGGATCATACTCTATTCTCCCTTTTTAGTGCCCTTGCCCCCTTATTATTCTAGCTTACAAAATATTCCTATTTTAGACAATTTTAGCCAAATTTTTCTGTTTTCTACCACCTTATATGCCAAAAAAAGGATTTATTGAGGCAAATTTAGTGTAAATTTCCTAAGCGCCTTCAGTAATTAATAGGGATAATATAGTAATCAAGATAGGTTCCCCCAACAATTCTTATTTAAAACATTTTCCACTGAAGAGGAATTCAAAAAGGATCAGAGCAGACGACCTTTTACATCCTGGCACATTTGTCGGATTTGAGAGGGAAAATGGTAAGAAATACACAGCAGGCAAACATATATTGCAGTGGTCTCCCTTGCCTGCTTAGCATCCCTTCTAACCCCTTCCGGAACACAGGTTTCACCTCAATATAACGCATTCCTCCTGATAAGTGCCCGACCCAGCCTTTCAGAATTTAAATGACTAAAAATCAGACCAAAAATTCCTACATTTATGTTTCTTCAGCATTTTACCTACAAAGTTCAAAATAGGGGTTTAACCCTCTGGACCCTTAGAGCTGATATATCAGTTCTAAACGCATTGAGTTACGGAATACTTAGGGTCCAGATGGTTAAATTCAAGGCTTATTACATTGTGAGTTTGTAAGCACCTTATTGGGAGGAATACGGTACCAAATACAGTTACAAAGCAGTTAAGCCAAGCCAATATTTGTGCGTACTTCAATACTTCATATATCAAACTGCAATAACCAATTCTGGTAGGTCACGATTCACTAGAAGTGTTTTTTGTACAACCTTTCTCTTTCAGTCCCTCCATTGTTCATATTTGTATGTCATATTTCGAATAACCCGTTTGCCTTTTGACCCCAAGTTTCTACTTTGTTTTTTTTTTCTGATTCTTCGCATCTTGGACATGTCTGTACCATAACTGAACTCTTTTGGTGCCAACCATGACTACAGTCAAACTACTTGAAATGAACTGCTCTGAATCACAAGGGTGCTGGTCATGTTCCTTGTAAAAAGTACCAGCATAAATATGCCTTTCATGGCATAGAGGATAAGAGTCCACAGATTTCCTCAGCATGCTTTGGGTGCATTGCAAGGAATATTACTTTTTTACAAGGAACACATATCTAGCAGCTGTATTATAATTCCATGCAGTTCCTTTTTTAAGTCATTCAATCCAAAATGTGGCACGCAAAGAGTTAATGCATCTCTAAGTCAAGACAGCTGAAAATCACGCCAGATTCTGAACTCAGGAAATTAATGGCAGTCCTGGTTGAATCCAGTTATATTATTATGATTATCTTGCCTGGTATAGACCCATAGATCTTTTAACATGGATTGCCAACAGCCCAGGCTTATATTAATCCCTTGCCATGGCACAGATGTTGGTGTATCCTGCCTAACTGTTTGGTGGAGGAAACCGAAGGACTCAGAGAAAGCCACCTTGAACGTCATAGTGGCAGGAACTTTTTCCACTTGCTTCCCTGGCCATGAATCAAACTTGGCCCAAAGAGGTGAAAGGCAAGCTTGTCGCACCTTCACCAACCATGCACCCTTGTCTTGCCAGGTATTTTATTAATATTAAGAAAGCCCCACAACAGAAATCATGCTACAGTTTTAAGTTTAAATCAACTGGTACTCAGGTATTGCCCTTTACTTGTTACCAGGCATTACCTTTTCTGTTAGTGACAAGGTAATGTTTAGTAACTCTGTGGAATTCCATAAAAAATAGTTCCTCCGAATCCCTTGTGGGAATATTAAGTCCTTGACTCTGGTGTTTTTGCCTTGAAATCATTAGTCCATATGGTTGCCAAAGGAATTCATTTCTGCTGGCTGTTCTCTTAACCCTTTCCCCCTCAAACCGGCCAAAACCGGCAGGTGGTCAAATGTCGTCTGCTTCAGTGTTTTCAACTAATCTCAACAGTTATGAAAAACAATTTGACTGAGAAATGAACATGAGACTTATCAAGATCACATGCCCCAGGTCAACAACTTTCCTTTGCATGGGTTGGGCACTAAGTGCCCAACCCATGCCAAGGAAAGCTGTTGACTTAGTCTTAATTCAAGGGGGAAAGGGTTAAAATATTACAGAAGGGTATCAGAAAACAAAAAATAATCATCAAATGTTGTGAATTTGTCTATAATTTGCAGGAATAAACAAAGAACCTTTTTCATCAAATCTAGTGTATGTGGGCTTTTCGCAGAATAGACATCATCATAAAATTGTGTAGCATCTAAATAGTTAATTGATCTCACACATCATGCATATAAAGAACATTTCTCAGTGTGAAATCAGTTCTCAAAGACCAATACTAAGAAGTCCGTCAGTTCCCCCAGTCCACTTTAAATGTTCTAGTGAAACTAGAGATACACTCAACACAAAGCATTGACTAAAGGGCCAGCCATTTACTCATATTATTTCATGGTGACACCAAAATCTAATGAGTTCATCTTGCCAGGTAAGATAAGCATATTGCCAAATTTTAGCAAAATACATGGAGGCATTTTGTAGATATCTTGGTAACAAGATTGTGCACATCCGGATGGATGGAAATCTGGAGAAACATCCGGACAAACAGACAACCCGAAAAATAAATGGTCCCCCCATGGGGCAGACCCTTAGAAAAGGTATGCCAGGCAATTTTACCCTTTACGCCTTGAATTAAGACTACATCAACAGACTGAGTTGGCATGGGGACCATTTTATTGCAGTTTGATATTTATGAAATATTTGCTTCTACTAACATCCAAGGTTCTTGGCTTTTGTTCTGTACAAGACTCCACGAACAAACTGACACCAAGAAAACAGACTGGTCAAGTTTGGTTATTAGCCACTAGGTCTATAATCAGAGGTCAATATGAGAGCCCATACAGTAAGCATGCGTGACCAGCATTATATACATATACCTCGTCAGACGACTCCTGTTGAACAGGATCACTGGGCTTTAGCTTAAAGTTACAATAAAAGGAAGAAACAACGGTAAGGATTGACGTCAATGTATGTACAATATCTCTGCACATGTGCAAAGCTGGAGCTTGCTTCTTGAAAGCCTTGCAGAATCACAGTGCCACCAAAATACAATTGCTATACGGAGCATTAGTTCCATTGATAGACCACTTCTCCCACACACCAAAGAGACAAGATCCATAACATGTAGTCTCTCCTTCCCCCCCCCCCCCCCCCCCCCCCGATCTTCCTGTGCCAGGTTCTGGATTGAGTCAACAACTTTCCTCAGCCTTCTTTGCATACACTACACCAACAGTGCAACAAGGAAAGCTGTTGACTTGAATTCTTTTTCTGGAAATATAGGTATGCTTGTACTCGCATGAATGGCCATGTAACCAGGAATCTGAATTGAAATCATTAATGTACTTCCGAGGAGCACAGCTTTTACAATGGTTAGTACTAAAAGATTAAACTCTTTGATTCCCAATTTCAACCAAATGCAAAGTGCCCTGAAAGTTCGCCCTTTTCCCCTTGAATTATGATCAAGTCAACAGCTTTCCTTGACATGGGTTGCATGCTCAGTGTCGAAACCAAGGAAAGCTGTTGACTTGATCATGTTATCTTTAAAGGTCTCACCTCTCAATTCTCAAATTGTTTTTCATTACTGTTGAAATCAATTGCACACATTGAAGTAACATTTGGCTACCAGCGGATTTTACCACTTAACTCATTCTATACTATGGTCACAGGTCTTGGTCAGTGGTTCTAGCACTGCCTGGCAAGTCATGCTGCAGCTGCCCTTGCGGCAACTGCAGCATGACTTGCCAGGCAGTGCTAGAACCACTGACTTAAGACTATAGGCATGTTGGTACTTGAATGAAAGCCCTTTTCATGAAGAATTTAAATATGCAATCGTCGTCTTAAATCTAGGTAAACATACGGAGGAAACAGGGACTGGTATCGAATGAGTTAATAAGGATCAAAGGGTTAACACAATGATACCAGATTCATATTCTTTGTGGCCCATTCTTTCATTCAAGTATCAAGACACCTCCAGTCGCACAGACCATCTTGGTCCAGGTCAACAGCTCAGCTTTTCCCAGATGCATCCAAAGTGTGCCAAGGAAAGCTGTTGACTTAAAGCTTGGCACTACAAGAGTTAAGAGGAACAAATTACAAAGTAAGGGATGGTTCAACATTTTCATCATTTTTGAATTAGTACTTACAGTACGCAAGGGGGGAGGGGGCTAAATGGGTCTGTACACTTTGACAGGATATGGAAAATGATGGTCAATTTTTGGCATGTTTTGTGCAATTTTGCTATGATTTGGGTGGAAAATCATCATTTTTAAAGTACTAATTTGGGGGGAGGGGGGGTCATGAAATTTAGTACCCTAAGTACTAATTCAAAAATGATGATAATGTTGAACTATCCCTAATAAAAGAGTGATATCATAGGATGCGTGGTTTCGGTCATGTGATGCTATTCTGGTCATCCGATTGGCTCTTCCCCTTCCACAATGATAGAATTCCTAATTCTTCAATAATTACGGTCCGTCACAATAAGAACTATAGTATACTCCAACAATACCTCCAACAAAATTTTGGCAACAGACTGCAGCAACACTTTCAAGAAACTCACTTTGCTGATATTTTATGCCAGTGCAGGAGTACGTTCAAAGAAACTGCAAGTGTATATATATGGTGTAAATCTCCTGTTTACTCCTGGTGAGGAACGTGATACACTTGTTTACTATGTAATATACACATAATTACCAAAATACAATCAGCGAAAGCAATGCACGACCAGTGCTCTGTTTAAAGTGCAACACTGTGTGAAACTCACAAACATTCTTAGTTCCATCAATTTTCTAGACCTGTTCTTATTCCACGAGAGCACATGTGCTGGTTTGCTGTTCATTCCGTAACAGCACATGTAGTGGCTTGTAATTCGTTCTGTACATCTAATAGTTTGTCATATGTAGTAAAATTTTGCTAGAATTATTGCACTGTCAAATTCCTCATCATGAAATAAGCTTTAACCATTTCCCTCTTGGATTAAGACTGAGTCAACAGCTTTTCTTGGCTTGGGTTAGGCACTTAGTGCCCACCCCATGCCAAGAAAAGCTGTTGACCAGGGACATATCATCTTGATAAGTCTCATCTAGAACTCTCGGTCAAATTGTTTTTCATAACTGTTGAAATTAGCTAAAAAACTCTGAAGCAGACGACATTTGACTACCAGCCGTTTTGGCCAGTTTAAGGGGGAAAGGGTTTATTTCAATACCAGCAAGGATTGACATTATAGCCAGACCTATTGTCTGGAACAAGTCAAGTTTTGGTCAGGACAAGTTAAAATGCCGAGCTCTTTGAAGACTTAGCCACTGCTTGCCCTAAATTGAAGCAAAGTTGACATCTGGATAAGCAATGAAAGTTGCACATATCAGGAAGCCCTGACCACACTATCTGACCTACAATGAGCATTTCTTCTGGAATCACAATTTGAAGCAACAGTTTACAGATTGAGATTAAACACGAACACAACAATCTGATTTCAGGCTACTTTACAGGAGTGGGTTTGCCCATGTAATTACTGTTACACAAGAACTGCTGTTCTGTGCATTAACCAAATAATAGCATGCACACTAAGCACAATTGGTCGACAGTCTGCACAGCCACAACATACATGTACATACAATACTACAGCATAGCCAAGCACATTTCCTGTACAGCTGACATGCAGTGCCCCCTAGTGAGTGTTTCCACCACTTGTACTTCAGTCATCATGCATGAATACTTCAAGCAAATTCAGCTTTTTTTGGGGGGGGGGGGGACCTTCATGCACCATCATCAGTCAGTGAAAGTTACAATTAAATTGTGTAAATATAACATTTGTAGGATGACAAGCAAACACATATCATAAACATGCAGCCAAAGTTACATTAAATGCCAATATGCACAGACTTCTTCTTAGTTGCAGTCACCTACAGTGGTCCCCCCCCCCCCCCATCATGTTGTGATACCTCGGCAATGAGATATCACCTGCATTTGAAGATCTTTACTCAAAACCTTTCCTGCCTTTTATCCCTCCTGTGAAAGCCAACCTGTTTTGAAAGATGACAATTTGGTCATTCCAAAGGATGGTCTTTGAAGACAGGTTTGACACAACAGAAATGCTATGGAGGTACTAATACTTGTTCCTACGTTGCATGCACACTCATTTGTATGTGCAGGATATTGTGATGTCACGTAAGATAACTTCCTATGATTTTGCAGCTAATGCACTTTTATTAAACCCTACTCCTCCCACCCACCCTACCATAAACCTTTGTTCTCATTGGCTCAGCTTGATGTTGCTTGCAAACTCTATTCAGGCAAAAAAAATACAGATACAGCGGATCACTGCAAGTATTTAGGGTTACAATGAAGTCTCTCCACTCATATTAACCTCTTGTGGAAATTTGTCAGACGTTTCAGCAAAAAATATGTTTTTTTTTGCTGTGCTGCTTTTGCGAGAGAGAGAGAGAGAGAGAGAGAGAGAGAGAGAGAGAGAGAGAGAGAGAGAGAGAGAGAGAGAGAGAGAGAGAGAGAGAGAGAGAGAGAGAGAGAGAGAGAGAGAGAGAGAGAGAGAGAGAGAGAGAGAGAGAGAGAATTCCTACAAAAACAATACGTCTGTGTTGGCACACAAACATAAATATGATGTTTTGCTGTGCAGCTTTTGCATGTCATCGTCTCAAATTTGTTCCAAGATCTGAATCAACTCTATTTCTGACCCTCTCAGTTCTTGAATTTCAACCTTTCTTTTTTTCACATAATTTTGACTTTTACATTTATGAGTGATAACAACACCAGCAGCAGAAGTGAATCTTCCATCACATTTTTAAAATCAAAGCAACATGTTCAAAAGACCCCTGGGAGTTTTACAGAACACTGAAATTTGTTTTTAATATGAATTATGTATTCCTTCAGGGTTGCTGCACTCAATACTTTGACATATGTCCCATTAACCCAACCTACACAAAGGACACCTTCTGGCTCTGTTGTACTGTGACCAGAAATGGGTTCAACCTAAATATGAATTCAATGGAGAAATGGTTTAGTGACCTTGTAACATGGAGACCAATACTAGCTGACTGGAAAATCTTCAACCTTTGCCAACAAACAGAAGTATAGTAGTACCTGTCTTGAGAGATCCCTCACCAAGAGACAACGTATCTTTAAGACTGCTGTATCAAGACACTGTGCTCTCTTCTACATGTTATTGCAAGTCTCACAAAGGGCCACCTGTTTTGAGAGGCCACATTTGTATCTGCTCTTACGGCAGTCTGTCAAGCCAGGGAGTACTGTAAGGTGAATACACGGAACAAAACTCTTGCCAGTGCTGGCAGCAATGCCTGCGATGTGGATATGCCTATTACAGTGTGGTTGTAAACATACAGGCAAAGTGCAACAGGCAGGGCCAGAATTTTGCACAATTCTATGATCTAATTGGATTTTTGTCAATTAATTTTCTTTCTAATGAAAAGACAGGTTTAGGAGAATTTCTGCGAAAATGAAATTCTTGCCGAAATAGTAGCCCTGCCAGGCCACTAGTGTTGAAAAAGTACATGCATGTAGCTGTTGTTTTTCAAGTGGCATCAAAATTTGGCATCAAAGAAAGAAAAAAGATTCACCTCCAAGTTCCAGATTTGATTCTGAACAGTATATACAGTGGTACCTGCTGTATGTGGCCACCCCTTCTGCCAAGAAAAAGAGGCCACATACAGCAGGTGACCTGTGATCACAGGTAAATTTTACAGAGAAATTGACTCTTATGTCTCAGCCTATCACCACAAAAAGCAATGTGGCTGCTCACGGCAGGGGCTGCATACAGCAGGTACCACCGCAATCATTTAAAATTTCTGAGCATTTAATTTCCTGATTTGTCATACACACACTCCCTGAAATTCCTGGGTCGTTTCCCTGATTTTGCCCAGAGTTTCATTCGTCCTCTTTGGAATTTCAGGATCAAGTATTCTCTTATGAACCTCCTCTGGCAAAAATGAAATTTACAATTGTATAGTAATAGATACGAGGAATTTCTATACATAAATCTTGACATTTCTACAACATCTTGCAGTGACACTCTTCTTGCAATTTCCCTGGTAAAGCAACTGGGACAAAAATGTTGGCTTCGAAATGAGTTTTTGATACCATATAAATGTGGTAAGGGGTTGGTGAAAGGTTTAAAATGGTCGTATGTGGGGTAGGTAGGTGGGTGTCAAATGGTCAGGGAATGATGACATGGTTAACATGGTCAGGGGTTCTTGAGAAGGATAAAATGGTGAGGGGGTGGGAGAGGGGACTAACTAACATGGGCAGGGGTTGATGAGACCGTATTATGGTTGCAAACATATTTCAGAGCCATTCTGACATATTCTTATGTTTTTTTAAAATAAAGGTATTACTGAAACCTAAGCATCACATGACCTGGTGTCTGTGAGTACGATATATGCCAAGAGAGCGGTAATATGCAAGAGTTAGTCATCCTTTACTAAGATTTAAGAAACGACCATAGCAGGCTGTGTTAATTCAGGAGATCTGCCCAAGAAATATTTGGAAGTCAATCAAGGTTTATTATGTATGCTACATAACAGAACTATGCACCTACATCTGCTGAGGATCAAACACATTCTAGCTCATGACCAATCATTCCATTTGCAGCCTGTTAGAACAACATATATCTGGTCACATGACATTCCATCTACCAATAAGAATGATGCATCTGATTACTAGGCAATCCAATAACCAATAATAACAATGCATTCAATCACATGAAAATAAATCAACCAATCACAGCCCATACCTCTTGTTTGGCAACATGTGTGCCACAGGAGCCATTCTGTTCCTTCGTGACCACCTTCATTGGAATACTTCCATTGGTGGCTGCATCAACATTCATCATGGCTGTGGATTCTTCTTCCTCGTCACTGATACAATCATCCAATATGGCAGTCTCTTTGATTTCTGTTTCTTCTGTGTCATCTTTCAAGTTGTTATCTTTATTATCGCAATTCTTTGGTTTAACCATATTTTGAAACTGTTCACATTTTCCACTCTTCATGGCAACAACAAGCTTGGGGACCATGTCTCCATACTCCCCACAAGCTACTTCCATCACTGCAGCCAAAACAGAAAACCAACGTGAAATCTTAGTGTCAAACACAGCAAAGTCATATTCCAATGAATTACTATAATGACTTCAGATTCAAATTCCTTGTAAAAAGACTTTCATTCAAGTACCAGCATGCTTATCAAATCCTACTGAACCAAAAAAGAACACTTCCATTGGTTTAACATGGAGTAAAATACATACAACATTTCACATGGAACTGGATACACCACTGCAGTTTTATGCAATATGGTCAAGCAACAACAGTTCACTCTTGATCGAGTGCAGTACGAAAGATTGTCCTGGAAATGGGATAAAGTTCAGGATTTGTTAATGATTGTGTTGGGCATTGTGGCTTACAGGGACTTTAAAGGACCTCCTTGACAGCATATAAACTCATTCCACCCTGATAAAAGACAGAGTCAACACCCAGAGCGTGCCAAAGAAAGCTGTTGACCAAGGGCATATAATTTGGAATGATCTTCCATGCAAGTTTCATCCAAAATTTTGAAAAATAACCCCTAAATCAGTAAAATACAATTAGCAGACGACATTTAGATATTAGCGGGGAAAAGCGTCATCTCTCTCTTTTTTTTAGCGGGAGTATATTTTAGAGACCACCAAAGGTCAACAGTTTTCCTCAGCATGATTTACACACAATACAACCAAAGCTGGCTGAAAAAAAAAACTGTTAACTGAGTCTTTACCTTCGTACTGAAGGGGTCAATATTTGTGCATAAATGCAGAGCTATGATGTAAAAAAAACAACATGCTTCCCTCAATACCATTTACTTGAAATTTACAGCAGAGTGAACAGGTAATTACATACATTTTCAATTACAAATGTTTGCATAAAAGCTGCAGCTTGTTGGTCTGCTGGGACATAAAGAGAATGCCCAATTCTAATTTATGTATTTGTGGCAATGAAGACGTACCATAATCTGCAGGATTGTGATATGGAGGACACACCATGCCCTGTGACCTCAAGTATGGCACCAAGCCTGGAATATTGCCTTGGTAGACAGACTGGCCTTCTGCCATCATGTACAACTGAACAAAATTACACACAACAAAATTAGTTTAACCTTTTCATCTCAGTAGATCTACAGATACCAACAGTTTTGCTTCTTTTTCCTTTTATTTACTTTTATAGTTGTTTTTTGCCCTCTCAGACTGAGCCAATAAATATCCATCACACATCCACTTTTAACCCCCCCCCCCTCCCTTTTAACGGTGTTCTGGTGTCCTTAAAACACCACTAAATGTGGTTTTCACTCATATTGATACTGATAGTTGAGAGTACAATTCATCATGTCATTGATCCCTGCTGTAACAGATTTATATTAACTGTAGACCTGCTGCGGTCCCCTCAGTTGCCAGGCAACAGAACTATGCTTCTGCCATGATAAGGGCACTTGTTCCTGTTATCTTTTTTAAACATAAATAAATAAAGTTTTCTAAATACAGCATTTTGAATGTTTTAAAACTTTCTTATATTGTCACTTTTATCATAAAAGCTCATTTTTGCCCTGTTTAATGTATGAATCTGCCCTCCTTCCTGTCAAATTCTTTGCTGCACTCTAGGTGGCAGCACAGGATTCCAAATGAATCTGATGACCTTCTATTGAAAAGTGTAATTCTATTTAGAAGCTTTCCCGCATTTGCCCTATTGATCTCCACATACCATGAATATGTGGAAATGTGTTTCTTCATTTTCATTTCAAGTCTAGGATCGACAACATTACATGAAATTGTATTTGCTCAATATTATCATGATTATTCAGCTCAATACCTGATGTGCATTTTTAGAAAATTTTATTAAAGGAAATGAACCTGTAAGAAATCAACTCTTACATACCCACGATTATCATTTCAAAAATTACAATCACTTCCGTTGTACTTACAGAGTCAAACATCTCAAATAGTTTAGCGCTCGGCTGGTGTATAGTACAGATGATGGTTCGTCCCCCTTGTGCCAACGACTTCAAGAGCATAATGCACTGGAAACACGAAGCACTGTCCAATCCACTGAAAATACACAACACGTTATATATTTCCCTGTCTCACACTCTACATTTATTACATGTGTGCGAAAATGTTTCCATAATGCTTTCCCATGCATTTTTGTTTTTTGTTATGACAAAATATATTTCTGTGACGTTTCATACATGAGCAATGATCACATTACAAACACACATAATTCATTTGTGTTAGTCTTTACACCAATATCTTATCATACAAAATCTTGATATACTAAAACCTGTCTTAAAAGACCACCCCTGGGGACAACCAAATTGTGGTCTCTCAAGACAGGTACTTTGGTTTAGATGTATTTTATTTCAAAAGTGATTGGGGAGCAGACAAGACCAACTAAGTTGCTTTAATTTTGCTGTTTTTTATTTTTGGTTATTTCGCTAATGGCATAAAACTGTGACAATAGATATACAGTGAAATTGTATTTTACCAATGTCTCTAAATAGAACTTGTGTTTACAGTAGTGAAATCAACACTTCTCTCAAATGCCCAAAATGAAAAAACTAAAAATTTAATAATGCAAAAAATAAAGCTATTTACAGAATATTCACTCCTGTCACAAACAGGAGGTCTTCGATGAGAGGTATAAATAAAATGCACAGTTTCATATGAAATCTGAATTTGATCTGCTGATTGGCATCAGTGACAATCAGCAGCCATTGTGCAGGCTGGAATACCAAGGGCCTTACTGACATATACATCGGGGAGTAAAGAATACTCACCATACTCTAAATACATGGGTGAAAGCCAACAGCTTTTGCAAAACAGAAAATGCCCCTTGAAAACTTTCAGCCCTTATTTTTGGCAAAATTTGCTTGTTTTAGACTTATATGCTGATGGAAATATTTATGCAAAAATTTTGCTCAAAACAGAATTCCATTTTAAAACTGAAAACTTTCACCCATGTAAATATGTGACAACTTCGTATATCAGTGTGTGTTCAGAGAACATGACCATGGCTTTAAAATAGTTAATCTTCCCCAAGTTTCTATGTTGGCACCAGCAACATGTTTTGCATTGTGGGATAGTGGGACCTGTCCATACATATAGCCCTCTCCTTACAAATAGAATATGAGCCAACGCAGAACTGCAGCTAACATGAATATCCCATATTACCCTTTGGTAGAATGTAATGCAATGGAGATTACACCAATTACAAACAAACACTATATATTTATACCATATTATCCCTTTTTAGTGCCCCTACCCCATTAACCCCCCCCCCCTTTTATTCTGGCTTAGAAAATATTCCTATTTCAAAATTTTTTAGCAAAATGTTTCTGTTGTCTACCCTGTTATATGCCCAAAAAGGGCCTGTTATTGAGACAATTTCACTGCAAGTTTCCTAAGTGGCCTGGGCTCTAAATATGGATAATACGGTTTGCCATTTTCCTAACCTGATCAATCTTCTGTGTCTGAAATTTCATTTCTCATAAAGATATCATGTACTGAGCATATTTAAAGATAAATATGTTGTATCATTACAGTGGCATTAGTTACAAGACACGTACCATAGCGTCATAACAGACCACATTACATTGGTGTCAAACCCTAACTGTTTTCAACCTGGAGATCCAGGTATAAAATACATCAAAACAAAGATATTATACAATTTCCCCTCAAAATTGTATCATTTTAATAACTTCTGGAGTCTCCTAATAGGAAGACTCCTGTCAAAATCAGGATTTGACAGGTACCACTTTACAGCTTCCCCAGTCCTATATTCCCAGGATTGACAGGTACCCCTTGATACCTTTCCCAGTCCTATATTCCCATGTTGACATACCTGTCAAGAGACTAACCCCCTCCTCCCCCCCTTTTGTTGTTGTTGTTGTTGTTGTTGGTGGTGGTGGTGGTGGTGGTGCAGTAATAGTGGTCTGTGATGAATCACCAGCTAGGAACACAGCAAAATGCTCTGGTATCTAATGCTGAGAAACAATATTTCTTACATTCACCAGCTGATGAGACCCATAACCGTCAAATCCAGTCCTACATGATTTGTAGCATATTCAATTTTCTGGCCGTTCCAAGTTTTGAATGTGGAAGTATGTCATTAAAGGATATGGGGCTATTGGAAGGGGCACCTCAAAACATGCTATTATTGGCTTTTACTAGCTTCAAAGATAATAATTCCACAACTATGAAAGCAACATTAAATAACTGCCTCAGGCGCCCGCCACACATATACTTTACTGAAATCTGACATAAAAGGTAAGATGACAGGGCGGCAAGACTTTCACCCTAACATGATACATGGTTGGTCCGTAACAGCAAACTTGCTCATTGTGGTGACCCCTGGTGTCAATCAGCAATACTTGCTTGGCTATTTTTAGGTAATGATGTAACACAGGTGGTCAAGAGTTTTGGGTGTCATTTTTTTCATTTCTCTGCTGCTTATCTGGTAATATGGAATGTAAACAAATATCTGGTGTGAACGTTTGTGTTCAGGCAAATAGAAAAGGTCTACTTTCTCTACATAGAATCATTCCTGTGTTTGGCCATTTTTCTTTACATTGCGATAATTACTTTTTACTCAAACCTATGCAACTGAACTGGACTGACAACATTTATATATGCAAATCGAAATGACAAAGTTTTACTTAGGTAATAAATTGTACCATTACGTAGTCAGTACACCATGAAAAAGCATGACAGAGCTACGCCTGATGGAAACTGGCCACTAATATACAACACAAATGATTCATGAGAGTCACTGTGGCTGAATGATTAGGGCTCCCATTTTCAGTGGGAAGCGGGGTTAATACGCTGGCCAAGCCAAAGGACTTTTCATCAGTTTTCACCAGACAGTGAATGACTGGCATTTTGTATATGGCCCTGCTATGGCAATGCATATAAAGGCCCCCTGTCACCTGGTTATATAAATGCTTCAAGAAGAGCACGTCAGCTTGTGCCCTTGTCGGGTTTTTCCTGTGCGTGACTGCGGAGTGCTAAAGTCACAGGTGCTGGGCCTTACAGCCGCAAGGTACACTCTTGTGAACTACAGTACCACCACACATGACAGTCATAACTCTTACTGTCGTATAATTTGGACGAGTCAACAGCTTTCTTCAGCATGCTGTGGTTGCAATGCACCCAAAGCGCACCAAGAATCCTGTTGACCTGTACTATTATATTGTATGTAAGTACAAGTATGCTGGTACTTGAATGAAAGGAGTCTAGCACCCGTATTATAATTAAGAGCATTTCATTTTAGGTAGTTTGACTTTAGTCGAAGTTGGCACTGAAAGTGTTAATTGGCAATAAAAGACAGCAAAGGCAACAAAGTATCAATTGTTTTCTTTTCTACTTGAGCACTACTTTGTTTTCTGCCCTTTCTGCCATAAATACACCAATGAATTGTTTTATTGAAATCACATAATTTCATGTCCACCAAAGGAATGAAGTTATCATCCATGTTAAAGACATGAATGTAATTGTGTGATGAAAGACCTGCTTCTGATTAAGCTAATTATAATTATGGCAGCTAATCATCAGCTTGACCTTTCCATGCTCAAAACTGGCGACAGTACAGGGCTGTAAAATACTGTCTGCTGCTACATCTTTATAATCTTTCTTGTCAACTGTTTCTTCTTTAACTAGTTTAGTGCCAACTGCCACTAAAGTCGAATTACTTAAAATATACTGCTCTCAATTATAATAAGGATGCTAGATTCATATTCCTTGTGAAAAGATCTTTCATATAAGAAATGAGGGTCGATTTTGTGTGTGTTATGGCATAATGATGCGCATGATTGAAGCTGACATTGTGGGTGTGGCGCACGCCAGTGGGCCTCGCTCAATGCCAGCTTCAATATCCCGCGCCATTATGCCATAACACACACAAAAGCGACCCTCATTGCTTATAGTTACATTTCCCTCTCAATTTTTCTGGTCAATTACACGAAATTTAGAAATGTAATACATAGAATTCAAATAAACAACCAGAAACTGATTTGCCCAGCTTGTTCAAGTGTTAAGTTCCAGAAACCCAGGTGGGCATGGCTTATTGGAATGTGGGCGGGACACGTTATGGTCCCATTACACACAAGGTTCATGTGTTATGGTCTCATAACACACCAGGCTCTCTCCTATACTTGCAATGTTAAAACTTCGATTGAATGTAAATATTCAAGTATAGTCATGCCTATAGTTCCAGAGAATATAATGATCCCAGTCAACAGCTTTCCTCAGTGTATTATGGGTGCACTGCATCCATAGCACACTGAGGAAAGCTGTTGGCTTCAGTCCAAAATATGGCACTGACAGAGGTAAACAAGCTCAAATGTTATCTGCTTAAATATTTTTTTTTCAACAGTAACGAGAAACAATTTGAATGAGCTGTAGCTGAGACTTATCAAGATAACCTGCTCCAAGTCAACAGCTTTCCTTGGTGTGTGTATGGTCCTTAGGAAAACCATCACTCTGTGTTAACTTTTTCAGTGCCAAGCGTGACGACTAAAGTCTGTCTACTTAAATCAAGCTAGTCTGAATTATCAAAAGAATCCAAGATTCATATTCCTCGTTAAAAGACCTTTCATTCAAATACCAGCATGCCTATAGTTCCACACAGAATAACCCAGGTCAACAGCTTCTCTTGGCGTGAATTGCACCCAATGCGTGCCGAGAAAAGCTGTCGAGTCAGTCCAAAATGTGGCACTGAAAGCGTTAATTCAAGTGGAAAATTTAAAGTGAAACTGTAACTCAGTCTTCATCTAAATCATGCTACGGGAGGCCACTGGATTAGACTTATTATGTGGAGAAAGGATTAATGAGAATTAATCCCATCCTAATAGTCTGCCTGTAGTTTTAATAAGATCTGTGTATACCTGCTCTTTACCACCACCTTGACTGCTTGTCAACATCGCCTTATGTTACATGTGACCTTAACCTTTCAAGAGCTGTTGACTACGACTACTTTTTGCTTTAGATTAGGTTTGCTGGTATTCGATTGAAAGGTATCTTCATGAGGAATTTGAATATTTTAACCACTATATGTTTAACAGTAATGAGAAAACCACTGTAGCCGTGATTAGCACTTTGAGGGTTAAAATAAATGTAAATTAACAAAGAAATATAGCAAAGTCTCTTCAAAAAGTGATCTTAACTCTTTCAGTGCCAAGTTTTGGACTCAATCAACAGCCTTTGTCTGCAAACTTTATCGCATCCAAAGCACGCCGAGGAAATCTGTTGGACAATTAAATATTCTCTTAAACTACAGGCATGCTGGTACTTGAATAATTTTACAAGGAATATGAATGTGGGACCCTTATAATTCAGAACAGTGTGACTTGAATGTGTTTGACTTAGGTTGCAGTTGGCATTGAGAGAGTACAAAGGACATGTGGTCTTTCATGGCTGGTGGTATTTACAGCTGATACCACCAATTACATTGCCATGCCCATGTAGTTGACATGAACCATTCAAAGTTCAGCTGTGATTTCCAGCTCAGTGACCACTCTTTGATGCATTAATCAGTGTTTCTGATAGACTGCATTATAAACATGTTTGGTATTGTGAATTAAACCCTGAATTCTTTTTCTTTTTTTTTTTTTAACCTGAGTTTTGGACCATATAAACACGGCCCCACAGCACTGGGGTTAAGCCCCAGTTTATATATGTTCATGTAGCGTGCACACTCTTTTGCAGTGTTTTGGGTTGCCTAGCATCACCATTTAAAACACAAATGATGTTACAAATTCATATTCAAACCAAATGTTTTTCTGGGCTACACAACCAGATAATACAGTGAAACCTTGTTACAATGTCACCATTTAGTCCTTGCAAAACATGTCAGAAACCTGAATATCAGACAAATGAGTCTAAAAGCAAAGACACGTCACTTGAAGTCCCTGCAAACTTATGTTAGCTCATTGCCATTATATATGTTTTACTACTACTACTACTACTACTACTACTACTACTACTACTACTACTACTACTACTACTACTACTACTACTACTACTACTACTACTACCACTACCACTACTACAGTGCAACCTCATTATAACGCTCTCAGATATCCAACATATTCATTATAATAACACAAGTTTTAAATGGCAAAAGTTCATTTTCTTTGTTGTTTGATTCATTAATCTGACATACTCAGTTATCCGACACATTTCTTAGGAAACAGATGGTGTCATTATAACAAGTTTTCACTGTATTATTATGACAAAACAATTCTCTCTCGTCTTCTGATCATAAAGGACCACTAGTGACACATCAGTAAAGTGCAAGGTGTTTACTATGGACTGTGCCTGCTCCCCAATTGCTTTTGAAATCAACTGGAACAAAGGTCACACAAGGACAGGGTACCCCTACTTTGCACACACTTGGGACATGTCACCTTGAAAATGAGATCAAGGTCACCAAAATGTAAAGTGAAACCTCACTGAGTAATCATGGAGGATGTCTACACCTGTGGGCAACCACAGTAAAACCTCACTGAGTAATCATGGAGGATGTCTACACCTGTAGGCAACCACAGTAAAACCTCACTGAGTAATCATGGAGGATGTCTACACCTGCAGGCAACCACAGTAAAACCTCACTGAGTAATCATGGAGGATGTCTACACCTGTAGGCAACCACAGTAAAACCTCACTGAGTAATCATGGAGGATGTCTACACCTGTAGGCAACCACAGTAAAACCTCACTGAGTAATCATGGAGGATGTCTACACCTGTGGGCAACCACAGTAAAACCTCACTGAGTAATCGAGGAGGAAACCTATAACTGTAGGCAACTACAATGAAAGCTGATTCAGATATCTAATATATTGACTTGAATGACACACATTTTGTGGGACACAAGTCAAATTCCTTTGCTATTTGACTTACTGATGTGATGTATTCAGATACCTGACACATTTTTGTACAAACAGTAAGTGTCATTATAACTGAAGTCTACTGTACATGAACTTAGCTTTGTTTTTATTCCACTTGGTTCCAACAGTTGTCAAGCTAAAAATATTTCATTATTTTAGTCTACATAGCTTCTCCGTGTTAAAGACAAGTATGCTTAAACTAAAAGCTCTGTTGCTAGAGGCTTTGAATGTACACATACATGTAGTTCTCATTTGGCAAAAATAAATTCACCATCCATCTGCTTATTGCCAGGGTGATGCATAGTGCATCAATATACTTGCATGTGAGACAAGAATATTTATTGATTCAAATTGGCCAGAATGGCTTAGATGAATTGCATTGCTGTTATGGATTAGAGGAGATTAAATGAATTGTAATTACAACAGGCCTATGGCCCTAGTGCTCTGCTGTCATGTAAATAGATTCATATTCAACTGCGATCATGCTCACTTCCTGTGTTGCCGGGGCAACAGATTGATGCTTCCACCATGATCAGGGCAGATCTGTATTATATACTACATAAACATCCATAAATAACACCTTTTCAACCAAAAGAGAGCTCACTTCTAATTATTTTAGGTATCCTTTATGTTTCAAATATATGTTAATACATTTTCTTATTGTGTGTTTGTGTTGTTTATTTTGTTGAGAAAGTACTTTTGACCATGCTAAATACATAGATCTGCCCTGATGCAGGTGGCTCCCTCTTTTGCTCAATAGGTGTTAGAGTAGGACCGCATTTAGATATAAATACATCCTATTGCACGGGGTAGAATCTGCTCATGTGACCTCATTGATAATGGGGCATCACTGCTGTCATAAGCAATCAAGATTTTGGCTTCTTCCATAATCCCACCAAACAGGTAAAAAGCAAGCTCAACTGGATCATGTGGATTCTCAGTAGAGGGCTCTGTAGGCAGGCAGGCTGGGTATGTGTATTGCCATAGTAATTTGCACCTATGTAACTTTTAAAACTGCCCTACCAAGAAATACCAAATTTTTTGTGGTAAATGGCTATACATAGCTAAGAAACGCCTACATATTGGGTAACTTTTGCGGTAAAACTATTCAATATACAGTGGTACCTACTGTATGTGGCCACCCCTTTTGCCAAGCAAGTGGCCACATACAGCAGGTGACCTATCACCACAGGTAAATTTTACAAACAAATTTACTCCGGTGAGAGAAATTAGTAACTCACTCTCCAGCCATGTAACATTTTCTTCATTCTATGCTTAATTAGGTATTCATCACAAAAACTATGCCCTAGACCTACTTTCAATGCCGACCTGGTATGCCCCGTTTGTTTACATTTATCGGTGTCATTCCACATAACGTGTGACGTATAATCAAACATCACTGATGCTACATTTGATATTTATCTAAATGGCACTGCATGGTATCACTGATTGAGCCTTGTTACAATTCACCTGTAACAATGTTTAGGTCATGTGACCTATAGTGAGTTACTACTTTTCAATTTCACTCCAGAAAATGATAATTCACCCTCAAACATACAATAATTAAAGATTCCACACCATCCACAAGAGAAGTCTGCACATTTTAACCCATATATTACTTACTACTGCAGATAGTGCCACCAATAGACAATATAACTTACATTTTTATACACTTTACAAGTACTCAAAGTTATATGGTGCTACCTTGAAAACTGGGGACTGGACTTGGTTCGCAAACAAAAGTTCACACATGGACAAAGTGATTGCATAAGCTTTGTGATCTACGGTCAGCAGAGCTGACACAGACACCTGCTTCATTTGGAACAGGTCTTTACAAACATGACCTCAAGTTTTGAATGTGGACACTTTATTGGACACTTAAAATGTTTTTTCGTAATGGCTAGGTTCCACTGTTTGTCTCATCATGATTTGTATTTATTAGCCACTTGCACTGTGCCATGAAGAACAATACAAACTGACCTCCAGGCATCCATGTTATACAACATATATTTGATGTGCCTTCACCCAGGCACAGGACTGGCTCGGTGTTCTGACTGAATTCACAGCTTTGGGACAAATCTGATCACATTGTCAGGTGTTACGGGTTACGTTATCGCACAATGTGATGGTGCCCAAAACTGGCCCGGAGAATGCAACATTGACTCAGCCTCAACTGAAGGGAGCATGCATTAATGACAGGCCAGTCAGAGTTAAAAGAGACTGGCAAAACTCCAATTTCATTAATGCACAACAAAGCGTCTACTTCTCATATGATTAAGTAGGTGACACCTGGCTGACCTTTTGCCTCCGCAAATGACTTCACACTATCTGATGAAATAATATGTTTACTTTCCCCTCTGTCCAACACCTGCTGGAGTGGGAGCAGCCCCAGCAGTTTATCTCTCATCCACTTATGCACACCCTCAAAAACCTTACCCCATGCTTTCTGTCTTCTATTGTTGTTGTTGTTGGCATAGAACAGAAAAAACTTTTCTGTGCTGCACCCAAGTATCTTACATCTAGCACTGCATTACACATCCATTATTCCACAGCAGTATGTAGATTACCCCCATCCACCCAATGCTCGGGCATCATTACTTATGACAACCACAGACAGCCTGTGACCTTGTACAGAGGTAAGATCACCTAGGCACAAGGGCAACCTGGCCCTTATAAAGGTCTCTCACCATTACCATCTGGGGTGAAACAGTTGCCCAGTTGTCATGTCCATAGCAACTAAACAGGGCAACCAATGGATGGAGAGAGATCGGGGGGGGGGGGGGGGGGGGGAGGATACCTTGTTGTTGCGCCTGTTTACTTAACCGTGATTTGTGATAAGGGTAAAAAATTTAACTGTGATTTGTGATCAGGGTAGTTCCTTGTTATGTGTTATTTATCAAAATAAATACATGTGAAATGTGATTGTACTTTTACAATTTTTCCAAAAAAAAAAAAAAAAAATACTTTTACTATTTGCCTATATCTGTGATGATTATGATTAATTTGTCGATAAACGTGATAAAGATTTTGATGATTGACATTATTTTGATTGTGATATGGGCTTATGAATTTACTGTGATCTGTGGAAAGGGCCTCAGAATTAACTGTGAACCGTGATCCAGAGGGGGTATTCCAGGCCCCCTAGATGTTATATGTGTGGGAGTTAATGCCATAATTACTGCTGCTTGTTTGCACAATATACCAACATTTAACCCTCATCTCCCTATCCCCAGTCTTTAAATCCATCTATGTCATAATGCTTTCCAATTCCCTTAAAATAATACACAACACATGTGACCCCTAGTGGGAACATTACAGAAGCCTAAATATATGAGGTGCCCAAGCCATGGGTTCAGTGCCAGTGATTTCTCTCTCTGGAGCTCTCTAAATATTCTCATATAATAGGCCAGGATTACGTACAGTAAAACCTCTCTAACCGAACACCTCTCTATACTGAACACCATTTCTCGGTCCCAAATATATAAAGTACTTTAAATGTTATCAAACCTCCATATGCCGAACACCTCACTATACTGAACATTTTTTTTCCGGTCCCAAGGGTGTTTGGTATAGGGAGGTTTCACTGTACTTTTAAACAAAAGGAAGACTTGTGAAGAAGATGCCTGACATAACTTTTTTTCTGGTTTTTGTTTCCCTCATTCCATACTATGATGACAAGCATTGGTCAGTGGGTCTGGCAGTGCCAGAACCACTGACTTAAGAATATAGGCATGTTGGTACTTGAATGAAAGCTCTTTTCATGAAGAATTTAAATATGCAATTGTCGTCTTAAATCTAGGTAAATGTACGGAACAATCAGGGACTGGTACGGAATGAGTTAACATGAATAGCTATATTCCTCCATACCACTACCACTACCACTACCACAACACAAGCTATGTACTCAGCATCTACTCTCGTTACATGCATACACATGTGTCACATCAAAATCCATGATGCAGAACACAAAGAATATTTTGCCAGAAAAGCCGAGAGCTCCATGAACAAGCTGAAAGCCTGGCACATGGGGACCCAGCTGAGGTTACGGGTCAGTGCACTCCACCAATAGCAGGAGCAGAGTCCAACCAAGCCTTTTTCAGAGCTCACCTCTATATCATTAATATGATCATATTTTATACAAATCCAATCGATCTGTACGTCGACTCTTTGGTGGTATGTGTTTATCAATAATGACAGCCCTAACTCACACCGACTAGATGTATATTGGACTTCATGCAACTGTGGGTCAGGTTTTCCCACAGCAGAAAAATACTGCAGCTAAAAGGTCAACCAATGCTTCTATGTATGGATTCCACTTCACATTGTATCACACTGTATCAATAAAGCTGTAATTCTTACATTTAATTATACACTTGCAGGTTGCAGATGAACATTTCATACCCGTTTTTTTTTTCCTTCTTTTTTTTTTTCCTCATAGGAGACACAGGTATGTACAGTACTTACTATTAAGGGCGTGGTACTTTTACAGTGCTTTACACAGAAAATATGACTTTGCTCCAAACATGTCTTTACATACACTAGACTTCTTATGTGAGATCATATAAACTGTACATTTTCTAAAACTATACATCTGGAATAAGCTATAACAAATAATAAAATCTCTGTAAGTGTTGAGAAATTGAATTTTAATTGCTTCATTAAAAAAAATTAACTTTATACCTGTTTTTGCTGAAAAAAATAGCATGAACATGAAAAATGGGAAACATCATTTTTTATGGGAAATGAAACAGTACACTTCTAGCAATTAAAGTTTATTTTAAGTTTTTGGACCAGGGTTTTTGTTCAAAATGTTGATGTTAAAATTTTAAAATAAAAAAAAAGTAACATAAATAAACAGCAGCAAAATAAGAATGATCCCCTTTTCGAAAAATGTAAAATATGGTTTTGGAAGCCCTTTTTCAAAAATCTAAAATATAGTTTTGGAGAGCGTTATGTGTTCTTTCATTTGACACTATAAACCAAAATCAAATTTTATTTTTCAAAGTGCTTTTTTACATTTTATGCAAATTTAAGAATTTCAACTAAAATTTCATCACATGAATAGCTATAATAGAATTTTATATTAAGTACCAGAATCAAACTTGATGTTATAAAAGAGAATCGCAAAGTATACCACAGCCTTAAGCTATTATTTTTGTGACAATAACACAACAGAATACAGTAATGTCTGCCCACCCTGCAACAAATCATTTTCCTACTTCCATATGCCTGTGCCCTTTCTCTAGCTAGTTTTAACTGGGACTCAAACAATAGGTCAAAACTCAAATGTTTGACTCCAGTATCTAAGACAATATAAACTTGCTGGTTATGCCATTCCAGGATGACAAGGGTCAAGTGTGTGGTTACAGCAGCTGTCTGAAGGGCAAAGGAAGGTTAAAAACATAGATGTTTACTTTCACAATTTCTGGAAGACCAGAAAGTGTAAAATCAAGCCACCTCATAGGAATAACGCAAATTTTTGTCACAATTAAGGCTATTTGGTAGGTACATCAGATAGTATACCCGGCTGTTGATCCATACAGTCTTGGGGTGGTGACTGGGTAATGTTGTTGTAATATTGGTAGCTCATGCAGTAACCACATTTCAAGGAAGCTTCTGAAGCTCTCAACCTGTTGTCTCTGTGGCAGATCACTGGGACAAAGTTCAAATTGCTGGCCTGTGACCTGCCTGGGTCAGTAATTGAGGGAAACAATTTGAGGGGTGTAGGCAATAAAGACGCCATCCTAAGTAAAGCACAGAGACCATCAGTGTAATTTACTGCTGTTTTGTTTCTTTGTGCTTGGGTCTATGAAGGTCAAGTCATGGCTCAGACATGGAAATAGCCCACTATGATGGATGGCCTCTTTGCATGGTGCGACTTTATATATATATATAACCTGTGACCTCATGAACCACACTTTCTGTTGTGCAGCTAATTATGGATGGACATATGGCAGTTTAATGAGTCTGTCCCACTTCCTTCTGAAACAAGCAGCAGGCCTAGAGTGCAACCTGGTCATGTACAAGAGATCATTCACCATTTGCATCTTTAGTACAATATGGGGCCTGTAGATGGCTCTGCAGCTCCCCACCCCACCCCACCCACTGTCCTCTCCTCCCAAGAAAACAGAACAAAACAAGACTTGAGAGGCTTGACAAACACAAAATTGTGGGTTTTTTTCCAAATTTCTGGAAAACCAAAAACTTGGCCAATTTTACTGAACAAAATGTGTAAACACATGAACATAAGAGTTGTTTTTCATTCCAGTTTGTAAGAAGACTGACCATGATGATCAATAGCAGATTCAAGGAAAACTGTCACACTGCATTGTAGATGGGCGTGGCAAGTCTCTCTCTCTCTCTCTCTCTCTCTCTCTCTCTCTCTCTCTCTCTCTCTCTCTCTCTCTCTCTCTCTCTCTCTCTCTCTCTCTCTCTCTCTCTCTCTCTCTCTCTCTCTCTCTCTCTCTCTCTCTCTCTCTCTCTCTCTCTCTCTCTCTCTCTCTCTCTCTCTCTCTCTCTCTCTCTCTCTCTCTCTCTCTCTCTCTCTCTCTCTCTCTCTCTCTCTCTCTCTCTCACCTTTTTATTTCATGGACATGATTTCCAAACTACTTCAATACAATGGTGCCTGACACACAGACTGAGTTTATCAACAAGAATTAAGTGATAACTTACAGCTTTAATTTCATACTTTCCAATAAGGGTTCCTGCTCCAATAAGGGCCTCTGATGTTCTTCCGCATCTGACTGATTGTATATTAAACCAGTGTTGTCAATTTTCCCGCATTACCCAGAATTTTATGCTGAAAATTCTTCACAAAGTGTAGATTTTTTACAATGTTTAGCCACTTCCCTGAATTTTATCAATATTTTCGTTATATCGCATATTAATTTATCAATCTCCCTGAAGTTTACTTTCCATCTTCCAAATTTTAAGCTTGTCATGTTGACAAGACTGTTAAACCAGAAAATTATACACTTCATTATCCTTTTTTTTCACAGAGTTTTACCTATAATGTTCAAAGTAGGGCTCTACTCGTGACAGCTTACTTTTGGCATTATAAACTTTGAAGCACCACTTGTGCTTATAGGGATGAACAAATTATGTATGTACACATTATGCGCAAGTGGCCGGGACAGATCCCACATAAACATCTAAAATTTGAGGGTTTTTTTTTCCCCAACAACTGTGGGCGAACTTAATGACCATTCCGTCTGATTGGTTCATCAAGTATACATGTAGTATATATATATATATGTCTGGCTGATCTGACTGCTCAATACATGCTTATCTTCCTATAACCTGTACATTATTTAATATCACATCAGTCTGGTGCCCACATGCATCAATTTATCATCTTTATCTCCCTTATTATTTCATAGGATGTCTTCTGCACTCAGTTCTGGGTTGAGGAAACGAGGAAACGTAATTTTTGAGTGACTACAAAGGCATCTCCACAGTAGCAACACATCCACACGGGCTCTTTGTTTACAGTGATGACGATTCAACAATATCCCACATGTGAGTGCGGTACATTGAAAAAAAATACACGTGTATATACAGTGGTCCCCCTTTTATAAGGCCACCCCGAATGCACTGGAAAACTGGCCTGATAAGATATGTGGCCTCTCTTGAGGGGTAATTTACAATGAAAATCCCATACTCGCTGCATGGAGAAGTGGCCTTTGTAGAGGGGGTGGCCTCTCTTCAGGGGGGGGGGGCATTATAAGAGGGGGACTACTGTATATTTTGACTTTGGGCACGTGCTTCTCACTGGTTCTACCTGCCTTTTTTCGCTTATTTAAACATAAGCAATTTACATAATTTACATAAAAATACCAAGGGAAACAACAATTAATTAATATCCTGGTGCTGTTGAGTGGTTTGAACATATCCAGGCTTATTTTAACCCTTTGAGTGCCAGTCACGGCTTAAGCTGTGTTGATGAAGCTGGATTACTGTAATGATTCCAGATTCATATTCCTCATTAAAAGACCTTTCATTCAAGTACCAGCATGCCTATGTTCCCAGTGAAAAATTTGGTCCAGGTCAAGGGCTTTCCTTGGGGCCCAAGGAAAGCTGTTGACTCAGTCTGTAAATTGGCTCTGTAAGAGTTAATACTCTGAATTCCCCATACAATGTAGTGATTGGCTATTTCAATGTCATATGCTACATACATGTATATATGATTTCTACAAGTCTGCATTTCCATCAAAGACAAGTGACATGAAGGTATTGATGGGAACGTATCCTGATTATATGCCCCAAGTCAAAAGCATTCCTTACCCAAGCAAGATACTCTGGGACCCAAAAATACCCTGACAAAAGTTACAGACTCCAGCCAGTTCAAGGTCTAGTAACCCTTTCCCCCTTTAACCGGTTAAAGCTGGCTGGTGGTCAAATGTCGTCTACTTTTTGTTTTCAACTAATTTCGATAGTAATGAAAAGCAATCTGACAAGAGAATTGTAGATGGGACCTATCAAGATACCATACCCCTAGTCAACAGCTTTCCTTGGCAAGGGTAAATGGGCACTTAGAACCCAGCCCATGCAAAAGGAAAGCTGTTGACTAAGCCTTAATTCAACGGGAAAAGTGTTAAGAGTTAAGCCTCGATTGAGGAGACCATGTATTATATTAGGTCCATTCAGTTGTGTCCACCCAGTGACCTTCATTTGACTTGTGGTTGCCTTTACCGCTCTGCCCCTCCCCCACCCCACCCCCAAAGTCTGCTTCAATGATTGACAGTTTTCCCTATTATGTAACCCTAACCACTTTGTCGAGTCACATGTGTGTGTTAACTATTCTTAGCATCCACGTGATGTGAAGAACTAGGATGCACAAGGTACCATAGGTCACATAAAACGTAAAATGGGACGCTAGTCAGGGAGCAATCTCTTTGGTATGTAGCAATTCAATCAGCCATCCAATCCAATTGTCTTTAAATGGCCACGGCTGTTTCAAGTAAATGGGACCCTTCCAAGAGTTTAGGAGAACGTTGAAATATGGCTACTTATTTTCAGCTAACAAGGGAGCATTTACCTTTATTTTACTGCTAGAGGGAACCTAAAAAAGGGAACATGGAAAAAATTAATGTAAAATAAAGATCTGGGATGGACTAAATGGAAAACTATCCAAATCTGTCAAATGTAAACAATCCACGGTGTGACTCACTGTATGTATGAGTGTGTGTATGTATGTATGTATGTATGTATGTATGTATGTATGTATGTATGTATGTATGTATGTATGTATACATGACAATGCATGTGTGTGCTTGCCTGTCTGTGTGTATGCATGAGTGCATGCAAGTTCATGTGTGTATCGGGAACTCTGGTATGCTGGTTATTTAGATGCCGGATGTAACATCTCTGGCCACCAGTCTATGAGGCCACATATCCCCTCTGAGACAGACACTACCAGTCTATGAGTCCACATATCCCCTGTGAGACAGACATCACCTGTCTATGAGGCCACATATCCCCTCTGAGACAGACACCACCAGTCTATGAGGCCACATATCCCCTCTGAGACAGACACCACCTGTCTATGAGGCCACATATCCCCTCTGAGACAGACACCACCTGTCTATGAGGCCACATATCCCCTCTGAGACAGACACCACCAGTCTATGAGGCCACATATCCCCTCTGAGACAGACACCACCAGTCTATGAGGCCACATATCCCCTCTGAGACAGACACCACCAGTCTATGAGGCCACATATCCCCTCTGAGACAGACACCACCAGTCTATGAGGCCACATATCCCCTGAGACAGACACCACCAGTCTATGAGGCCACATATCCCCTCTGAGACAGACACCACCAGTCTATGAGGCCACATATCCCCTCTGAGACAGACACCACCTGTCTATGAGGCCACATATCCCCTCTGAGACAGACACCACCTGTCTATGAGGCCACATATCCCCTCTGAGACAGACACCACCAGTCTATGAGGCCACATATCCCCTCTGAGACAGACACCACCAGTCTATGAGGCCACATATCCCCTCTGAGACAGACACCACCAGTCTATGAGGCCACATACCCCCTCTGAGACAGACACCACCAGTCTATGAGGCCACATATCCCCTCTGAGACAGACACCACCAGTCTATGAGGCCACATATCCCCTCTGAGACAGACACCACCAGTCTATGAGGCCACATACCCCCTCTGAGACAGACACCACCAGTCTATGAGGCCACATACCCCCTCTGAGACAGACACCACCACCTGAGGGATCTTGTGTGATGAAAATGTAAAACTTTTTATGATAGCCTAGGGAACACCCAGACTTAATTTTTAACTCATTCCACCCTAATATAAGGCAGAGTCAATAGCTTTCCTTGGCGCGCTGTGGGCACATGCACCCAGAGCATGCCAAGGAAAGCTGCTGACAATGGGAATATAATTTGGAATGACCTTCCATGCAAGTTTCATCCAAAATTTTGAAAAATAATCCATAAATTAGTAAAATACAATTAGCAGACGACATTTAGATATTAGCGGGAAAAAGCAACATTAGGGTGGAATGAGTTAAAGACCATGGGAGCATGGATGCTCCTAGGAGGCCTCCAGTAATGGCCTAAGCCTACTTTCCTAACATAATCAACAGTATCATAGTTACTGTGTATACATTTATCTTAAAGGGTATTAATTGTCAGTTTTTCCACTTTGAACCTTTCATTGAGCTATCAAATTTAATAATTTATTCAAATTTGCTATCAGTGTCACGTTAACAACATTTTCAGTGTGTTCTTTAATTTCTACAGTTCTGAAGCATCAGCAAAATACAAGACGTGTTGGTCAAACATGTTTTGATGCCTCCCTACCGCTATTATGTTTGCCCTCATTACTGTGTTGATAGTACCTAATGGGGCACTCATGACCTTGGGAAGTGGATGTAGGAACCAAATTCACTAAATTGGCCTTGTGACCTTGGAAACTACGTCAAGGTCACCCTTCTTTGAAGCTGATCTACCCCTAATAGAAGACTATAAACATATACAAAATAAAAGCTCTATCTCAAAATATTATGATTTTATTAAGCAGAAGCCAAATTCAGTTATGCGACTCTTTGACTTTGGGAATTGACTTTACAGAAGGCTATATTCCTGTGCAATATGAAAGCACTAAGTGAAAAACATCTTTAGTTATCACACAGAAACCAAGTACACTAATAGGACCTTGGGACTTTGGTCAAGGTCAACCACCTTCACACTTCACCTAGCCCTTATACAAGAGAATATACCTGGGCACCATCAAAGTTAACATAAATTTTCAAAAACAATGCAGAAACCTGGTTCAGTAAAGTGACCTTGTGACCTTTGAATTTAGGTCAAGGTCATCCATCTTCGAATTTAACCTAGCCCATAATAAAGACTATAATCATGTCCAATATACATGTCCTACCATAAAACCTGTTTAGTTATTGTGTGGAAACCAAAACTTACAATAGTGCCTCCTTGACCTTGGAAATAGGGTCAAAGTCAACCACCTTCACACTTCACCTAGCCCTTATGTAGGAGTATACACCTGGGCACTATCAAAGTCCTATCTCAAAAACTTCTTGAGTTATGGTGCAGAAACCAAACTCTCTCTACCGACCAACCTACATGAGCAAAACTATATGCCCTGCCTTCTTTGAAGGGAGGCAAAACAACATTGCAAAATTAAATGAGCGCAAAGTATCTTAACAATTTTCATATATTTCCAAGGGTTTCCCAAAATAAGCAATTTCCAATATGTCTACATTGTATGAAAAGTATGTCCACATGCAAGTAAAATGTATATATGCTTTGTGCTATTGCATTGCAATTCAAGGTTACAAGGTGGTATGTAGCATGATCTATACATACATACATATATATATATATAGGGCTGTACAAACAGAGAATCTGTAATACTCCAAGGATGCTGTGTCTATCCAATATTGATCTGGCATGACACAGTCCATTTTTAGTTACAATATGCTGCGTGTTATGCCCTCCAACCAAACACAGAATACACAATTTTATTTCATCTCTATAAATGTGCAACTGATTATGCTGCAGAGGTTACTATGGTATCCATATACCATAAGATGTACACAGATGTATAGTACCAAGATGTGTTCTTTGGTTTAGACTGCAAGAATGTCCATATATTATTGGCTAGGCCAATACAACAGCTGCTGCACACCTCAGTGTTTCCTCCTGCGTTAAACACACAGCTGTTTGAGAACATAATGCCACTCTTTGTATCAAGTGTTTTGCCTGCATCACAGACGAAAGGCCACTAATACTGCTGCTGCTGTTGTCATGACAGACAGACCTGAGGGTCAGCAATGCAGGCAGCGACCTGAAGAATTTCTGTCACCATCAGTCAACAGCACAGAAAATCAATCAAATTTTTAACCCTTAAATGTTAAAAGGTTTTTTTCCCTGACCATCACTTATTTTAATGCTTCTACATGGCTGATAAATCATTAATTTACATACAGGTACATATACATGTATTGTACCTTTAAATTGGCCCCCTGCCAAATATATATATATATATATATATATATATATATATATATATATATATTCAAGAGCCACTTGAATTGTCCTCCAAACCGACTTCAAGTTATGTGTTTATACAGACTGCCTGCAGCTTACAGCAAGACAAAAGTTGTGCAGACAATATCCACTTCCTGTCAGCTGCAAGGAAGGTGGTCCTTTGGAACAAAAATTACTTTTAAACATAAAATTAAGGGCATGATTATAGATCCCCTGCATTTGGTGAATTTGATTCAATTTTTCCTGGAATATTAGTTACTATTCTCCATTAATTTTCCCTTTAATATTCAAATTCCCAGCACATACTGATTTTTGAAATATTTACCTTATTACTTTGACAGAAAGAAGTATTACTGAACATTTTTATGCCCCACAAATTCTACAGTTATATCTCTCACTGAAACATTCCCAGAATGCACCACGTCACCACTGCATTGTCAGGTTAAGATAACACCTTGTCTTGTCCAGGTGCCTTCTGCTACAGAAATTTCCATTCCACTCATCTGTTAGTTCTTAAGTACCATGTATGCTTTGGTGACTCCCGCTATGTGAAAACATTCATCCAACAAACTTTTACCCACTTTGCTCTTTCAGTGCCCAACTGTGACTATAAGTTAAACTACTTAAAATGAGCTGCTCTGAATCATAATAAGGATACTAGATTCATGTTCCTTTTAAAAATACCTTTGATTCAAGTACCAGCATGTCTGTAGTTATATAGAATATAATAGTCCAGGTCAACAGCTTTCCTCAGTACACTTTCAACATATTGTGCCCAAAGTACACGGAGGAAACTGTTGATTCAGTCCAAAATGGCACTGAAAGAGTTAAGACTGTGAAAAGTGCACTGTTGGCATAACACTTGGAGTATTGATACTACATCACTTCAAGGTTCCAGCATGGGTCTCCTTGACCAGCTTGGTTAACACTTTCCCCCTTGAATTGACACTTGAGTCAACAACTTTCCTTGGCATGTGATCTTGATAGGGCTCATCTACAATTCTTAGTCAAAATTGTTTTTCATTACTGCTGAAATTAGTTGAAAACACTGAAGCAGACGACATTTTACCACCAGCCGGTTTGAGGGGGAAAGGGTTAATATATCGATTGTCAACCTTTCCTATGTTTGATATGGTCAAATAAAGCGAAATTTAATCTGAATCTTGAAAACTGTTTTATCTAGGAGTTGACTGAAAAACATAACTGGCAGATTTCTACAACAGGTTCAACAATGGTTATGATGGGCAGATTTAGACCATGTACCTACATGTACCATCATCGGGATTACTGGAAGGCATAATGTGTGACAATCAAATTAGCTGTGGTGCCGTTTTGGCCTGTATAATTGAACAAGGAAATGCAGAGATGTACAGGCACATCCCTGTACCAAACACAACTACTGTATTCATCCAATAGCAACATGCTGTGATAATGCAAAGATTTCCTGGAGCAGACATGTTTTTTTCACAGAGTTTTGTGATAATTATAATGTCTCAATTTACTATACCACAAGCAATTATACTTATAATGGAATCCATATAGCATAAAATAACAACGATGAACCCTCTTCTTTCATCAGAAGCAGTTAATTTTTTTAAATATTAAAAATTTTTGATAAACCCCTCAAGATTTAAAAGTGGGGTGTGTGCTTCTATTAAGGCATGTACTACAATTGGAATGAATATCGTAAATATGTTAGCAACTTGCTTGAAATTACCTGATTAAAAACTCACAGTCATGTTCTCCACCCATGGATTTTTTGTTTCTACTTCAGCCATAGACTGACCTCATTACAGAGGGATCAAAGACCAGCATTTTCCCCCAAACCCCTAAAACTGCAGGGTTTTACATCAAAATTTAGGGCTTTACATTTGGTCTCTCCATTATATTGAATAAAAGACTAGCGCTTAAACTTTTCCAATGAGCTATTTCGCAATCCTCCAACTCTTCAGGAAACCCTTAAAGACTATTCCCAACAATGCTTAAATACCTAGTGCCCATACAGAATATGACGACCAAGAAAACCTAACAATGAACTTGATATGTTATGCTGCCCACTGAAAATAGGAAGCTTATGATATAAACATAATGTAAATCAGTGCAGTAGAACAGAAGTTATGGTCAAATAAAATTTGATGTTCCCACATTTTTTGCCTGAACATGGATTGGTCATTTCAGCCAAATATCAATCCCATAATGCAACAGTGCTAACATGGCGTCCTTACAGGCAAATTATCAACATTTCAATTGACTGCTAAGCTGTCAATGTTGGAAACAGTTCAGTCATTCTATGAGGTATATTTACTGTTCCAGTTGTTTTAAATGTGACCTGCAGAGGTTTTATTTGTCAAAATTTTTACTCCTGCTTTGAGAGGGTGTTATATCATCAGTGCTGCAATGACGGCAGTCTCCCAGCCATATTTCTTTATAATATACATGACACTTAGAACAACAGTAACTTTTGTGGTGATGTTCAGTGACCCTATTCATAAAAAAAAAAAAAAAAAAAAGTTCAAAATTCAACTAATTTTAAAAAATTGGACTGTTAACTGGGGTAACACTTGACACACTTCTCCACATTTTTTCTTTGACCAGATGTCCACTTTGAATAAACTCATAATGAAAGTGTTGAACACGTTTATAACACACTCATGCACTTTTTTCTAATGAAGAAAGTGCATGAGTAACAGTATTTTCTATGCACCAAATGCAAGATGAGTGTTACCCTAGTTACAGTTCAATTTTTTTAACTTAGTCTGAATTTTAAACTTAGTTTGTTTTATGAATATGGCCACTGACCTTCGTAGGCTTTACATCCAAATATTCCCATTTTGAACCAGTTTCCTATGAACAAATGCTCTGAGCCAGGTATATTTTGGTATATGTTCTGTTGGGTTTAACCAAACAATATTGGTGGATCATGAGTGCTGTCCAGCTGGAAATCTTTGTAGCATAATTTTCTTTACTTGTAGCATTTTTACCACTTCTTTACATAAGAAACACTCATTTTTGAGAAAATCTGTCGCAATTTTGAAGAGCTTTGTAGCAAAATTTTGCTACAATGCTCCAGTTGGACAGCCCTGATCATTAAAGCATTGAGACAGGCCAATAACAGATGTCTCTTACCTGGTGGGTTCATCAAAGAACATGATTGGTGGATTGTTGACCAGCTCCAGGGCTATAGACAGGCGTTTTCGCTGGCCCCCAGACAGGTTCATTGTTCTAGTGTGCTTGGCTTCTGTTAGGCTTAACATGGCAAGAATTTCATCAACCTGTGTACAAAATTTACAATTAGTACTATGATGTTGCCATAGTTACCACAAAATAAAACATTCCAAAGTTCAGTGGTCTCCCTAATTAAGACCACCTAATTAAGGCACTGAACAAAGGATACTGGTCTCAATTGAGAGTGGTCTTTATTAAGAAATGTTAAATCAGGATGAACAAAAACAGGACTGTAATTGTTAATCTTACTACAGAAATGGTCTCTTTAAGGATGTGGTCTTATTTGAAGATTGTACTGTAATTCTCTGACACATCAGGCCTTGCAGCAGTGCTTCATGGCCAAAGGTAACCATTTAACCTTGGAGAAGTCCTGCCACCAGGCTGTTTTGTCCCAGAATCATGGTGGAATGGCCTTGGTTATTACATCATTGGTTTAATGTTTAAGTTGAGACACTAACACCCATAACCTCTCACAGAGAAAGCTGTTTATTTGATCAGTATTAATCTTGAACAATAAAGAGTACAACTAAGCTCTGTGAGCTTATATACAGGTAACAGATAAACATTATCAGCTTCTCAGCTTAGAATAACAACTGACATACAGAAGACACTTACTAGTGCTTTTTTGTCCTCTACGGACATTTTCTCTGTGAGTTTGAGGTTAGCTGAACACATCATGGCTTCTGCTACAGACAAGTGTGGTAGAAGATGATCATCCTGCATTATGTAGCAGGACATCTTGCGAAACTGGCGCTGGTCTCGGGTCTTTCCATTTATCTTTATTTCTCCCTGTATGGACTTGGTGCGGTAGCCCGCTAGTATGTTCATGAGCGACGATTTGCCTGCCCCCGAAGGACCCATAATGGCCGACAAGTTGCCCGACTCGAACTTTCCTGATATACATTTTAGTATTGTTTTGTACCCTGAAAATACAGAAATGTGGAAATGATAAACACTCAGATTCAAGGTTCTTATATTTGAGCAGAAAAGACTGAACAAGGCCTATGAAGGCAAAATCAAGTCTGTTAATGTATGACTAGTTTTGATACGAAGATCTGTATCCCGCCAGGCACTGATGTAACAATAAAATATTGCAACTTGTTTACACACAAGAAGGTGACATGTATGTAACTAACGTCAGGTGCATGTGTACGTGCTTATCGACCACATCATAAAACACACTGTGACCATCAAATTGACATTTTCTAGCGTGGTCCTGGAAATAACAATGCACACCAGGTAACAAGCTGACTGCCAGTGGAGCCAAGTTTGTACCTGGTTGTCATGAAGGTCATGACCTGAGTGACAGTTGTAGTAATGAAGATACCTCACAAACACTTACAAGAATTCTTCAGGCTCATTGCCAAGGAAATTGACATTTGCTGGTTCTAGACAATGCGATATAATATACATATATATATATATATATATATATATATATATATATATATATATATATATATATATATATATATATATATATATATATATATATATATATATGTATGTACATATATCTTATATTTGACCAATGTAAACAAATATGTAGGATACATTAATATTTATATTAACAGAGATATGATAAAAGCAACAGGCCCATGGGCCTAATGCTCTGCTGACACCTTCGCTATATTGAAACTACATCTTCATTTCAAAGTTGCAAATCAAGTGGCTTCTGAACATATAAAAATTATGTGAATTTAGTGTCCCATTTGTCCACCAGATGGCCTTTCACTCCATATGTAATCATAGCTTACTTGCGATAATTCCTGTGATGGATATTGTGGCATGTGCCAAGACAACAATGAGAGAGTCCTTAACTTTATGTCCTCAGTGGCCTTGGGACAGAAGATCAAGGTCACCCAGATTATGTAATACCAGAGGTCCATAGGCCTGGTGCTGTGCTGACATTGCCATTTATGTCCAAGCTACGCCCAGCCATTATAAAATCACATTTTTCAACTTAACAGGTATGGCGACCTCACAAAAATACGTCAAGGTCACCGATATTACATAACATTCTAGCATCGGACATGGTCTATGTATCGTATAAATTTGGCAAGTCTAATCCAATTACTTTTCCCAATATGGAATTTTATATCTTCAAACATATTTTGGCTCATAATTTCTGTCAAATTATAGGTGTTGCATCATACGTATCATCAACAACTTAGACACTGACTTCCCCCACAATCCCACCGCATTCGGTGAAGATCCGCCAAAAAATTTAAGATGCTAGTGTTCACAAAATATTACATTTTGACTCCTATATTGCATAATATTGTAGGTGGCGCTACCAATATCAAAAGGGACTTAAGATTTTCATACATTCTGTAAGTCCTGAAAGTTATATTGGGCTAACGCAAAAACTGTGGACGGTATCGTGCTAACAACCAAAAGTGTATGTATGGAAAGACAGACAGATAGATGGACAGATATGAGTGGTCGCATAAGCTCTGTGACCTTTGATCAGCAGAACTAAAAAGCCCAGGAGACCCTCATTAATGTACCAGATGGTACTGTCAAGTTGCAGCCACCAAAGACAATACCGTACCTTATACAATTATAATTTGTTGAACAATGAATGTTAATATTCTTGTTTACCATGCAGTTGTACAAGGAGTGAATACAAGGTTCACCGACTTTGCTACAAGTTGACATAGAAAAAAAAACATACAAACCAAAAAAAAAACAAAAACAAAGAAAAATAAAGCGGTATTGTTACATTATATTATGAGCGTAACAACCTGAAGTAATAAAGCCTGTCCATGTGTTGTACTTGATGTGTATGGTCAAACACTCTTGTTTTATAGTTGTATCATTGGGTGCTTGACATGACACAGCAATGACTGGTCCCAATATAGTGTACATCATACCTGCAGCAATTTACCAAAAAGACTAACACTGACATGACACACGTGCACAACTTGAGGCAGTATGTCAGGCAGAGGCTCGAAGTCTCAAACAAAACATGCTCTCATGATTTTTGTCACTGTCCATGTTTGTCTCAAGCATGTGTCATGTATCAAACCCATATATGGTAGTTGTACAGCACGCTCAATCAAGAGTCCAATGGTCCTTGCTGCTTGTGTTGGATAAACCATAATGGGCCCTGAATTGGCCTATCCTGCAGGTGATTGGTGGGGGTTTTTTTTTTCTTTTTCGTTTTTTTTTTCTTTTTTGTTCTCTTTTCCTCCACAAAATGTTTTAACTGAATACAAGTAGCACTTGAAACATGTTTAATTGGTATACAAGAAATGTGGCATGCAGGTGATTCATGCATTTTTTTTCACAAAATGATAGTAGATCCTGCCATGATCAGCAATGGAACTAGATTTCAACTAACTTTTGGCTGACAGTAGAATTATACTCAATTATATGTATATGTATCCTGTTTCAACTGTGTGGGGGATGTTTACTAATGACAATAGTGTGTGCACAGGCATATGTCTGCTATGAGGACCACCTTTCATGAAAGACTGCGCGACTTTTTAATATAACTGCTCTTTCAAGGCACTTAAGAGTCTGTTTCTTGATTTTACCTTTAATTAAAGACCACATATTGTAATAGGCCACTTTTGGCTGGTTACTGAAGTAGCCTTAATAACGAGTACTATGGTACCTGGTAAATATCAGGATACAATGTAATTGTACCTACAAACCACACCCATAGGCGTCTGACATACCATCACTACCATTTAACACTACCCATATTGTGCCATCTCATCGCCTTTCTATTTGGTTACCTCCGAAATGTTCACATCAAGTCACAAGGAAACTACAAAGAACTTATTTCCAACACTCTGAAGTCCTGAAGCTAGAAAAAGAGTCTGGAATTTTTCAACCCTATAGAGTCCTAAAACTAGGAAGGCCTCCAATTTTCAAACTCCTGGAGTCCGGAAACTAGAAATGATTCCATTTTTCACTTGTGTAAAGACCTGAGTCAACAGCTTTCCTCAGGACACTCTGAGTCCAATGTGCCCAGAGTGTGGCCAAGAAAGCAGTTGACTTAACCACCTATATATTGACTTAACCACCTATATATTGACTTAACCACCCATATGTTGACTTAACCACCCATATGTTGACTTGACCACCCATATCATATGTGATGGGAAAAAACAACACAATTATTACATTAAACTGATTCTGAAAATTGAAAAACACAAAACAAAGGCTGGTTCCGAAGTGTGTTATATTGTGCGACCGGTTTTGCCTGAGTGGGGCTCTTCAGGGACTACAATATAATGGCTGCAATGCCATTCTATACTCAAGATGTAGCTATTGTTGTTACATCTTGTATTCTGTATGTGATGTTTGAGGTTGACAATGTAACTTGGACTCATTGTCATGCACCGCTATGGGTTGGCACACAATTTTGAGAGAGACACGGTCGACCTGTTCAAAGTATAAGAGGGTGTGCCCCTCGTGTATGTCACATATGTAGCTCAGATATGTGTGTCTGCAATGTGGGACAAAATATCTGGAAACAAGACCTGTACAAGTCCTAAATAAAAAACCCTGAAATTCTGAAAATTGTCAACATGTTGAAAATGTAACATACTGATCCATCAGCATTAGATCTCTTAGTGTTAATTATGCGAGTCGATATCATCTCTCAGGGTTAACTATGAGTCAATATCATCTCAGAGTAAGCCAGGAGTCTATATCATAAAATTCCAGATGACTGTCACTTGCTGCAAACAATTTCAATTCATTTGTAATTACAGGCAGCCAGTTTTAGTGTACATAGCAAGTCAAGTGGTGATCTGTTTGAAAATATTATGACACATATACCTGGCATTTCAACTGAACCATTCCCCATTAAAAACCTAGAAAAACCTGGTGGACAACAGGTCAATTGTCCTCTGCTTCTTCTTCTTTTTTTTTTCTTTCTCAAATTCAACAATAATGTACAAAACAACATGCGCATGAATTGTGGATGAGACCTATCGATATCGATTTCTTTGATGTGGGTTAGTCATTTAACTCATTCCATACCAGTCCGTGATTTTTCCGTATATTTACCTAGATTTAAGATGACAATTGCATATTTAAATTCTTCATGAAAAGAGCTTTCGTTCAAGCACCAACATGCCTATAGTCTTAAGTCAGTGGTTCTGGCACTGCCTGGCAAGTCATGCTGCAGCTGCCGTATGGGCAGCTGCAGCATGACTTGCCATGCAGTGCCAGAACCACTGACCAAGGCCTGTGACCATAGTATGGAATGAGTTAACCAACACTAAGGGAAGCTGTTGACTTGGTCTTAATTTAGGGGGGAAAGGGTTAACCATCTTGTGCAATTTCAGTTCCTTCAAGACTGTTTCCATCTCAAATTTACCGCCAAATTAGAAATGTAAATCACAATAAAACCTCTCTGTAATGGGACATATTCCCGACTACAACCTTTAGATGCTCATAACTTTATCAATATTGTGCTTTGCATAAAGCCTCTCTGCTATTTAGACTTGGTTTTGTTGGTCTTTTACAGGTGGCCCTGATACAGGGATTTCACTGCACATACCTTATATGTAAACTGGTACTGATACCCCACCCCCACCCCCTTCCTGCTCACCCTTTATCAATGTCAACATTGACATGCTATCCACAGGTCACCGTGCACCCTCTTATAAGACCATTGGCCACACAGACCTCCACATAGACGATTTATCTGCACAGTAAGTGTAGTATATTCATATTACCCCCCTCCCCCCCCTTTCCCTTAACAGGAAACCCTCTTTGACAAAGCCACAATTCTGGTATACTTGGTGTAGCCTGGCAACTGAGGTAACACCTAACATGAATGCATTTCATAATTACCAAGTCAAACTCTAAATGACAAAGAGCCTGTCCTGTTAATTTACTCAGAACCACCTAGTGTAATCAGATTTGACCACTGACATACTTGTAACTTCCAATCTGCTAGAGTAACTCTTCATAACAAGAGTGATACAGGTACTTGAAAGCGATGCATTGCTTTTGGGTTCCTTGTCATTTGACAGTGTCAAGTGTTCTGTAAACATCAAATCTCTGACTCTGATAGCTGTTCGTGTGTGCAGAAGCTTGAAGATTTCCTAAACATGTAATTTCTTGATAGCTTTTGTGTGGAAGCAAAGACGATTGCAATCAACCCAAAGCTACCATTCCTGATGAGAGACTTATATGAAAAAAAGTTATCCCAAACCATGGCTTTTAAATGTCACAACATGAATAAATTGCAGTCTTTAACTCTGGACCTTTTGCGCCAAAATGGAAAAGTTGGCAGCTAGGTTGAAGCCTTTAAGATGTTGTATAAAGCCCAAGGAGCCAATTTGTGGACAGTTTATTTACTCATATGGAATAACCAGATAATTATGGGAGTTTTTGAGTTGTATGCACAGCTTAATTTGACAGTTAACCCTTTGATTAAATTTGGTTGACGTGTGCAGAGCAGAGATTTACATGGGGTTGAATATTTAGGAATCCTGGGTAGTCCTTGTATATATTTTGGTCCAACACAGAAGATGAGAGTCCCATATACTAGCATGGCTTGACAGTATAATATTCTCAGGCAAGTAATTACATGTACTAACATATGGTATTGGAAACTATCATCATAATTGAATTGAGAGACCTTGCCTTCTTTGAAGGGTTGCTTGAAATTAATAAGATTTTGGCCATTTGTCCCAGGACAAGCTGGAGAAAAATTTTACTTGTCCCTACAAGAAAGTCACTTATCCACACTGAATCTGAACCCTTGTCCCACATTTTTGCAGCATGGGCTCTAAATGCCAATGTATCAATTTGTAAATGCAGACCTATCTATTCTCTTTGTTTCTAATCAATGTATTTATTATTTTTTTCAGTTTTATTTATTTGCTGTTCTTTCACGGCATTCTTCTGCATACACATATGCAGCGTGTGAAAGCAATTCACAATAACAGTCTGACAAATGACATGTTGCATGAGAGTAGACCCACAAAAGATATTTCGGTTATATTCCATACAAATTTGAACAGTGTTTATATTTAAAATGTTTGATTTTGAAATCAATTTATCTTGTGAAGTGCTGGGTTTTGTGATGCTTATGATAGGCCTGTCTTTATTCACAGAATTATCAAAGATAATCTGGCAGCTGTCTGTCATTAAAATATGTCATTCAACTTTCTTCATACCCTTCTGCTCAAGCTATTAAACTCCTCAAAAAAAAATAATCCTTGTTATTGTACTTTTTTAATTGATAATTAGTGAATTTATTTACCATAGCATGAAAGCATGTGGTGCTTGTCACGACTTACTGATTAGTGTGCCATCTAGTGTCATTTTAAGAATTACTGAAAATGCCATGTTCTTCAAGCTGTGAGTGTGAGGAGATAGATTCACACTGTTGGAGCTTCAAGATTATACATTAGAAAGAATTTAGTGAAAATATGTTAAATGAACATACAACATGGAGTATTGTATAAGCAAAGCAAAATTTGAAGCTCTAGTGAAGCTTTGGAAACATCGGTACACAAACCCCCCTATTATCACTCACTGCAATCTTTTCTGTGTTGAATTTTGATAATAAAATCACTGTTTATTTTATGTATTGAAATTTCCTTTGTGTTGCTTGAGGTTGCAAGAGATTTTCTCTCAGCACAGTTGTTTTGAAGATAAAATGTATCATTTGAAGTCCTAGACATGCCAAATAATTTGGTTGTCCACTGAAAAAATACTCGTGTTTTGGTCAGTATTTTAACAGTGAACATAACTTTATTTCTGCATCCCACAGGACCAAATGACATAAATTTTGGGGGCCCCAATGACTGTTTTGTGCATAAAGGGAGCAATATATTGCACCAGGTAAAACCCTGATGCAGAGGCTCCAAAGTAACTAAGGTTCCACCAAAAATCATTGTCTTTTCATAGTGACTACAAACCTACCCACATTTGAAACGACACAACAAATTTATGAGAAAATTAAATTTGCAAGCAGAGATTGTTGGATCCAGGACAAGGGAATTATAGACTGGACACAAATAGCAGATGGATGGATGCAAGGAGGGAAAAGGGGATTACTATATGCACCTCCTCCTGAAGGGGGAGGGGGGAGGAGGGGGGCATATAGTAATAGTATGGACACATCTGCAAGCAAGCAAATCTGTAGTTAATTGTAATCCTGCCATCAGATTACATCAATTGTAAATTTGGAAAGTCTAGCATAAAAACTTGTCCACAAATAAAATAAAATTGTCCAGGACCAATGGATAAGACTTTATTTCTGATGCTTTGAACATTTGTGTGGATACTTTTTACACAGTGTCAACATTTGGCAGTTTGTATGGCAAACTCCAAAAAGTGAAACTGAAAAGAGGAAAACTTTTAAATCCACTAAACTGGGAAAACTACACAGGCGTATGATCTCCTCAGGGCAACTCGTTACACCCACCTTATAACAGTAGATCAACAAAACAATTACTCCTTTTCGCTCAAAGTGTCCGGAGGAAAGCTGTTGACTAAGACTACTTTTTGCTTTACACTAGGCTTACTTGTATTTGAATGAAAGGTATCTTCATGAAGAATTTAAACCTTTTAACCATTATATGTTTAACGGTAATGAGAAAATGACCATAGCCCTGATTAGCACTTTGAGGGTTAACACCTTTCCTAAGTGTGGGTCAGACACTGATTATAAGTGCCCAACCCACACCAATGAAAGCTGTTGACCCGGGCATGTTATATTGATAGGTCTCATCTACAATTTCTCAGTTATATTGTTTTTCATTTCTGTTGGAGTTGTAGTCGAAAAAACTACAGGAGAAATTTGACCACCAGCCAGTTTTGGCCAGTCTTAGGGGGAAAGGGTAAAGCCAACATTATGCCCTTCTTAGACCCCAATGGGGTCTATATGTTGGTACACAATATTGCCCAAGGCATCCAGATGTCCACTAGTGACCATTGATGCAACATTATTGGTCCATCAATATTCAGACCAACACACTTTCTGGTGTATCCACCCCCCAGGCCATGTATACACATACAAATAATTTATGATTGACCTATATGCGTTTACTTTTATATACAGTTAAACTTGTCATGCCGAGAGACAGCCACACGACACAAAAGGTGGTCTGTCTAAATTGCACACACATAGACAGATAAGTTGATTGACATGAATATGGCCAATGATTTTCCGTTAAAAAAAAAGAGGAATTCCGCTTCATCAGCAAAATTTTTTTCAAATTCTGTTTCACTGCTATATATTTATATATAACTCATATAAGAAAAAACCATCAAATTCTGTTTCAAGGATGAAAAAAGTGCACAATTCCGCTTCGGTTTTGCAAAAAACGGAAAATCATTGGCCCTACATGAACCAATGTACAACACCAAGATACATGATCCATACACTAAACAAAAATACTTCAGCACACTGTGTAGCTACCAAGAGACAATACAGGTGCTCCAGATATTACCATTACAGGTGACCAATCAAAATTGACCTTTCCTACACATAGCTAAGGCCAGAAAATCATGAAAATTATTTATTAGCTCTGCTTTGACAAGTCATATGGTACCCCGTTCCCGATTGTTATCCGTCCTTGTGTTTTTAAGTTGAGACGGTTCCATAATTTTCTACCACGTTCACATGCATTAACAAAGACCACACATTTACTCATCATCATACACGTAGCAAGCTAAGCTTACCCTGCACTGTAACACTTGCACTTTATTGACGACTTCATCATGTTTTCTCTGTTTCATTGCTGAAGGTAAATTTTCATTTTTTTAAAGGGGGGGGGGGATAGAAGACCATCTGTTCCTTAAGAAATGTCAAATAACAGAAAATGTCGCACAAATGAATCAAATAAAGAAAATAAACTTTTTTGCACAAAAATTTGTGTCATTATATATAGAATATGTTGGATATCCGAGTGTCATTATAATGAGGTTTCACTGTATTAGACTAATTTCCCAAAGCAAATGTTTTTTGTCAGTTATACTGACACAAAACTGACCTGAATTTGAGTTATTAACAGGTCTAACGACATAATAAATGTTACCTCAAGTTGTCCCCACCAACAAATCATGTCCTGAACATCTGGAACAGTACAACAGACTGACTTAAATTATTCTGTGCTCTTCATGACTTTTATATGCAAATAGGAATCATACAGCATTCAACAGTGACTAATATGAGGGGTTTTTTTTCTTCGTTTTTTTTTTTATTTTATACATGTGCTACATTGGTAAATTGCACGTCTTTTTCTTTTTGCATTTTTTAATAGAGTGCAATAAGACTAAAACTATCCAAAAAGAGGGAAAAATTTGATTTTGATTTTAAACAGCGAAGCAAACAAAAGACATGGCTCTAAAAATTGTGGGCAGTACCTAAAACAACTACTTTTTCCTTCTCCTCCCGCTTTTTTTTTGGGGGGGGGGAGGGTTTAAATAAGTCTTCCCTAGCATATATAGGATCAGAATGGGACACTCATATTCAATGCTGCTTTAGCCTGTCTCAGTCAACAAGGAAGTGGCTGTATGCGAGGGATGTTAGGGGCATATCCTCTTATTAAACATGGCAAAATGTGTTGCTCTCGGCTGGCCAGCTATTCAGAAAAAATACAATGTGTTAACTCATTCCATACTATGTTGACAGGTCTTAGTCAGTGGTTCTTGCACTGCCTGACAAGTCATGCTGCAGCTGCCCTTGCAGCAGCTTAAGCATGACTTGTCAGGCAGTGCAAGAACCACTGACTTGAGACTACAGGCATGTTGGTACTTGAACAAAAGCTCCTTACATGAAGAATTTAAATATGCAATTGTCGTCTTAAATCTAGGTAAATATTGGGAAATATCAGGGACTGGTATGGAATGAGTTAAAGTGATGGGGCTGTTCATCAGACACTCTGTGCTTGCTGTCAGAAAGAGTCGTCATCTGCAAGGAAGCAGAATTCTTTATTCCCAGAAATACTAAAAGCACCCTTGGTTTTCTATCAGTTTGTCAAAACCATAGTAGCTGTTGCCTTGCAACAGGATCAGAGATTTTGGAAGAAATGTGCATACCATACATTTCATTGCATATCCTCTCAATGATACATGTCTGAAAGGTCTCAGTTATCCTCACATTGCATCAAAAGATAATTTGGTCAGTACAAGTCAGTAGTTGTTCTTAAAAGTATTCCAGGACTCACAGACCACTAAGTTTGACCTTTCAGGATGCAGGCTCCTCAACCCTTTCTCTGCTATTTTTTTTTTTTTTTTTGGTTAATTGTCTATCACGCTGAATTGGGATTCCCCAGAAACACAATCTTCAGGGCATCCACATCGATGGTCTTTAATGTAAACAAAGATGTATGCTCATTTCCGGTCAATCAAACTTTGTACTTTTTGCTGCAGAAACAAATTTGCTGTGTAAATGTGACAATTTTATTTATACATACTTCTAAATAAACATCTAGTCATTGTTTTTGGTACAATTGCCGATAAAAAATCCACAAAAAAGGGGTGAAATTGCGTACTTTGCAGCCTCAAGCTCTGTATGATTCTGTTGCCAGTCCTAGGCATGTTTGGTATCAATGGAAAAGTCAGAATCTCATTAATATCATCATTCCGCTTTAATATTGGCTTAATTTTTTATTCTTGCATACCAAACATTGTCATCTTGCATAAATTTACTATCACTGAGGTAAAAATGTAAGAATAGAAGGCCACAACATTCTCGCCCTACTTCAGTGAGACTCTTGTCCTGCTCGAGTGCTGATTGGTTGACAGATTATGCAAAAAAATGTTTGCACGTGGTGAAACATGCACAGTGCCACTTTCAGCAAACCAGCATGGTGGAGCTGATCATTCAAGCCAATGGTATTTTTTATGTTTTCAGGTCACATAAGTACCAAAATTTAGTGACATATCGACAGTAGATATTTGAAAACATTCAGAATGTCCCTAGTGAACCGCTGAAAGAAATACCGAGTGGAAACTGTGGAAAGGCAAATTTTCACCGCTTGGTTGCCTGTTCCCTTCTTGGGCAACACAGCTGACCTTTTGAAGTGCTTGTGGTAGTCACAAGGTAATGTTACACAGCTATCACAATGACCAATATAGGTCCATGTCCACCTACTTCCTTTGTCCACCACAATGTGACCATAATAATAACAGTACAAAGTGGGCACATATACAAATTACAATCATGCAAATTAAAACATTTAATGAAATTTAAAATCAGTTTGTCTTAACCATCAATATTTATAGAAACATCAAAACATCTCAATATTTTGTTGTTTCAGTCAATTTTCCAGCATTACACATTTGGAGTATTTGAATCCCATATAGAGGCACATCTGTACTGATGTAATTTTCACCCCACTGGTATTCTAAATTCAACCCTGCAATGAGGACAAACTTGATCACAGTATGCTGTGCAGCTTACAACAGATGGGAGACTTATCCATGATATCCAGCTCTTTTTTTATTTTGCTCCCTCTCTTTTTTTCAGACTTTTCCACTGGCCTGTTGCAGACTATTTTTGCATAAATAGGCTTAACAACAATATAATTTGTACCACACAAAAGCAATTTCACTTTAATTTGGTAAATCTTTTTAAAAGATGTGCATTTAATTGGTGTTTAAATGCTAGTATTAAGGCTTCCATTTCTGTACAGCACCCTCTTTGCTCCCTGTCTGGGGTTAAAGATGCCCTTTTTTCACCTTGCTTTACCCTGTCTAAAAGCTACAGAGCCAATGTCACAGCATGTTCTGCCACATTCACATTGTGCTAGCCAGTCTCTTTTACTGCAGTTCCAATGATGCTGCCACATTCACATGTGCTAACCCTAACTCTTTCTCTTTTTTTTTCACAGTTCCAATGATGCTGGCGGCAACACACATTATTTACCTCCTAACAGGCAGGGTCACTTCGTACATGGCACATGCACTAAGTCTATGTGTATTTTCCCTGCGAGAGAGGGAAGATAAATCCGGCTGTACATATACCATACTCAGCTTAATACGCGCACGCTCCCTAAAAGTGCACACACCCCATTTTTTCAAAGAAAAGACCCCCAAGATATCCCATAGTTTTCAGATGAGTGATAGAATTCAGATTCTACATTTTTTTCGGCTTTTGTGGAGGAATTCTTTTATAGCGCACTGTGTGCTTATTAAGACAAATATGGTATTGTAAATACCTGTACAGCAGACATTGTCTTCTAAAACTATGCTATGAAATGCCACCTGATTTGAAGGATTTATCTTTTTTCCAATGTACAGTGTGCAACCTCAAAATGGTGCTGATGATGGGGTCCACAGAGTGAACCAATTACAGCAAAATCACCTTGTAAATGAAGTAATATTTAACGTAAAAGTAAAGATGAAAGTGTTCCAGAGGAAGCTGAGGGACCCAACATTTGACACGAACACACATGAACAGTACAGTAGTCCCCCTCTCACAAGGCCACGTCAAGTGCACCATTAATGTCTTATAAGAGAGGTGGTCTCGTCATAGGGAGAAAAGAATACAATTAAAATACTATACTTGCTGCACGGAGCAGTGATCTCTGGAGAAGGCGTGGCATTTCTTCAGGTTGGGTGGGAGCTTATAAAACTTTAAAAGGGGGCCACAGAACAGAACTTGGCTAACACATTTCAAGCACTGAAGATACATGCATGGAAGTGTTGTAGGACACTTGACATCTGGAGAGAAGCAGCCACATCCACCTTGAAATAAGGGGCCACTTTATGATGGGGCAATGGACTCTTATAAGTGTAGTTCAATGAATGGCCACAAGAGGGCGACATCTCTATGTAGCCGGTAGCCATTTCGTTTAGTAAAAACTTTGGCGCCATCAAAGTATTCTCTCTCATTCTCTATATAAGTAACTTTCATGTTATTTATACCTCCCAAGATCAGATTTTACCGACCACAACCTGACAATCCCAATGGGTGATCATGCAAGACTGAAGACAGAGACAGACATAATGTTGTGCATGGATCCTACATGAGGAAACAAAGCCCTGGATGTTTGAATTTTTTTTTCCAGGGCAGCAATTGTTTACCAGGAAACGATAACAATCATGTCTAACAGGATGAACACCATCAACTTTTATCTTTGCATCTTTTATCCCTCTTTGTTATTTTCCAGTTAACTAGTGGCATTAAACTAAAACAGAGCTTTGTCCATTTAACTCATTCCATACCAGTCCCTGGTTTTTCTGTATATTTACTCAGATTTAAGACAACAATTGCATATTTAAATTCTTCACGAAAAGAGCATTCATTCAAGTACCAACATGCATGGTTCTGGCACTGCCTGGCAAGGCAGCTGCAGCATGACTTGCCAGGCAGTGCCAGACCCACTGACCAAGGCTTGTTACCATAGTATGGAATGAGTTTAATATATATAAAAGGAAACAAAACACAAACTTACTCCAGCATCACGGACGAGACGTTTTAAGGCACAAAGTGGACAAATTATGAATTTTACTCTTTAATTGATGCATTTTTAATCCAGAGAAACTTGCATTAACATTTTAGTATTTTTTTCAAGTACAAGATACAAGTCACATTTTCTCAAAGTAAATATGTATGGAGTGTTTCCACATCACCATGGCAACAAATGGGCAGGCCAAGCATTCAATATTGTACTTCACCATGTTCCCATTTCATAGAAAGACATTGTGTGCTGGTCAAATTATAACAGACAAAACCTGAAAAGGAAAATACATGGTGCAGACGAGGCAGTGCTTCTCAATTTTCTACAGAGAACATTCATGTTTTCCACACAAAAAGAGGAATTTTCTTATATCATGTGCACATATAATTTTTTTTTTAAATGTTAGATAATAACCATATTCATAATAAGCTAATTATTCAAATTATAAAAGTTGCAAGATGACAAAAATCGGCCTTTATCTCCTCTACACATATGCAATGGAGATAATAAGTATTTTTGTAAAATAGAGTGCTGTTATCCAGGCATATAATACAAATAGTTCCTTAACTAACCCTTTCAGTGCTCCATTGGAGACTGGGTCAACAGCCCGCCACGAAGCACTTTGCCGGATGTCAAAACTTTTATTTTGTTGGCCATTTGGGTCTGAAACTATGAAATTTCTGGAGGCCCAGGACATGTCTTTTCAGCCCATATATATATATATATATATATATATATATAATTATTATTATTATCATATCAGATAGCAGACAATGTGTCAGCCCAAAGTCATTTTTGTCAGCCTGCAGCCAATAACTTTAGTCTATGCCTGTTTTGGGTGCATGCCCAAACTGTACAGGGACCGCTGGTACCATTAGCCAAAGCTATTATTTCATTCATTTGGCTAAAGAAATTTTCTAATGGCTAGTTTACTTTAACATGAATTACAGAAGAGCTAAGTTGAATTCTGCAGTGGTTACTCTGATTTTTTTCGACTTGGCAATAAATTTTGACGGCCTAGACCTGTGCCTGCATGGCAAGGAAAACCATTGCCTGGGACCTCTCCTCTTTCCTCTGGAAATACAGGCATTCTGGTTCTGAATAAAAGTTCTTTTCATGGCTGAAGAGTTTGAATCTAGAATTAAATCAAAATGCAATCAGAGATTGCTGGATCCATGCCCCCCTCCCTCGCCTCATTTATAACCTTGTTGATCACAAGTCTCATTTTGGAATGACTGCGGTCAATAAAAATAGGCTACCACTGTGACCCAGATCCTGCACCTAGTGACCTAGTTTTGTCTAATGACACACCTTTAGATCAAGATATATGTGTGCATGAAGTTTCAGTGAACTAAGTTAAAGGTAATAGGAAGCGGGCAGAAAAAGTGGGCCACTTTTTACTTCCTGGGTGGGGCTATTTAGCTGTGATGTCACCCTACAATGGTCATGTGATAATGAGCTTCTTTTTTCATATCTGTTTGTGGGCAAAAATGCTGTCCAGGATGACATTGGCTGAGACGGCACCCACTTGAGCTGACAAGAGATTATGTATACTGGTCAGTCCCGTGCATATGATTAACATACAATTAGCCATCTGGTGGTAGCAGCACTTCTCATTCCCTTTAAACAGTAAAGGAATTATAGCCCAGACACGATTTTATAAGGACATGTCACTGTGACCCAGATAATTGACCAAGTGACCTACTTTTGTTGCACGAAACACCCTTATGTACCAAGATGCACCTGTGTGTAAAGTTTCATTAACATAAGTTGAGGGACAGCGAATTATAGCCCGGACATGAATAATGGATGGACAGACGGAAAAGCAATTTCTATATGCCCTTCATCTGGCAGTAGGGGGTCATAAATATTCAACTGAATGCAACATTTATTGTGATAAGTTATGGAAAAGTACAGATAAGCAAGCCCCCAGAGAACTGATAACCCACCATACATCTTACCGCATGAAATATGAAATGTACACATAGATTTAATCAAACTTTCTTTGAAAGGAATGTTTCATGGATTCTAACCATGTTGTAATGGTAATAAACCTTATTTATTATAGTCCTACCTGCATACATATGCTTCTCAATGGGTCAATAAAAATTTTATGATGTTTGTACAAGTTTAACCTACAAAATATATGTGGGTAAAATGGTGCCACCAACTTTTTCATATCCATGTTTGTTTGCAGTTATGGACATCCAAAATTAAAACCAAGGTGCTACGTGGCTGCTTCATTTTTAATGAGTAACTGACAGGGCAAGGCCAAAAATTATTGAAAACCCGGACAACTGCTGACTCAAAAGCCTGACCGGTTTCGCCAGTGGTCTGGTTGTACATCGGAGGCTAGAGTTTAACGGCAGTGCATGCATGCTTTATATAGTGGGTGCGACATACACGTGACTTACGTGCAGATGTATGTTCATACGTGCACGTGACATGACAAGCAATGTTTTTAACCTTTCCTTAAAGAAACCTTTGTAACCTTCTTACAGAATAGAAATTACAGGGTTTCAGAATTATAGGACTTTCGATGTTTTTTAAGGGATTATTTGTACTTCAAAATGTGGATTATTGGATCTTTCTTCTATTTTAGGATTAAAAGATTATAGACATATTAAAGTATTTTAGGATTTCTTGCAATTTTATACAGGATTTTTTTAGGCAAATCGTTTGGATTATTGGACTTTTAGACCCCCCCCCCAACAGGGCCCCTTTATTACACTGGAAACATTTTTAAAAAGTAGATATCCCTTTAATGCCAGCATTGACTGAAGGGTCCGCCATTTGCTCAAATTAGATCATGGTGACACCAAAATCTAACCAGTTCATTTTTCCAGGTAAGGCAAGCAGCAAAGCTGAGCAAAATACATGGAGGCATTCTGTAGATATCATGGTAACAAGAAGGTGCACATCTGGACAGACAACCCCAAGACAGAAAGGCTCCCCCCCCCCCATGGGGCGGACCCCTAAAACTGGTTGCACCAATAAGCATACATTTAGCCTGTTCTTGTATTTACTTAGCGCTGGAGACCTTGATATGTTAGTCCCAGTCGCTAACCATATAATGCTGAGTATGGATATGTAGCTAGTATGTCATTGTCATTGCCAATTTTCTTTTTTGTCTTTATACCTACATGTGTGTCACTTTACTGCTGTAAATCCAATGTACACTTGTATACAGAGGCAATAAAGTTTATCTTTATCTTTATCTTTTTTACAGATGTGTGTGAGGTCAGAGGTCACAATTTCCCATCACAGGGCTGGCTATTGAGCAATTACAGTAAAAAAGCTACAATCACTCTACCATTTTATATATAATTTTTATGTGATGTAAACATTGCTCAAAAGGGACTCACATACTATCTCCTCGATATGTATACATATTAAATCTCTTTCTTATGACAGTAATAAGTTTACTTTCTGTCACTCCACAACTAAGATAGGCCTAGGCCTTTGATTATGTTATATTTTTGCACCCGAGTGTGTGTGAGAAAGTTGTGCATGCACATGTGTATCTTGCAAGAAACAACACGACCACACGACATCACAACATGTAGCAGAAGCACACATCTCCTCTTTATTGATGTAGCTACAGAAAATAAGCCTTCATTACTCCTGACGAACACTCCTCTTCAGCCAAAATATATGCCGGGAGGGGGCTCCACTTCTAACTGACTCAGTTGGCTCTGCCTTTTCTTGCTGTCATTATTTGTGCACAGTTTACATACAGGCCATACAAATGTACACATATTTCAATACTATTGATTTGCTGATTTGTAATGCAAAAAAAAAAAAAATATAAATATATATATATATACAGTGCTCCCTCTTTATAACGCTGGTGTTGGGGTCCACAGGGTACACCGTGTTCTAGCGAAACCGCCTTATAACAGAGGGACTTTTAACATAGAAGTAATGGGAAAACTATTTCAGTGGGAGCCATGGTACACACCATGTTATATCAGAAACCGCCTTGTAACAAGGGGTGTTATAAAGAGGGAGCACTATATATATATATATATATATGCATAGTATGGCTGGCTTATATTCTCCTGGGCCACAGTTTGATTAGCTCTAGTATACAACAAGCAGTCAATTCCACTGACTGCTGAGCACAGCTGTGTAAAGAAGCCGAAAGCTTCCACAGCAGCTCATATGACTGCTTATCATACTCACAAGACAAGATCAATCACAAAATGGGTGTGTACTATGTGCACCTTTTTCTGGCTGCACAGAGAACCAGGCTACATGTGGAAACTACACTAACACCACATAACAGGGGAGAGTAAGCATGGAGAATTCTTGTGCCCAGAAAAGAAGGCGCCTCATAGAGTCAGCAAAGCTTGGCTTACATATTCCCAAGGCCTACCACTGGAATCTGCAACTTGATAATGATATAACATGTATGTGAAAAAATGCAAAGTCCTTGTGGTAAATCTAAGTACATAGCTGAAATGTTCATATAAGCTTTCTTACCACAGCTGCAAAAGTAATCATAAGCAAATGGGAAAACATGTAGACACACATTCAGCTGCAGGAATTTTGTGTACTGGGTCGTGTATTCCTCTGAAGACCCATAAAATAGGTGACTATGAAGTCTACTATTGTCAGTATGGTTCTGAAGGAAACTAAGAATTTTACCAAGCAACCTCCTTATAAAGCATTTGGCTGATTTCATACATAGCACATTGAAATTTCTTTTTCAGACAGAACACGCAACATTTATTTCATGGTGTCGATTAAACCTTTTTCTCTTAAACTGGCCAAAACCAGCTGGAACTCAAATGTCATCTGCTTCAAAGTTTTCAACTAATTTTAACAGTAATGAAAAACCATCTTACTAAGCACTGTCCATAAGACCTATCCAGGTAACATACTTCAGGTCAACAGCTTTCCTTGGCATGGGTTGGGCACTTAGTGCCCAAACCATGCCAAGGAAAGCTGTTGACTCAGTCTTAATTCAAGGGGGGGGGGGGTACACACCAAATCAAGACAGAAGGTGCAGAACTTCATATTCTTGCATTTTTTTTAACATTTTATTAGGCAAGACATTCCTTAAAGATTTTCATCAACTGCAAATGTACTTATTTTTTACATTTCAATTTTCATATTTTTTTGCACTTCAGGCATTCACATGAAATTTTAACCCTTTCCCCCTTGAATTAAAACTGTTGATCTTCAAAGCTAGTTAACAGCTTTCCTTGGTAAAGAGACACAGGACTCGTATCATGGGAAGCTAAACACTGACTTGGTCTTTTCCCTTCATCCAAAAAAGGGATGAGGTTAAAAATCAACATAGCAAGATCACCACAACTAATCATTTTATCTTGTCTGCATAAAGTGTGCCCATCTTGCCCCGTCACCTTGTCATTCAGGTCACCTTCAGACTGATACCTGTACAGTACACAGAACTTCAATTTTTCACAGCTGATCACAACAATATACATGCTAATCTGAAGTATATAATGTTAAATGGTACACATTTGTCATCAAAAGACACTTCATTCAAGTACTGACATGACAGTTTACAAATCAAGGCAGCCTCATATACATGTACTAAAAATAACATCAGTCTTTCACATGCGCATGTGGAAAAAGGCAGACTACACATTGACAGTTCTAAGCATGTCAACATACCAGACACTGTACTACATGTACTTAGTCTGAAAGCCATGCAACACTGATGTAACAATAGCAATATTGATCACTAATGGGTTGTTTCCTCAGCTCATTATTTATAATCCACTTTATGTCGGGAGAATCTACCTGGAACATGTTGCTACAGACACAGGTAAAAGCTGTCATGGCAACCAGAACTGTTTCCATTTTGAAACATCTGACATCATTTTCAACTAATTTCAATAGCAATGAAGAACAATTTGACTGAGAATTGTCTACAAGACAGATCAAGATAACATGCCCCAGGTCAACAGCTTTCTTCGGCGTGGGTTAGGCACAAAGTCAAAGCTGTTGACTCAGTCTTAATTCAAGAGGGGAGGAGGGTTAACTGATGCAGAAAGGCAGACAAAGTAATGTATAGTGCATCTGCCCGGGGGAGGAGGGGAGTCCATCAGCAGAGACGCTGAATATATACTGGCACATACTGCATTTCTGCTTCATATTTGTAACAAGGAGTGCAAAGACAACAATTTCAACACAACATGAACACTGATCTTTCTATGCACTTACCTGCATTACAATCCCATATGTTTTTAATGCCTGTGGAGAGAGGGGGAGAGAAAGCAGAGACTTGTTAGTAGAGCAAAGCCAACCACCTTCAGAATACAGTAAGTTCAAGCTTTTAACTGGGAACCTATTTCAAAACACAGACCTGTGTGTTTGTCCTTTTTCCACATTCATCCTCTCATTGTCATGATTGTGTTCATAATTTCCAGCATGCAGTTACCTCCAAATTTATTTCTGGTAAACGAAAAAAAAGACATATACTGGTCTGTTCAGCATGCAAAACATGCGGCATCCCTGGTACAAAGTTGGCTTTGTTGCCTGCAGATGGCACTGCAGGTAGCTTACCCCCTGGTATCCACCTGTTCCAGGTGAAGACACCTGGGAGATTAAAAAAAAAGCCTGCTTCATTCATTGGTCGAAAATGCCCTGTGATATAAGAAGCAGGTGCTGCCACCATGCAGATTAGTGTAACTGACAATCCTTTAAAAACTGACTTTAACTCATTCCATACCAGTCCCTGATTTTTCTGTATATTTACCTAGATTTAAGACAACAATCGCATATTTCAATTCTTCATGAAAAGAGTTTTTGTTCAAGTACCAACGTGCCTATAGTCTTAAGTCAGTGCCAGAACCACTGACCAAGGCCTGGGACCATCGTATGGAACAAGTTAAATACTGACTTAAAGACAACCATGGGTGGTATAAAATGATAAGAGCCCAGACGGTTAAAACTGTCAGTCTTGACAGGCGATATGGCTCAACAATACTGACCAATGGGAAGCTGCCAGGGCCTTGCCATCACCTGCAGATGACTGTCACCCAATGGGCTGGTATGTGACAAAGGTATGTGTTTCCACCTGGCAGTCCTCATATTTCCATGATCATGCCCCTTGTCTCACCTCATGTCCTAAATTCAAAATATACATGTTCTCGCAGGAAACTCTACAAGTAACTTCAGGATTTCCTCTGACCTTCCACAACCTAACTCTAATGTAGTGCTCAACACATGCAACTTTTTCCCCCGTCGGAAAACCAGAAGTACATGATGTCATTCACTTATTTCTTTTTGTCAGTGAGAATACTGTCACGTCAGTCACTCCACTTCCATCATACAGTCTACATACGCTATGCCAGAAGATGCTGGTGAAAGCTGTCGACTCAGTCTCCAAACGAATAATTGTTAACCCCCTGTACTACATATACAGATATGTACACGTGGTGATTTAACATGCAGTTATACACTTCTGTAAGGACACCTTGGCCAGCTTTTTCACTATTAAGTTTTGACCGAGTCACTGGCCTCACTTGACATACATTGGGTGCTTCTTCTTGTCGCTGTAACCTGATGCTACATTCACATTGGAAAATACATGTCACATATCTAGCTTAATTGCTCAGGTAACCATGTATAACTTTGAGCACAAACCTACATTTAAAGTTTATATTTATCATTGAAAATGAGAAATTGGCTAAAACGCAAGTTATATATTATACTCAGCATTCCAGTAATACTGGCTCAATGTTACATGACATGTAAAACCCTTGTTAACTGCTTGTCAATCAGTGGGGCCTACATTTGGGCTGTAATACACAGTTTGGAGTTCATAACTTTTCTAGTTATGTTTAGTCAGTGAACACTACCCATAGAACAGCCTGATGACTCAAGGCCTCACTGAGCTTCAAAGGGAAGGGGCCACTAGGGGCTCTGTATTTTATGTGACATAGGATCACTCTTTTAAATTTCCTGTTATGTGCCACTGGGATAAGCTTCTGACCAGTGTCCCTGTCTGTACTATTTCATGATTACATAACATTGATACTGAACAAAAATTAACTTTGTCTTGTATATGATTCAAAGATTTAATTCCTTGAAACCTGGGGTGGCACCCCCAACCCATCCTGACAAAGATGGACACTGACACAAGCCAGAGATCACAGGACAGCCACATGACATATTTCATTCCTGTGCCAGATTTTCATTTCACCTGAAACCCTTCCTGTGTCATAAAGTTTGTAGAGTGTTACCTGAGTACCTTGCTGCACTCCTTTGCCAGACCAGGAAAAAGATACATGTGAGATCAGTGCAATTGCACTTGGCAACAATTTGTAGGGCATTCTTGTTATGAAGCTGGTACAAGGAGCAGTATCTTTTTGGCCAGCCTCAACTTTTCCATTGCCAACTGCGACTTAAGTTGAAGTACTTAAGAAAAACTAGAACAGACTGATTTTCCAACAGAAAATCAAATGTCTCCCGGTGGAACACTTACGTCTCTGAATAAGCTACAGGTGATAACAAATTACAAATGACCCAAGTTTCCCTGAAAATTACAATCCTATTTTAGCTCTCGCCCAGATACATTACTCTAGCAATTTTCATCAAGTTCTTCAAGACTTATTGCACAGAAACCAATTTCACATAAGTGACCCTGTGACCTTGAAAATTAGGTCAAGGTCACCCAAATACAATCCCAACCTTGCTCTTACCTTGATACATAATCCTACCAAGTTTCATCAAATTCCATCAAGTTCTTCATGACATATCAAATGGAAACCAATTTCACATAAGTGACCCTGTGACCTTGAGAATTCGCTCAAGGTCATCCAAATACAATCCCAACCTAGGTCTTGCCAAGATACATAATCCTACCAAGTTTCATCAAATTCTGTCAAGTCCTTCATGACTTATCATACGGAAACCAATTTCACATAAGTGACCCTGTGACCTTGAGAATTAGGTCAAGGTCATCCAAGTACAATCCAAACCTAGGTCTTGCCAAGATACATAAGCCTACCAAGTTTCATCAAATTCCATCAAGTTCTTCAAGACATCGCACGGAAACCAATTTAACATGAGTGACCCTGTGACCTTGAAAATTCGCTCATGGTCATCCAAGTACAATCCAAACCTAGGTCTTGCCAAGATACATAATCCTACCAAGTTTCATCAAATTCCATCAAGTTCTTCAAGACATCGCACGGAAACCAATTTCACATGAGTGACCCTGTGACCTTGAGAATTCGCTCAAGGTCATCCAAATACAATCCCAACCTAGGTCTTGCCAAGATACATAATCCTACCAAGTTTCATCAAATTCCATCAAGTTCTTCATGACTTATCGCAGAGAAACCAATTTCATATAAGTGATCCTGTGACCTTGAAAACTAGGTCAAGGTCACCCATATACAATCCCAACCTAGGTCTTGCCTAGATACATAATCCCACCAAGTTTCATGAAATTCCATCAGGTTCTTCAAGACTTATCGCACGGAAACCAATTTCACATAAGTGACCCTGTGACCTTGAGAATTTGCTCAAGGTCATCCAAATACAATCCCAATCTAGGTCTTGCCAAGATACATAATCCTACCAAGTTTCATCAAATTCCATCAAGTTCTTCATGACTTATCGCATGGAAACCAATTTCATATAAGTGACCCTGTGACCTTGAAAATTAAGTCATGGTCACTCAAATACAATCCAAACCTAGGTCTTGCCTAGATACATAATCCTACCAAGTTTCATCAAATTCCATCAAGCTCTTCAAGACTTATCGCGCGGAAACCAATTTCACACTAGAACAGACTGATTTTCCAACAGAAAATCAAATGTCTCCCGGTGGAACACTTATGTCTCTGAATAAGCTACAGGTGACAGCAAATTACAAATGACCAAGTTTGCTTGAAAATTACAATCCTATTTTAGCTCTCACCTAGATACATTACTCTAGCAATTTTCATCAAGTTCTTCAAGACTTATTGCAGAGAAACCAATCTCACATAAATGACCCTGTGACCTTGAAAATTATGTCAAGGTCACCCAAATACAATCCCAACCTTGGTCTTACCTTGATACATAATCCTACCACGTTTCATCAAATTCCATCCTGTTCTTCATGACTTATCGCACGGTAACCAATTTCACATAAATGACCCTGTGACCTTGAGAATTAGCTCAAGGTCATTCAAATACAATCCAAACCTAGATCTTGCCTAGATACATTAGCCTACCACGTTTCATCAAATTCCATCAAGTTCTTCAAGACTTATCGCATGGAAACCAATTTCACATAAGTGACCCTGTGACCTTGAGCATTCACTCAAGGTAATCCAAATACTATCCCTGCCTAGGTCTTGCCAAGATACATAATCCTACCAAGTTTCATCATATTCCATCAAGTTTTTCATGACTTACCGAACGGAAACCAATTTCACATAAGTGACCCTGTGACCTTGAGAATTCGCTCAAGTTCATCCAAATACAATCCCAACCTAGGTCTTGCCTAGATACACAATCCTGCCAAGTTTCATCAAATTCCATCAAGTCCTTCAAGACTTATCGCATGGAAACCAATTTCACATAAGTGACCCTGTGACCTTGAGAATTCACTCAAGGTCATCCAAATACTATCCCTACCTAGGTCTTGCCAAGATACATAATCCTACCAAGTTTCATCATATTCCATCAAGTTTTCATGACTTATCGAACGGAAACCAATTTCACATAAGTGACCCTGTGACCTTGAGAATTCGTTCAAGGTCATCCAAATACAATCCCAACCTAGGTCTTGCCTAGATACATAATCCTGCCAAGTTTCATCAAATTCCATCAATTCCTTCAAGACTTATCGCATGGAAACCAATTTCACATAAGTGACCCTGTGACCTTGAGAATTCACTCAAGGTCATCCAAATACTATCCCTGCCTAGGTCTTGCCAAGATACATGATCCTACCAAGTTTCATCAAATTCCATCAAGTTCTTCAAGACTTATTGCACGGAAACCAATTTCACATAAGTGACCCTGTGACCTTACAAATTAGGTCAAAGTCACCCAAATACAATCCCAACCTAGGTCTTGCCTAGATACATGATCCTACCAAGTTTCATTAAATTCCATCAAGTTCTTCATGACTTATCGAACGGAAACCAATTTCACATAAGTGACCCTGTGACCTTGAAAATTAGGTCAAGGTCACCCAAATACAATCCCAACCTAGGTCTTGCCTAGATACATAATCCTACCAAGTTTCATCAAATTCTGTCAAGTCCTTCAAGACTTATCGCACGGAAACCAAGTGTTGAAGAACCTGAACAACAACAACAAGAAGAAGAAGAAGAAGCGGAAGAAACGGGCACTAAACCAATATGTCCCCCGGCTTCCACCGGGAGACATAATAAGTGACCCTGTGACCTTGAGAATTCGCTCAAGGTCATCCAAATACAATCCCAACCTAGGTCTTGCCAAGATACATAATCCTACTAAGTTTCATCAAATTCCATCAAGTTCTTCAAGACTTATCGCACAGAAACCAATTTCATATAAGTGATCCTGTGACCTCGAGAATTAGGTCAAGGTCACCCAAATACTATCCCAACCTAGGTCTTGCCTAGATACATAATCCCACCAAGTTTCATCAAATTCCATCAAGTTCTTCAAGACTTATCGCACGGAAACCAATTTCACATAAGTGACCCTGTGACCTTGAGAATTCACTCAAGGTCATCCAAATACAATCCCAATCTAGGTCTTACCAAGATACATAATCCTACCAAGTTTCATCAAATTCCATCAAGTTCTTCATGACTTATCGAACGGAAACCAATTTCATATAAGTGACCCTGTGACCTTGAAAATTAAGTCAAGGTCACCCAAATACAATCCCAACCTAGGTCTTGCCTAGATACATAATCCCAACAAGTTTCATCAAATTCCATCAAGCTCTTCAAGACTTATCGCACGGAAACCAATTTCACATAAGTGACCCTGTGACCTTGAGAATTCGCTCAAGGTCATCCAAATACAATCCCAACCTAGGTCTTGCCTAGATACATAATCCCACCAAGTTTCATGAAATTCCATCAAGTTCTTCAAGACTTATCGCACAGAAACCAATTTCACATAAGTGACCCTGTGACCTTGAGAATTAGGTAAAGGTCACCCAAATACAATCCCAACCTAGGTCTTGCCTAGATACATAATCCTACCAAGTTTCATCAAATTCTGTCAAGTCCTTCAAGACTTATCGCACGGAAACCAAGTGTTGAAGAACCTGAACAACAACAACAAGAAGAAGAAGAAGAAGCGGAAGAAACGGGCACTAATCCAATATGTCACCCGGCTTCCACCGGGAGACATAACTTCTCTCAGTTATCAACAGGATGTATACTATATTATTCTTTGTAAAAAGGCCTTTCATTCAAGTACCAGCATGCCTACTCCCATACAATATATTGGTCCAGGTCAGGGCCAGAATTTCGCAAAATTTTGCGAGAATCTATTTGGATTTTTGTCAGTTATTTTTCTTTTTAGAGAAAGACAAGTTTAGGAGAATCTTCACGAGAATGGATTCTCGCCGAAATTCTGGCCCTGCAGGTCAACAGCTTTCCTCCACATGCTTTGGGCCCAATGTGCTCAAAGCATGCGGAGGAAAGCTCTTGACTCAGTCCAAAATGTGGCAGTGAAAGAGTTAAAGCCTTTAAAGTGATGTCTAAAACCAGTTGTCACTGCCTGGATTCTCAGGTAAAATTCCCCTTTCACTTATAAGACTTAAATGACAGTTAAAGCAACCCTAAAGATGACCACATGCTGCACAAAGGTGGCTCTGAGCTGCAAATATCACCCATGAACTTCAGCACCATAAATAATTTTGATCACATTGGACTCAAATCGTAGCAATTGTAACACTGCACGGTTTTTGCAATTTATATATGACCTCTAAAGGTCCAAGGTCAATGTAGTTTGGACCTTTGAAAGTTTCATCCAGTCATACCTAAGCCAATTTCCACCCAATTCTAAACATTTTAGACTCAAATTGTAGGTATTGCAACATTGCACATTTTTGTAAGAACCTGTAACCTCTCAAGGTCATCTGGCCCTTTGAAAGTTCCATCTTGCCATAACTTGGTCAATTTTCATCTGATTTGGCTCATGTTGGGCTTCAATTGTGGGTATTTTAACTGTACATTTTTGCAATTTACATGTGACCTGTAAAGGTTGAAGGTCAAGGTCATTTGGACTTTGCAATTTTCATCCAGCCATAAGCTTAATGGAATGTGAAGTATCACAGGACAAAAGTTGTAGCCCGTAATATTTACAACTTTTGAAGGCATACAGAGATTTGCTTGAAAGCAAATCATCTTTTCTAGTTTTTCTTGGTTCTTTTTTTCAGTATTACAGATCTTTGAAGCACTTTGCCTACGTTGTAAGCACAGAGAGATTTTCTACGAGAGCAGACCTTTTTTCTAGTTTGATCACTTTTTTTTCAGACCCTCTGTTCCCTCCCCTCCATCCACCTCCTCTGCACTGTCAATCATAACAACCTGGCACTGACTCAAAACACTGCTTGGGCCTTGGCTGTCAGAGTTAATATGTTATTTTGACTTCCCAAGTGCGTACCTCGCCTGTGGTTTCATATGATGACCTCTACATTTTCAGACACACGAGGCCCCCAGGAAGACCACAACCCAGACACGGAAGTTTAATTAAAAACAGGACACTTTTTTTCTTTTTTCCCCAAGCCATGTGATTTGGATGAAGAGACACATGCCAGGTCAAACTTACCACAAATTCAGCATAAAAGGATCTCTTTGAGTCAAAATTTCAGCGGTCAATGGTCTGCTGGTATCAAATGAGACTAGAATTTCAGCCCTCAGAACCGCTCAGACTGCTTACAATGTTGTGAAGCAATCTCACAGAAACAACTCCCCACAGAAACAACGTTCATTTTTATGTACAAGTTTAGGACTGGACCCAAAAGATCATTAAATCCAACCATCTCTCCCATGTTTGTTACATGTGCATCGTTAGAGTACACATTTTAATTCGTTTCCCCTTGATTTTTCTTAAGACACGTAAACAAAAAAAATCCCATATCATGAGGACAACTTCAATTTGCATGCTAGATACTGGTCAGTAAACATGAGGGCATGCAAGTCTTTTCTCTATATTAAAAAAAAAAGCTGACATTAAAATTTTCAGGAATGAAAGTTGAATATTTTGAGAATTCTGTATGAGATCATAATATTTTGCATTGGACCTGGACCTCCAAATTAGGCCAAAGGAAAGTGTACACAAATTCAATTACCCAAAATTTTGTTTTGTATGTCTGTCAATTTGATTGAGAGATTGGCATGTAAATCCAGACCACTGACCTTAAAGTCTCCATTATGTATAATTTGGAATGCAAATGAATATACATACTGAACTCAAAACAACGAGTTCCTTCATACGCTAATTAATGTGGAAAATACATCTCTGGCATTTCAACATTGACTGCAGTATGGAGTACTTAACATATAACTTCACCTGCTCCTGTTGCCCTAAAGATAACCCTTTCCCTGGGACCAGCATGATTTATGGGTGTGCGTACATGGACAATTTAGAGTGATAGTCACTTTATTTGACCCTTGTTTTGATAAAGTAAAAACAGAACCTGAACAGTAAAAAAAATACATTCATATATAAATATATATATGTGTGTGTGTGTATTGGGTTGAACTAAACTATCTGACAATTTTAAGTATCTTTTCTACTCAGACTAACTTCAATTTTTTTTTTAAAAAGTGAGGTCTCAAGTCCAATAGATCATCTTCAAACTTATAGCACTGTTTCTTCTCATAATTCTTGTGCAAATCTACATCATTATGAAGCTGTAGCTTTGACTGTATGTATCATAATAGTTTTCTGTCATCCTGCAATTTTCTTTTTTTTGGTTGCATTTACTCATTGAAACACACAAAATCTTGCATTAAGTTGCTTGACTTATTGATTGAATGTTGAATTGTGCGCCCACCTGCATGCATCATGTGGCTTTAGCCGAGTCAATATTAACATTTCCATAGTCTAGTTTATACACAGCTAACAACTGTAACCACTGATCTGTGGATGAACTGACAGCATTTCTGTTCACAGAAATAGACACACTTGATAGCACTGATGCCACGCTGCCTTCTCTCCTTTATATGCCAATAATTTAAGCCAGACAAGGTCACGAACGTGGAGCTCAAAAAAATATTTTATTCATAGAGTTTGCATCTAGTTTAGCATTAGGAATCTTGTCTACCAGTCAGCAGCTTTCCCCAAGTACATCCAGCATACAAGTTGGCTCCAATGTGCTCAATAAGATGGTGAGCCTTGTTGTCCGTGGCAATGATAATTTCTGACTCACGGCAACCAAATATTCAAAGCTCAACAGGAATTAAACCCACTGGTTTCCCCAAAGTGTGAAAAAGGGAACTGGGGTTACCAGCGTAACTACGATAGCAAAAAGAACCTTTATGTTGACCAGGTATGACACAAACCTTCCTGCTGCCACGCCTTAATATATATCTCATTAACCTTTTCCCTTTGAATGACCACGGTCACAGCGTTTCCTGGTGTGGATCAGCTCCTAAGCATCCAACTCATACCAGAACAAGCTGTTGACCTATGTCATGTCATCCTGATAGGCCTTGACTACAACTGTTATTCTGGGGCCAATGATTTTTCGTTTTTCCCGAAACCGAAGTCGAATTGTGAATTATTTTCACCCGTGAAACAGAACATTGTATTTTTTCTTCTCTAAATAAAACATAAATATATAGCAGTGAAACGGAATTTGAAAATTTCTGCTGATGAAATGGAATTCCCTGTTTTTAAATGGAAAATCATTGGGTCTATTATTCTGTTTTTTACTCCACTTGAAAAATAGTCATAAAGTATAAAGCAGATGGCATTTGAAATTGACCACCAGCCGGTTTGGGCTAGCTCAAACAGGAAAGACTTACCCCTTAAAATGCTGAAAATGTCCCGAGGAAAGCTGTTGACTAAGACTACTTTTTGCTTTAGACTAAGCTTGCTGGTATTTGAATGAAAGGTACCTTCATGAGGAATATGAATCTTTTAGCCATTATACGTTTAGCAGTAATGTGAAAGCAACTATAATAGTGATTAGCACTTTAAGGGTTAATAGAAAAGAATATATGCTGTCAGAGATCTCGCGAGATAATTTCTGCTCCACATCAACAGCTTGGCTTGGCATGGGTTGGCAACTCATCAAATCTGCAAACTGGTAGTCTTCCAAGCAACAAAAATCATCTCTTTACAGCTGTGGTTTAGCTGTAGCTTCACATGGGTGTCATTTCCCGTGATCAAACCTTTTTTCCCTCTCTGGCACTTGTGATAACTTCATCATATTTGATTCTATTTATATAATATGATGAAGTTATAAAGCAATCTCAAAATTTCTGTACTTGACATTTTCGGCTTCATTATATAAATATGAACTTCAACATGTTCAACGTGAATCACACAAGATGTGTTAGTGTAAATCTGCTCCTCACCCGCCAATATCCAGAAAAAAATCCATCAAAGATTTGTTTACTCAGAGCAGGCCAGGGTTAAACCAACAATTTCCTCCGTGTTATTTATGTGTCAGAACCAATCAAATGCTCCGAGGGTTACTGCTGCTGCCATTATTGTGCAGTAATAACATATTGCTACTTTTTGTATTGGACCCAACATGTTTTGTCCAATTGTGAGGTCATTGGAATTTGGATGCAAGGGCAGTTGATCTACATATGAATATACATGTATGTGTATTGTTACAAAATCTGAGAGGGTCACCTGTCAGGGATCCCACCTTGCAAAAAGAGTAGCCTGGTCAAATTCTGGTGGATGTATTAGTTATCAGTCTTAAATTATGTGCCGTGACATGCCTATAAGAGCTATACAGTGGTCCCTGTTTTAACATGTCATTTGCATGAGCGATCACCTGCTGTTGCGGGGGGGGGGGGGGGGGTGATGTACAGTATACATATCACAGTGTACAGTGGAGAATACATGCACGTACTGTTACCACATCTGAGATGGTCACCTGTCAGAGACGACCTTACCAAAGCACTAGCCTGTTCAGTTTGGGGGATGTACTGGTGATCTGTCTTACTTTTATTTTGCCTGTCATACCTGTCTATAAGAGGTCTGCAGTGGTCCCCATCTTCAGAAAGACTCACATGACAGGGTTTCAGTTAACCCTCAAATAGGGCTATATTACCCTTTTCAATCATGAAATACCCCCTCAGCAAAATTCAAAAGGTCCCAACTTCCTATACTTTCTTTGTTAATTTTGCAAAATATTGCTAAAAAAATGACTTTCTTTCAGGTTGGTACCCTCTGAAAAAATTGCTAATGGAAACACGGACACGAGAGTTCCCAGCCTTTCAAGATATTTACTTACTTTTCATGTTCTTTTTAATAACTCCTATAACAGAGCACCTGTCTCAAGGGACAACAGTTTGGTCATGCTGTGGGTGTGGTCTTTCAAGTCAGGTTTCACTGTGCTTGTGTCTAGGCCTTGCCGTTTGAGGGGAGCGATCACTCGTACTCCCCTCCACACACACCTGAAATGCTTCAGGAGAGCTGTGGATGACTCCCCTAGACAGCTAGCAGATTCTACAATGAGTTCAGATATGAACAGCTCTCCTGACAGCTCTTCTGGAGTGAACTTCCAGAGAGCTATTTGCAGCTCACCACGCAGTTGTTCACAGAAAGGGCTGTGTGTCAAAGAACAGTAATAATAATGTACTTTTGGCAATGTGCCTATTAAATCCTGAAAACTGCATGAAGTGCATTGGCAATGCAGGAGAGAACATGATAAATACAATGATTGTCCCATGTTAACATAAATCCTATCACAGTATCTGGCCATTTTTAGTGTATGCCATTCATAATTCCAAGAGTCATGCACAGCACGAATCATGTATGCAAAAAAAACACAACTTTTTGTTTTTACTGATATTTGCCATCTGCTCAACACTGGAACCTGCCAAGATTCTAATACAGTGAAACCTTGTTATTACAACACTCATCCAACATATTCACTTAATGACACAAGCTTTCAGGACTTAAAAAAATTACAAAATGTAAAGTTCTTACTTTGCTATTTGACTCATGTATACAGTGAAAATATTATAATGACACCATCTGTTCCCTAAAAAAAGTGTCAGATAACTGAATATGTCAGATAAATGAATCAAATAACAAAGAAAATGAACTTTTCTTCGTGAAAATTTGTGTGATTATATTGCTGAATATGCCGGATATTGGAGTATCGTTATAATGAGGTTTCACTCTACAGATATCAGCTATATTTTGCTGGGAACAGATGGTGCCGTTGTATTGAGCTTTAACTCCGCTTACAAAAATATGGAGTTCTGTCTTCCTGTAGGATTCCATCATGGCTGACCATGAGCTGTTGCCTAACTTTGCATTCAAAGCCCATTAACCACCTTCCTCCCACCCATCCTTCCGAGGTGCTCATGGGTTTCCATGCAGAGTTGGGTGACTGCTGACTTTCAACCATGGCGAAATCCCTGAATTCCATTACTTCACTTTTGTCTCAATTTCAAGGGATATTGTTCACAAGTATGATTATAATACAATAAGTGATAGGCCTAGTTAGATTATCAAAAAACGTGGGCTTATAGACCTCTGAGTGGTAGCGAAGGTGTCTGTTAGATCCACACAAAACATCCCAGATTGCCTCTATGGGTGGGTGTTGAGACGCATGTAAACGTAATTTTAACCATTTTCGTGACAATTTCAATTCAAGCCACTTTCAGATTACAATAGGCATTTGTTTGGAAATAATATTTCAAATAAAATGACAGTCAGAAAAGTTTGAATTGTCCGTTCACAATGCAGCTTTGCTTCCAAATAAAATTCAAATGTGCCATTCAGACTCCCTTCAAACCCAACACAGAATCAAATATGTTAAGTGTTAGCAAGGTTTATGCACGTGTTGTTTCACTTACATGATATAACTTTAAAATGTAATATTGAGACACACCATAAAAGATTCAACTGTAGCCGGCCCTGAATAAAATTTGTAAGAAGTCCACTCGGGAATTTTTCCAGACCTTAAAAAAAAAAACCTGGAGTTTTATTCCAATGTTGGACAAAATGTGCATATTGCCAGCAGCACATTTGGATAATATTTGGAATAAGTCCATTAATTTTTAAAAGTGTGAACACAGCAACACACTGGTGGTTGAGGATAAAAAGTCCTCAAACGACCACATGAGATTTGCAGGAAGGGGTGAGTCAGCATATGTTATCTTGACTTGACAGCTGGTCATTATCTGTGATTATTGACCTTTAACATCTGGACTCCTAGGCATGCACTATGGGCCAATTTAATACAAGCTGTAACTTCATCTGCAATAAAGAATGTTAAAGAACTCTGAGCTAAAATGACAAGTACTTAAATGTATGGCCACTATACTAACCAAAACTAGAAATTCTAAATGAAAATGGTATTCATTTACACAATTTGGCTCAGTGAGCTGACTTATTCACTTCCACTGACAGGTTAAAACTTTTTACATTTCTGCTTTTTCAAGATACGTTGTATTCCAAGATATTCCGCTGAGCATTCTGAAATTCAAACCTGTGTTAAGTGGGCGCCCTTGGGACTAGGCAAAAGTGCCCACTTAAAGACAGGTGCTCACTTAGCACAGGTCCATTAACATGGGAACTGGGCCAAGCAACAGTGCCCACTAAACACAGGTGCCCACTTAGCAGAGGTGCCTACTCACAGGTTTTACTGTACACACCCAAGAATTAAAGCTACTACAACATTTGGCTGATATTTGAAAGAAGGTCAGCAAGTTCTCCTTTTATTTTTCTAGCTAAGCAAAACATAATATTGGCAACATTGTTCTGCGAGGCCACCCGGGAGGGCGAAGGTTAATGTAAGAAATCCATCCTCCATGTTGGATATTCCCAAAGCTAATTACAGATACCAGTGCAATTTGTCAACCAGCAGATCCTAGTTGAGTATCCCATAAATTTTATGTGTGGTTAAAATGATCTTAATAGATCCTGATTGCCTACTTGACAAACTGCTAGTAATTGTGTTCATTTTTCTAAATTACTATATGACCAAAGCAATCTGCGTCACAAAGCTCGGCAGGAGTGGCATGGGCCGATCTCTTCGTCAAAGCCCCGTCTATTTTATCAACAATTCCCACCATGACCCTACACAGTTTTGTAAAATGCAGTGTTGCCAACCTGGTGAATGTATATTTTTGGGAGACTATGAAATGATGAGCGGCATAAGCAGCAAAGCCCTCCTAGGGGGGTCCGTGGGCATGCTCCCCCCCCCCTCCAAAAAAAAATAAAAAATAAACATCAAAATATGCATTCTTGTGGCATTTAAGGGTACTTGGATTCAAGTTTCAGTATGCCACGAGAGGCACAGCTGCTTGATTTGCCTTAAAATTTCACTCTGAAAAGCGTCTTTGTTAAAATTTGCCATATTATGTTTTTAAAATGCAATTTGTGGTCATTTTCATGAGATTCTTGGGAGTAATTCGGGAGTCGGGAGGGTAGACAGCACATGCCTGAATTTTTGGGAGACTCCCGGATAATTCGGGAGGGTTGGCAGCACTGAAAATGGAAGGTATGACATATACCAGTGAATAGCACTTCTCACTTTTATCAGGGACTGCTGGTGCTATTAGCCTTTGAGCCAAACCCTAAGTTTTCACTCATTTGGCAACAGAAATCTGTAAATGGCTAATTCATTTTAACATGGGTATTATGTAAGAGTTAGGCTGAATTCTGCAGTGATTACTGTTTTATTACGCCATTTGGCTTCATACTTTGAACGCTTAGATCTGTCCCTGTCTTTATGCTGAGGAAAAAAGACACAAAATATACATGTGTTGGAAAACAACCATTTTCATAAAAAGTACCAAATTTGCATGTCAAAGGAAAAACTACATTTTCAAAATTGTCATCATAAAATTCATATTCAACAAGAGGGCTGTGTGAACAGCCCGTGCCTCAGCTGATCTTGACATTCATCACACTTGCAGCTCTATGATCTTGGGAAAGGATCAAGGACACCATGTTCTGAGTAAGTCTGAACTTTATAGAAGAACACTTACATGTGCAACATCAAAGTTCAAGTAATTCTCAAGTTATAATGAAGAGTAAATTCATGTATGTTGCACTGTAACCCCACAAACAAGGTCAAGGTCATTCATGTACTGTCTCAGCATGACCTTCATACAAAAACATTAACATGTGTAGCTAACTCAAAACAGATCTCAAGTTATCAAGTAAACAGTAAATATCGTGTCAGTTGTCCTGTGAATTAGCATTAGAATGCCCATCGACTTCCATAGTAATCAATAGGAAAGCTGCATTGAACGATAAGTACCCGAATTGAAAATCCTTAAAAATCAGGAATCCAAAGCAGTGCCACCTAGTAAACAACTGTTTGACCCTTCCACAACAACATATCCATCACATTTCAGCTTAATCTGAGGGATGGTTCTGAGAACAAGTGAAAAATAGCAAAACCATACAAAAAATTCATTAAAAAAAATTGCAGCGCCACCTGGTGAACAAATTGGGAACTAGGTGTCCATGGGAGTGTCTATGAACGATATCAAAGCAATTGGGTGAGTGGTTTCAGAGGAGAAGAATTTTGAAGGTTTGCCCCCCAAAAAACAAAAAAATTCATAAAAAATCCAAAAATCAATACAGCGTGACCATTTGAACACACTTAGTAGAAATCCACCTAAGGCACATCCCCACCAAGTTTGAAGTAAATCTGGTCAATATTATTAAAGTTATGACCATTACAAGAAATTCCCATGTTAAGTTCTCCTATTAAAACTTTTGTAGAGATTTTTGAAAAAAAATCATAAAAAAATCCAAATTCATTGTAACATGACCATTGGAACAAACCTGGTAGACACCCACCCAAGGTACATTGCCACCAAGTTTGAAGTAAATCTGGATGATGGATTTGGAGAAGAAGTCGAAAATGTAAATTAGCATTAGAATGCCCATTGACTTACATGGTAATCAATAGGAAAGGTGCATTTACCCCAAAGGAGCCGAATTGAAAAAATCATTAAAAATCAGGAATCCGCAGCATTCCCACACAGTGAACAACTTTGTTTGGCCCTTCCATTAGGAACATATCCACCAAGTGTAAGCTTAATCTGAGTGACGGTTCTGGAGGAGAAGTCGAAAATATCTATAACATACAAAATTTTTTTTAAAAATTAAGAAAAAAAACTGCAGAACCACCTGGTGAACAAATTAACAACAAGGAGTCCCTAGATGTCTTCCTGTGTGATATCAAAGCATTTGGGTAAGCAGTTTCGGGGAAGAAGATTTTTTAAGATTTGTCAAAAAAAAAAAGAAAAAAAAAATCATTTAAAATCCAAAAATCACTGGAGCATGACCACGTGAACAAATTGGTAGAAACCCACCCAAGGTACATTGCCACCAAGTTTGAAGTTAATCTGGATGACGGTTTTGGAGAAGAAGTCAAAAATGTGAATTAGCATTAGAATGCCCATTGACTTCCATAGTAATCAACAGGAAAACTGCATTGACCGATAAGTACCCGAATTGAAAAAATCGTTAAAAATCAGGAATCCGCAGCATTCCCACATAGTGAACAACTTTGTTTGACCCTTCTACAAAGAACATATCCACCATGTTTCAGCTTAATCTGAGGGATGGTTCTGGAGAAGAAGTTGAAAATAGCTACAACACACAAAAATTCATAAAAAAATAGGAAAAATTGCAGCGCCACCTGGTGAACAAATTAAGAACTACGTGTCCCTGGGAGTGTTCCTGTGTGATATCAAAGCAATTGGGTAAGTGGTTTCGGAGAAGAAGATTTTTTAAGATTTACCCAAAAAAGAACAAAAAAATTCATTAAAAATCCAAAAATCACTGGACCGTGACCATTTGAACAAACTTGGTAGAGACCCACCCAAGGCACATCTCCACCAAGTTTGAAGTGAATCTGGCTGACAGTTTTTGAGAAGAAGTCGAAAATGTGAATTGTGGACGACGGACGGACGGACGACAGACCCTCAAAAAACCTCAGCTGACTGACAAGTCAGCTGAGGTAAAAACTGCATACTGATCAGCCATGCATTAGAACTACCCAAAACTGATTAGCATACAACCTCTTTAATTTTGACCCGCAAACAGCTCTGTAAATCCATAGCTGCAGGCATGCATACATCAAATCACAGATAGTCAACCTGACCTCATATATATGTGTACCATGTTAATTGCAGACTCCAAAATGAAGCCAAATGCACCAGGAAAAACAAGACAGACCATGTGGTACTGTACCCCTAATGCACTATGATTACAAATTATTCTGCATGGGGGTCTGATCAATGTCTGGATCTAGACAATCATATACAGTAAAACCTCTATAACTGAGCACCTCCGTATACCGAACACCTCTCTATACTCAACACCATTTCTCCGTCCCCAATATATACTTTCAATGTCATCAAAGCTCCCTACACCGAACACCTCACTATACTGAACACTATTTTTCCTGTTCCAAGAGTGTTCGGTACCGGGAGGTTTCACTGCAGTGTTATCTGCAGCTCAGTTATGATCAGGGGCACATCTACTCGGGGTGCTGGAAGTGTGTGATCTGGTCTGACTTCTGGGTTTCAGTATTCTCAGACCTCCTGCTCACCGTCCCTGTCACCACCAAGTTCAAGTTTCACTGTATTGTTCAATATCATTGAGGAGAAAAAGCAAGAAAACTTGTGTGGTTTGTCAGAAGAGGAAGCGCTGGTGAAACCTCCACACCCACTCTACACCTGCGCCTGACAATAACATTTCTCTGGGCCATGTTTCTCTGCCAATTTAGCCCACACATGACAATTTTCACTTCTCTAAATTCTACCATGTAGCCTTGGATTAGACTCTGTGGGAGGCTGGTTTGCTGTATCCTGTTTTGCTTCAGCAGTTCTCTGAAAAGCAGGCCTTCTGCCTCCAGCAAGTATGTACAGGGAAACCTCCCTTAACGAACATCTCCTTATACTGAACACCTCTCTAGACTGAACACTATTGTCTGGTCCCTAGGGTGTTCGGTATAGGGAAGTTTCACTGTACATGCACCATAACATAAAACACAGAATCTGCTAAGCAGGCAACTTCAGTCAGGGCCGGTTTATAAAATCAGTTTTTTCTGCTTTCCTTGACACCTGGGGCAGAAACAAAACCTGCTTCATTCATTGGTTGAAAATGTCATGTGACACAGGAAGCAGGTGCTGCCACCAAGCAGAATAGTGCATCTCACATGCCCTATTGATTCTTTCTTTGCCTGGCAAGCTTACATGCTACAGCTGCCCCTACTACATGTGTTTTAAGGCTTGCTAAACAATGTATCGCAACAAGCCATCGACTCCAGCCAAGCTCACATTAGAATGAAAAATTATGATCAGGCCTAATTAACTTTGGATGAAACATAAAGGAGGAAAACTTCGGCATGCACTGACAAAACTTCTTTGCTATAAGCATCCAAGAACAATTATTGATACACTTTGGCTCTATAAATGACGATTTTCAAAATATAGCAAGCAAATGTGTTAAAGACCCCTTGGCCGTCAACATCTTGACCCCTGGTGATACTGAAAATAGATAAAGGTCACTGAATGTGTAACTAACTCATGCAAACTTTCCATACGATGTTTCCACATGCAAGTTTCAAGGTGGTAGTTCAATTTGTTCAAAGTCATCGCATGGGATGGACAGACATGACAACACCAATACCCGCCAGCCAATACGGCCATGGGGTAATGATAATAAAGTGATATGCTGACCTGCTTTCAGTTTGCATACTGGCCACAAGTGATTAACATACAGATAGGATTTTTTCTTGTGTTTGAAATCTTGCTGGATATCATGAATACAGGAATTTCTAAGTGGCGAAACTGCTTACATCTCAGCCCAGCACAGTAAAATGTCCCGATGTCACATCTTATATGAGCCATTCTAGCTTTGTCAACCACACAATAATACAGTAAAAAAGAAACAGGTCAAATTCATTATTTTCTCCTTTTTTTGCATGTATTTACATAAGTGTAGTTTTCAACATTTGCACAGGTCTTATTTAGCCTGTTTAAACATTCCTTCAAATGCCCTATAGAATTTCTTTGGTGGGCACAAGTTGTCCACATGGAAGTATGCTAAACAAAATTCAGCAACCAAATGAGCCAAGAAGCAGGCATTGTATTATTCACAATAGTTGGAAGTTTTGAGGAGGTGGGGGTCTTCAGGGTTCTACAATTTGTATGTCCTCTAGCCTGGAAAAATTCAAATTCCAATCAGGGAATTTCAAAATTTTAAAGCTCCAGCCTTGGGGGCAACTAGAAATTTTGTTTTTCTAAATAATACTTAAGCAGATGGGCAAGCAAGTTTTAATGATAATAATGATAATCCTCTGGCTCTCCGCCTTTCTGTCCAGTCCTGTGTGAGGGGCCGGGGGGAGGGGGGGTCTCTGGTCTCAGGAGTGCCGTATTCATCTTAATAGGTGCACAGTGCATATAAAACTAGAAGAGTGATTTTCCAACAGAAAATCAAATGTCTCCCGGTGGAACACTTACCTCTCTGAATAAGCTACAGGTGATAACAAATTACAAATGACCAAGTTTGCTTGAAAACTACAATCCTATTTTAGCTCTCCCCTAGATACATTACTCTAGCAATTTTCATCAAGTTCTTCAAGACTTATTGCAGAGAAACCAATTTTACAAATGACCCTATGACCTTGAAAATTAGGTCAACGTCACCCAAATACAATTCCAACCTAGGTCTTGCCAAGATACATAATCCTACCAACTTTCATCAAATTCGATCCTGTTCTTCATGACTTATCGAACGAAAACCAATTTCACATAAGTGACCAAGTGACCTTGAGAATTCGCTCAAGGTCATCCAAATACAATCCCAACCTACGTCTTGCCTAGATACATAATCCTACCGAGTTTCATCAAATTCCATATTGTTCTTCATGACTTATTGAACGGAAACCAATTTCACATAAGTGACCCTGTGACCTTGAAAATTCACTCAAGGTCACCCAAATACAATCCCAACCTAGGTCTTGCCAAGATACATAATCCTACCGACTTTCATCAAATTCCATCATGTTCTTCAAGACTTATTGCACAAAAACCAATTTCACATAAGTGACCCTGTGACCTTGAGAATTCGCTCAAGGTCATCCAAATACAATCCCAACCTAGGTCTTGCCAAGATACATAATCCTACCAACTTTCATCAAATTCCATCAAGTTCTTCAAGACTTATCACACGGAAACCAATTTTACAAAAGTGACCTTGTGACCTTGAGAATTCGCTCAAGGTCATCCAAATACAATCCCAACCTAGGTCTTGCCAAGATACATTATCCTACCAACTTTCATCAAATTTAATCAAGTTCTTCATGACTTATCGCACGGAAACCAATTTCACATAAGTGACCCTGTGACCTTGAGAATTCGCTCAAGGTCATCCAAATACAATCCCAACCTAGGTCTTGCCAAGATACATAATCCTACCAACTTTCATCAAATTCCATCAAGTTCTTCAAGACTTATCACACGGAAACCAATTTTACAAAAGTGACCTTGTGACCTTGAGAATTCGCTCAAGGTCATCCAAATACAATCCCAACCTAGGTCTTGCCAAGATACATTATCCTACCAACTTTCATCAAATTTAATCAAGTTCTTCATGACTTATCGCACGGAAACCAATTTCACATAAGTGACCCTGTGACCTTGAGAATTCGCTCAAGGTCATCCAAATACAATCCCAACCTAGGTCTTGCCAAGATACATAATCCTACCAAGTTTCATCAAATTCCATCTTGTTCTTTATGACTTATTGAACGGAAACCAATTTCACATAAGTGACCCTGTGACCTTGAAAATTAAGTCAAGGTCACCCAAATACAATCCCAACCTAGGTCTTGCCAAGATACATAATCCTACCAAGTTTCATCAAATTCCATCAAGTTCTTCAAGACTTATCGCACGGAAACCAATTTCACATAAGTGACCCTGTGACCTTGAAAATTAGGTCAAGGTCACCCAAATACAATCCCAACCTAGGTCTTGCCTAGATACATAATCCTACCAAGTTTCATCAAATTCTGTCAAGTCCTTCAAGACTTATCGCACGGAAACCAGTGTTGAAGAACCTGAACAACAACAACAACAACAACAACAACAACAACAACAACAAGCGGAAGAAACGGGCACTAAACCAATATGTCCCCCGGCTTCCACCGGGAGACATAAAAATTCATCCACCAAAGCTGAAAAAAATGTAGATTCAAAGTGTAAAAATAAATTCTACCACTTATTTGAAAACTATAATGGGTTATTCTGCATGTACTTTCTTTGAAACAAAATGGGGATGTGCGCTTATTAGGGAGTGTGCGCTTATTAAGATGCATACAGTATACAGACTCTCAGTGGAAGTGTACCCGGTAGGACACAGATTTAGCCATGAGACAACCTCTGATGATTTCATTGTCAGCTGCTTTAAAGATCAATGATTAGCTGTTACAATGTGTCAATAATGTACAAAATTTCAGTGAAAATGTATGTAAAAATTTTTATGCAATATTACTTTGACAATTTTTAATGCAATGAAAAATAAGGAAATGACAACAAACACAGCCAAATGTGGCATAAAACTCACTTTTCCCTCTTCCCATTTTAACACAGAGGGTATGGCAAATCAATGAGGGAGGCTGACCTGAAACAAACAATTAACCACACATGTCCTAATGCTAGCAATAAATGGCAGGACAACAACAGATCTGGAGAATGGGAGCCTTTGCATTTGCTGTGCACAGCCACCAGTCAGTCAAGCAACCCTCCCTTCAGCAAACCTAGTCTTCTGGTGACCAGGTATTTCTTTTATCTGATAAACAGACCACAGCCCATATATAAGGACGCATTGGAAAAAAACTTATGTCTATTTTGGCGTTATGTACCTCCCAAGATCTAATATATACAGTGGTACCTGCTGTATGTGGCCAACCTTTCTGCCAAGAAAAAGTGACCACATTCAGCAGGTGACCTGTCACCCCAGGTAAATTTTACAAAGAAACTGACTCCTATGTCTGAGCCTAGTGACCACAAAAAGCAATGTGGCTGCTGACGGCAGTGGTTGCATACAGCAGGTACCACTGTATATATATATATATATATATATATATATATATATATATATATATATATATATATATTTATATACAGTGCTTTCCTTTTAAGGCGCGCGATCGCGCTTGCGCACCATAGCGCGCCTAAATTAATTTTAGGAGAGCTTTATAATGCACACCTTACATACTGCAGAATGCGCACCTCGATATCAATCCCTTTCCCCCCAAAAACGTAAAGTTTTTGCATTGCGTCGAGCTCTCTCGACGTGAATGATCGAAGTCACAGACATATTGGCATTATGTAACAGTTCTTGCGTGTTTATTGTACGATGAAACGGCAACAGAGCCGTCCGTTGTGCTTTCGCAGCACGCGCGTGGGTCAATAGGTGATAATAATTGACAATTTGTAAGCATTCAAGGTTTAAACGTGGTCAGCAGTTGTATTCATCAGAAGTTCATTTATGTCAACACAAGCAGATATTTTCACTGTCCGTGTAGGGTACATACGATAAAGATATCAAAGGTACCGGCAGTTACTAGTTAGGCCTACTGGCTTACTGAGCGGGGTCACACTACTCTACTCACCGTCATTGTGATATGCCCAAACGATGTCAAGGCATCAAAAAATATGAAAATTTGCATGGCGAATTCATCAGCAAAATTACATCAAATGCCATTTATCGGTGGGTTCTAACAATGTTGGAAAAAATAAAGATCATGTATAGGTGCCGTGAAATGACTTCCCGGGCAAAAACAACACACAACTGCCAGCCACACGCAAGTGACAGCGTGGGCATGGCCATGGTGGAGTGGATCTGCGGTGAACCAACCCAGTCTCACGGACAGATTTTGGAAACATTCGGCAGTTCCCTCTTTCCCCTACCTTTGCGTATTTGCCTGTGACTCCAAATAATTGTTGCAATAAACACTGAAATCTTTATTTTTGCATGCTGAAATATAAACAACGCTTCCCGTTTGTGTGTTCCCTCCGTAAATTACGGCAGATTCACACGTTTACTGGGCAGAAGCCATGATAAAAATACTGTAACACGAGCCCTGATTGGCTTACGTTTGCATGTGACTCATTCGACCAATCGGGTGATGCGTTGTGCGTCAGACCACATGGCCAAAGCAGCTGTTTGTGTACAGTTGCAGGAAAGTTGGTGACGGCGCGCACACTAGATTTCTACTTTGAAATATTAAAATTTTCGTTTGAATTTCAATTTATAACACCGTTTATTGCGAGGAACTTGCCAATACTGTATACGCAAATTTACTACGATGTACCGATAGCATTCATGGTAGGTACGCAAACGATATGCATCCCATCACGGCATCAGAGGCAGCGATCGATTGTCATCCCATGCAAATATCTTAACTTTTCAATTTGTATTTTTAATATTTTGCCAGTTTCACTGTTATAACAGTTGTAGCCAGAATCGTGGTAAAATTTGGCTTTCTTTTTCTTTTTCATTTTTTTTTTCAAATTTGCAGGTGACCATAAGCGGTAAGTACACGTTAGGGTAAATGGTTTGTCAAGGCCTTAGCATTGATGGAAAAAATGTTTACAGAAGTTATATTAGGACAAGTGGATTTTGTAATCCACTTGCCCTGCGGACAAGTGATTTTTTTTTTTTTTAAATTGTCGAGCCCTGCTGAGCCTCGGTTGTCGGACAGTGTACTGTAAAGGGAAATTCTGTCAAACTGACAACCTATTTAAAGTGGCCCTCCTTCGATAAGTTTGATTATAAGACAAAACTTGTCGACGGCACGGTGTTTTTTGTGCAGGTATGTTTGACCGGCCGTGAATGAATGTCCGACTCTGTGCTAATAATAAATGATCATGGTAGGCCTAATAAATAAAAGTCAGATCATACTCTTCACAAACCGCATTATATATCAGTGGAAAGGCTCTCACAACGCAAGGCCAAGGGTAGTATAATTAGTCATCCGTATTTTTTCTTTTCATGGCTTGGAATAATTTTTCTGCAACTCAACAGGTGTGGTCAACTTCATAAAAGGAACTTTCTGGCTGATATTATTTGTATTTTCTGTTTTGATCCACTTGAAAAAAGGGAAACAAAATGCAACTTTGTGATTGATATTTAATTAGAAAAACTGATTTGACACAAACGTCTTGTTTTACGTAATTTACTTGTAGCTCAGTCTGTAGAAAAAGCATGTTAATTGAATTATCAAGTTACTGATGGTGTATGTGATTTCAGTGGGTTGTCACTTGTTCAGTTTGTGGCGGTTATGTAGAGGTGAAAAGGATAAACCAGAAGAGAAGCAAGGATTGCAAGCAAGCAAGTCATAGCTCACTGCCACAGCCACATATTCAATTCATATTATTACCAGGTCCACCATGCAGCTACAAGTATACAGTTTGCACAGTGATACTACTAGTGTGCATATGCAGTCTAGTCTACAATACAAGCAGTGCAAAATCTTTCTCTAATGAATGCAGATGAGCATATATTAAAACAAAAAACACAGGAAGACTGCCAGGCATTTTAAGTTTTTCAACTTGGCTTATATTATTCAAAGTCTTATAGTCAAAAATCTATACCAGCGGCAAGAAATTAGCACAATTCATATTTATACAATGTAAAATTTGGGTAATACCATTGCTAGTGAGGCATGTATTTTTCTGAGAGATTATGGCCCATATTAGCCCAGATTGCTGTTTTAGAGGTCTAAATTTTCAAAAGTTTCCGGGGGGGGGCATGCCCCCGGACCCCCCTAGCGGGGCTTCGCGCCTACAGCACTCGCCAAGTCAAGTGCTCACCTAAGCTCTTTTAGAAGAGCTGTTTATTGCTCACCTACTATTTACTCCTGACAACCACTGTATATATATATATATATATATATATATATATACCTTGCAGAAAAAATAAAAAATCCCAAACTGGCTGTGTGGTGAAAGGTCAGCAAACGTTTACCAGGACATGGGAAACAGAGCCAAAATAAATTGTGGACAGTCAGTGGAGCATGTGGTAAATCCTGGATCAGGCTTTGCACTTGTATGTACTGACACAAATATCATGACCCCCACACCTCCAGTGTCGCTCTGCCTCAGACTGTTACGGTAGATGTCTGCTGCAAGTTTGTCACTGGTTTCGTATGTCTTCCAGTCACATGGATCTCCCCGTCAATGTCAATGTTTCCCCTTTCAAAGCACAAACGTGTATATGATGTACATAGTTACCTTGCAACCCCAAAATTTGAACTTAGAGGGTGCAACAGACACCCTGCAAATCCCAAAGAAATTAATAATTTTTATCTTTATTCCAGTGACTCTCTAAAAACACTATCTAGAGACTGCTCCCACCCCCACCCCCCAAAAAATAGGAAAACAAAAACAAAACAAAAAAAACCCAAGTGATTTCAAAAAGTATGGGTGAACCTCAGGAAAAAAAAAAAAAAAAGAGAAATATATAGGACAGATCCAGGTACTGCACTTCTTTCTAAACCTAATCACTGCATTATGCTACATGTAAACTAATACCTGTCTGTGCCCAGCTAAAAAAGATCTTGCTTGTAGCCATTTCAGTGGAGGAAAAGCTGTGACATCATCACATTCACCAGTACAGTGGTCCCTGTCTTGAGATGTCACTCCAATGAGAGGCTACCTGGCTTGAAAGGCCACTTTTGGCAAGTCCCTGCTGCTATCTTTTCCATGTTATTGTACCTCTAATGATAGGCTACCTGTCTTGAGAGGCCACTTTTGGGCCTGCCTTTGGGGTAGCCTCTACAGACAGGGACAACTGTATCATCTCTATATACACAACAAGTCTTCACATATTTGGTCATAAGATACATGTGCACTAATCAGAGCATGTGTGGTAATTAGGTCGATCACTATGCTTTCATTGTATGGGCCACTAAAATGTGAATTCTGAGTTGGAAGAATATGAAATTAATCGCCCTGACAGTCAAATCAGTGAAGGTTTCACATTGACAGAGTTCTCCCCAGAGCCTTACAAACTGTAGGGCTATAACTTAGGCTGCCCATTATACAGTACAGGGCGATAAGGCTATAATTCTTGAAATTCCCTCAAATTTGGTTAAATATGAAAATCCACTACACTGCAAGGATTATCTGGGGAAAACCCTGTAACAGTCGGTGGTTTGTGCATTGCCTAGTGCATTATAATGTGCCAGTTGCCCATAGATAATTTAGGCTTAATTTTTGGACAAAGCAATAAAACGTATGTTGTAACTCATAATGGTCAGCTATGTGGTCAAAATCTTCGGCCAGTGTTGGTACCAGGCTGTGCATGCACCAATAAAAATTTAGGGACCTAATGTATTCCATTGGTCATGCAACACCACATACTATGTCGAAATGTTTATTTTCACGCATGACAATCCAATAACAAACCCCATTATCTATGATTAACCCTCTCCTACATAAAGACTCAGTCAATAGCTTTCCTCGGGCAGGTTAGACTGTCAACCTGCCACTAGGAAACTGTTGACCACTAATTGCTAATAGTACACTCCATTCTGACAGGGTTCATATATGCACAATTATAGCCTATCAAATCTTTTCATAAACACTTTAATTTAGAAAAAAAAATTGATGACCTTTGAACTTCATGCAGTATTGGTCTGTTTTAAAGGGGGAGGGGTTAAATAGGATCTGCATTGTGTCCATGTCATTAGAGCCCTGGCTGCACTTTGCCCTGTGTGTGGCGTCAGTGTCATGTCGTATTGTATCACCATACTGCAGCTGATGAATAATCTACTAACAATTTTGCATGTTACAGAATTGTGGTCTGGCAAGATGGTGTCCACACAACATTGGTAACACTTTCCCTGCTCAAGATGACCCAAAGCATAAAGAGATGCAAATGAAAATCTTATCACAAATTTTTTTCTTAAATTTACATTTACTTTGTTCTAGATCGTATCTTTGTTTAAAGCTTGCAGGATAGAATTCCACAGAATCAGATACTCTAAGTCAACAGCTTTTCTTTGCAGGGTCAATATAGCTAAGTCAACAGATTTCCTTTGTATGCTTTGGATGCCATGTGCCCAGCACATGCAAAGGAAATCTGTTACCTCTTTCAGTGTTAACTGCGCCCAAAGTAAAACTGCTTGAAATAAACAGCTCTGAATTTAAAGGGCGCTAGATTCACGTTCCTTGTAAAATTACCTTTCATTCAAGTACCAGCTTGCCTGTGGTTAAACATAGAATACAACAGTCCAGGTCAACAGTTTTCTTCAGTGCACTTTGGCGGCATTGCAGCCAAAAGCGAGCTGCGGAAAGCTGTTGACATCATCAAAAATGTGGCACTGGAGGAGTTAATCAAGCCTTGATTGTAAAAGTTTTAAAAGTGTCAATGAATTATAGATGATCATGAGGATGTCAAACTAACTGCACTCTTTGCACTAGTTTTCATACTTTTGTGACATTTTCCCCTAAATTCCTTTGTCCTTGTTACTGTTTTCTCCAGGGTGATGATTCACGCCCTTATTGCTATTAGCCCCTTCCCCCTTAAACCAGCCAAAATCGGCTGGCGGGCAAAGATCATCTACTTCAACATTTTCATTTTTCATTTCAATTTTACCAGTATGTTGAGAATCAACTTGAATAAGAACTGTAGGTAGGACCTATCAAGATCATGTCCCACATCTTTGTTCAAGGGAGAAGGGGTTAAATTTTTATTGACCACTCTATTCCAAACTCTTTTTAATTTGGAATGGTATTAAAAAATTAAATCTTGGAGATTCTGGTTAGATTATAAGACAAGTGGATTCTGTACTTTTACAGAACTTTATAAAAGCCACTGTTCTATGTACCAACATTGAACTTGCATGTCAAAGATTAGCTCATCCATTGATCTCTCTAGGTACAGCAAATTCAATAATAATTTGCAAGGGTCTGCCCCATGGGGGGACCCTTTATGTTTTTGGGTTGTCCGGATGTCCGTCCGTGTGCACATTCTCATTACCACGACATATCTACAGAATGCCTCCATGTATTTTACTGAAATTTGGCAATCTTTACCTGGCAAGATGAACTGATTAGATTTTGGTGTCATCATGAACTCATCTGAGCAAATGGCAGCCTAATTACATGCTCATCAGAGCTCAGCGGACCCTTCAGTCAACAATTTGCGTTGAAGGTATGTTTAGTTTTAACAGTCTTTTGTCATAGAAAGAGGACTGATTCTGGTTATAAATTTACCATCTTTGGATGCTATTTTTAAAGCCTAGCTCTTCACTCTAAATGTAACAACCAGGTGTATAAAATGTCGTCAATGTTTTTTTTTTATTTCATGCATTTGACTGAAGCTTTTAATTTCATTTTTTTTGGACAGAGTTCCTATTATGCTAAAAATGCTATTTAAATGTGTTTTGTTTTCACAGTTCTGTGCCCTCAACAAGATAAGTGAAACTAAAAACAGCAAAGTTAACCCTTAAAGCCCTGATTTAAGACTGAATTAACAGCTTTCCTCAGGAAAAGGTATCTTCATGACGAATTTGAATCTTTTAACCATTATTAGTTTAACGGTAATGAGAAAATTACTTTAGCAGTAATTAGCACTTTAAGGGTTAATTGCATTGACAGCTTATGTATCATGATGATTCATAGGGAATATACTAAGCCGGAAAAAAATTAGTGAGAACTGATCCCCTAACCTCATACTTTGATAGAAGCTCAAAAGAATCATTTTGAGTTCACCTATCCATGGCATGAGTTTCTTAAAATTAAGTTGTTAAAGTGTCTAAAAACACATATCAACAGTCATCAAAGGATTAATATGTGCCAAGCCCAAAGCTATTATTAATGACAGTATGCACATATATACAGTACACTGCAGTGGAGTCACACTACTGAACAGATCATGTTACCATAATAATATGATTACCTTGAAAATGTGACGCAGGTAGATAGCTACTCCTGTCAGTCTCAATTGAAGGGAAAAGGGTTAAATCATAAATATATAAACCAAAGATAGGCCTAATTGATAAATTGGAACATAAGAGTTAACTCATTCCATACCAGTCCATGATTTTTCCGTATATTTACCTAGATTTAAGGCGACAATTGCATATTTAAATTCCTCATGAAAAGAGCTTTCGTTCAAGCACCCACATGCCTATAGTCTTGAGTCAGTGGTTCTGGCACTGCCTGACAAGTTATGCTGCAGCTGCCCTTGCGACAGCTGCACCATGACTTGCCAGGCAGTGCCTGAACCACTGACCAAGGCCTGTGGCCATAGTATGGAATGAGTTAATCCATGTTTTTACAGTTATAGTTCCGAGGGAGGACCAGCACCAGACCTTGCAAACAGACTGATGCATACAATTGATATGAATGCGTAGGTCACATTCACGCTTGGTGAGGTCAGGCAGAACCTGGCATGGCATATTGATTTTTTTGTCCAGGTGACTTCAGTTTCTTCAGAAACATACATGTATGCATCAGTAGCACATGCCTGCAGACCAAATGTAAACATAACACATCATGCTCATTATAACCTCTCATGCAGACCTTCACATGATGTACAGAAATAGAGCAATCAATATTGAAATGGTGGGCAATTGATATGCAGCCATTTACAATTATTATTTAAAGGTGATCAAACGTATATTGTGAGTAATATACTGGGCTGGTAGTACCCATTAGCCAGTTAGCCACTGGTCAATATCAATGAAAACTGACTCAAAGATATCTAAATTGTTCAGCTACACTTGTTTAATAAATTTTAGACACTTTTGGTGATATTTAACCAGGGCCAAAATTTCGGCGAGAATCCGAGAATCCATTCTCGTGAAGATTCTCCTGAACTTGTCTTTCTTTAAAAAGAAAACTAACCGACAAAAACCCAAATAGATTCTTGCAAAATTTTACGAAATTCTGGCCCTGTTTTAACTTCATTTTGTAAAACCAACCTATTGACAGAGCAGTTAAAATCAGTTTGGCTCAAGAAATGTGAGTTCTTGGGCTAATGGTCTGTGTCACATAAGCAAAATTGGCTACACCTGCATAATTCTTTAGTGTTGTTAGTCCAGAATTTTCCCAGGGATAGTAAGTTGCAATGCACTGTTATGTCTTGCAATGAACAGTCGAGCAGCGAGAGAAAATGCTCTGCACATTTAGTTAACACACCCCCTCTGATTTACCGATATTAAAATAACAGAAGACGGCCACTCTCACAGTATTACAATCTGGACTTGTATGAAGTTCAATATTTTTTAAAGTTCATTTGCATCTTTGTACGGCCTTGTGAGTGTGAGCAGGACAAAGCCTGCATGCAGCACATTCTTAAGCTCTGAATGGCTCATTCTTTAATCGATTGACAAGTGTTTACAACTGGTCACGTCTGGCCCAGGTAGCCACACATTCGTAACCCTTGCAATTTTCTTTGCCTGCATCATTACAAAAACTTCAACAAATCTTACTGCATGCAACAGACACATATTCACAAACAACAACAGGTAGAATCGTGCATGTCAGGGCCAGAAATAGTGATGAAAAGGCAAAATGAAGGCAAGGCTCCGTGAAGTGCAGAGTGAAAAGTTCGACCAGTTTCGCCCAAGTGGGGCTCTTCAGGAACTGAAAATATAACGTCTGCACAAAAAAAAGAAAAAGGGGGGCTAGAACTAGGGCTTATCTTCTTGTCCGTACTGAGTGAAACTTGTGATGAACAAGTCAAGTTGCCAATGCACTTGTCCAAAATTTGCTTATCTCTTAGTTCAATAATATTAGAATAAGACCCCACTTGGTTGGCAGACAAGTGAATTTTTTTCCTTATTTCTAGCACTGCATGTTATCAGCAGCATTGTCTCTCACACTCTCACACTGCTGTAGATGGATATAAAGGTGCTAGATTAGCATTCCTTGCAAAAAGACCTTTCATTCAAGTACCAGCTGCCTGTCTTTACACTGAATATAATAGTCCAAGTCAACAGCTTTTCTTGGCATGCTTTGCACCCAAAGCATGCCAAGGAAAACTGTTGACTCAGTCCAAAATATGGCACTCAAAGAGTTAATGAACTTTATCTGTGCAAAAATTATGGGTGGGCCTGGTGAAATTTTCATGTAACTTCCCCTGCTATGCAGGTCTGTCAAAGTGTCGTCAATGTCTGCTCACTCCATTTATCTGAATGTGTGCAGTGCTCTTATCCATGCCGTCACTATTATCTAAGACTTCATTACTTACTAGTCTCACAAAGTTAACCGCTCAACATCAGTGGGTCACTGACGACCCATATCAAGGGTAATACATGTATTGATAACAGCCCAAACTCATTACAAAGGATTTTGATACCACAAATTTTGCGGACTATTTATTCCATATAGGCCTACATGAGTCCCCTTATTTTCAATTTTGATGCATTTCTTTTGTTGATTGTAGTATTTTGCAACAAAATTTTTAAATCTACATATAGGCAGGTTAGCAGTTTTTGCCTGTCTGACATGTCATATGTATAAGTAGGCCAACAGTTTTTGCCTGCCTAACATATCATATTCAAGCTGCTATTTCAAATATACTGTTATTTGCCAGGCAAAGTCAAAGTCACACACAGCAAAAATGTTATGTGCAAAACCAGAAATGCTATCCCCCGAGCAAATAGTGTTCCACTTTCTTTCTATGAAGTCCCTTTACCTTGAAAAAAAAAAAAAAATGTTGACATGGAATTTGACTACTGTATGGCATTTTGACCACAGACCTGCCAGGTTTCAAACCAGCAGCCTGCAGCCCTAGCCTCATTCTCCACAAAAGAATAGTTTCTACCTGAACTTATAATAAAACATTAATTTCATGTATTTTAACACCTATGATGCTAGTTCCACTTTATACCACCAGTGGTGCCACCATGGCTCTATAAGTAATTCATATAAACTTTAGTCTGTATAATAATCCTATAATGGTATATATTGATACATGTGCCCAAGTTCAGACACAACGACCATAACAAAAATGTACTTTCCGCAAATGTGTTCCTTTTGTGACCTTGAGAAAGCAGGTCAAGGTCACCCATATTATACAATATCAAACCTCCATACACATTTGTGGTACATTTGGTTTGTTAGCCTTCCTGTTTCTCAACATGTCAAATTCAGTGTCCTTCCCTCAAAAATTATCAAGGTCATTCAAAATTTTCCAAATTTTGACCACTGCCTCAATGTATATTTTGAGTAAATTGATAAGTTCCATCTCAATTTCTAATCAAAATATTGAATTTTTTAATGTACTTTTAACACATATGAAGCTAGTGCCACTTAATTCCACCAGTGGCACCACCATGATTCCACACATCAGAGACTTGTGTCTGTATAATGTTTCTGTCATGTGATATATGTGCACAAGCTCAGATTTAATGATCATTATAAAAGTCATTCCCAAAAATGAATTCCCTTTGTGACCTTGAGAAAGTATATCAAGGTCATCCATGTTAAGCAACATAGAACTTCTATATATGATACACATTTGTATCACCAAATTTCAATGGATGGACTGATAATGTAGACGAGTGATTGCACAAGCTCCAGTGACCCATATGGTCAACACAGGCAAACTCCTCAGGATGTGCAGAAAATTATGAATCTTGAGCTACTTTTCCTGCCCGACATTTTCTGCAGTAAAACGACTGTTAGGTTGAAGCCTCTAGCGGTATACGACTCTGTGCTCCAGTGAACTTCTTTGTGGACTTGCAATACCTTTTCATGTTCTTTCAGAAATCACAGACACAGCCAAGTTAAGTGAACCCTGAGGCTTGATGTGCAAGTTATTATTTTTGACCTATATCTTAACAATTATGTACGGTCATGCTTACTTGAACATGCAGCCACTGAGTACAAATTTGTGAATATAGGCCAAAGCCTTTGATTTGGATCAAATGCTAGTATTCAGTCAGGACTGTTGATGGTAGACATGTAATCATGGGCCCAATTATTCAGTCCTTAGTCTGATACACCAATTGGTATTTACAAAAAGAATATAAAGAGCTGCCTCCTGTTAATCCAATTCCTTATACTTTTGGCACTGAACACCAAGATCAATTTCCGATCAATAGGGGTCGATTTAGGGTTCAACATACTGACAGGGTTTCTGTCAGAGGGTAAAATGGGTAAAATTCAATACCCCTAAAATTTTCTGAGGGGAAGACTCTGTATCCTAAACTACTTGAAACTAACATGCAAAATGATGCAAGCTGAGCATTCTGGCACTAAGAATTAAGACTTTCAAAGCCTTCTGGGTCCCTTTAACCACCAGAAATACTGTAGAATTGATTCTGGAGCATGTAAATTTAAAAGATTTTCTGGGGGGAAGACCCTCAGACCCCCCACCCCCACGATAATGATATGGATTCAGCATGTAATATGTCTTTGCTTTGGCATGTTTCCGTACCCTATAATTTTTTTTCTGGAGGAAACCCTGACTGAGGTAGTTTTGCCAAACAGCAGCAATGTATGATTTAGCTGTGGTTTGGAGTATCACTCTGGAACTCCTCCAACACCTGAAAACATCAAGGTTCCTCATTAACAACTCATAATACATGTATGCTGTTAACCCTTAAAGCACTGATTTAAGACTGAGTCAAAAGCTTTCCCTCATTAACAACTGATATGCTATTAAGCACTAATTTAAGACTGAATCAACAGCTTTCCTCATTAATAACTGATACACCATATTAACCCTTAAAGCACTGATTTAAGACTGAGTCAATAGCTTTCCTCATTAACAACTAATATGCTATTAACCCTTCAAGCACTGATTTAAAACTGAATCAACAGCTTTCCCCATTAACAACTGATACATGCTAATAACCCTAAAAGCACTGATTTAAGACTGAGTCAATAGATTTCCTCAGGACACTTTGTGTGAAAAGTGTCCCAAGGAAAGCTGTTGACTTAAGACTACTTTTCACTTAAGATTAGGCTTCCTGGTATATTTATGAAAGGTATCTTCATGAGGAATTTCTATCTTTTAACCATTTTATGAACAGTAATATGAAACCAATTATAACCATGATTAGCAATTTAAGGGTAAATATTTTATGAATATCATGTACACATTTTTAGTAGTACATATTCTCATAAAAATATGTTCTCTTATCAGAATTGTGCATACTTTCACCATATTAAGTAAAATATGCACGTACAGTTTACATAAATGGTAGGCCTACCACAATGTAATTTCTAAGTCAAAGTTATCACTAATCATACGTAAACTGTACATTTGTCAGCAGCAAATCCATAAAAACAGATATTTGTGTACTGTACATTTTTTACCACCATAAAAATCCTGACCATCAATTTTCAGCCTATATGGCCAATAGTTTTAATAGCATTGCCTGATAAGTCATGCCACAGCTGCCATATTGCACAGAAAAACTTCTGAGCAAGGTCTTGAGTAAATCACTGAAGGTCAAGTTCAGTCAGTGATTTATGACCATGAAAATGACTGCAAAGACTGAGGTGCAATAATGACCACAAACAGCCTTGAAGTGTCCAAGTATTACACCATACACCACTAAAACATTACCTACAAAGTGGCTCACTGCATACAAAGTGAATATTTGCATATAGTCTTGACATATTCCTCTCAATGAGAGCCTATGCTCCAATATTATGTGCCCATAACCTGTGATAACCATCTCTCTCACACACCCCCCATGTACATATATTTGTATCCGTTACATATACCTGATTTTGTGTGTGTACATAAATGTATTTAACATACTTTCAGAATATACCTGAAAAGGTCTACATTTTTCTACAATTATTTTCAAACGGTACATTTTTTTGCTATATGCTTCACTCATTTATTATTTTGGTCAATTAAACCATCAAAATGAGGCTACATGTACATTAATCAGGCTGCAAGTGCAGGATTCCCACTCACTGTATATGTTTGACAATGCAGAAATAATCAGGCTAAAAATTCCATGGTTTGACTGGAATAGGACAATTTTCTTCCATGGCCAAAATGGTCTAAGATATACTTGTATGTATGTCTAAATTTTAAGTATGTTTTTGAAAAACAAATTTATTCAGGACATGGTTTTCTTTTTTTTTTCAAAGGTGTCGAATGCACTAAAAGTATTGGTTGATCTGAAACCCGGAGTCAACAGAATCCCTTGATAGGGTTGCACACTACATATACTATATGTTCTCTTTTTCAATGCCAACTGTGACTTAAGTTGAACTACTAACAGAGAACTGCTCTGATTGAAAATGAAGGATGCTAGATTCATATTCCTTAGTAAAAGACCTTCCATTAAAGTACCAGCATGCATATAGTTACACTGGATATAATAGTCCATGTCAACAGCTTTTCTTGGCATGCTTTGGGTGCATTGCACTCAAAGTGTGCCCTTGGAAGAAATTTACTTAGTCCAAAATGCTGCACTGAAAGAGTTGAGAAACGGTGAGTCTCAAAGGCAAAAAAGTGTTCAGAGAATGGATTACCCTCAGCGCCCACAATCATTTTTCATCAATTCTACATTTTTTGGTGAGACTTCGCAGTAGAATACTTTACATACAATTTCCATATTGTTTTCTATGAATGAAGAAGCACATTTGGATGTGTTGTTGGGGCAACTTCTGGTGACGGAGACCACTGTAGGGCCAATGATTTTCCGTTTAAAAACGAAAAAGAAAAAGGAATTCCACTTCATCAGCAAAATTTTTCAAATTCCGTTTCACTGCTGTATATTTATATATAATTTATACAAGAAAAAATATCAAATTCCATTTCAAGGATGAAAAAAAAATGCACAATTCTGCTTTGGTTTTGGAAAAAACAGAAAATCATTGGCCCTACCACTGTACTGTGTGTCACTCACACGGCCATCAAATACATGCATCAAAATTTTCATAACAAGTTTGAAGATAAAGAGAGGAAGCAGGTTTTCAATAGAAATGTGGTCCACTATTAATGTGCATGTCCATGAAATCTTGCTGGGCTACCAAATTATCAAATTAGTTACCATGTATGACGTGGGGGGGGGGGGGGTCGCCCAATGAAAGCTTCACCCAACCAGGTTCTTAAAAAATTATCATGCTGAAAACGGCCTTGCTGGTATTTAAAGGGCTCCTCATTTCCCACTGAATTCCAAATTTACTGGAAAGGATGTCTAAGAGGAAATGATATGCAGTTTGAGTCCTTCCATATAATGAGTCACAAAATAACTTTGACCCATGTGACTGTCATTGACAGTCACATGGGTCAAGGTCATTTTTTTGCATTGGTTGGCAAGTCATGCTGCAATGTTTGCAAGAATAATACCGCTGTCTTCAGTCCTTCAATAGGGGGGAGCAAGAACAGAAGCTTCTACTGCCCCCCTGTAGAGGGCATTTCAGTTATTCAGGGCCAGAGTCGAGTTTTCCCATTACTTTTCTTTGTAGTTTACAGCTTAAAACCTTTAAAACCACTAATTGCAGGAAACAGCAAAATTTTTGTGGTAAAAGTATACATGTATATAGCTGACATTTTCACATACATTTTATTCTTGCACGTTTAAAAGTAGTTTTTTAATGTGAGGTTAAATTTAACATGCAATCCAATGGGAATACACATCTCTAGCCAGGCCTTTACATCTGAAAATCGTTGGCAAGCTGAAAAAAGCTCGCCTGAAATCATTCTAGGTGAGCTGTAGGTGAGCTACTGCTATAGTCAGAGTACTTAAATGCAAGATTGAGGTGTGCTTTTAGGAGCTCACCTCAATTATTTTAGCCGGGCTTTTAAGGCGAGTGAAAAATCAAACTCCTGAAGGGGGAAGGCCTGTCTAGCCCTTAAGAATTCTGAGTATTGGATTGTGTATTAAGCTGAATACACAGATACTTCGTAATTGTGACCGCTCCTATTGAGTCAGGACTCTGTCAATAAAACATCATCATCATCATTAGTCTGGACACATTTGTACCTAAAATTTCTGCACTGAATGTTTAGAAAACATATGTGGAAAGTCTGGCTGGTGTGAGAGGAGACTGTGTGGATCTCATCACTGTCAGTGGTATGTCTGTGACAGCACTGCCAGTCTTGTCTCTGTAACCAGCTGTTACTTGTACCCAATGACACCCAACAAACAGCAGTGGTTCACATCTGTCAGACACGTCAAACACTGGGGGGGGGGGAAGCTTTTTCCCCTACCGCTCTTTGTGCTCTTAAAGTTGTTTTCCTGTTAATACTTTTTACACGACACCTATATGTCAATTGCCAAGATACTGAATGTATGATTAAGTATCTCAGTCCCCACACTCATATATACTGGTCAGCAGATTTCCTTTATATTTCTGAAATTTGCGGAGAAAGGAAGAATTTTTGAAAATCATCATGGTCTGCAAAATAAACAAGACGCCCATGGGCCCTATGCTCTGCCAACATTTACTCATATTTCATATTGAAGTCATATTTCCTGTACACCTACAGGTGGTGCCTGTTTATAGTCACACAACATGTCCAAAAAATTTCTAGGGGCCAACTTAAAAATTGTTGGCCCTGTCATGTTCACAGACAAATGTGGACGGATGGACATCATTGATCCCATTAAGCTCTGTGATCTATTGTCAGCAGAACCAAAATTAAAAAAAAAAAAAAAAAAAAGAAACAAATAAACACACAGCCAAAGTAATTTGCATTAAGTTTGTGTTCAAATTACATGTATGAGGTCCTGAATTAAATCTGTATTGCTCTCATCACGAGCAGACAGAGTGTCAAGTGATCCCAAAGACAAAGTTCACATGCTGTCAGTCCAAAAACAACATGTATAAAAGGAGACAATACTGTGATACATGCAGAACTTTCCTGTCAAAGGAAGGTCTGAATTTTGACTGGGCACTGGCCCACACAACATTAGCATACATTGGGTTGCAGGTCATGTGAATACACATCATGACAACTTTGGAAGTCAAGGAAACACTGGCACTTGTCAGCCAGACATGCACCCTCCCACCGTTCCACCCCCGCCCAAAAAAAAAACAAAAAAACAAAAAAACAAAAACAAACAAAAAAACTATAAAAAAAACAAACAAACAAACAAACAAAAAAAAAAACAGAAAATAAAAAGTAAATCAACCCTTGGGAGTGCTCAGAAAAGAAATAAGAAACAATGTATATGCTTCAATGTTTGAAATGAACTCAAAATTGTGAAATAAACAAAAAAACATCTTTGACAAGATCTACTGATGTGACCTGCAGGATAGCATGCCCCAGAGCAACTTTCCTTGGTGTAGGTTTGGTGGTAAGTGCTCAGCTGGCACCAAATAAAGTTGTTGACTCCTTAAGCACTTAACCCTTTAAGTGCTAATCACTGCTATAGCTGCTTTCTCATTACCATTAAACACATAATGGTTAAAAGAGTCAAATTCCTCATGAAGGTACCTTTCATTCAAATACCAGCAAGCCTTGTCTGAAGCAAAAAGTAGTCTTAGTCAACAGCTTTCCTCGGGACACTTTGCGCGCAATGTGCGCAAAGTGTCCCAAGGAAAGCTGTTGACTCAATCTTAAATCAGCACTTTAAGGGTTAACTTGACTGTGACATGGATTAACCCTTTCCTTTTAAAGCAGCCAAAACCTGCTAGTGGTCAAATGTCACCCACTTCAGTGTTTTCAACCAATTTCAACATTAATGAAAAATAATTTGACTGAGAAATGTAATATGTAGTCCATCAGACCATTAAGATCACATGCCCCAAGTCAACAGCTTTCCTTGGCATGGGTTGGGCACTTATGACCTACCCATGCCAAGGACTGCTGAACGACTTAGTCATAATTCCGGGGTGAAAGGGCTAAAGTGGCCTCTGCTACCTAAATACCTTAGTTTGTGATATTAACAGGTGTCACCAACAGCATGTAGTTGCCTGCTTTCTTGAATTAATTCCACCCTAATGACGCTTTTTCCCGCTAAAATGGAAATGTCGTCTGCTAATTGTGCTTTACTAACTTAGGGATTATTTTTCAAAATTTTGGATGAAACTTGCAAGGAAGATCATTCCAAATTATATGTCCATTGTCAACAGCTTTCCTTGGTGCACTCTGGGTGCAATGCGCACAGAGCACACCAACGAGACTGTTGACTCGGTCTTCTATCAGGGTGGAATGAGTTAATAATAATAATAATATCATTTACAGCTATTGTTAGGCTTAATTCCTGTTAGCTGATCAATGCAATCCATTATTGTCACAGTCTCAATTTATTCATTTAAGTGGGTATTTTAAATCCACTGACTAAGTATATCTATTCCATACTTTGTCTAAACGTTCTTTAAAACTGTTTATGGATGGTGCTTCTACAACCTCATGTGGCAAGTTGTTCCAAGTATCCACAACCCTGAAACTAAAGAAATGTTGTCTATTGGCACTTTAACAAAAACGTAAAATAACAATGTTAATAAAAAACTAGTATTGTCCTATTGCACTGATATGAATTAGCACGACAAAGATGATGACTATTACATGTACTATTACTACTACTACTACTTATAACAACAACAATTTTGCAAGCAATAAATGCTACATGGGGCTAAGCCTTCTTAAGTTCTTGTAAGCTGCAGTTCGGGGATCATGGGTCAAACAATAACACTTGATACAGTCACTGATTACATACATCCAGATTAAACACACAAGCTGGCATTGTTCTCAGGTTAATTATACCAGTAGCTCTGGTATAATTTCACCAGCCTCTGGCCACTTTTACAGATTCTGAGCACATATCTGGCATGAAACAATTTCTAAGGTGTGCTGCAGGTAACTAAACTGAAATTATGTAGTACCGAAGTCTGAACCTTTAATACAAAGTTTGACACCACACACACAACTGAACACAAATATATGTAAGTTGAAAGTTTTATATTTAAATTCACTGTAAAAAAATCACTAAGTTTTGTCCACAGGATAAGTTTACAAAACTCTAAAAAAAAAATCTTCGAAAATTACAAATTAGTGTCACAGGTGTGATAAAATTAGTTTCAAAAACAAGGTTTCAAAACTTGTGTTAAATTTCTCATTAAATCTTATTCTAAGATAACAAGGCTTCTGACTTTTCATTTTTTGCTGTAATCTTGCTTGGACATTTGAAAACTTACTTGTTAAGTTTGTAAACTTGCTTGATCTGGTCTCAAGTAAGTTTTGCCACATGCTTTATGTGACCATTTCCGGACTTGCCCTAAAGTTGGTCATTCATAGGGGAAGGGGGGGGGGCAACTGTGTTGGCTTTTGAAAGCGTGCATTGCGACTTCAGTTTTCCCACTACTTGGGCATAATATACATGTCCAAAAACCATTTGTATCATACTCCAAGCAGGTTAGGCCGCTGATATTAATCTGAGGAAACGATGACTGATAATAAACACAAGACCAGCAAAATTTCAAAGATTTGCCATTTCCATGTGCAAAGGCATGGCCAAATGTTACTCTGCCACATGTATACCTTCATTTAAACATCTGTACTCGTAACCAAGGAGAGTATGACATGCAAGATACACATTTACATGTAGAAATTTATAGGACCACTTAAAGCTGCCTTTTTGTGATTTTTGATGATGTTCAATAAAGCAAGTCCACATAAAACACAGTAGTAACTGTGTAATACAGTTAAGATGACCAATATTTGACAGACCAACCAGCAAATGTCAGCATGTCTGTAGTAATGCAACAAAAGATTGGAGACATTCCTGTGACACGAGTGTAGCTTGTGGGATACATACATCCTTTTGTCAGCTGGCCAGCTTGTGACCGAGCAGGTCATAGAGCAATCCCATTTTCTCTTGAGGGGATGGGTAGGTTCCCTTACCAAGCAGACAAATCTTTATACTCTTCCAATGGTATAATATCGACAGTTATAATTAAAACTTCTTGCAGTGTTAGTAAGTAAGTGTCCCCCTGTGCATTTTTTGACAAGGCACAGTGTCCATTTCTCAAGACGTCAAGTCACAAGAGTGGCACACCCCTCGATGATAATGGACCAGCCCCACCAAAATAGAAGCGCATGGGGTTTGCCGAAATGTCAAGTGGACCTTTGTCTGTCATGTCCAGCTGATCGAGTCACAATGTGTGACAAAGTTGAACCCCTATTTTACTCAATTGTCAATTCTTTTACACTTCTTATCCTGTGTTTTGCAACAAATCCCGAACAAGCATTTATTGCGTAAACTCCAGCACTGAACCCGTGTCCTCGTCAGCACATGGGCCCAAGAATTTGAATGTGGTGTAACTTCACGCTGAAACGCTTGAATTACAATATTCATTTACATATCAAATCTAATGCTTATCTTAATATTTTTTGCTGAAAAAAGCATGGAACCTGTCAAGTGCGTGTCGCGGTACCAACAGACCTCGTGTGTGCAGCCATATTGAACTGAAAATGTATAAAATGACTTGCCACGATATCAGATTCAGAATGAATGGAACCATTTTTCTCTCTCAACAAAGAATATTGCCGTCGCCATATGGTCTGACGTGTCAAATCAAATGTTTCAAATACACTATGCACAAGCAGCATGGAATATTTTCAGCAATAAAGTATATTTACCTTTTTTGCGACCTTCAGATACGGAATATGTTAGTCCTTTGAATTCAATATCCACAGCCTTGCGTTTTGGTAGAAATGAAAACCCGTGTCGGCAATTATTTTCCACCTTTTTGAGCCGATGAAAACCATTAGGATTGTCCCTTTTTTCCACAGGTATGCCGTCCTCCCCTTTAGAAATGGGGACGTGGACTTGTACGGACAGCAATTCGGCCATTTTTGTTGTTTCTTTTTCTCAGCTAAATCATAATCAGGCAAATCCCGGAAAATTCATAAATTATGCCAAGCCACCAGTGATGTCAGAGCTCCACGCCGCCTTCAATGCTTTCGTCGGATTTTCTCGTCGTTCCGAGTCACACCTCGTACCGGCAGCTTCGGTGATGGCCTGCCTATAGGGGTGACCAGGTGCGCGCCGATAGAAAAAGCACAAGCACACTATTTCGTTTCGACAAATAAAATTACAGTAACATAAACGAATTTGAATCAGTCAGATTGTACCAACTACTTCAAAGCAAATGGATAAAACCACAAGGTCAAAGTGCTCACATGCCTTTCAGACCTTTTACATCCCTTACGGAAATTTAAACTCTTCCAACTTCTAGTGCCATTGAATAAACATGAGGCTCGTCATTGTTTGCGATACACGTCATGTGACCATGATTATGCTAATTATAGCTCAGCTGCACGTGATGGATCCGAAAGTATGTTTACAAATGGTCCGGACGCACAAAGTGAAACCTGCGGCATCTGGCAAGTTCAGGTCTCGGACTTGTCAGGTACTCGGAGGCTTGCCCTACTAGCCCAGACTTGTAAAAGATCCACGATCTGGCAGGGGGGTACGGTTGCCAATGCAGGCAAACTTGTCGCAGCGACAACACTGCCACGCGATCACTAGCGGACAGCCGATGCACACACGGAGCTCATATTTCTCTTTCTGTGCAAAATGTTTTCATCTTGGTTTGTTTTTGTCACTTGAAGTTGGTGTTGTGTGTGTGCACAGAGACCCCAACCTCAGAGGAATTAGTGGGCAGGGGATTATCCCTGTCAGCAGGTATATTATTATAAGTGGGAGCGTGCGAGGGAGAGAAGCAACCGACTCGGGCACGGGTCTCGGAAGGGGCGGGATGGGATCCCTTCCTCTTACCGGGTAGGAAACTTTTGGGAAAATGATGTTGAAATACTGCCTTCTAGTGCATATTTGGACTTTAATGTGTAGTTTCCAGGCCAATATGGTTAGTGATTTGATAGTAATTTTAAGAAAACATGTCAGATCAATTTTTAGACACATTATTTTTAGATTGAGCGGGTCGCCGGGAGAAAAGGATTGCTGAGTGGGAGAGCTGGAAGATTAAAAAAAACAAACAATCAGACAAAGACGGGAATATCCCGCCCAAAACGGCGGAGTTGGTGTGTATGTGTGTGTGTGTGAGAGAGAGGGACAGAGAGAGAGAGAGAGAGAGAGAGAGAGAGAGAGAGAGAGAGAGAGAGAGAGAGAGAAGCTACAAGCAAACCCGAAAAAAGTTGCTTCAAAGCAAATTTGTTTGCGTGCCTTCAAATCTTGCATAAATAAAAATGCTACAAGGTTTTCTTCAGAGTATTAATCATACTCTTGTGCATTTGTAGTTCAAAGATATGAAAAATTTGGATTGAAACCTCTTTATGCTGCAGCTTTGGAGATATTTGTATTCAATGTTTAAATTTTGTGTATTGGCAAATAATTCACATAAATCAAGACATTCAACATTCATTTATTTACTTTTTTTATTTTTACAGGTGCCCATGTTAAGCATAAATCACCATTCTACAACCAGTGCTTGTGTTTCATTGGATACACCTACAGCCTAAACATATGAAATGAAATGGGAATGGTACCTCTAGCTATGATATTTTGAACGCATGCAGCATTTAAACTTCTTGAATGCCCGTAATTATCATGAATTTAAATTCTGCAACTTTTGTTTGTGGTTCATTGCATGCAATTATATCACAAGCCCCTGAAAAGAAGTTGGAATGGGACATCCAGCTGTCATAGTTTTGAAAATGTTGAAGATTTAATCTTCTCAAGTGTTCTTAATTAGCACAATTTATAATTCTGCAACTTTTGTTTGTAGTTCATTTGATGTACATGAAACACAAACATATGAATTGAAGTTAGAATAGCACCTTTATCTGAAGAAGCTTTGAGAATATTCAATAACTTTCCAAATGCCCCTAATTAACACATACTTAAATTCTACAACTTTTGATGTGTACATATCACAAAGCTATGGATTCAACTTTGAACAACACCTGTATCTAATATAGTCTTGGAGATGTTCAACATTTAAATTGTAGTGTTCCCTTATATAAATTATAATCTATAACTTAGGTTTACAGTTGATTAGATGCACCAACAGCACAAACCTAGGAATTGAAGTTCAAATATCACATCTGCCTATGGTTGTTTTGAGGATATTCAACATTTAGACTCTTTAAATGTCCCTTATTAGCATAAATCAAAATTCTGTCTCCTTTGTTTGTGGTTCATTGGATGTGCCTACAGCATAAACCTAGGTGTAGAAGTGAAAATATTACCTATAACTATATATCTTTGGAGATTCTAGGAGTTAAACTTCTAATTGCGACTAATTTGCATAGTTTTCAATATCTTCACTTTTCTACACTCAAAAGTACACCCTCACTGTGAAGTTATGTTTTGGGCACTTATATATTTTCTATGTACAGCAATGTCTGAGAAATGTTTCTGACAAGGAGATAGAGAGATAGAATGAGAGAAAGAAAATCAATCTCTCTCTCTCTCTCTCTCTCTCTCTCTCTCTCTCTCTCCCTCTCTCTCTCTCTCTCTCTCTCTCTCATCTTTTTTTTAGCATAGGTTCCATTTCAAATTCCACATGTTATTGACCACTGTGCATGTGATGAATATAAAAAAACAAAACATGATTTGTGCAAATTGGACTTGTTGTAATATACTTTGGTTTTTTAGGATCAGCCAACAGACTAATGCAGATCTTATGTACATAGACAGATGCTACACAACATACAATTCAAAAACCAGAGGAATGTGACAGTCCTGTGATCAGCTGACCTTAAGTGCACAGAATGAAGTGGTCCTGTGAACTTAAGAATGATATCAAGCTCATTTCTGTTTGAGTCTATCATCAATGTTGCTAACATTGACATATCCGCTCACCCATTTTTATGAATTTTGATAAATTGTTTGAAATCAGAAAATGACAGCACCACCATGCAGTGCACAAGTTTGGTAGAGATCAAGTCGATATACATCCCCAGTAAGTATGGAGAGGATCCAACTTAGGCTTTGGGAGAAAACGTCAAGGAAAGTAAAAATGCATGAAAATTCATTAAAAGCATAAAATAATCACAGCACCACCTGTTGCACAAATCATGATGGCTAGATGACTACAGAAGTGCCCCTATGCAATTTCAAAGCAATTGGCTTCACAGTTTCAGAGAGTAAATTTAAGATTTACCCAAAAATTGAACCCCAGAAATCATTAAAAAATCTTAAAATCATTGAAGCCTGACCATTTGAACAAAGTTAGTAGAGAACCACCCAAGGTACATCCCTACCAAGTTTAAAATGTATCTGGTTGATGGTTTTGGAGAAGTTGAAAACGTGAATTTCTATTGCAATCCCCATTGACCTGCATGTTGATCAATGAGAATGCATCCATTAATCAACAGGTACCCAAATTGAAAAATTTTGGAAAAAAACAAAACAAAAGGGGGGGGGAGGGCGATATAAAGTGTCAGTACATTGTGGATAGATAGGTTTAACCCTCCCACAAGCTACATTTCGACAGAGTGTCAGAATAATCTAAGTGACGCTATTGAGAAGCTGAAAATAGCAAATAGCTCAGGAAAACATTACCTGAGCTAAAAAAATTCAACACAACTTAGTGAGAGTAAAGTCAAATGCCCTGAATTAAAAAAATAATTCAACCCAACTATAGTGAGAGAAAAGTCAAATGCAGCAAAAGGCAGAGATTCAAGAATTACCAAAACATCAACATTCAGCTTTCAATCCCAAAGTGAAGAAACAAATTTTACTCCTGACTTGGGACAGGCAGTCACCAACCACACCAAAATTTGTAAAACAAATGTTTAAAAAATGCAACACAACTTGTTGAACAAATCAAGGTCTGGAGTCCCCAGAAATGTCCCCGTGCAATTTCAAAGCAATTGGCTGTGCAGTTTTGGAGTTGTTTTTTTGTTTTTTGTTTTTTTAAATCCCAATAAAAATAAAAAAGAATAAATTGTGAAAAATAAAAAAATTGCTGGAGTGTGACCATCTCAGCAAATTGGTAGAGACCCACCCAAGGTATATCCACACCAAGGTTGATGAGGATCTGGATGACAGCTGTGGTTGTTCTGGAGAAGATTTTTTTTTTTTTTTAATTTTTCCAAAAAAATTAACATACAAGCTGCCCATGGGCCTAATGCTCTACTGGCATGGTGACTATATTGCACCTGTTCATTTCAAAGTTGTGAGTCCTCAGGTAGCTTCTGAACATATAAAGCTTATGTACATTTAGTGTAAAAATTGTTCACCAGATGGCACTTAGCTCCACATATAATCATAGCATATTCGTGCAACTCCTGTGATGAATATTGTTGCATGTGCCAAGCCAACAATGAGCAAGTCGTTAACTCTATGTCCTCAGTGACCTTGGGACAAGATCAAGGACACCCAGATTATATGATACAAGAGGCTCATAGGCCTGCCTGCTGCTGTGCTGACACTGCCACTGAAGTCCAAGTTTCACCCTGCCATTACAAAATCACCTCTTTCAACTTTACAGGCAAGGTGACCTCACAAAAATAGGTGAAGGTCACTGATATTATACATGATTCTGGCTTTGGACATTGTCCATATATCCTATAAATTTGGCAAGTCTAATCCAATTACTTTTCAAGATATGGAAATTTATATCTTAAAACACATTTTGGCTCATAATTTCCATCAAATTATAGATGGCCCCACTAGTATCATTAGCAACTCAACTTTAACCTCCCACACAATCCCACCAAATTTGGTGCAGATCTGCATAAAATTAAAGATGCTAGAGTGTTCACAAGATTTTTACATTTTGACCCCTATATTGCATAATATTGTAGGTGGTGCCATTAATATCGAAAAGCACCTAGATTTGTATACCTCCTATATTTCCTAAAAGTTATATTGGGCTAACTTGAAAACTGTGGACAGTATTGGAGTCACAAGATTTCCACAGATTGACCTGTATATTACATAATACTATAGGTGGCTCCACAAACATTGATGTTGAAAAAGATTTTTATACACTTTATAACTCCTAAACGTTATATGGGCCTATCTCAAGAATTGTAAGGTGCAGAGCATTCACGAGATGACCCCTATATTAAAACTGGCCATTTGACCTTGACCTTCAACTCAGACTAAACAAATTGTTTGTTCAAAATATGCACCCTACATCAAGATTTCAATATATAGTCTCTTATCTCAAACCAGCCCATAAATTTTTGGAGTTATTGATGAAAAACAATAAACTTGGACAAGCACCAAACTCCATAATTACTGGGTCACAGTGACCCAAAAAGTAAGTCACCAAGTTCAGTTTTATGTATTATGTAATCAAGTGCAATTTTGATCTGAAGACTCAATTCGCTTTGCCATTGATGTCCAACCTACACACGGCCATTACAAAATCACCTTTTCAACTTTACAGGCATGGTGACCTCACAAAAATAGGTCAAGGTCACTGATATTATACAACACTCCACTTTTGGCCATGATCTATATATCACATAAATATGGCAAGTCTAATCTAATTATTTTTCCAAATATGGAATTTTACATCTGAAAACACATTTTGACTCATAATTTCTGACAAATTATAGGTGGTGCCACTAATATCATTAGCATCTTAAACTTTGACCTCCCGCACAATCCCACCAAATTAGGTGAGGATCCACCAAAAATTAAAGATACTAGAGTGTTCACAAAATTTTCACATTTGACCCTATATCACATAATGTCGGTGGCGCCACCAATATCGAAACGGGCCTAGATTTAAATACACCCAAGAAATCTTGAAGTTATATTGGGCTTATTTGAAAACTGTGGATGGAATCATGTTTATGGGCAAAAGTTTATGGACAGACAGACTTGAGTGGTTGCATAAACTCTGCGACCTTAGGTCAGCAGTGCTAAAAAAATTCACATTAAATCCCAAATCATAGGAGCATGAACAAGTGACCAAATTTTGTAGACACACACCCACAGGGTATCCCCACCAAGCTTGAAGAGAATCTGGTGAACACTTTTGGACAAAAAGTAAAAAATGTGAAATGTGAATGGATAACAATGGACTGACAGACGGACAACCGACCATGCCATTAGCTCAGCTGACTGACATGTCAACCAAGTTAATTTTTTTGTTTCCCAATATCATTAAAACTATAATATTATTCTTTTGTGCATAAACTATTGGTGATTTAAGTTATAATATCAAACTAATTTTGAATTTTAGGTCATCTTAAATTGGGAAAATAGACTCCTTGAATTGTGGTAAAATGTATGGCAAATAGAGATGCCATTCAAACTTGAACCTATGTTGTACATTTACATTGTAGACATGTGGACAGATTTGCTGCAAAGCATGCCTCCCTCACTTCTTTACATTGTTCTGATGTGTCACAACACATGCACAGCTTGTGATGGAAATCACAGTCAAAAAGTGACCCAATTCCAAGTTACTAGTAAAGATAAGACTTATCTTTCCGAAATAGTACAAGGGGAACATTTTGTCATAATGTTATTTGCAAGTAAATACAAGTGAACACAAATACAGGGCCATCATGTCTTATGTGAAATCATATACAGTGGTACCTCTTTTGAGAGACCGCCCCTACGGCAGGTCAAAATGCAGTCTCTCAAAACAGGTGGTCTTTCATTAGAGGTACAACAACATGGAAAAGATAATGCAGTGTTCTGAGAGAGCAGTCTTAAAAAGATATGTGGTCTCTCATTAGAGGGGTTTTTAGCCTGACACAATGTATCAATACTATTTTGTGACAAGTAGACAGACAGACAGACAGAGAGATAGATAGATAGATAGACAGATAGATAGATAGAGATAGATAGATAGATAGATAGATAGATAGATAGATAGATAGATAGATAGATAGATAGATAGATAGATAGATAGATAGATAGATCGATCGATAGATAGATAGATAGATAGATAGATAGATAGATAGATAAACATATGCACAAACAAATCAATCAACCAATAAACAAAAACAATCCAGCTTTCCACGAAAACAAATCCGAGGTCAAAATGAAACAATAGTTTGTTAGCATTTAACCTTCACACAGTATCTATGAAAACAAAACGTCCTATCTCATCTACAACATGCACAGTTTTTGCCAGACATTTGTTTTGACTCCATTGTCTACTTTTTGCCTTTTTGCCTTGTGTTCATACTGTGTTTAATTGTCTGCTTCTTCATCTAGATATCGATTGCCAGAAACTGGGACACTTCAAGCAAGTCTGTGTGCTGGCACAAATATGTATAGCACTTGAAACTTGTCTACATTTTTAAATACTGGCATTTTCAGTTTAATGCAACTTTAAAGGAATTATTGACAATAATTATAGCTAACTTGGACAGCTGTTATACCTGCAATTTGCATCTGATCACAACAATATCAAATGTCCCTCTTTGTATAACCAGACATCACACAAGCAAGCATACATACATACATACATACATACATACATACATACATACATACATACATACATGCATGCATGCATGCATGCATGCATACATACATACATAGATACATACATACATACATGGAAGGTCACCATTTGGCTGCATTTTGGGTGGACTTAAAAGAATTATTTTTGTAAAGGGAGTCATTAGTTGGTAAAATAATAAAACAGTATTTGTTGCAGGTACAACTTCAATTTGCAGCAATAGCCAAGACACTGTTTATGGATTTGTTTAGCACATTGCATCTGATATGACAAATTATTGTACCCCCCCCCCCTCAAAAATGGATATCATACACTTTATACCATTAGATCTATTACATCTTTATATTAGACATATAGCAAAAATATTCTCTGTGTGTGTGTGTGTGTGTGTCATAGCTTAATATACACCCCGAGTGACCTTATTGTGTTCTTGTGACAAATTTATGCCCAAACAAATTAAAGTGATGCAACATATTTGCAACATGGAGGGATGGTAAAAATAGTAGTAATACCCTGTTTATAGACACTGTAACAAAAGCAAAAAATAGTAATTGCATGTTTATAGACACTGTAAAATAACTGCGGGACAGGTCAGAATATGTGAACACATGAAATATGGCAGTTTTGAGATCTGAGACTGTCAAAAGACACTCTAAATTTTGGAACTAAATATTACCCGATTTATTTATTTTATTTTTAGCTCAGCAGACTTGCCAGTCAGCTGAGCTTATGTGGTGGTTGGGTATCCATCGTCAGTCGGTCGGTGTCCACAATTCACACTTTCAACTTCTCCAAAACAACTGGCCAGATTCACCTCAAACTTGCTGGGAATGTACCTTGGGTGGGTCTCTGTCAAGTTTGTTCAAATGGTCATACTCCAGTAATTTTTGGACTTTTTATGATTTTTTCTTCTTTTTTTCATGCAAATCTTTAAAAAAAATCTTCTCCAAAACCGCTCACACAATTGCCTTGATATCATAGAGGAACAATCCTAGGGACTCCTAGTTCTTAATTTGTTCACCAGGTGGCACTGCAATTTTTTTTTAATGATTTTTTGTGTGTTATTGCTATATTCAACTTCTTCTCCAATCTGAAACTTGGTGGATATGTTCCTTGTTGAAGGGTCGAACAAATTTGTTCATTAAGTGGTAATGCTACGGATTCCTAAATTTTACGATTTTTTTCCATTTGGGTACTTATCGGTAAATGCACCGTTTCTATTGATCGCTATGTTAGTCAATGGGCATTCTAATGCTCATTCACATTTTTTACTTCTTCTCCAAAACTGTCAGCCACATTAACTTCAAACTTGGAAATGTACCTTGGGTGGGTCTCTACCAGATTTGTTCAAATAGTCACGCTCCAGTGATTTTTGGATTTTTTTATGAATTTTTTTGTTCTTTTTTAGAAAAATCTTTAAAAAACTTCTCTGAAACCGCTCACCAGATTGCTTTAATATCACATAGGGACCTCCTAGAGACTCCCTAGTTCTTAATTTGTTCACCAGGTGGCACTGTTATTAAATTCTATTTTTTTTATTTTTTGGGGGTCTGTTTTTGCTATTTTTGACTTCTCCATATAAATGCACCTTTCCTATTCATTAGTGTGCAAGTCAATGGGCATTCTAATGCTGATTCATTTTCCACTTGTCCAAAACCGTCATCCAGATTGTCTTCAAACGTGGTTTCAATGTGCCTTGGGTGGTTCTCTACTAGATTTGTTCAAATGAAAGGCTCCATTGATTTTTTTTCTTTTTTTTTTCTTTTTATTTTTAATGAATTTCTTTGTTCTTGGGGGGGGGGGGCAAATCTGAAAAAATATCACAAGGGTATGTGTACATGTCAGCTGAGCACAGGACTGTCATAATCATCTTGTTATATTATACTGTTCAAAAGAATAATGGCCTATGAAAGGGTATTACTGTAATCCAAGCATACCAGAGCATGGCTTCAATGAGCTTTCTTCTGTCAAAGTAGCTGAATTTGATGATACCTTGACAGTTGATCTTCAAAAGCCCCCAAAAGTACCATCGTAAAATTGCATGTGCCGTCAATGGATTTAACATGTATCAATTTTCAGTGTGTGTGTTTAACTAGAGTTTAAAGTTCCCTATTCTGGACATAGGTCCTATTAAAGCTATGTTCAAACACTATTTCATTATGTTTTTATTTTCATGGTTTTGTGCTACCAGTGAAGTAAACAAAACTTAAAATACAACAAATTAAGTTAACTTACAGTATTTTTTAATCTATATGTCTTAATTTATGAAGTAATGATAATATGGACAACAAAGATACGTCTGTTTTTTGGTTTCCACTGTGAGGCTGCCTTATGTGTTCTGTGTTCTATACGAGTTCACCTGCAGATCATGTGTCAAACATGGCAAAATATGTTGATTCTTCTTGCCAAAATAGCAAATTGGATACAAGTAGCGGTTTCAAAGTCATAGTCATACTGTAAAAACATATGCTGATCTTTATGAAAGGAGTTTTCATACATTTGCAACACAAATGTACTTTTCTGTTTGTTTATTCTTGTTTTATTTTCGATGAAAGTTAATTAGTAACGCCTTTAGTTTTCCATCAGTATACCTGTATCCTGCTAGCTGACTGTTACTGTTGCCTAGCAACAGGGTCAGAGACTTTCATGGGTAGTTAATATGCACGTCAAGTTTATAGCAAAACACACTGTGATGCCAAACTGGTTGATGGACACTGCAAAGCAGCACCACCAAGGGGCCATTGCCTAAACTATCAATAGCCTACTCTGGGATTTTGCTCACTTTTAGGTTTCATTTAAATCTAGATTTTTTTTTTAGAAACATATAAAGGACAGTATCAAATGTAACAGTAGCATAACCCAAAAATGAAGAAAAAAATACAAGCAAACAAAATAAAAACAAACAAAACACAACATGAATGAAAAGAGAAAACCATAAATAAAACTCAAGTAGAATATGTGGGAGAAACTGTTAATTGTATGTGTAAATTGGGTTTAAGTATATATTTACTTGCACACATGAGTACTTCCTGTTGAATGAATGATATGGGCCAAAACAGCACTGCAGCTTTTTTGAATGTGTGTATTCTGCATAAAACAAGGGGCCCATGGTCCTAGTGCTCAGCGGACTTGTAATGGATTACATTAATACAGAGATTCAAAACAAAACAAGAATAGATTGGGTGAATGATGCTTTTATTGTTTTTGATTGGGAGGCCCAAAATTTCTGTAAAACTGTAGATGGTGCCACATGTATCATAAGCAATCAACGTGTTGACCTCCTTCTCAATCACACCACATTTCACTGAGATGCAAGGTCCACGAAAATTACACATGCCAGAGTGCTCACAATTTTGACCCCAATATTCCTACTGCCTTTGACTTTGATTGCCACTTTTCAAAATTTTTGCTCCTGAGTCCACTTTTCCATTGTTGGCATATTTTTTCTTATATTTATTTATTTATCTTATCATTATTATTTTTTTTTTAGTTATTTTGGAACAACAGTGCATTTGGAAAAGTGCTGCATTTCTTAAAATTAGGTTTTCACATGTAGACACATATATTGCACAATACTGCAGATAGCATCACCTGTGACCAATTTCAAACTTGACATAGATTTTCATAGACTTGACTAGTCCTGAAAGTTGCAAGAGGCTAACTTAAACCTGTGGAGTGTCTCTTGTTCACAAACAACAAGTTCACAGTGACCCCAAAAGCAGGTCACCATGTAGAATTATATGCAATATGCATTCAAGTGAAATACTGGTATGGAAGATGGCTTCTTTTCTTCATTGATGTCCAGGCTATCATCACCTAATCACTTCCTTCAGCTTAAAGTGACCTACAAAAATGGTTCAAAGTCAAATGTGTTATATGGCATGTTAGTGTTGGATATTTATATGTTCTATAAATCTAAAACATCCAGCTTATTTTCTTGAGGTAGTGGATTTATATCTTGTTCAACACATTTTGCCTCATACTTTCCACCAGTATCATACACAAGTGCGATTTTGACTTCAATAATCCCAGGCAATTTTGTGAAAATTTATCAAAATTAGAGGTGCTCAAAGGCTCACAAGATTTTCACATGTAGACACATATATTGCACAATACTGCAGATAGCATCACCTGTGACCAATTTCAAACTTGACATAGATTTTCATAGACTTGACTAGTCCTGAAAGTTGCAAGAGGCTAACTTAAACCTGTGGAGTGTCTCTTGTTCACAAACAACAAGTTTATACATGGAGGACGGAAAGCAGACAAAAGTTACCACATGAGCTCTATGACCTTTGGAAAGTGGAGCTAATAAAGATTTTGGGTGAACTTATTTTTGGTGACGAGTCAAAATGAAATATTGTGTGTAAATATTTAGTTAATTATGGACTTGTCTGAACATGATGGAGTGGTTGAATAAGGCAGGTAGCCTCCTACTGACTGCTAAGTGTCGGAAGTGACTAGAGTCAAATAATGGTAGCATGCCAGAAGTGACTGTAGTCAAAGGTAAGATGTTAATGTCTAATGCCACCAGCCACAGGCTGCCAAAGCTGTCATTACACATAAACCTAACTATCAATGTGTTTACCAGTTCACACCAACCTTTGTCATGGACCCAGTGTAAACAAGAAGATCATGATGATCTTGTGCTCTGCTGACTGGAATATGCTTTTACAGTATTGCAACACATGTACTATAGTCTGTATAGCTATATACATGTACAGTGGTTGCAAAGTTAGAAAAAATTGCAGCATAATTTGGTGGCCAAAATAAGGATTAAGTGGCCCTATGTGCAATCTCAAAGCAATTGGCCAAGTAGTTCTTGAGCTGAAGATTTAAATAAAAACAAAAACAAAAAAACCCAAGTAAAATTTCATTAAAAAAATAGAAAAATCATTGCATCATCACCTCCTTTGCACTCTTGTTAGAAGTTCACCTGGGGAACATCCTTGCAAAATAAATAAAGCAACGGTTTTTCAGAAGCCAAAAATGTAAATACAATAGCCATATATATTACACAGTAACACTTGCTTACGGTTGCAAAGTTTGATTTCCCATAACTTTGTCAAAAATGAACATATGTACACATGTTGTTTTGCAAATTTTCATTCCCTAAAGTCAAATTATATTCTGATAAAAACTTGAAGCAATTCTGCACAGCTGTTCTGGAGAAGTCAAAATTAGCCTTAACATACAAAAAATTCATTTTTTAATGCAGCACCACATGGTGGTCAGAATTAGAACTAGATGACGCCAGGTAACCCTATGTGAAATATCAAAGCAGTTGACCAAGTAGTTCCTGAGAAGAATTTTTTCTTTAATTTAATAGTTAAATTCATAAAAAATAAGAAATATTATTGCATCATCATTTCTTTTGTAAACTTGGTAGAGGTCTACCTGGGAAACATTCATGTGCAAAATCAAAACATTCCTTGCAGCAGTTTTTGAAAAGAAGTCAAAAATATAAAAAGTTTAACAACTGACGTCTCTAGTATGATACACTTATATAGAAAAACATGACCCATATTCATAAATATCAAACCCAACAATGGCAGCAAAGAGATTCCAGAGTTACCAAAGCATCAACATTTACCTCTCAATACCAATGTGAAGAAATAAATTTCACTGCTGACTTGAGACAGGCAGTCACCCACAAAAGGCAACTGGTGGTTTTAAACCAGTCCTTTCAACCTTTGAAATATTCTTCATTAAATTCAGACCATAGTGTTTCCAATATGTATAGGCCCAACTGCTCAAAATCCAAATTTTATCACTTCTGCCGAAAATAAAAAGAGAGAATTGGTAGGCCTATTACTTTTTAGGTTCTTCTGACTAGTTTGCCAGTGAGTTTATAGCAAAAGTAGAATGTAGGCCTATATAAATTTTGTGATATCTATGAATCTGGAATATTATGTAATTAATAAGTTAAGTGATTGAATCACTGTTATAGAGTATCAAATGCAAGGAGCAGACTTCTACAAGACCCTCACTATACAATTGAAGTTCTACAGATGGATGTTTCTAGTATGATGCACTTACATAGAAAAAAATGACCCATATTCATAAATATCAAACTGAACAATGACAGCAAAGAGATTCCAGAGTTATGAAAAGCATCAACATACATCTTCCAATACCAGTGTGAAGACATAAATTTCACTGCTGACTTGAGACAGGCAGTCACCCACATAAGGCAACTGGTGGTTTTAACCAGTCCTCTCAACCTCTGTAATATTCTTCAATAAAATACAGACTTTAGTGTTTCCAATGTGCATAGCCCCACTACTCAAAATCCAAATTCAGATGGACGGATGCAAATGGAGCCCAATATTAGAAGTCACATGATGGCCTCATAGCATCTTGATAAGCTTTTACAGATACAAAATGGCAAGCCACACAAGCTGACGGAGCAGTCTGAAGGACACAGCAGGAACCAATGAATATGGACTCCCTAAATCATTAATTAATGGGCTAAAATGATCTAAAATATTGCTAAAATGTCTCATTTCATATGTTTTGCTTTTTTTTAGGTATTATAAATTAGTTTTTGAGTAATTAAAAAGTATTAGGCAGTCAGGTAATGAGAGCTATTTAGGAGTAATATCAGTATTAGTAAGTACTGGTATACTTACCTCTTGACCACCATGGCCTTGACCTCTGTGTGTAGGTTGAATGCCCACGAAGTGAGTTGAGTTTAACTCACTTGATCTGAAGAACTTGATGGTCCCATGGCGCCATCTCTCACTTCTTGTTGAACTGATGGCGACTCCTGGTGTGCAGGCTCCCCATCTCATCCTTCCTTTTTTGCAGATTGGTCAGATGACACCAGCTGTAAGAGGAGCTGAGACAACCTGCAAGGCGCCAGTTCTTTTCAGTGAGATCTCATAGGCCTTAAAGATCATCTGCTTAATCCACGACAAAATACTAGCCTGTCAGTGTAGAAGGAAGCAATGAGTACTGACAGATAAGTATCACTCCTGATGCAAGCTTCTAGGATGTAAGCAAGGGTTGAAGAGATGGATGATTAGAAACCCTCCCCCGTCCTCAAGCTCTTGCCTTAAACTTCCCACTGATACAAAAGGAAGTCTGCAATGTCTGCAATTGCGTGGAGGTCAAGGGTGAATTCTCTAACTGGTCCACCAGTCTGAAAACACCTTCCTCCAAGCCAAGAAAACAGAGAAGAAGATCAAAGCCCTCTGCTGGCAATTCTTGGTCGGCCAGGACATCTTGATGTCTCGGGATGTGCTCCACCAGGTCCTGGAAGTGGAGGAGTGCTAAGTGTATCGCCTCCAGTTCTGACCAGTTATGTGGTGAAATTCAAAGAAGGCAGGCGAAAGGTCCAACATGGTCCAGTTCTCCATGTGGGCTCCCCACCTGGACAAAGAAAGGTCTGTATGAATGGTAAGCTGGGCCTGAAAAACATCAGCATATTTGTTCCTTCATCACATTCTCCCTTCGCTCCACACCAGACATGCATAGGCCTGATAGCCCTGGTCTCTCAACCATGTGCTTTTCAGAGAGGCCATAATGGTGACATCTGAGTGAGATCTGGGAGTCCATTAAGGACAGGGAGCCCAGCAGGGCAAGCCATTGTTACGCCAAAAGCACTTTGCCAGTCTGAGAGGCTCTGATTGGTGACTTAAGTCTCTCTCATCAGTAGTGTGAAGGGCGACAGATGTAGGCAACCAGAAAAAACTGGATGCTGAGGAGGGTGAAAGTTTGCTTGCTGAAGACCGGACTGGGATGCTGCCAATCCAGACGCCGAAGCACTCAGATAAGCCAATCGTATAGATAACATGAATGCAAATGGCTGACTATGTGTCACCATGCCTGGCACTGGGGTAGCAAGGACTTCTGCCAAGGTCACTGCAGCATGAAATGCCGCCTCCACCTGCTCAGCGCATGTGGAGATAGGGAGGGGAGGTTCTGATGGACCATGTGCAGTGGTCTCTCAGCCACCGACAAGATGTCTCCAGGCCAGAGGGATCCCACTGGGTCTTCAGGAGACTAGTCTCAAGGTCCACATCTGCAGCCAATTGAGAAATCTTCTGGCAGGAGGGGCCTGGGAAGTTTGCCGAGGCGTTGGTTAAATGGACCTTCTAAACTTATGATCTGAGGGCTCAAATCCAAGCACTCGGACTAGCAGAGGTTCTGGAATATCGGAATGTAAGATCCAAAGGTCTCCATTCTTGCAGACTGATTACAGAAGCCACAGCTGCTGCTGTCTCAGAAATCTGCTGGTGGGAGGGGCCTCAAGAGTCTCCGTGTCGAGAAAGACTCAGATACAATGATGGCAGGAGCTGAAGAAGACAGAATCTCAGACTGCAAAGGCTAACACTGCTGATGTGGGAGCTGAAGGTGTCAACAGGCCACTGCAGGTGCCAATACCACTGTGGCCTAAAGCCCACTAATGGCAGAGGGTGCCCCTTTACAGACCCAGGTGGCTTCCTTTTATTTCCCACTACTTTGGCTCATGACCCAAGCCCCCGGAGCCGGGAGCACAGAAACATTGCCAAGGCACCGATGTCTTCCCACACATCCTGGACTTATGATCTGAGCACTCAGACTGGCCGGGGTACGAGAGGCCTCCCGTACTTCTTGGAGTTATGGTCCAAACACTCAGACTGGCAAGGTTCCGGACATCCAAATTGAAACCCAAAGGTCTCCATCTTTCGGGACTCATTACAGGGACCACAGCCACTGCCCAGTCAGAAATCTGCTGGTAGGAGGGGCCCATTGACACACCAGTGGTTTTCTGGATCTCCTGGACTTGCAAGTCCAAGCTCTGGGACTGGCCGAGGTGCCGGAGGCTTCCCATGCTTCTCAGACTTATGGTCTGAGCAATCGGACTGGCCAAGATTCTGGAACACCAGAATGGAAACCTGGAGGTCTTCATTCTTGGAAACTAATTACAGGGACCACAGCCACCACAGACTCAGAAATGTGCTGGCAGGAGAGGCACTGGTGGTTTTCCGGACTTCCCAGACTTACAATCTGAGTGCTCGGGCAGGCCAAGGTGCTGAAGGCTTTCCATACTTCTCAGACTTGCAGTCTGAGTGCCTGGACCTGAGTGCTCAGACTGGCCAAGGTTCCTGAATACCTGGATGGGAACCCGAAGGTTCCCACTCTGGACAAACTGATTTGGGTGACTTCTGCTCAGAGCACTTGGAACCAAAGGACTGAGAACTCCACAGCTTCAGTCAATGTTTGGCGGACATCTTTGAGGAAAACTCCAAAAACAACAGTCTGGAAAACAGTACATAGATCAAATAGCATCTGAGTCGGAGCAGACACCTCCAAGACTAAGTCTCTGATTAGTGTGCAAGGAGCCCTGGTCGCTACCCAGGTAGTGTCAAATGCTCAAGCTCCCATAAGGTGATCTCTTGCAGACAAGTGTCATCTCCCAACCCAACACAAAACCCTTTTGTGTATTCAGAGAACATACGAGGTCAAGTTAAGTGATAACCAAGTAATGACCGTGATCCATATAGTGCCATGAAGTGGCCATACAAGTCCTACTTCTGTTAATGTACCTGACAGGGGGCAAGAGAAGTTTTCTCCCAACCACAAGTGGTTACGTGAGTCCTACTTCTGTCAATTTATCTGACAAGGGCAAAGAGAAGTGGTATCTAAACCACAGCACACTAACCGTCTTCCCTCTGTCTGCGATTTATCTCACCAGAATGCCATCTTGGAAAAGAAAAGAATTGAGCTTTTCCCACTGGCATCCATAGGTTAAAGTAAGTGATCCATAAGTCCAGGAAGGCTTAGAAATAAATTCAACAGACCCTGCCTAGCAACAATTGCCCAGCAGGCACTGTTCTCCCTCTCTCTGTGATCTGAACATCGAGAAGACATCTTGAAAAGTCAGGTTTCAAACCAAACAACTAGCTCTACTCCCAATGATTTCAGTGGTATCCACAGATCAGAAATCAGGTACCTGTAGGTCTCTGAAGAGTCTCGGACCACCGAGAAAGATTTTACGCAGGAAGTATGAGATGGGCATGTGATTTAAAATATTAAGCAGTCAGGTAATACTTAAATTTGAGGAAAACATCAAAAATCCATGATAAGATGGGTAGGGTGACCTTAAGCTACCTTGAGATACTAGCTTTTAGCAACAGAAATGCAAAACAATTCACACATCTTAATTGTGATAACAGATTGAGAACATACTGTCTTGTGTTTTGTTGAAGATAATTACTTGTCTTTCAAAAAGATTTTTTCAAGAGTTTGCAAAGAAACAGATGAACACCAATGCAGGATTCCATTGGTCCTTTTAGGTGACAATAGGGATCTGGACCCCCGCAATAATCGATTATTAGGCTGAAATGGTATAAATGGTCGCCATGATGTGTGATTTATATAACTGCTGTTTTCTTTGGTATTGCAAATAGGTTTTTGAGTGATCAATAACATTAAACAGACAAGTAATGCTGAAATTTGATGAAAAACAGCAAAAATCCAAGCTGGCTATAGGGTCACATGATGTCTAATGACCTAGATCTATTCTTTGGCAACAGAAAACCAATGACCTTAGCCAAGACCCTTTAAGGTGAATGTCTGATATCATAAGACTGGTTGTGGAATAGCTTTCCCTCTGCAAAGTCATGTCATTTTCTGTTCAAATTACTGGTTTAATGTAGCAATGAGGGCTGGTCCATCATAGAAATGTGGCAGTGAAAGAGTTAAGTTAGAATCTCCATACCTTGAGCAGGATTAGAATTTGACTTGATAGGATGATGGAATTCGTGATACATATTCACATTATGATTGGAATGTGGTTCAGAAAAATTAAAGCCAAGGCAGCAGACGATGGTTTAAACAAAATATTGTGAAAAAAAGATGAACAGAAACATCTCAAATTACTTGAATCTGAGAAGAAACCTACCATGGGCAGTTGTTCAATGTTTCCATTTCACTATTATGTGTGTTTTTGCAATAAGGTCATATGAAAAGTGCTTACATTTGAATTTACATAAAGTTCAACTGTCATAGAAACTATAAATAGTTATGCTAAAATCGAAAGAATAAAAGACTGTAGGCAACACTGACCAATTTTTTTGGCAAACCTACAAGCCTGGCTTGAGTACTGCATGTACACAGCATGGATGGGATAACCTTGAGAAAAAGAATTAAACATGGGGCAGCAGATGAAGGGGTCCACAATGATATTGTGAAAAAAATATGAACAAAAAATCATAAATTTGGTCAATCTGAGATGAAACTAACATCGTCAGTAGTTTAATGTGTCTCTTTTATCTACTATAGGCAATTTTCCAAACAATGTTATCCGAAGCATTTTTGCAATTAAATCCAAATAATGTTGGAGAATCATACAAACTTTAAACATTTATGCTAATATAGAAAGATTGAAAGACTGAAAACAACCTTAGGGAAAACTTTGTCAGGGTCTACAAACTTGATAGAATGAAGTTCGTGATATATAGATACATTATGATCGGAATATGGTTCAGAGAAAAACTAAAGCCAAGGCAGCAGAAGATGGTTATAATAAAAAATACTGTGCAAAAAAAAATATATGAACAGAAACATCTCAAATTACTTGAATCTGAGAAGAAACCTACATGGGCAGTAGTAAAATATTTCCATTTCACTACTATGGGTGTTTTTGCAAGTAGGCTATCTGAAAAGTGCTTACATTTGAATGTAGCTAAAGTTTAACTGTCATAAAACTGTAATTTATTTATGTTAATATAGAAAGAATTAAAGACTAAAGACAATACCAACCAAGTTTTGGCACCATCAACAAGCATGAAGTGTGCGATTCATATACACAGCATCGTTGGGATATGGTTTTTATAGAAAATATTAAACATGGGTAAGCAGATGATGGGGCCACAAATATATTGTGAAAACATGTGAAGAGAAACATCTCATATCTGAAAAGAAACCTACATGGGAAGTAGTTATATTGTAGTGTATCTGAGACAGTTCTGTAGGATTTTATGTGAAGTCTAAAATAATAATAATGAAGAAAGAGTATTTCATAAACATGACATCTGTTGTCAATCATGATTGCCTAAACCAACAAACAGGACTGCAATGGGGACTGACATGATGGGCACTAAACTGTTGGCATGGCAGTATGGGTGATTTGTATATGGCAACAGGATTGGGTATATAAGAGAGAAGAAGTCAGTAGTGACTACAGTCATCATAATGAAGTGAGGGGAAAGTCAACCCCATGGACTGCTCTGTTGGCAGCGTCCATCCATATTAGTCCCGTGGCACATGCAAGGGCTTATAAGGGACCAAGAATTGAACAACAATCATTGTAGAGTTGTGCAGTAATTTCTGCAGTGCAGAGTTACAGTCCCCCCCCCCCCCCCCGCCGAAGGGCCTGCCATAGTTTGGTGGAGGAAATTTGGTGATACAACTTTTCAGCTTGTGTAAGTAAGCCATTACATATGCCAAGCAATCCATCTAATTCTCAAGTGAGAGTGACAAGGAGTCAAACACAGGCAAGTCAGAGATACATGACAGGAGCAAGAGCTCGATCCCTTGAAGCTGTATGAGGAAACCACTGATCCAGGTATGTGGATCACTAAGTTTCAGGCTGTACAGAAAGCATATGGATGGACAGCAGACAGCCCACCATCTCACTTCCATGTGTACATGGAAGAAAAGGCCGAGTAATGGCTAGATTCTACATGTGAGGACAAGAAAAGCAATATTGCAGAATTGAAGAAGGAACTTCAGGACAAATTTCAAACATTTGGAAAGAGCAAACAGGAAAAAATAATGTTTATTGAAAGGAAACAGAGGCCAAGCAAAAATGTCGAGGACTCCATTGAAGTGCAGAGGAGAGGACAGTGCTTAGGTAAGCAAGAACTCGATATTTGTGACCACATTATTTTGGGCTTAAAGCCCTAAATCAGGCAATTGGTGGTAACCAAGGAACCAACATCTATTGCTGCTGTGCTTAAATATTCAAATGGTGCAGAAGCAAACAGAACAGCCTGATATCATGCATGATGAGGTGCTTAATCTCAGAACTGAAATCAACCACAAACTGCAGATCGTTGACAACAAATTAGAGAAAGTTTTGTACAGTACAACCTGGAGTGTGCATGGCACAACAAAATAAATGCCAGTAAGATCAAGGTTCAAATCACCAAGTTCACAATTCTGCAAGTTAAAATCAATTTTTTTTGTACAAAATTTTGGAAATCAAAATGTCTCGAATGGGCGGGGGGGGGGGGGGTCAAAGCAATCAAAATGGCTGCCAGGGCAGCCATGTTTAAATGAAAATGGCTGGCAAAGGCAGCCATATCCAAATCAGATTGGCTAATATGGGTGACCAGGTCCAATTCAAAATGGGGGATATGGGCAAGCGGACCCAAGTCAAAATGGTTGGTATTGACAGGGTAGACATAGCAAACAGTATAGCTGGCAAGAACAGGGAGATCAAATTCAAAATGGTGGAACGAGGAAGGCTGAATCAAACACTAAGCTATGTCACAGGTGTTTGTTTCCACATAGCCCACAAAATTGTCCACATTTAAGATCAAAATGCCATGGCTGCAAAAAGGCAGGTCACCTTTTGAGAGCATGCAAACGCAAAAATTGGGCACAAAATTCTACCCAGTAGGGGTTTTTGTCTATCACTAGGGTTCATAATTCTGGGGATAGGCAAACAGAGACATGCACCAGGGACTCGTGCACATGTAAAGATATAAGTTTTGCGCAGGTTCAAGAGCACACTGACCAAATACTTCAGAAAAAAAAATGACTCATGTTCATAAATTTCAAACCAACAATGACAGCAAAGAGATTGCAGAGTTACCAAAGCATCAACATTCATCTTCCAATACCAATTCGAAGAAACAAATTTTGCTCATGACTTGAGACAGGCAGTCTCCCATAAAAGGCAACCGGGGTTTTTAAACCAGTCCTCTCAACCTTTGAAATACTCTTCATTAACTACAGACTATAGTGTTTTGAAATTGTATAGGCCTAACCAATCAAAACCCAAATTTAAAAGTACATAAATATAGCTCATGATCTTGCGTTCAAATTGGACAATGCTGACATAAGAGAAAAACCCAGAAACCAACATTGTTAGATTTTATTGGCAGGAACAGAGATGTTTTTGCAAAAGAGATCAGTGAACTGGGTACCACTAATATACAGTGAAACCTCATTATAACAACACTCAGATATCCGACATATCTAATATAATGACACAAATTTTCATGGGAAAAGGTTTATTTTCTTTTTTATTTGATTCACTTATCTGACATATTCATTTATCTGACACAGTTCATTGGGAACAGATGGTGTCATTATAACAAGTTTTCACTGTATATCAGCATTCTATCAACACTGGTGATGCATCCCAGTGCATCAATCATTTTACAGAACTAGTTCTTCTATGAAGAGAGAAATTGAAAGACAACAAACCGAAATGTTAAAGCACAATGTGATCTCTCCTTCAGTGTCAGAGTGGCACAGCCCAGTTGTCATGGTAAAGAAAGCAGGTGGAAAGTACAGATTTGCTGTTGACCATCGAAAACTCAGTAGTCACACCGCCTATTAGTTTCCCTCTTCCAAGACTCAATGACATATTTCATACTGTTGCAGAGGCCAAAGCATGCCTTTTTATAATAATTGACCTGGCTGTGGGCTTCTGGCAAATTGGTATGGATCCTGCTACAAAACATAAATCTGCCTTTATAAAACACCAAGGTGTTTGTGAATTCAACAAGATGCCGTTTGGCCTGATGAATGCACCAATAGCCTTCGCCATGGTCATGACAGATATACTCAAGAGACCTCAATTGGAGGTGCTGCATAGTGTATCTTGATGATATTTTGCTCTATAGTCAAGATTTTTCATCTCAGATTTTTTCTACGCTGAGGGAATTCAACCTAGAATCCAACATGCTCAGTGTAACTTTGCTACCCAATGTGTAATATATCTTGCCATGAAGTATCAAAGCATGGTATTGAAATAGACAAGACTAAACTGTCAGCTGTCATTTCCTTTCCATGACCAAAGCGGGGTAGAGATGTTAAGAGCTTTCTTGGGTCTTTGTAATTATTACCACCATTTCATCAAGGGTTTTGCTCCTATTGTGAGTCCACTGAATAATTTGTTAATATGTTGCCATGAAAACAAAGCATAATTGGATTCACAATCATATATGCGAGGCCTTATACTGATATGTAGTTTTCAAATGTGGCTGACATACATGCATACAGTGTAATTGCAAATATAGTTATTCATTTTAGTGCAAAAGGCAAAGTAGGCCTTTGCCATTGGCTGCCTGTCACAATCCTTGAGACAGACAATATTTATCATGTATCTACAACCATGCTCCTTTCCTTTCACCCATTTGAGTCTGCATTTAATAAACTGAAAACATCATGCTCCTATCTTGGCATATCCAAACTTTGACAAAGAATTTATTTTGTACACAGACAGTTCAAATTTTTCTATCGTTTGTATAGTGGGGCAGAAAGATTGTGATGGGAGGGAGCATGTCATAGCCTTTGGTGAGCGAGCTGAGCAAAAATGGCCTGCACATGAAAACAGGAACCAGCAGTTCCAGATGTGTCATTCCAAATTGACACTGTTGTGGTCTCTGATGAAAATACCATGGATACTTTAGGTAAGTTAGGTCTTGTATGGCAAGAAAACCCAGTTGAAACACCTTTGATTGAGTATCACTTATCTTATCCAACAACTGAAAGTAATGAAAGTGTTGAATATTCTTTGTTCTTTGGCTCATTCAGAAGCTGCTTACCTTGAGACAGATCCCTTGATTCACCTCCCGGAAATTTCAGAGATTCCCCGGGAAGATCTGGGTAAGTTGTAAAGAGAAAATGAGCAACTCAGTCCTTTCTGTAAGTACACAATGGTGCACTACCTGATGACACAGACCAGGCCAAGAGAATAGTAGCAGAGTCACAGGATTATATAATCATTGACAATGTCTTATATCATTATCCATGTGGCAAGGGTCACAAGATTGACAGGGCTTATAGATGTCTTGCAATTCCACCTGTTTGCGGGAATGATGTATTATGATCCTACCATGATCCCTAATAGGTGGCCACCAAGCGATAGATCACACATGGCTTGCTATTCGGCTGAAGTATTTTTGGCCCAGAATGTATCATCACATTCAAATCTATGTGCGTACATGCCTACCATATCAGCAGGCAAAGCACTACTGTCATGCAAAGAAAGCTCCTTTGCAACCCATTCCACCAGCAGAATTATTTCAGAGATGGCATATGGACCATTATTGGGCCAATCAATGAGACTCCAGCTGGGTGTAAGTATATTTTACTCATAGTGGACTCATTTTCACACTGGAGTGAAAGCTTTGCCCTGAAGTCAATGCAGGTCTCAGAAGTGGCTCATATCTTGTACAATGAGATAATATGCAGGTACGGTGCTCCAAGGATACTGATGACTGACAGGGCTGAGAATTTTATGTCACCACTGATCTTGGAATTGTGTAAAATCTGATGATTATGTGATATAGTGGCGGATAATGTGAAAGGTAAACCGGTATCATATTTAATGGAAGAGACAGTCATGAGAGAGGACACAGAGCATCTTGAGCAGGAATTTCTGGGCATTTTTCACGCCTGTGTTGTGACAATGTCAATGGCTCTTGAAGCTTCTAAAAAAAAAGAAGCCAATTACAAGGATGATGAATGTCTAGGGCTGGCAGACACATTCTTTGCTGGTAACCTGGAGGACCAAGTAAGCCATGAAGATAATAATTTGAGTCCAGAGGTAAGCCATGGTGGTAACCTCTCTGACCAGGTAAACCAAAATGATCATCTGAGTCAATTTGAATCAAGATTAGCTGCTAAGGGAGCAAAAAGCTGACCCTCAGCTACGAAAATAATAAAGTACAGCTTTTACTGAAGGAGAGGCACAAAAAGACCCGGTCTATTATTACATTAAGTCAGGAGTGTTGATGAGGAAATGGAGACCTCCAGATGCTCCCATCGATGAAGAATGGAGAATCATTCATTAAATAGTGATTCCTCCATCATATGGGGCAGAAGTTTTAAAGACAGCTCATGATTTGGCTATGGTGGGCCACTTGGGTATTAGGAAGACTCAAGATAGTATATTACAACACTTCTTTTGGCCCAGATTACATCGAGATATGGCAGAATTTTGTAAGACAGATCACATACGTCAACCCACTCAGAAAATAAAACCTGCTCCTTTGATTAGTGTCCCTGTTCTTGAAGAACCATTTAGCAGGGTTATTATAGATTGTGTGGGACCACTTCCGAAAACAAAAGCAGGAAATAGATTTCTCCTTACTTTCATGGATTCAGCCACTAGGTATTCTGAGGCCATCCCATTAAAAAACATTAAAGCTCCTACTATCATTGATGCTTTAATGAAATCTTTCATCAGGGTAAGGCTACCGATACAGATACAAAGTGATGTTTAAATTTCATGCCTGCAGTGTTTCAGGAGGTTGGCCACCCGTTAGGCATAAATAGATTAACTCTTCAGACTACCACCCAGAAACACAAAAGGCTCTAGAAAGGTATCATCAAACACTGAAGAATATAATGAGAACTTATTTTTTTGAAAATGAAAAAGAATTTTATAAAGGTATAAATATGTTATTATTTGCCACCAGAGATATATCAAATGAGTCCCTGGGGTTCAGTCCATTTGAACTGATATATGGACATACTGTGAGAGGTCTACTAAAGCTTATGAAAGAAAAATGGTTGGTGGAGACACAAGATGAACCTTGCTTGGAGTATGTGTCCAAATTCAAAGAAAAGTTTAAAAAAGCTTGTGAGGTGGCACAATCAAATCTGATTATTGTACAGAGTAAGATGAAAACATGGTATGATCAGAAAGCAAGGAAAAGGAGTTTTAAACCAGGAGACAAGGTGTTGGTACTTTTGCCTATGCAAAGGCATTCAATTCAGGCAAAGTTCAGCAGTCCTTATCTGGTTGAAAGAAAGTTGAGTGATGTGGATTATCTAATATCTACACCAGATAGGAGGAAAGCTAAACGACTTTGTGACATCAACATCTTAAAAGAATACCCTGTTCCTCTTTATTATCAGTGTCACTACTTTAAAGAATGATGGAAATAATAATGGGGAGGATGAGAATGATCCATTCTCAAATGAAGACTTGAGTTCTATTTCCAGTGAAAAATTGCAGAACTCTGACATAGTACAAAATTTTGATAGCAAGATCAGTCATTTGGAGCTTTCGCAGCAAGCTGATTTAGAAAAATTTATTCATTAGTTTGAACATTTATTCTGAAACCAGCCTGGTCACAACTCAATATTTTGTCATGCTGTAGATGTAGGTAATGTCGGTCCAATAAAGCAACAACCTTATCAGATGAATCCGCTGAGATTGGCTGAAGCTCAAGAAGAAATAAATTACATGCTGGAAAATGATATTATAGAACCAAGCCAGAGTAGCTGGAGTATTCCCATTGTATTGGTTCCAAAACCTGATGTTTCAGTGCGATTTTGCATTGACTATAGAAAAGTGAATTCTGTGACTAAATGAGACTCCTATCTGATCCTTAGAATGTATGATTGTATTGATAAGATGGGAATGGGATGAGGACTGTATAAATCTTACATTTTAAAATAAAAAATATAAATATTATATTATTATTATATATATATAAGCAGATCTTTTCCTGACTAGAGGGAGAATTCTGAAGATATGACAGAAGCTGTGTCACCACACGCCAGTGGGACTGTGAGCTCTTGTTATTACCTGTGGAGTGTTAACAGTATCTTTGAGTGGACTGGTATATTTGGTGTTAATTTTACCACATTGGAACCAAACTGCACCTCTGTGGGATTTGGATCAGCACCTAGCACACCTATCAGTACCACATCCGAACCAAACTGTACCTTTGTGGGATTTGTAACCGATTATTTGGCACCTGTCATAGGACTTGGAACTGTGGGACAGTACCTGTGGATAATCTCACCAGGTACTAGGATTTACCATAGGCTGTTTAACTATTGAAATACCAGCCGAGTTAAGTTTCCCTACTTTGCACTGATTTTGATTGTTAATATATTGTTATTGTTAAAGTTATATCATTGTTGTCATTCTTTGAGTTCTACTAATATTCAGAAGGTTGGCATGGTAACAAGGTATGATAGGGGAAGTAAGTGGTTGAGAGTAAAGTACAGGGGTGAAATGGGACAGATTGAAAGTTAAGTAACAAGATTGACAACAGCTTAAAGAAATCACTCAATAAGGACAACACACTTAAGGGAAAAAACGTAAATCACTTAAAAAACAAACTTCTAATAAATAGAGACAGAGAGTGATGGAACATTGAGGCTTATTTCATTATTAAGTGCACAAGTAATGTAAAGCACCCTTTGCTTCTTGTTTACTTCATCAGAGAGTGCTGTGAATTTCAGTGGTCTGTTTTCCCAGATTTTATCCTTAGGCAGAAGTTTGGACATTTCACCTACAAAATTCATTGGTATACCAAATTTCCCTTTTGAACTAAATTATGTGCATATATTTTGAACAAAACGTTGTTGGAATGTAAAACTTCAGGGTCAGGGGCAGTTTCTTGGATCACAGATATGGCATTTTTTCATGGTATCTTCCACTGCAGGGACAATTTCTGTATATCTGATTAGCAAAAGTGCCAGAACAGGGATGCCTAATTGAGGTCACTTGGATTCTGTTATAGATGGTCTTGAAATAGAAAGGAAAGGGCAAGCAAAGTAATGGGTATTCAGATTCATATGTATATATGTATGAAGAACTGATTATTTATTTTCCTGATTTATCCTTCAGGGTCCATGTATGTCACATATCCATTTGGCTCCCTGATGTTCACCAGGTTGTGTCATTTAAGTGTTTAAGTATTGGTTTTCCAATGCTGGATACCATTTCTGAATCAGTGTTGTTTTTCCTCATTAGTATAGATTCTGAGCACATCTTTCTATAGATGTAAATTATGAGAACACAGAGCTGTAAAGGAACTATGTAGTGATCGCACCTAAGGGTACAGATTTCCCCTACATGTTTCCCCTGGGGAGTATCATATTTTTTTCTGTAATCATGTCCTTGTGGCCTTTTTGTTTTCTGATCTGAAAGCAGTGCTTGGCCTTCATTTGTACTGCTAAGCTTACATTTTTTTCAACTTTATTATACTCTAGTTAAATTTTTTTTTTAGTTTGTAAAATGTATGACTCACAAAAAATGGCAGACTTTAAAGGAATAAGAAAATGAAAGTGCACAAACACTCAAGCCTTCAAATTCAGCGAGCACCAATTGTTCAGACCTATCACTCGTTTTTCTTTCCTGCTTCAAGCTATACTTAACATGCTTAGTTTGTAAATAGAAATTGGGATTTGAAAATGCATGAAAGGAAACTATACATAATTTAATCCTGTAATTTTGCCCATTCTAAACCGTTCACCTGGGGAATTTAAATATTTGCCACACTACTGGTAAACTTAGATGGGACATCTATCTTGTAAATTGCCTCTGAAAGAATTTTGGAAAGTGATTTGAGCCGTGAACTACTCAACATGCCGGGTTGTGTCACTGCTGACTGAGCACCAGCATATTCATATACGATATATTAATGGTCCACTTTGAAGGATCAGGCACCTGCACAGGCAATTGGCACCATGCCCAAATATAATGTGTTGTGTAGTCTTGCGCAAGGATCAGTGGTATAATTTGCGAGTCAACATTGCCTACCAGATCAGTGTGATGGTACCAGAAACATGTTGTGGTATGATCTGAATACCATCGACCCATTCTGTCCATGAATTTTACTCCACTTGGGAAACAGAACACTTCAGCCCTTTGTTTCAGAACACACTGGACAATATCAAGACAGTGGACATCACAAAGTTCCTGCTACTTGGGAGTACAACTTAGTATATAATAAATATATTCCCGAACAAGAACAGTCTTAGAAAACAAACTCTTAACAATTGACAATGAATTATTTACAGGACTAAGAATATCTCATTAGATTTTGTCTACGTTTTATGTTGAAATTTTGCGTATCAATTATATTTCATGCATATCTTATTTTATGTATGTTTCCACTATCACAGGACCCCCCCCCCCCCATTTTACTTAATTTGGAGTAGATATAGTGGGATTTGCTCAGGTACAGAGCCAAACTGATCCATGTTTATGTTCAATTTTTATTTTTATGGTCAAGTGTAAACATAAACCTGTTTTATAACTTTACCTGTATTTGCACTTTATATGTTTAATTTTTATTCTTATGGTCAAGTGTAAATGTTCACGTTTCACGATTTTCCTCAATTATTCATATATCTGTAAGTGCCTGTGCGTAACAGACCTCATCCTTTATTCAATCAAGCTATATGGGTGGCTTGCCAAAAGTAAGTAAAGGAAAATTAAGTCCAGATTGCGAAGCAATCTTAGTTGCCCAAGGACCTATTATTATAGTGTTCCTAAGACAGTTCTGCAGGATTTTATGTGAAATCTAAAATGATAATAATAATAATAATACAGTGATGTATTTTATATAGATTGCTGGTAAGGAGTATTAGCACAGGTTGAATCCTTAGAGTTAGGGTATCATGCTGAAATATCATACAAGTGTTGCCACAAACATCAGCCAAAAATTAAGTTATGGGATGCAAGTATTTGTAAATATATTTCTGTCATAACATTTATTAGTTATCATACATTATATATAACACTAAAAACAAGTTTTTGACTAATGTTTGGCATTTGCTGACATACACAGGCATGGTGTTATAACAACTTTCTTGCCGGGCAAAAAAGTGTACCCTATTGGTCACACCTTATGGCAACCTGACCAGGGCCCAATGAACACTGGCCTGGCAGGACCAGTTGAGTAATTTTCACTTTTTCAAATTACTGATTTACTTTGACATCTGACAAAACAGATAGTAAATTGCAAAATAGTTTAAATGTTCATTAAATGCCACTGTGGTAGTATTCAGCTTAAATGATCAGTTCATAAAGAAAGAGTATGTTAGACACATGACGTCTGTTGTCAATCAGGATTGCCACAAACAAACAGGGGGATCGTAGACTCGTGCAGTTATTTCTGTAGTGTACAGTTACAGTCCCCCCCCCCCCCCCAGGGCCTGCAATAGTTAACTAGTAAAGGCATTTTTGAAATAAGGTTATCTGACACGTTTTTACAATTAAATCCAGATGAAGTTTGAGAATCATACAAATTTAAACATTTATGAAAGAAAAAAAAAGAATTAAAGACTGAAGGCAACGCTGGGGGAATTTTGTCAGGATCTACAAACTTGATAGGATAAAGTCTGTGATACATATTCACATTATGTTTGAAACATGGTTCGGAACAAAATTAAGGGAGAGGCAGCTGAGAAGAAGCCCACATGGGCAGTAGTTTAATGTTTCCATTTCACTACCATGGGTGTTTCTGCAATGAGGTTATCTAAAAAGTTCTTATATTTGAATTTGGATCAAGTTTAACTGTCATAGAAACTGTAAATAGTTATGCCAATATAGACAGAATAAAAAGATTTCCGGGAAAACTGACCTTTTTTGGCAGTATCTACAAGCGTTAAGTGGGTAATGCATATACACAGCATCAATGGGATATGGCTGAGAGTAAAAAATTAAAACATGGGGCAGCAGACGATGAAACAACAAAAATATTGTCAAAAAAAATCTCAAATTACCTCAATCCGAGAAGAAATCTACATGGGCAGCAGATAAATGTGTCCTATTCACTCCTATGGACATTTTTGGAATACAAGGAAGAGATCTGAGACGTATTTCCATATCAATGTTGATAATTTCAAGTTTGTTTTCACAACTAAATGGAGATGAAGCTAGAGACTCAAACAAACTTCACGTTCATGCTAATACAGAAGTAATCAAAACTAAAGGCAATAGTGGGGCAATTTTGTCAGGATCCACAAACTTGATAGGATGGAGTCCATGATCTATATATATAATATATATATATATATATATATATATATATATATATATATATATATATATATATATATATATATATATATATATATATATATAATATATATGTATGCATATGTATATTATTGGAATATGGTTCAGAGAAAAACAAAAGCCGATGCAGCGGAAAATGGTTTTAACAAAAATATTATGAAAAAAAAAAATAACAGAAACATCTCAAATTACATGGAATCTGAGAAGAAACCTACATGGGCAGTACTTAAATGTGTACATTTCACTGCTATGCGCATTTTTGAAATAAGTTAAATAAAGTTCAAGCATTAAACAAGTTGTAAGCATTTAAGCTAATATAGAAAGACTTAAAGACTGAAGGCAACACTTACCATATTTTGGCCAATGTCTACAAACTTGATAGGATGAAGTTCGTGACACTTGAATACAGTGGCCTAGGAAATGGTGCAGAGAATGAATTCGAGACGAGGCAGCAGATATTGTGTTAAAAATATGAACAGAAACATCTCAAATTGCTTCAATCTAAGAAATAACCTATCAGGGCAGTATATTTATGTGTCCATTTAACTCCTGTGGGCATTTTTGAAATGAGGTTATTTGAAATGTTTTCAAATTAGATACAGATGAAGTTAAGAGAATCATACAAACTTCACATATATGCTAATATAGAAAGAATCAAGACTAAAGACAATAGTGGGAAATTTTGTCAGAATCGACAAACTTGATAAGATGAAGTTCGTGATACATATATACATTATGACTGGAATATGGTTCAGAGAAAAACAAAAGTCGACAGAATGGAAGATGATTTAAACAAAAAGTGGGGTGAAAAAAATGAATAGAAACATCTAAAATTTCTTGAATCTGAGAAGAAACCTACATGGGCAGTAGTTAAATGTGTCCATGTCAATGCTATGCGCATTTTCAAATAAGTTATCAGAAACGCATTTACATTTCAATGTAAATAACGTTCAAAGATTACACAAGTTGTAAGAAATTATGTCAATATAGAAAGACTTAAAGACTCAAAGCAATACTGACCATATTTTGGGCATTGTGTGCAAACTTGATAGAATGGAGTTCATGATACATGAATACAGTATCATTAAAACATGGTTGAGAGAGAAAATTCAAGATGGGGCAGCAGTTGTGTTGTGGCAAAAATATTGTGACAAAATATGAACAAAAACATCTCAAATTACTTCAATCTGAGTAGAAACCTACACGGGCAGTAGATAAATGTTTTTTTGTGTGTGTTTTTTAAGTGCTTTGGGCATTTTTGAAATAAGGTTATTTGAAATGTTTTTAAAATTAAATCTAGATGAAGTTAGAGAATCATACAAACTTCATGTTTATGCTAATATAGAAAAAATTAAGACTAAAGGCAACAGTGGGGTAATTTTGTCGTGATACACAAACTTGATAAGATGAAGTTTGTGATACATACATTAATTATGATTGGAATATGGTTCAGAGAAAAACAAAAGCCAACGCAGCCGTAGATGGTTTTAACAAAAAATATTGTGAAAAAAATAAACAGAAACATCTCAAATTACTTGAATCTGAGAAGAAACATATATTGGCAGTAGTTACACTTGTCCATTTCACTGCTATGGGCATTTTTGGAATAAGTTATCGAAAACGTATTTACATTTGAATGTAAATAAAATTCAAGGATTATACAAGTTGTAAGCATTTATGCTTATATAGAAAGACTTAAAAGACTAAAGGTAATACTGACCATATTTTGGGCAATTTCTACAAACTTGATAGGATGAGGTTCGTGATACATGATACAGTATCATTGGAATATGGTTGAGAGAAAGAATTAAAGACGAGGCAGCAGATGTTTTGTTTGCAAAAAAAGAGAAAAAATATGGACAAAAACATTTCAAATTACTTCAATCTAAGAAGAAACCTACATCCACAGTAGTGTACTGTGTCCATTTAAATGCTACGGGCATATTTGAAATAAGGTTATTTGACACAGTTTTACAATTAAATCCAGATGAAGTTAGAGAATCATACAAAAATATGTACAGAAACATCTCATATTACTTCAATCTAAGAAGAAATCTACATCGACAGAAGTGTACTGTGTCCATTTAACTGCTACGGGCATTTTTTAAATAAGGTTATTTGAAACGTTTTTTTTTCAATTAAATCCAGATGAAGTTAGAGAATCATACAAATTTCGCGTTTATGCTAACATAGAAAAAGTCAAGGCTAAAGACAATAGTGGGGAAATTTTGTCATAAGCAGCCGAGGCAGAAGAGGATGGTTTTAAGAAAAATATTGTGGAAAAAACAAAGATGACTAGAAACATCTCAAATTCCTTCAATCTCAGAAAGAACCAACTTGGGAAGTAGTTAAATATTTCCATTTCACTAATATGGGTGTTTTTGCAATAAGGTTGTCTGAAAATTGCTTACATTTTAATTTAGACAAAGTTCAACCGTCATTAAACAGATCATATCCATGCTAATATAAAAAGAATGAAAAATTAAAGGCAATACTGACCAATTGTTGGCAATATCTACAAGCCTGAAGTGTGTAATGCATATACACAGCATCGAGATATGGTTCAGAGAAAGAAAAAATAGAAATAAATAAAATGATATAAAAAAAAAGTTGTAAAAAATATGAACAGAGACATTTCCTATTCTTCTTAAGCAGAAATCTATGTAGGCGGTAGATCAACGAGTACATTTAATTACTATGCGCAATTTTGGAATAAAGTTACCTGAAAGGTTGGTACATTTGAAGGTAGATTAAGTTTGGGAGTCTTCAAACTTTATACATCCGTGCTGACATCGAAAGAATTAAAGACTGAAAACAACACTGGCCACACTTTGGCCATATCTACAAACTTGATAGGAAGAAGTAAAGATGAGATAGAAGATGTTTGTGCCACAAAAATTTGGGAATAAGATTCAAACAGATACATCTGAAGTTACATGAATCCTAGAATAAACCTACACAGGATTTTTTTCTGATTAAGAGCATGCAAAATGTTACTGGCATTTAAATGCAAATGCACTACAAAAGTAGGTACAAAGGTAATTCTGACAGGATTTTTTCTGATCAAGGGCATGTAAAATGTTACATTTAAATGCAAATGCAGTGCAAAAGTAGTTACAAACGTAATTCTGACAAAAAAATTATCTTAAATGAGACTTTCCATGGTGATATTCAATGAGAGGACAGGGTCCCAGGTCCCAGTCTCGGTATGTCAGATCCTGTTTGATGCTATATAGATCTTATGCCTTGCTCTCTTGGAATGCTGCAAAATACATATCAACCAGCGATTATTTTATTTGTGCAATTCTTAAAATATATCAATAAAATAACTAAACACATTTCATTTATCTCTTGTATTAACTAGATCGACATGAATCAGTACTTTAAAATTAAATCGTCTGGCATTTTGTTTCCGTAAACCACGCTTTTAAAATGATTAACATTTGTAAGTGAAAATATGATAAGAGCAAACTAATCCAGCGAAGCCATTCACTTTTCCGGGACATTTTGACAGCGTTTTTCGATTTGCACAGTTGCTCTCTGCCCCCTGAGCCTGGTAAGCAGGCCAATGCCCCGGTACTGTAGATTAGCTAGGAGTACATCTTGTAATGTGACGGGTCGGGTCGTTCATTTCGATAAAATGTAGCTCCGCGTTGCAGAATGAATGCAGGGTCTTACAAAAGTCCTGGTTGGCTTATCACACAAAGTCTGGGATGAAAGTTAACTTACAAAATTTAAATAGGAGTCACTTGAAAAGGAGACACGCCATGCGCAAACAACCAGACTTCTCTCACATTCCGCACACGACAAATTACAGTCACATTACCTTTAATACATCTTTAGGCTCCATGAAAATTACCTCACGGAACTTCACCGAAGTAAAAGATTCGGTGTAGGTCTTCTTAAGTGCATGTAATACGTTCGTAAAACCGAGAGTGAGTAGCAACCTGTTAGGCGTCATGTTTCATGAGCACATGGCTCCCGAAATTTTAGACACCTTGTCCCACTTGACGTTTCGTGACGGCTAAATTTTGTGGCACTCCGCTTTAATACGAGACATGCATATCAATTTCCCGCCACAAAACACGGGGCTACTGCTTATCAATCACGGAGGACACACGGGCAAGTCACTGTCACAGACAGGGCTGGGTACCCCTTTCTCACACAGTTAGTGTCTTTTAGTGAAATTTAACTTTACAAATACCAAAGCCATATTCATTAAGTGCTTCCTAAGTTGGTTACAAGAACAAATTTCCATTTGCCTGCGCTAAGTATTCCTTATTTTCCAAAATATTAGTAATATCCCAAAGGCAGCGGCCCGTATCAACACAGTCGAGAATATGGTTACTACGGCAACCAGGTATGCAGTTGTGGCAAGAAAGCAACATGCATGCCTCGCATTTGCCGTGGTGCAGTATCATATCTGATAGAGGTAGCAAAAACAGTGCACTTTTTCTCTGACCTTTCCCGGACTCTAAGGCTTAGGCATTTCCCATGCCCAGTCATACGAGCCCTGATAAAGGCTTCCGCCTTTCTCTTTCTTTCCCCAAAACATGCCACCCAAGTTAACACTCTTACTTCTTCTCCAAAGCGTCGAACTTCCTCGAAGCCCTGACACTTGAATGCACCTCCTCAACAACAAAGGTTTTTACGACCTTCCCCCAGGGTTAAAGTTCAAGACAAAACGAAAATGCATTAAAACACAAGGATTCAAGATCAAATTGTAATGAAACATGCATTCAAGCTCTCATCTCGCTCTCAAAGACATGCACCCATGTAATTTCACCTTTGCTTTAAACAAAAAAAAAAAAAAAAAAGAAAGAAAGAAAGAAAGAAAGAAAGAAGAAAAGGAGGAATATTATGTACCCAGCAGCAGAAAATCAAGCACTTACAGGTGTCTGTACGTAATTCTTCGCTGCCACATGTTCTGTACCCGCGGCCAAATAATGAAGGTATGGTACCTTCACGTTCAAATTGTATCTGCCTAACTGGTAGTACACGGACTGTGATTGGCTGGAGGTTGTGAATGCTTTTGAAGTGAACTGTGACCGGATTCTATTAGCTCTGCTGACTAACAAGTCAGCAGAGCTAAAAATGGGACAGACAGGCGCCAGCTGTAAATATGTTCCTGAAACAATGAAAAGTCAGAGACATCATGCACTGTTTTAATGTAAAAATAAGTTTATTGACACTTTGTACTCAGTCCAGGGTTGTGGTCAGCTTTACTATAATAGGCTTTTACTCAGTCCATATTTAGGTGTTAATGGCCTTTTACATTGGTTTCTTTTTTTTTCTTTTTTTCATATCAGTCATGTCTCAGACTTATTTTTATACCAGTCATGCCCAAGCTGTATGTACAGCATGACTTGCCAGGCAATGTGAAAACCAGCCTTCAGGTTAGGTCACAAAAAATTATTATTCAGTTTCTCTCCATCTCTCTTTCTCTCTCTTTGAACATCAATAGAGTATTTTCACAATGTTATTGGTTTCTAACATTACAAAGTAAATGTTACTGGGCAAGTTTAGCAGCCACAAAAGAGAGAATAGTATCTTTGGTCAGAAAAGGTCAAAACCAAAAACCAAAATCAAAAGACTGAAGTGTGTGTGTAGGGGGGGGGGGGGGGGGGTGAGAGACAAGCGAGGTGCCTGAGAAACTAAGCATTAATTTCTGATGGCCTTAGACATATGGGTACTTTAATGAAAGCTGTTGTGTATCTGCTGCACACTTGGACTGTTCACTTTCTGCTGATCTACAGGCAACTCCATGTGTAGTGTGGAAGGAGTTACAACTATCTACAATATCTGACCTTGTTGATTCATCACTGCAAGTATTATGCATCAATATTTGGGCTGGTACCTCACTGGAAAAAGCAGACTAAAGCACGTACAAACTGCCATTAAGGAGCAGAAATTTAGCCTTTTGGACTTTACATGCCCAGGCTGCCAATATACGTATACCCTGTTGATGACAGACAACCCAATTATGCATATTTTTGGTCACTCTTTTGGCTCAATTTCCTGTCTTGTTTTCCTTCCCAGGACACTTCAAGAGGCTTTGCTTTTCTCATCTTCCATGTCACATTTTCCTGGGAAATTAAGACAGTGATGCCTATGCAATGACACTTCATTTAGATCATGTGTTTCTCACTATGCAGATTATGTAGTGCTCCATGATAACCCAAAATGACCAAGTAACATACACAGAAACAGTATTTTGATGAGGGTGGCTTGTTTACTAAAATATGTTTTAGCACATTCATTGTCTTGATATCCAAGGTTTCACAAAAATGTACATCTGCCTCTCTTCTTACTCTGTGTCCCAAAATTTAGGATAATATATTCTTATTCTGACCCAAAATTTAAAATAATGTACAAAAAGAGTTAACTTTTGTTGGTGCTAAATTATTAGTACAACTGAATTATTAAAAATTATAAACTTTTTGGACATGCATATATATATATATACATATACATATATATACATATACATGTATATATATAGACACACACATATACAAAATTCACATATTTCAAAAGGAATTTCAATTAACAAAAAATTAATTTAACCAGCACAGTAATAATGAAAAGGCTCATCATATATGCCCATCATTACACAAATCTATGCCTGTTTCTAGAATTCATGTTTTGATCATTTTGACTGGTGATAATCTGCTTCATATCAAATTACTCCTTGCATACCCACTCTTATCATATCATTCCTTTTTAGGATCCACTTTTACCACGTACATGTAAATCACTGGTACATATCGCTGTAACCATGAGGGACATGATGCAACTTTTTCTTAATGGGGCATGTTCTCCTAGATGGCACCACTGTTCAGAAGTGCCATGGTTGCTAATACTTGCAGATGGAGACACCTGGGGGAGAAAAAACCTGGACTCTCCTTATTGGTCAGCACTTGTCAACAGGAAATGATGCATCATGAAAATATGGCCTCTGAACTGCTGGTGCAACATAAGAGAACATCCCTCATTAAAATTATCAGCAAATATCTCGTGCTGTAAATGTCATCTGCTTCTCTTTTCACTTCTCATTAAGAACAATATGTGATCGGTTAACAGTGTTTCATTGAGTGGTGCAGACTGAGTGCATTATGCCCAGAGTGCAACCAGGAAATCTGCTGGATCCAGGCCCCAATGGCTTTAAGAATTTGTATCCCTAATTCCTGAGAATGACTTGGCCAATATGTGTATATATATATATATATATTGTATCGTCATTCTGGTAGCATTACAGCTAAGAAACATAAAGCTGATGTTGCTACATGCAACTTTTGCCTTTTAAAAATTACCAGAAATGGTCCAGTGTCGTAAATGTTATTCACATAATTTTTTTCATCTGGATTGATACACAATATCAGTGACGGTTCCCCCGGTGCTTTTGCCGCAATTCACTCACAGAATGTCAAGGAAAGCTGTTGACTTGCTCCCTACAGCAGTTAAAGCAGACTTCCACAACAGACCTTTATTTCTACATTATTTTCCATGTGCTCCAGGAGTTACTTGCACCACACAGAAGCACCTGCTACAGAGACCACCTCTACTTTGAGACCCTCGACACACGACCACAATTCTCTTGACATTATCTTGTATTTCTTTCACAGTTGACCTACTTTCAAAGGTTGCCACTGGGGACTAAATTGGTCTCTGCGACAGGGTGGCCCTGTAGGTAGGTACTGCACTTCATTGTCCAACATGTAACACTTTATTTCATCTACATAATATCAGCCCAAGTGCGTCAGTTTTACCTTCCATATTTTAATCTTCTGTCAAAATTATCATTGCATGGTTTGCCTCATGATGTACATAGTTCAAACTGACTGTTTACCCTTAAAGCGCTGATTTAAGATTGAGTCAACAGCTTTCCTCGGGACACATTGTCTCGAGGAAAGGTGTTGACCAAGACTATTTTTAGCTTTGGACTAGGCTTGCTGGTATTTCAATGAAAGGTATCTTCATGAAGAATTTGAATCTTGAAACCATTATACGTGTAATGGTAGTGATAAAATAACTATAGCCATGATTAGCACTTCAAGGGTTAATTGGAACACAGCTGGCTGCCTGCAGCCTGTCTGCAGGTCACTTGTCTCAGTAAGTCGGCAAAGTTCTGCTCATTTAGGACTGTTCTGCCAACCAGTCCCCACTCAGACCCATCATGGTTCAAGTCTAAAAAGGGCTGTTCCACTGGCAGTACATATGATTCTGTGTTGTACTATGCAGAAGTCTGCCAGTGGAATATTATAGGCCACCAAAAACTGGGTTATAACCCTCCAGGTTTTCTGGGACAAACTACAGTGACAACTTCTGGTCAATCTTTCTCTGCAGTCCACACACACATACATACATATACAGTGGAACCTCCCTATTAAGACCAACTAAGGGACTGAAAGCATGTGGTCTTAATAGGGAGAAAATTAAATAAAAGATAAACAAAAATGGGTCTGTAAATTACAGGCCTTAACACAGAAATGGTCTCTTTATGGAGGTGGTCTTAATTGGAGATTCTACTGTACAGTGGAATCTCCCTATTAAGACCACCTAAGGGCCTGGAAAATGTGGTCTTAATAGAGGATATACATATAATAAGATTAAGGATAAACAAAAGGGGTCTGTAAATTGGGGTCTTAATATAGAAATGGTCTTTATGGAGGTGGTCTTAATAGGAGATTCCAATACATATATACTTACACACCCATACATGTATATATATTCAACCTGAGCCAACTTGAATGAACTGGCCTTCACTGGCTTTGCTAGTATTTTTAGTGATAATTTATCATGAAATTGTGCATATTTTTACAGCACATTTGTATTTTCAGAAATGAAGATTTTCAACAGTAAAACTATTCTTCAGAAACAGTAATCACCATAGGTAACTTAAGCTGGTCTCCAGGCACTTTAGGTGCTTTGCCAGAGCTCCCATAAAAATTCTGTGGGTCCAGTTCCGTCACCATGCTGCTGCACTCACTGCCTCCTGGTGGCAATAATGCGTCATAACAAGCATGCGCAAGCCAGTTTCCTACACTTGAGCACCAACAGCCACACCTCCACTTCTACAAAGTCCCTTAGGTAGAAGGATGTTAATGTATTATGCGAGCGCCATTTAAGAATGGCCATAATATTCTCTACTGACGTGTTGTGTAATGTGTTCCAGGAAGCAGAGAATGTTCTAGTCTCATGAGCCTGGAGAGAACGAAAACGTGCAAGCTCTTCGTCCCTTCCGGCCACCCAGCAGGCCAAGGAAATCATTTTCCTTATCCATCCCGAGATGGCATCAGGCGACTGAGTCCTGGACTCAATCCGTCTAAGATAAAGAACCAAAAGTTTCCACTCAGCTCGATGAAGTTGTCCTACTCAAATAGAACTTGGGTGCTCTAACAGAACAAAGGGCCTGATCTGGCTCTGATCTGGACATTGTCGCCACCAGTGACTTAACAGAAAAACCTGTTAAAGCGGTTGAAGGGTCACTTGCCACTGGTGTCTTAGACACAAATCCCACACAACGCCTCAGAAAAACATTGATTTTCCCAGCAGCAGACCACTTGAGGGATCTATCTAAGGCTTGCATATCCCTGTGCCTGACACCTGTGGCCAGGGCTAACAGGAAAACCATCTTGTAAGTAAGGATCTTAAGATCAATCAAACCTGTATCTTTAGGTTAAAATAGAGGCTCAGTTAGTGTATCATGGAGAGATCCCAGCCAGGCACATCATTGTGCTCCACCGGACCGTCCATATAGAAAGTGTTCACACGTCCACAGAGGAAGAGATCCGTCCCTAAACTATGCGCCCTGGTCTTAAGGGTAGCCACAATGGCTGACCCTTGATGGTGCAAACCCTGAAGTGCTCCTCCTCAAACTGACTTAAAACAAGGTCTGCAATCTGCTGGACCGAAGCCTCCCAAGGCGAAAAGTCCTTAGCAGTGCATCAAGCTGCAAACTTGTTCCACCCCGAGTCATAAATCTTTAAAGGAGATTTATGGAGCTTCCCCTGGGCAGCCCATTCAGCCACTCCCTTTGAGAAGCTGGCTGACCTACCCTTGGCAATGGTCACTATACATGAAGTCTGTGAAACTGCTGGTTGCAGTGGAACTTGTTTGAGTCTGGTTGGGTTGCCAGAGCAGTTGAGGGAGAAGAGGCAGACACCAAGGAGACTCTGCCCTCAACTCCAGAAGCTCCAAGGACCATTCAAGGAGGGGGACAAACCCCTGGGCGAACAGCCCAGGCCCAACTGGGTCCAAGGGCAGCTGTTGTCAAGGAGGCTGTAGAGAAAAGCACATAACGCCACACCAACCTGACATTGACGTAGAGAGTAATTGCTCCACTGAATATGTGACCTACAGCATGGCCCCAGGACTGCTCGAGACCCAGCAGGGTCTCCATCAAACATTTGCTGGAAGCTGGTGCTGAAGGGTCATCACGCGCCTCCTTGAGGCGATGCCAGGTGGAACACCTCGAACAGTTGAGGAAGGACCCGATATCATCCTCACCCTCGCATCCTGTTCAAAATGCCAAAGCGTTGACAGGGGCAGGGAGACATACTTTGCTTCCTTGACACAGTGGTTCCATGATGGAGTGTCAATTTAACCGTCATGGGAGCGAAGTTGTCCACAGACCTACTAGTCCGATACAGCTTCAACCTCGCCTTCTGCTTAGCCAGCAACCATCCCAGGCAGATGCACTGTCTGGGGCGTTTCCCAACCCTGCCTTTTCAGCGGAAAGCTCCAAGAACTTTCCAGCCATAAAGGTGGAGAACGGCACCTCCAACTTGGGGGCCACCTCAACACCAGCAAGTGACATGGGCTGTACCGCCATGGTTCGTGGTACCGCCTCTCCGGGGAGGGTATTCTGCATAAAGGTGACATTTTCCCGAAACAATGAACCCGGCTTCTCTGCTTTAGAGGGAGGCAGGCTGCCCCGGTCTCCTCAGCTGAAGCCCATGACTGTAGAGCCTTCGCCTGTTCGAAACAAGTGCCGTCTTCTTCCGCTTCGGAATCCTCACTCAGGAAATCTGAGCAGTCGAGGTTAGGGATGTCCTCAGTGGTGGAACAATCCTCCAGATCATCACCGGAGCAGAGAAACAAGTGCTTGAGGTGCTCCTCCTCAGTCTTCACCTTAGTGTCAGGCTGTGGCTCCTACACTGCAGTAACCTCAGAGGCGTGGGTCTGCAGCTCCTCCCATACATGGAGAGTCTCCCGAGGAAAAGCGCCCAACATAAGCTCACCTGCTGGGGGAGGCAACACTGGCCGAGTGGCATGTACTAGGCGAATAGGCTTAGGGACCGAGGAAGCGAATACCATAGCTACTTCTGGCACCGGCTGAGCAACCGCCCAAACCTGAGTGGCCCATCGCTTCTGCGGGGGTTGGCTCAAGAAATCAAAGCACCCCAGCACATTGCCACCTCAGCGTAGGTCACCGGAGAGACAACCTGCCCAACGGGGGGCTGATTGACCAGCGGGACTAGCTGCACGGAGAACCCCTCGAGGCACTAGTGCTCCACCCTCCAAAAGCAGAACGGCAGAGGAAGACAGCGATCTATCCTCGGCTGGCGACACGCTCGAACTGCGGTGGAATAGTGGCAGTGCTTCTTCTTCTCTTCTCCCTCCCGTGGCTGGAGCGCAAATGCTTGTGACCAGGGGAGGAAGGCAGGGGAGAGATCAGATGCAAGGCTGACTCATCTCCCCCACAGATATGACCATGATGGCCAAGTCTTCATCTCCAAGGATTACCACGTGGTCGAAACCCTGGCCCTCAAGGGGCCTGGGACTAGCCGCCCTCACCATGGGAGGCTTAGTGGCAGCCACAGCTGTAACAAGCAGGATGGGAGGAGCCACTCACCACAGACCAGCTCGAGATGCTATGGCTGTGGAGGGGACCCTAGAGCGGGATCACCCAACCGCTTTCCACATCGGATCTGTGGAAGGCCTACCTTCCTCAAGGGGGCCTTGATTTGAAGACTAGTCTGATTCTGGCTGCAAGGCCTGGTCTGACTAGTAGCCCCCCCCCCCCCCTCATGGGGGCCTCAATTCTGGGAGCCTCCTTGGCAGATCTCACATCTAACAGACAGACTTTCTGCCACTGAGGAGAAATCTGTCGACAAATGTCATATGGATTCTCCTCAGTACAGAATATGCCGCTCCTACACATGCAGCAGCTACAGGCAAGATGGTCATCCCAGTAGGCCATCGTGGGGAGGTTGGCGTCCAAAGTGACGTCCAACTCCATATCCACATCCACATCCATATCCATGGATCATCAAAAATAAGGACTGGGCTGACTATGTCGGTGATAGAACCATTTTCCCAGGAAACCTATCAACTACCACACCACGGAAAAAGAAACAACAAGAGTACCAAAAAGGTAAGAAAAAAGCGCGAGCTTCCAACAATATGCATCCACTACAAATCAATGCCAGAGTAGGAAACTGATTTGCACATGCTTGCTTTGATGCATTACTGCTGCTAAGAGCACTGTGCCATGCCACGGGGCCTCAACATCAGCGAGTACAGCAGCATGGTGATGGCACTGGACCCACAGAATTTTTATGGGGGTTTTGGCAAAGCACTGAAGTGCGTACAGACCAGCTTTGGTGACCTATGATGTTGTACTGTGTCCTCAATATGACCCTTGTGTACCTGAGTCATGGTCAACAACTTTTGTCGTCAGTATTTTGACACAGATAAACACAGTTGTGAGAAAATATGCTGAAGACGATTATTTTAGCACAAAAAAAGACACACACCGTATTCCATCTACTTAGCACCCCCAGCTAATAAGCCTCCCCTTGTTCAAGCATAAAATCCAGAATTTGTCTATTTCATAAAGTCCCATGACTTCTTGAGGTCTATAGCAAGTCAGTATAGGTATTCACATGGAGCATCTCACATGATGTTTAGGTCTGGTAAGCCAAGAATACAGTGATACAAAGTTAACATGATGTGTATACCAATATATTGTGCAGGACTGCAGTCCAGGTCTGTATAAGTAGGGCATGCTCTAAGTGAACTGCAGTCCAGGTCTGTATAAGTAGGGCATGCTCTAAGTGAACCGCAGTCCAGGTCTGTATAAGTAGGGCATGCTCTAAGTGAGCTGCAGTCCAGGTCTGTATAAGTAGGGCATGCTCTAAGTGAGCTGCAGTCCAGGTCTGTATAAGTAAGGTATGCTCTAAGTGAGCTGCAGTCCAGGTCTGTATAACTAGGGTATGCTCTAAGTGAGCTTAGAGCAGGAGATGAGAGCATTGGAGAGGTTTGTTGTCTGTAAACAACAGGTGAGTATAAAAGCAATTTGACTGCTCAGCTACCAATGTTTACGTTTCCCTGCCACACCTTACTTTCCATCCACTACACAGATATGTAAACTGTGTCTTTCTGTTGCAAATGTGACAGCACATTGTGCTTTGTAGAGAATATCCTGCCTAGTAAGGCTGCTTTTCATTAATGAGAACACATCTTACAAATCCGTAAGACCAATCAGAATGCATCAAACAACAGCCAATCACAGAACAGCTTTCAGCCATTTCTGTTGTCATCTGTAGAAAGAAGATAGAACACATTGATACAGACAATGACTCAACCATGTAAAAATGTTAAAAAAAAAAAAAAATACAAAGTTTCCCACATATAAAAATTGTTTGCCTTTGTACATTATACAGACCAACCTGTATTGAGAATGTCGAGGGGCCATCAGTATCATAGACCATCAATGGTGGTACACAGTCTACATATCTTCTATCATATACACACTAACATACCATGTTTTGCCTATGTTCCACTAGTGTAAGATATACAGCATCAACGAATCTACATCCTTGATATTTGTACAGCTTGTGGCGCCCCCTGGATTAAAATACTGTCCTTAACATTCCCACAATCATACCAGAAGAAACTGTGGTCTACACCCCTTACTCATGCTGCCTTGAATAAATGAACACTACTTGCTGGCAAATTGTCAGAACCAATGCCAAAAACTGGTAGACAGCACAGTATTGAGGTATCAAGGAAATATGCATGTAAAACTTCAGTCTCCAGTTTTGGGTGACTTTAATCTACCATGGCTAACTTAAAACCACTATACAATAATACACAAGCTTTATACACCTAAAATGAATACAAAGATGCGTTTATCTATTCAGCATTTAGCTCCTTCTAAGATGTCTGTGTCAATGTAAATTTGACCAGTGTTTAACAGACATCCTGTAATTAGTACATTGTTCGTTGAAAGAAGATTAATACCCCTCCCTGCCCAGATTGAAGCTATGCTTCGGGTAATCTGAATGTTTAGCCACGTTATACAGAGTCACTTCCTAAATTCCAAGTAGCAGGAATTTATATATATATATATATACATATACAAGTCTAACTAACAGACCATGTAAGCCAGACCTAGTCTATCTTTTCAATACATGTAGTTGCACACTATACCATTGTATACATCAATGTACCCTTTTTCATGCCTCCATGTAGGATTCTGTGTTTTTTTAACACACGCTGTACTTTGGATCACCTGTACGTATATGCATACAACTGTAAATTGCTTTAATTTCACTGTACTCTTAATTTTTGCTTATTAAATACAAACGCAATGAAACAGTATTCTAATCCTTAAAGCGTTGATTTAAGACTGAGTCAACAGCTTTCCTGGGGGCACTTTGCGCGCAAAGTGCCCCCAGGAAAGCTGTTGGCTAAGACTACTTTTTGCTTTAGACTAGGCTTGCTGGTATTTGAATTAAAGGTATCTTCATGAGGAATTTGAATCTTTTACCCATTCTATGTTTAACAGTAATGAGAAAACAACTGTAGCAGTGATTAGCACTTTAAGGGTTAACATTGTTTGAATAGGAGTCCAAAATAGTAAAATTAAAACTACAATGAAATGTCAGAAGTACAAAAAAGCATGAAAATTTATATATGTGAAAATAAAGCAATTTACAGTACAAGATATCTTTGTTCTGCTTGCATATACTGGCACAAGTTTAATACAAAGTTATTGTCACAAACACTATTTGTTGCAAAAGGTTACCTCCATCCCCCTTCACCAAAAATGATGCAAGTCTTGAACAAGAGAATTTTAATGACGGACTATGCTGTGTAAAATTTGCGTTTCACATGATCAGAGGAAATCTTGCTGGATTTCTCTCCATGAATAATCAAAATGTCGTTTTTCATTAGGAGAATGATAATCTCCCAATCTTACACAATTTTTAATTATGATACAACATTTGGAACACAATCTTCACCACATATACCATTGCTGCTCATTCTCAAAAGAAATTTTACTATCAATGCTCTTTGACACATATTATTGTATTTTCTGCATCTCAAAGTAAAAGACAGATTTACCTTACATTTTGTATTTTGCTCTCTGCTTCTATTGTGAAGATCTAACTCTCTCAGGTCACACACTTTTGTGACATTTTGGTATTTCATATGCTGCACATTTATACAATTAACCCTTTCACTCTTGAATCTATACCGAGTCACCAGCTTTCCTTGGCATGGGTTGGGCACCAGGTGCTCATGCCCAGGAAAGCTGTTGACCTGGGCCATGTTCTCGAGGAAGGTTTCCCGTACAATTCACCTTTGACCTGCTTTTCCTTACTGTTGAAATAAGTCAAAAACACTGAAGCAGACAGCATGTGGCCAACAGCTGGCTTTGGACAATTTAAGGGGGGAAAGCAGTAACAAGCATGAATAAATCGTAAATTATTTAAGTTTAATTATCTGCAGATTTCTTTTTCTCTCTTCTTGTACAAACGTTACTTGAATCTAGTTCAGTGCTCTTTGTGATAAATGTTGCCGTGCCCTCTTGCAAAGCTCCAGAGAAACCACTTAACTAACCCTTTCCCCCCTTAAACCAACCACCCACCACTGGCTGGTGGTCAATGTTATCTGCTCTAGTGTTTTCAAGGAATTTCTACCGTAATGAAAAGCAGTTTGACTGTGACTTGCAGATGGATCTATGAAGCTCACATGCCTAAGGTCAACAACCTTCCTTGGCATGGGTTGGGCACTTAGTGCCCAACCCACACAAAGAAAAGCTCCTGGCTCAGTCTTAAGCCAAGGGCAAAGGATTAATTCCATGATACAGCCAGTTTTCTCGATTAAATCCTCTCCTTATCAAAGAGCACCTTGCATGTTTCATTTTCTATTCTCTAAATCTACCTTGTTTTCATGTGTTTCATTTTGCACTTTCTTGTATTTTAGGTATTTGACTGAAGTTTTAATTTCGATATTGCTTATAGCTAACCTGTGTTAGCATACTATTTCATTTAAGTGCCACCTGCAAAATAAGCAACAAGTTGTTTCAGAGCTTATGAAAGAAGTCCACTTGAAGTTGCACAATAAAACACTGTTGTCAATCTTCAGCCTTTTTTTAATTTACATTTTTTGGGGGGGTCAATCTCCCAGTGAAGTTTACATGCACAGAAAATAATATGAAATTTTCATGCAAAGAGTAACCTTTTCCCCGATTAGGAAAGACAGAGTCAATGAATTTGCTTGTCACGGATTCCCCTGTCAAACACTCTTGCCTAGCACATGCATGCTCTTTAGGAGGTTACATTTTGTTTGAAATTTTTGGATGCATGTTTTTCATTAACAGCAAATTAAGTAAAATATCATTTGCTAAGCAGCCAATTTTGGCCATGTGCAGGGAGTAGGAACATTCAAAAATGTTTTTTGAAGATTGCAAACACAACTGTATCCTGACACACGGAGTACACAAACTGCAGTCACCACCAGCTGCGGGCTAAAAGGTACAAAAAGATACACTGCATATTGTGACAGCTGCACATCAATGAAGTGGAACTTCAGGCACAAATATGTCACTTTCAACTGGTGAGAACTGTCGCTTCATTCTACACTGAAGCAGGCCTTGCAGGAAGTCATTTTAAGGTAGTTGTATGGTATCTACAAGACCCAACATCATGTACTATCTGATGTCAGATTTGCCCTCTATTTTGTATGTTTCTTCTTTTTGTGTGCACTGATGATCTAAGAGCATTGCTGCAATATGTCATCACGTCAAATATATGCAACTTTACTAAAACTGACCATGACACTTCATAAAAGAGAAAAAAATCACAACATTCGGAATGACCTAAAGCCGCCTCAGCTTGGCTAAATATTTATGAAGACTTCTGCTTAACTTTGAAAAGGGGTCAAGGCTGTTGAAGGTCAAACTGTGCAAAGCTTCAATGAGATGTTTCTATGGAACAAGTTTCACGCTAGTAGCTAAATTTGTTCAAAAGTTAATTAATATTCCATCTGCAAAAGTGAAAAGTATTATGACCTATGGTGATCCCAAAATAGGTCAAGGTCACTGAAAGTTGAACTCAGCCAAGCCTCCAATGAGATGCTTCTACTGTATAAATTTCACGATAGTGCCTCAATTTGTTCATAAGTAAACTTACTGTGTCCACAAGTCTAATAATATGAGGACTATGGTTACCTTGAAAATAGGTCAAGGTCACTGAAAGTCAAACTCAGCCAGGCTTCTAGTCAGATGCTTCAACAATACAAGCAAGTTTCATGATAGTAGCTCAATTTGTTCAAAATATACTGCATCTGCAAGGGTATAGGACGGACAGACAGAACGACGGATGCAATCACCCACAAACATGACCACAGTACACTGTCGGCTGATAAGGCCGAGGGGGGGAAAAAACATGTTAACAATTTATGTGCCATAAATTTGTCTTCCAAGGTCCTGTGTGTACAGAACAACAACAGGAATGGTGGAGGGTTGACTGATGTCCATTTTATGTCCAGCTGAAGCCATGCCCTATCACAATTATACATGTACGTACCATAATATCCTTTTTAAGTGCCCCTGACCTCTTAAGAGCCCCACCCCACCCCAATTTTTGTAGTACAGAAGTTCTGAAATATTGGACATTATATATGTTTTGTCATAACTGACTTGTTAATACAGCCAAACTGCTCTAAATTTAGGTCTTAAATTGGAGATTACTTCAATTACATTTCCTAGGCACTCCAGGCACTTAGAAGGGATACCATAGTTAGAACATTTTACAGAAGTGTCATACTCTTCTTTGTAGACTTCTTCTAACTGGCACATCTCCATGGTATACATGTATATGAAAAACACAGTTCACCCAGTAGATACACAGAACAAAATAAAAATACCCCAGCAGAGATTTTGCAACCCCCGTCCCCCCTTATTAAAGAATTCAACAGCAAAATATCTACCTGAACATGCTATCTACATGTGTACATGTATAAAATAGGAGTAAAAAATGAGGTATTTATGTATTTGTATGAAGAAAGAAAACTAGCATACCCTCTGTACATATGATAAGATGTGAAAGCAACGAAGAAGGAATGAATATGTTGAACAAAGGTAACGTACTACAAAAATGACCCATTAAGGCTCACATTCCCACATATACAAACCAGAGCCAGAGTAGAGGACCTCTGCTGCATTTTACATTTTGCCTGTTCAAACTAACTCTCACAAGGCTCTAATTTCTAGCCAGCAGAAGTGCTATTTCAATTCCTGTTATATAACCAAAATAAACTGAAAAAAAACCCACATAATCCTCATAGTCTATTTCAAATTTGGATGAAGAACATTATCACCAGTCATGAGAGGAGCATGCTATAATGCAGCATATCACCAGCAGATGGCATCACTGGTAGCTTCCTCCTAGTCTGCATCTGTTGCAGGTGGACACCCAAGGAGGAGGTACAAAAAATGCTTCAGTCGTTAGTAGAAAATGTCACAAGAAGCAGGTGCTGCCACCAAGCAGATTATATTGTATTCGACATGCCCCACTATCACCAAGCTGTCTAACTTTTTCTCATTCCACCCTAATGACGCTATTTCCTGCTAATATCCAAATGTCGTTTGCTAATTGTATTTTACTAATTTAGGGATTACTTTTCAAAATTTTGGATGAAACTTGCTTGGAAGATCATTTGAAATGATATGCCCATCATCAACCGCTTTCCTTGGCACGTTCTGGGTGCATTGCACCCAGAGCATGCCTAGGAAAGCTGTTGACTCTGTCTTCTATTAGGGTGCAATGAGTTACAGGGGTCTCTGATGTATCTGCAAGCAACTTTTTCCCCAGCAAGAATTACAAGCAATAGGAATTAAGTTCAAAATAGTGAAATTAAAAATACAGTGAAATGTTAAAAATACAAAAACAGTGAAATTTTACACACGCGAAAATAAAGCAATTTACCGTAGGTGACCATTCACTGGCTTTCTCTGATGAACTCTGGTGGAAATTGCATTAGATCCATATTGCCCTGACGAAGGCTATTGATTTGGTCTCCACAAGATAAAATTGGTGGATTGATGAACTTTGAATTAACTTATTTCCACTCCTTTTTTCATTTCCAACATTTTGTTCAAATAGAAAAGTAACATACAAGACCAAACAGTTTCACTTTCTTTTGTATACATAAATCAACATGGATGATTTTAAAAGAATTTGATAGGTCAACAGTTTTACCATGTCATATCACCAGAAAACATAAATAACACATACAGACAAACTGTTTCCTCACTCCTATGAAATTGCCCAACCATATCACAATGCAATTCTTAGTCTTTTCATTATCAGCACAATATCCATATTTGGTCACCATACTAATCCCACAAAGATCTCTCACGGTCTTTATATTATTTTAATTTTCTATTTAATTGAATTTTTTTAAGATCATGATAACAAAAAAGTTTGAACTTCTTGGGTTTACAGGGAAGGTGCAGTTTGTAAATATGACACCCTGTACATCCAGCGGTCAATTTTCAAAATCTCCCATTATTTAGCCATTCAAAGCGGTCAAATATACACCAAAGAAGCACCAATATAGCATTTTTAGACCTCTTCCAAGTTAAAAGCCCAAGCTTCTGACAATTCAAGATAAGTATTCCATACTTCTGATTGGTTAAGGTCCCGTACTCTGGCCTTCTGATTGGTTAAGGTCCCATACTCTGGCCCCACCCAAAACAAGCAACCATTAAAAAAAAAATCCAAAAGCACTGACGGCCCATAGCCTATACACCTACTTGCTCTCTTAGTTCTGTACAAATGAATATCGGGGAGCAATATATAGGAGATGTATAATGTACGTATATACTTGATGTTACAATACTGTATAACAGACACATGATGTTTGGACTACGCACGTCACTCCAGTGTTTGTGACAGCGAATCACACCTACGAGTCAGTTTCTGGACACTAACTAGTTTTTACATATAATAATAACATATTACAAAAATAAACTGTAATTTGATAGTCATTCGTCGTCTGACACAACCTTGTAACATCTGGCTTTCGATTCATTCCCTCCATTTCATTTTGTTACACTCGCAATATGTGGTCTCCGTGGTAACCACTAGTACGGAATTCTTGACGCGTTTTCTTGGCAACTGTGAACATACATTCATCCAATCACCATAGATTTCTGGTACTAGGGACTTTATAAATCTTTCAGCCTAAGGCTACCTGGAATTCCCCACTTTCAATCACTGGAATATTCCCATCTTCTCCCTGGAATTCCTGACAGCTGCAACCGAGCAATAAATGCATTAATCCACAATGACATTCAGGACTCCTGGCTATCCGGGGATCCATTACTAACCAGGCTAATTGCCTGTTGCTGGCCCCCTGAGGGCTGGGCTATGCTGTTATTTATGGTAACAGTTTGGCTGCCAAGGTTACCAATCGTTGTGGTTATGGGATTAGAGAACCCTAGTCCAGCACTTGTAAATAACGGATGGCCCACGGAACTGTTGATGGACATAGGGGGGCTCATGCTGGTTGTCATGGGAATGGTAACCGGGGAAACGTTCAGCGTGGCATTTGAACTCACTAGTGACGTAGGACTTGTCATAGTTGGGCTGGCTAGGAGGCTGGTTGGATTTCCCAACACTTGTACCTGGGACATGGTAACCCCGGGTAACGTTGACGGAGGGTTTATGCGTTTTTCTTTCTGTCGCCGATTACAGAACCATACACGCACTACCTCCTTCTCCATTTGCAGGCTCTCTGCCAACATAGTAATCTCCTCTGATGTAGGTTTAGGATTTTGCAAAAAGCCTTTCTCAAGGGCTACACGCACAGATGTTTCAATACTTGTTCGCTTTTTCCGCCGCCTCCCAATAGACTCTGGCGTAACAGGTGAGCCACTAAGCGCCGTTGGATTGGTGGTCATTGAATCAGCATCATCTAGCCATTTTTGCAGAAGCGGTTTTAGTTTGCACATGTTCTTGAAGCTCAAATTCAGTGCCTCAAAACGGGATATGGTGGTTTGACTGAAGTCATTACCATACAGTTTACCCATGGCTAAGCCTACATCTCCTTGTGTGAAACCTACAACATAAACATAATCCACAATCAAACAGAATTGACACTTGATTTGTATTTGATAAACACATCCCACTTGAGAAATGAAAAGTTGTAAGCAAAGTGTGAGCATCTTAAATAACAAAGTAAACAATTTTAATATAACGATATGTGTGTGTTTGTGTATATTTAATATATATATATAAAATACCTTGAAAATTGGCTCTAACTCAACTGAGATCCTGCACTTTTAAAAGAATATGCCACAGAGCAAAGCTTGACAGATATTTTGCAGGAACCCCTTTCCCCCAACCTCACAGTTGCTTGGCATGATTTCTTCCCCTCGACCTGGTCATTTCCTATACTGTTTCACTTTTTCACCACTGCATTTCTACCAAGGTTAACCTATGACTGCTAAATTTCTGAGCATATTTTTCACCTGTTTTGACTAATTTGATCCTACATTTTGTATCTAAGAAGTCCCCATGGCATTTATTTCAACCTGTCAGCACTAGCGATATACATCAGGGTTTTTATTTTGCCAAGTCTGTTATAAAGTCACAATGTCATTTTCAAGGTCAAAGGTAACATTTGGCAGCTATCTTGGAATTAAAGAACTAAAACACACAAAGCAAGAGATTTATCTGATGCTGCTGTTTATTCCGTCTAAAAATTGACCCATTTTTGTTCCTTTAAATCAATCATTTATATTTATAGTAAAACAATAAATAAAGGTAAATAATATTATGTAAACATTGTTTTTTGCTTGTGTTACATAGGATTTTATGCCAACCTTGTCATTTTATACAGGCAAGCTGCAGGTTACAAACCATTTGCTCTTACACACACCACCAGTTCATAGCTAAAAATGCTTAAAAACAAAATTCATTTCAAATCTTATAAGAACTGCTTACATGTATAACGCATTTTCTAGTGAGGTCAGTTTCACGGTCAGAAGTCTGTATGTCATTTTAATGGTCAAATGTCACATAATTTGGAAGCCATCTTGGAATTTGACTACAGTGGGTGCCCACGGTGGAAGACTCGCATCAATTAAAAAAGAGAGTGAGATGACAATGAGTTTGTCTGACATTAAAACTTGTACTTGCCGAGTTCAATTCGCCGCCTCTTGAAGGTCTTTGCAAACTGTTCCAGCTCCTCCAGGTCTATGTTCTCTTCAGGCTGAAACCAGGGACAGGCAAATGTACAGAAAATACATAACAGAACAGACACAGTGCAATTCTTCAACTTTCTTTGTAAACACTTGCACTTCATTTCGACCCTCAAAGACCAAATGATGATGTACACATTCGTGTTCACATTTCACTTTTTCAAATTAGAATTTACGTAGCATGCATCCAAAGTTGTTATAGGAAGTATTTATGTTGAATTATATTAATTGCAGACCTGCACTGGTCCCCTCAGTTGCTAGGTGCTGGAAGAATGCTTCATCCACAATGTGGCATCTGTATGGATATAAATGCTGCTCTACCATTCACAAGTACATGTAACACTTTTCATAACAAACAAATGAAATATTTTAAATATGTTTAGCATCTTGTATGTTTTAAAACTTGGAGAATGACTTTTCTTAGGCCTTCTGCTTGCTCAAGTTGTTACTTTTATCATAGCGGCTCGTTAGGCCCAGCTTAAGACATGAATCTGCCCGCTTTCCCCTCTAGTTCCCTGCTGCAGCCTAGGTGGCAGCACAGTTCACATGACTATCTCCTTTAGGAAGGATTCATACGTCACTGCAGACTTGTTCTTGCTAATTATGTTGCTAGGCAACAGAACAATGCCTCCACCATGAGGTGGGCACTTGCAGCAATTTTGTTACTAGAAGATCTGAAATTATACATTTTATGCCCAACACATGAAAAATTCTCAATGTTTTAAGCAACTTTTGGTGTTTTGAACTATGCGAAGGACTTTGCTTAGTGGGCTTTTTCTTCCTCAGATTGCTTTTTTTTTATGACAAAGCACATTTTGCACTGATAAATACATGAAGGTGACCTCCTTCCTGTCAAGTTCCTTGTTGCAGGATAGGGAGCAGCACAGTTTTTGCAAGTTGCCCATGGGCAAACAGGATATTTTCTCAAATTTCCCCAAAACCCCTGAAGTTACCCATTTTCCCGGATGTAAATCATCAAAGGGTTGTATACTGAATCAGGGCATGAATTTTTTTTAAAAAGTACTTGTCCACATGGCAAGTAGATTTCAAAATCCACATGTCCCAATATCACTTGTCACAATAAACATTGCATTTCTTCATCAATCCACACACAAATGCCACAAAAAAAACATTTACCATAATTTGCTGCTTATTGTCGCTTGCAAATTCAAAAAAATATGTCAGTTGTTACCACGATTTTAGCTACAACTGTTTACAGTGAAACTGGCAAAATATTAAAAATACAAATTGAAAAGTAAATTACGTGTATTTGCATGAGGTGACTTATGATGACAAATATTAAGTAATTTCTGGGATTCACTGTCCCAGGTAAACTTTAATAAAGTTTAATAGTTGCAATGGTTTTAGGATCCTCTTTCTTGTTGCCGCTGATGGGACACACATGGACACCATCCTTTGCATACAACCAAGAATGCCATTGGTACATCATAGTTAATTTGCCTATGCAGTATTGGCAAGTTCCTCGTAATAAACCGTGTTCTTAATTCAAATTCAAACAAAAAATTGAAAATTTCAAATAAAAAATCTGTCTCCATGTAATGCACATGGAGTGTGCGGACCGTCACCATCTTTCCTACTACTGTAAACAACAGCTGTTGTGGTCTGACGGAGAACACATCACATACAAAAATGAGCCAATCACGGGTCATGCTACAGTGTGTTTATCATGGCTTCTCCCCTGTGAACATGAATCTGAAGTAGTTTATGTAGGGAACACACAAACGGGAAGCTTTGCTTATATTGCACCGTTTGTATGCAGCATGCGAAAAAGATTCCAGTGTTTGGAGCAACAATTATTTGGAATCACAGGCAAATATGCAAAGGTAGGGGGCAGGGGGAAGTCCTGAATGTGTCAAAAGCTAGTCAGTAAGAGTAGGTCCCACGATGATCCTTGGTTCACAATACATTACTCCAAGCTGACACTTGCATGTGACTGGCAGCTGTGCGTTGTGTTATCCCGGGGAGTCAACTCACGGCACCTACACATGATCTTTCCGACACTGTTAGAACCCACTGATAAATGGATTTGATGCTAATTTGCAGAAGAATTCGCCACAAAAGTTTTAATATTTTTTGATATTGCTTTGTCATTGTTGGGGCAGAATAGGCCAATGGCGAGTTGCAGTGACCCTGCTCCAACAACGGGCGTAAACCAATACAGGTACCTTTGGTCTAGTACTCATATTTACCTGACAGTGATTATACCTGCTTGTTTTGACAGAAATCAAGTAGTAGCCAAGTCCTGTTGAATACAAATGCTGACCAAATAATTGTTTAAACCTGGAATGTTTATTTAGGGACTATCATTGCCTATTGGTGTGCCCACACAAATGCCTTGTATTGGTGTGTGTACACACAGACTGCTGTAACTGCCAGCATATTGCCAGTCGTGAAGGCTCTGACTTTGGTTGTTTTCTCCATTCTTTCAAACAGGAATGATGTGAGGGAAGTTTTTACTTGTCTGACAGGGCAAGTACTTTAAAATTTTCATTTGTCCGACTGCACTTTTTACTTGTCCCGCCCAATTGGACATACAAATTTTCGTGCCCTGCGAGTCATACAGCACTTTGTAATTTTACAATGAGCTGTGTTCCTGTGTAATTAATTTACCTTACTTCATTACAAAAATATTAATTGTTGCTATAATGAGAGATTGTATGCATCCAAGTCAAAGTAAAAAAAAATAAAAAATAAAAAACAGGTGAAAAAGTAAAATAGTACATAAACTACTGGCTAATAAAATTAATGTGGAATATGGTATTAAACCATTGCATGTAGACCCAACCACTAAACAAATTTCATAATTTCCATTTTCAATTCACAAAGAGAAACTTGAAATTTAATACAACATGTATTTCATTTGCATAATTATAAAGCCACATGAAGAAATGACTTAAATCTATGTGTATAATCCACACGGTCATATTGTGTTACCTCATCCTAAAAGGTAAACATCTTTTTGAGACCTTCAAGAATTTTGTGTGTTCTGTTGTATATTCAGCTGAATACACAGATAAAGGTTGACTGTGACCTCTCCTAATAGTCATTTATGCTGATACAACGTATTCTACATGTACTTAGGCAATTCTTATGTGAAATGTATATAAACGCCACCCTATCATTTGTGATTCCTGTTCTGGCTCATTTTGCACTATAAACACCACACTGATTAAGCTAAAAGTTAAAAGTTGCCCTTTTGGCAAACAGGGAATCATCTAAAGTTGCCCCAACAAATTTTAAGTTGTCTGGGGCAACCAGACACCCCTTAATATCGACCCCTGGGCCGCCTCCTTCTTGTAACATTTCAACACGAGGGGGGGGGGGGGGGACTCCCATTACTTAGCATTATGGGTAGCCTTTTCGGGAAAGACTCCCATTTTTGACCCCTTGTCACTCTGAAAGTCCCCCTTTCTTCAAACCATCGATCCTAAAGGCCCATGTTTTTAATTGTTGCTCCCAAAGACCCCTATAAATTGTACCTGAGCATACCTCTAGCCCACGAGAATTTTGTGTATGGGTTTGTGTATTCATCCAAACACACATAAAATAGCTAGTCGCAGCCTCTCCTATTGAAATGTGTCCCTCAAACAAGGCCACTTCTTTATACTACTCCTCTCTGTTTTTGCCTGAAGAGGTTACTCCTAGTGGTATCCCAGCTGGAGGCTGTTCTTGTCACAAAGTGAAAACAATTTTCTTTCTTGTCAGGGTTGTAGAGGCATCTTAACATATTTATCCAATCATTTCCAAAAACAGTAATAGAATTAAAGAGAATTATGAAGTCATTTCGAATTACCATCACACACCAACATCAGCTCCTTTCTGGTTCTTAGTTTATGGCATGTTCAAATATTAACTCTTTCAGTGCCACTTTTGGATTGAGTCAACAGCTTTCCTTGATGTGCTTTGAGTGCATTGGGCCCAAAGCATGCCAAGGAAAGCTGTTGACTCAGTCCAAAATGTGGTGAAGAGAGCTCTTGACCTGGACTATTATATTCTATGTAACTACAGGCATGCTGGTACTTAAATAAAATGGTCTTTTTCCAAGGGACACGAGCCTAGCACCCTTATAATTCAGAGCTGTTTGTTTTAAGTAGTTTGTGATTGGGTATGTGACAACACATCTCTACTGAATAAGGATTATATAGGAAAAAACAGTACACGAAGGATTTTACAGTCTAGGAAACACTTGAAAAGGAGGTTAAAATATTGTGTTTGGGACTCTAACTACGAGGGTTTTAGTGGGGCCCTCCTTCAGAATAGGTTCCACAATATTAGGTAACATCAGCTTCTCGATGGACCATCCATCTAAAGGACCCCAGTAAAACATACGTGATTAATTACTGGCACCATACATGTCTTGTGACATTCTTCACTAATCACAAGCAAATGGTATTTTCTAGAACCCATATGCATATAGTATAAACCCATATCCTTTTCATAGATTGTGAAGCAGGCCAAGCCTATATTAATCACTCTCCATGGCACTTTCTGACCCAATTGTATTGGTGGAGGAAATGGAAGGACTCAGAGAAAATCACCGTGCTATATATATATATGGTAAAAATGACACAAAGGTAATAGCACTCCAAGTGCGACCGGTTTCGCCCCTATGTGGGGCTCGTCGGGCACTGAAAATTTAAGGGCTGCTAATGCTGTATTAATAGTAATGTAAACAGGGGTTGCTACGTTTGATTTTGCAGTGAGAGAAGCCACGTAGCTCCAACTGAGTTTTATGACATCATAAAGTGGACATTGTGACCACTCATCTGTACTTGGCCATCTCAGTGGGTTATAGTGATGGTTTATGTCCAGTACATTGATGAATAAAGCTGGGGTAGGAAATGGGCGGGTCTGTACCTTCCTCTGTGAAGATACTTGGGAATTAATCTATTATTATTTTATCAATGTATTATCAAAAAAAAAAAAAAAAAAATTATAGGTCATGAATTGAACCTGGGTATGTACTTCCATATATATATAGGTTAGACAGTAACAGGTTAGCTTATGGAGAGTAAAGAGTTCGGATTGCGGAATAGGGTAATGACTACTAGGAAGTGGTTCTGGACAAAAAGACACAAATACAATTGGATAGGCCTTCCTGACTCTTACAAAAATCCAACAAGCCCGTATACTAAGCACTGAATCTAACTTTAAGTCCTAGCTGGCACTGAAAAGCTAATGTGGCAGGAGTTGCATTTTTCATCTGCAATCTAGCCTGACGCGTCCTCACCTGTTGTATCTGTATGGGTTGAGCCTGTGGCTGAGGTGACACCACTGTCACAGCAGGACTGGTAGCTGTGTTCTGCTGGGCTGCCGCTGCCGCTGCCACATTGTGTACCAATTGCTGTACGAGTCAGAACAATATTTGCCATTTTTGTTAATACCCTGCTGAACAGACCCTTTTAGGACCCCAGAGGGCAGCACTTGAGGGTAATCATTTGCATAGTTTTACTTCTTTGCATAACAACAATCTCTTTGAAGTTTTGGATTGGCAAACAGCCAAATATATATAAATGAACACCCTCAACTGCTGCCATCTGGGGTCTTAAACTCCTCTATTAATTTGGTACGCACATGAAGTAAGAAATACATTTAAAATTTATAACATCAATTTCATCTGGAAAAGAGAGGACAGGAAGTGATAGGCAATGATCTTCTTAGACCACTCACCCCTTCACAACTGTTTGCTTACCTCTTTTTTTTTTTTTAATTGTGTAAGCTCACCTCGCCATGCTATTTTCCATTCAATTTAGCATTGAAAGTGCTAAAACATGAAAAAAAAAATGCTAAGATACTACAATTGAAATGAAACTCATTCCATAAGCCCATATTTATGGCAATTGGAACAGCAGTCCTGTTCTAATTTTAGAATGCCTGAGAAATAGCACCAGCTGACCCCAGCAGATAGGTCAATAATGCCTTTTTTTATTAGGAAAGCCAAGTCAATCCAAAAAGATATCTTTTTGAAATCACACTATATCAACAAAGATATGGATGTGGGGCTATTGGTCTACATAAACACATGCACATGCTTTACACAGAAACCATGGCAGCTACACAGAGTGTATAAACAGGCCACTAGTGTTCTTTTCAACAGTTCCCGATTAGATGCACAGAGAATCGAAAGTACTCAAACTTGCCTCCTACCATCCACAGCTACTTGCCCAGTTGTCAGCTCATTGTTACTAACCATGATAATGTTTACAGTATTATTAAAACACACACACACATATATACACACACACACACACACACACACACACACACACACACACACACACACAAACATTCATATGCATACATCAAAAAAGAAGACAGGAACTTAGTTTTTAATAGGTTCTGTCCACCAGTTTATCTCTGATAAAAATCTTGAAAGGTTGTAGTCTATTCCTACTTCAATGTTTTCAAATAATTTGAACAGTAATGAAAAACAATTTGACCAGGAATTGAGGATGAGACCTATAAAGATCACATGCCCCTCGTCAACAGCTTTCCTTGGAACAGGTTGGGCAGTTAATGCAGAACCCATGAGAAGGAAAGCTGGTGACTGAGTGTTAATGCACGGGGGAAAGGGTTAACCTTGTATGGCCTCACCTGGTTCTGCACGAGGAACTGAGGTTGTATGTTAGCGGGTATTTGTGAGGGGTTAATGAAGACGAGTTGTTGCATGTTCTGTGGTTGCAGTGTCTGAGGTATGGCCTGGGTCTGGGGCTGTGATGTGCTGATGGTTCCTTGTGTGGTGCCCTGGCCCTGGCTGCCTTGTGCTGCCACCTGGGACACCACCTGCGACACCGCCGCCTGCAGCGCAGTCGCTTGCGTTGTTTGTGTTACCTGCTAAAAGAACAATACAAAGAATGAAAACTGCTGGCGTATCAGACTCAGACAATGTGGGTTTCTCAAAGGTACATGAACTCAGACCAAATCATACAGCATTCTGATGGCCCTGCATGCTGATGAAAGAGCAAAGGACAAACATCTCTCTCTCTCTCTCTCTCTCTCTCTCTCTCTCTCTCTCTCTCTCTCTCTCTCTCTCTCTCTCTCTCTCTCTCTCTCTCTCTCTCTCTCTCTCTCTCTCTCTCTCTCTCTCTCTCTCTCTCTCTCTCTCTCTCTCTCTCTCTCTCTCTCTCTCTCTCTCTCTCTCTCTCTCTCTCTCTCTCTCTCTCACACACACACACACACACACACACACACACACACACACACACACACATCTTCCCAAGAAAGGTCCTCCCCTTCAGAGAGGCAACATGTCCATGCAACAAATGTATATTCATTTTATTTGCTCACTCCAGGTACGGTCCCCCTGTTGTAAGGCCTATTTCTGGTACATTGGGATGGTCTTGTGGGGGTGGGGAGGACCACTGCACATCATTTCATACACAGTCTATCAAGTGCTGTACACTCCCAGTCATCATGGGAATTATTTAAGAAATGAGGCATGTGCCACGCCCGCGATGCCAGCTTCAATCACCCGCGTCATTGTGCCATAACTCACACCAAAGCAACCCTGATTGCGCATATTTACATTTGCCCCTTATTTTTTCTGCTTCATTACACAAAATTGTGAAATTTAGTACAAGCAACTAGAAACTGATTAGCCCAGGACGTTCAAGTGTTGAGTTTCTGAAAGCCAGATGGGCGTGGGTTATTGGAATGTGGGTGGGACACGTGTTATGGTCCAATCATACACAAGGCTCATGTGTTATGGTCTCATAACACATAAGGCTCTCTCCTATACTTGCAATGTTAAAAGTTAGATTGAATGTAAATATACAGTCATGAATTACTCATGAACAGCTTTCTGAACCTTCCCATAATCAACCTAGTTACCATACGGTGCACTTAAAAAACTACTGTGCCTCAAAACAGAAGGCAATTTTTTTTTTCAAAAGTCTCCACCCTTTACTGTGCTCTCAGGTGTTATGAGACATTCTTGATCTAGATTCATGGATGGTACAAAACTGTCCAATGAACTAAAAAAATAAAAAAAATAGAGAGAAATGAAGACTTCATTCTGAGGCATTCATTTTGATTAACATTTGACTGTCATGAAATCAAATACTGTTGTACTTGTCAACTCATTTGGCTGTCTGCTTCATGCCAGTCTACAGGTATCAGAAGCTGGATGTGCAACTGCACAATGCAATGTTTGCAGGCATAGAATGTAAAGACAGTCATTTTGTTGTTGGAAGTTATGAAGATGTCGAGGCATGGACAAAACTTGTGGTTCAGACTACTGTAGTTCTAGAAATTTTCGTGCTCAATTTAATTTTGTGCTTTTCGCGCTACCACTCAGACTGCGAAATTAAAATGCACGAAATTAAGTTGCATTGTATGTCACTACATTGTATGGCTTTGGATTGCATGAAATTAAAATGCACAAACATTTTGTAATTTAAGAAAAATTAAGTTTGCACAAAATTAAACCTGCAAAAATTTCTAGAACTACAGTATTCATATTAAATTTTGTTGAGACAGTACATCTGGAGAGGGATAAAAATCTCTTAGTGCCTTTTTTAAGTTTCAAAGGGTGGGAAAACACAAGAACTGGCCTCCTTATACATACTGTTCCAAATAGCACTGCAAGAGGCATTGACAACTGGCAAGAGTGGTCTAAGCAGCTCATGTTCAAATAATAAAACAAAATATATGTCTGATACAACTACTAATTAATAACATGATCTGAAAATGAGTTGTACTGAATTGGCATTAAATATGTGTTTCATAAAGTTCAAATGATGGATAAAGTTACCAAACCATGTGTACTACCTTTGTAGGATTAACGTGTGACGTGTATGGGCCCATCTGTAATCACTAAACTCTAGCAGGTGAACTATTACCGACAATTCCACATAGTTGTTTGGGTATCAGTCTTATCATGTTTACCAGTGTAGTGTGAGCCCAAAGATTTTCATCATCAAAACTAAGAGCCAGATAATCAACTGGAACACTTGCCACCCCAAAAACTGGATTCCCCCGTTTTGGCAAACATGGGTCCCATGACCTTGAAAATGAGGTCAAGGTCAACAAAATGTAATCAGGTCAAGCAACAGTATCAAGATACAATTGAGATTAATTTGAGTTTGATGCGGCCTATGGATAACAAAATGTTTTGCCTAGAAGATTTCTGTTCTGGACAGACAGTTACACAAGCCAAACAGGGTACACCTCCACCCCCCCCCCAACCCACCCCAACTCTGTGGGGGTATAAAGATAAGGACACTGTAGCAATAGAGAAAGACGACAAAAGTATCCATCATGTGCCTCATAAAAACTCACGTGAACACTTAGTGAGCATCTGGATTTGTCTGACTAGTCAGCGTATGCACTCACTGCGGCATGAGCCTTAATAAGGTCAATCAAGGTCAACACAACTGCACTAAAATCACTGCATTTTTATTTTGTTTTATTGATTTTTTAATTATCACACTGCCTCGTAATTCATACTTCACCGGCATCAATTGAAGTTGTGCAGCATGAGTGATGCCAACTGTCCCTCATTATCAGGGACAGTCCCTGCAATAAGCACAAAAATTGACAATTTTAGGCATTTGTGCCTCACCAGAATTTAGAAATTTCTTGTATATTCTTTCTTATATATTTTTTGTTTCCATAGGTCTTACCCAGCTGTCCCTGAAATGGATTTTTGAATATGACTATTTCTCCTATGTCTGAAGCTTATCCTGTATGAGTTATCTTACATGGGTATGAAGGATAAGGTTTTAATTGTAATCTTTCATTTGACTTGTCACTCATTGGTTTCAAGTATTAGACAAACCAATGAGAGGCCATGGTGCATTTAATAAAATACTGACTCCTCGTACTTTCAAAATGGCGTCGTTTTCAACCTTATTTCTCCAACAGAATTTCGATTTGGTGTGTATTTGCCCTTTTGAGACATAGAAGGAAAATCCGGTATGGGCTTCAATTGGGGACAACATTGGGATCACTTGTTGGATTTTCATGAAAACCCAATAACTCGTAATCCCAACATTGTCCTCAATGGGCTACCCATACTGGATTCTCTATCGCTTTCATGAGTTACCAGCAGTGCAAACACCATTTACAGAATGGGACCCTTATGTATAAGTTATAGGATTGGCAACAGCACCATGGCTGATGTATCAGGGCAAGGTTCATGCGAGTGAGACCATTTGATGTGAATCACACCCTGATAAATCAGCCATAGGACTGTAGCCAATCCTATAACTTGTTTATTATCCCACACACAATACTTTTAAGACATGCCCACATGTACAGATGCCTCCAAGTGTTCCTTTTCTTAGTTTTTAATGCATAATTCAGTGGCTGTCAATCAGAGATCTGTCCCCAGAGAGGCCCAACACACACACACACACACACACACACACACACACACACACACACACACACACACACACACACACACACACACACACACACACACACATACATATGTATATATATATTTTTTTCTTTATCTCACCTGCTGGTTGGATACAGTCTGTATTTGAACTTGTGTTGGAGTCTGCACTGGGGCCGAGGTAACCTGTGTATGTTGTGCCTGCTGAGCCTGGGCTTGTGCCTGGGCCTGGGCCTGAGCCTGAGCCTGGGCTTGCGCCTGAGCCTGGGCTTGTGCCTGAGCCTGAGCTTGAGCCTGAGCCTGGACTTGGGCAGCAACTGCTTGCTGGACTGCAGCTTGTACTTGTTGCACTTGTGCTTGTGTCTGTAAGTTGCAACATAAATGTTACTGCATGTGGGACCTTCCTATAAAGGGTTAACTTTTTTTTTTTAAATGTTAGTGCACCCATACATCCCTGATGTGCTCAAGACCGCATGAAATGTTATTCAACAACTGATATTAGTAAGACATTACTAAGGGATGGTTCAACATTATCATCATTTTTGAATTAGTACTTAGAGTACTAAAGTTCATGACCCCCTCCCCCCAAATTAGTACTTTAAAAATGATGATGTTCCTAGTAATCGTAGCAAAATTGCTCATAACTGGCCAAAAAATTGATCATCATTTTCCATATTCTGTGAAAGTGTGCAGACCCATTTAACCCCCTCCCCCCTTGCATACTGTAATTACCAATTAAAAAATGATGAAAATGTTGAACCATCCCTAGGTATGACAAATACTTAAATCATGCCAACTAACATGCTACAGTCTGCTAGGAGAGTTATGGATATGGTACATTATGTACTGATAAAAGGGCACTTGCATGTAGTTTACCTAAGAAGATTTTTAACCCTTAAAGTGCTAAGCATTGCTATAGTTGTTCCCTTGTTGCCGTTGAATATATAATGGTTAAAAGATTCCAATTTCTCATGAAGATACCTTTCATTCAAATACCAGCAAGCCTAATCTAAAGCAAAAAGCAGTCTTAGTCAACAGCTTTCATCGGGACACATGCAAAGTGTCCCAAGGAAAGCTGTTGATTCAATCTTAAATCAGCACTTTATGGGTTAACAGCCAAACTATCCTGCAACCTGATGTTACTCCAGGTTTTCTTTAACCTATTTTGCCACACTACTGTCTGGATTTGCTTTGTCTACATGTCTCTGGTCTATTCTTCCTTTAGTGTAATACAAATCCTATTTGTGTTGTGGGATGACTTTTGACTTCTGCTGTTTCTTGCCTCAGTCTGGTCAGGTTTACTTATATCTTTGCTTGAGTTCAGGTTTGTCTTTACATATAGCATGTATAGATTACCTCTACCTATTATTACTGCAGTAATGCTATCACTTCATATCCATGCCAGAGTTAAAATTTCTTTCACATGTAGATTACCTCTACCTATTATTACTGCAGCAATGCCACACTTGTTTGTACCTTGGCCTGGGTGTGAATTAGCCCTCACTGTTGCTGCTGCAGTATATCCAGACTCACCTGTGTCTGTACTTGTTGCACCTGGACCTGCTGTTGTGCTGCAGCCTGCTGCGCTACGGCTTGCTGCTGCACTTGCTGGGCTTGCTGCTGTAACTGTTGCTGCAGCTGCTGCAGATCCTGAGCTGTGATTTGTATTCCTGGTGGTAAATTGGCTGTAACAGGAATCTGAAAACACACAAATTGAATTGCTTTATCTAGAGATCAGATTTCCAGACATTTTGCAATGATATTCAATGCTGAAACTGTTTATACATGATTTACTATACATATTCCTTGCACATGTATACTGTTTTACCCCTAACACACCTAAACTGGCAAAACCCAGCCAGTGGTCAAATGTCATCCACCTAAATGTCTTGGACTTATTTCAACAGGAATATAAAATAATTGGTATGAAAATTGTACATGAAACATAACAAGATAACATGCCCCAGGTCACATCTTTCCTTGGTTACTCACAGATGCCAAGGAAAGCTGTTGACTTGGTATTAACTCCAGGCATAAAGGGTTAATAAACACATAGTTTCAGCGCCATGCTAGCTGCCAATATTAGAGCTTTCACTTCAACCTATGATGTTAATTTCTAGACTGAATAAACAGGTGTCCTCTCCACCCTGCTCCCAAACGTTGCAGTAGTATGCCATTAACTCATTCCATACTATGGTCACAGGCCTTGGTCAGTGGTTCTGGCACTGTCTTGCAAGTCATGCTGCAGCTGCCCTTGCGGCAGCTGCAGCATGACTTGCCAGACAGTGACAGAACCACTGACTTAAGACTATAGGCATGTTGGTACTTCAATGAAAGCTCTTTGCATGAAGAATTTCAAAAGGCAATTATCATGTTAAATATAGGTAAATATACAGAAAAATCAGGGACTGGTATGGAATGAGTTAACCCATATAACTTACATTCCATGGAACAGACCAATTTACATGAGGCATGCTGGTACATGTATTTGAATGAGAGGCATTTGAATGAGGAATTTGAAAGTAGAATCCTTCTATCAATTCAGATAAATACGTTGATGTCGTGTCATAACCAGCACTGAATGGATTAACTTATGTCTTGTCCTCATAAATGTTAACAGCATAATGTTGGGTCAAAACCATACAAAGGTTAAATATGAATAATACACTTGCATCTTAACCCTGAAAGTGCTAATCATGGCTATAGTCATTTCCTCACTACAATTAAACATATAATGATGGATAAAAGATTCAAATTCCTGATGAAGATACCTTTTATTCAAATACCACCAAGCCTAGTCTAAAGCAAGAAGTAGTCTTAGCCAACAGCTTTCCTTGGTGCACACTGCAAGCAAAGTGTCCCAAGAAAGCTGTTGACTCAGTCTTAAATCACCGTTTTAAGTGTTAATTACAGGGCTCCCCTGACAAGTGGCCACTCCCTCTACTGAAGCCACTTCCGTATAAAGCAAATATGGCATATTCCTTTTACTTTGCCCCTTCAACACACATGCGCTCCCTAGTGCTAAAATATTGTCTGTTACTCTCTTGTGTTGGAGGTGCACTTTGGTACTTTCTATAAACCTGTTTCTAACCTTGGTATCTATAAATTTATCAATTATCAGTCATTTGTCACATCTTTACTGACAAGACAATTTAATTTTGATGTAAATTGTGACACATTTATGTGCAAACTTATTGTTCTTAGTTCCTGAAAGGGAATATTTTTGTGGTTTTCCTACCTCCACACTAGAGTTATTGGACTGTTTGGTACGGGGGGGGGGGGAGGGGGGCATGATAGCCGGTTTTTGACAGTTTAAGGGCAGATGGGTTAAAAAGGACACTGCACTGATTCTTGTCTAATAGCTACAGTTTTAAATGACAAATTAGTCTTCTTACGATTGGCTGTTGCCATACAACTCACCTGATATGCCATGCCCGGTCACATGACCCACCCCACAACTAAACCCTTGCCACCAACCACAGAAATTATACAATAATTGACAAATGTCAATTTTCACCTTATTTTACTACCTTTGAGTACCTAAAGCCCATCCATCTCACCAACATAGCATACAGCAAATTAAACTTCAGGCTGTGAAACAGTTAACCATATGCTACAGTGGTCCCCCCCCCCCTCCCAATCCCCCAGATAAGATCTTTCATTCCATAGACAACCATCCTATGTAGAAAATGTGTCAATTCCATTAATTACATCATGTTCCCTCCAGCATGTTTTTATTTACTTTTTTTTTTACTCTAGAATATGGGGCTTGTATATTCTGAATTTACTTTTTCTCCCCTGTGTAAGAAACTTGGGCCTCAGAAGTAGTGGGCATGTTGCTGTGTGTACTCACAGACAGAACCTGCTGCCCAAACTGGTTCTGTATGATGAAGCCGTGTTGTGCAAGGGGCAGCTGCTGCGCCACCTGTTGGGCTGCCATAGGACTAGGCAGGATCTGCTGAGCACCCTGGAACTGTGTGGTCCCATCTTGTGACACCTACAGAACAAGACACTGATCTTAAAGCTTGTAGTATAGTCAAACCTGTCTTGAAAGACCACCTCTTGGGATGACCAAAGGGCGGTCTCTCAAGACAGGTGGTCTCTCATAGGAAGTATAAATACCATAAAAAGTACCAAGTAAACTTCTTAGAAAAGCTGGTCTACAAAGGGCAGGTGGTAGGAGGTCTCTCGTTAGAGTGGGTTCTCAAGCCAGGTACCACTGTCCACATTTTACATGTAGCTTCCATAGTAAACAATGTAGACCTGTATCAAACTTATCATGCTCATATGTATACATGCATATCCATTTATCCATCAAGACAATGGCACAGATATGCATGCCCTCAGGTCTGATACTACACATGATGTTCAGTCACAATGTACTGGTAGCAGCAGTGGTGAAGGTTTGACCATAAAGCACTGGCAAGTAATCTACAATATGCATGAAACAGCCATTACCATTACAGCAGTCCCTCTTTTGAGAGACCACACACTGTGCCATTGAAGTGGTCAAACAGAAAAGGTGGTCTCCCAAAGGAGGTTTGACTCTTGCGCCGCCTGCCCAACAACTGACCATTACTTTGAATCCCATGGTTGATGTTCAATTATTAGCCACAATTTCACCTTGCAGACATGTGTTAACTCATTTATTGGTATTGTACACTTATTTTACATTTGTAAATTGCTTTTGACAAATTATTTTACCAATCTTGTTCAACATAAGTAGGTTCTACCTATCTAAAATACAGAATTTCTGGGTTTATGAGTGGTCTTTTGGGGTCAGTTTGGGTGGTCACTGCTCAAGTTCTGCAGGTGGTCTCTGAAGAGAGGTAAATTAACATTAGAAGGTGCTTTTGCACAACAAAAATGGTCACAAAAGGCAGGTGGTCTCCCAAAAGAGAGGTATATCAAAAGAGCGACCACTGTAATACCATTTCATTGTTGTACAGCACTGTGATGATCTCCTTGGATAGCACCTTGAAATCAAGTTTTCAAAGTGTGCCTGCCTGTCTCCATGTAAGTAGTGTAAATTGCTTGAAGTTTGCTGTATCCTTTTTTTAGCTTATTTCCCTGATCGCACAAAATCGTGAAAATAAAAACACAGTGAAATAGCAATTTAATATTGCTTGAATAGGAATTGTGTCTAAAATAGTGAAATTAAAACTACAGTGAAATGTCAAAAATACAAAAAATGTGAAAATTTACACTTCCAATTGAAAATAAAGCAATTTACAGTGTGTATATTATGTCCTTATAGACTTATGTACATATATATGTAAAAACATACACACCTGGCACAGTGGTCCCCCTTCTACAAGGACCTTCTTGTAAGGACACGCGTTGGGGATGGCCTTATAAGAGGCAGACCACACACACACACACACCCACATTTTTAAAAATTTTTATTTCATTTTTTTGGGGGGGCGGGGGGATGTTTTGAAGGTCTAGCAATGGTATATAGATTTTTACACTTTTAACTTAAACAATTGCTGTCAAAACCACCCCAGGTCTATAGTGGTTTCTCAACATTTGTACAATGTTGGACACCACTGTGAATATAATTACATGGCAATTTCACAGGAAAAAGTTGAGGCTCAAAAAAGAGAACAAAAAACAACCCACCTGTTGTATAATGTGCTGGGTATTAACCCTGTTGACCAGATTCAGTGCCTTGGGTTCTCCATCCCCCTTGTCCTGCACTGACTGACCTTCATGGCCGTGGTGCGCCACCTCTCCGTTTATACCTGACTCTGAAACACAAGATCAAAGGTCAAGTATCATGTTGGCTGAAATCCCCAAAATCTATAAAGTCATGACTCTTCGTACGCAAAAAGTACAGGGACGCTAATGTGGGCAATCAGCATTAGGTTGCAAAAGAAAGTACATCAAGGCAAACCTGGGGTCTGTCCATTGAACAACACACTGATGAGCATCACAGGTACCAAATGTCTGGTGCTTGTTTCTGCCACCAGGGTTGCTCAGCGTTATTTCACGGTGCTTTGCCGCAAGGAGGACACTTTCTGGACAGGTCATTGTCACAGCTTGTGAACTGAATGCAGAAATACTAGTAGCCATGCAGCATTCTATTTTTCTTAGTTCTAGGTAGTTCCATCCTTTCAAAATATCTGCACACGATTGCAAGATTCCAGGCTGCTATGCAGACATCATCAAATTCAACAAACTAATGAAATATCTACAGATAACAAGGGTTTTTCTTCACAGTTACCCCAAAAGAAGGACCAGCATGACCTACCAAGCAACAGGTGTGGCGGTATACCCATGTAATTGGTCATGTGCGTGCTTGTCATGCCAACCTATGGAAAGCTTGGACATTGATTCTGAAGCGTGCCATTGTGATTATTCACCTCACAAGTGGTATATTGCTGGAAATCATCAGTAAAATTTTGACTAGCATGCTTGCAAGGAGCTGAACATTAATTTAATCCTTTCCCCCTTAGACTGGCCAAAACCACCCCTTAGACTGGCCAAAACCAGCTGGTGGTCAAATTTTGCTTACTTCAGTGTTTTCCGCTAATTTCAACAGTAATTAGAAGCAAGTTTTACTTGTGAAAAACATTATGCATCCCCCGAGCATGACATCAGTGATCAGTGTAACTTTTGCCATTATGCATGTCAATATACACCAAGAAAAATATAAATACTTGCAGCATTTTTATAAAAACATGTCCATTAGGATTACATTATAACAAGCACCAATGCATGATTACCTGACTTATATCTGTGAATTCATATAGTTACAGTTAACCAATCAACTCTTTGAGGACCGTATGGCCTCCACCTACAGCCTGAAGATCATCCACATTCATGTGAAGAAAAATTCTCCAAATCCATGGATTATCTGCACTTAAACAGAAGATAAGGAGTCAATAGGGGGCAGAGGTATAATATAATTAAGGAATACCCTGTAAAAATAAGAATCCCCCTGTGACCTTGACCTTTGGCCTCAAGGTCATCCATTAACATATGATTGAAAACTCTGCAGACACAGAAATCATCCGTACCAAATTAGGAGGGAATGGGTCAATATCGACCAGAGATACAATAAAAATAAGGATTACCCTATAAAATTAAGAATTGCCCTGTGACCTTGACCACTGGACCATGACCATTTGAACAAACTAGGTAGAGATTGACCCAAGGTACATCCCCACCAAGTTTAAAGTGAATCTGGCTGATGGTTTTGAAGATGAAGTCAAAAATGTGATCCACAGCAATCCCTATTCCCATTCACATAGTAATAAACAGGAATGTATGCAGTTTGACCTTTCAAGGTCACTCAGGTTTATAATAAACCATACAAACTGAAAGCCTAGAAGTACTTTCCCATTAACAATTCATTAATAGTAACCTTGAGCCTACCATGCACCATTATGAAGGTATACGCAAATATGTGAAAATTACTGAGTCAGCAGAAAATGTAACGAGGACCTTGACCTTTCACCTCAAGGTTATATATTATAATATGGGACAAATTTCCCAGACCCATAGATTATGTGTACCAAATTAAGAGGCAATAGGTCAAGAGGGGACAGAAATATAAAGAAAATAAAGTAAGCGGCTGCAGTGGATGACGGGGCTACACACTATATGCATCCCACTACAGGGGACGCATAATGAAGAACAATTTTACTGAGAATCATAAATGCGACCTATCAAGGTAACATGCCTCAGGTCCCCACCTTTCCTTATTATTGCCAAACCCATGCCAAGAAAATTGTTGAATCAGTCTTAAAATCAAGGGGGGGAAGGGTTAAATTGTCATCTGTATGTGCTGGCCAAACTGAGCATGTGGGCCATGCTTGGGCACTTAACATACACATCTTGCTGTGAAAAAAACAACAGAACAGCATCCATTATCCTGGGTCACTTTTCCATGTGATAAAAATCAAACATAGAAGAAAATAAGCACAGGATGAGTGGAGATTTTCTGATGTTGAAATGTGAGTCAATGGCCACATAGAATGCAAGTGTATGCAAAACAATTACTGGTTTTGTATCGCTATATAAAGCATGCTCCTGACCACACATCATAACAATTATTATTCACCTTCTGAACACCAGGTAGCAGCACATTCATGTCTACGTGCCGAAAACCTGAGCACAATATTTTAAACTTTACATAGTCCTCATAATCCGCACACTGGCAGGAGATGCCTATACTATACATACCAGATGCCAAACCTTATACTCCGTGTTCAAACCTTCTGCCAGTATTTTCTCCAGCACAAATGGGAATTACAGAACATCTCAATTAACTGACATGTTGGTGTCACAGTTACCTGCTTCTGCTTGTAAATGTGTACCATGCAGTGACTAAGTCTTTCAGTGACAACTGCGACTACCGTCGAACTACTTCAAATGAACAGCCCTGAATAATGACAAGGGTGCTAGATTCATGTTCACTGTAAAAAGGCTTTTCATTCAAGTGCCAGCACTGTGTAGTTATACAGAATATAATCATCCAGGTCAACACTGGTCCTCGGCATGCTTTAGGGGCATTGTGCCCAAAGCATGCCGAGGAGAGCTGTTGACTCAGTCAAAATGTGCCATTAAAAGAGTTAACTCTTAACTCATTCCATACCAGTCCCTGGTTTTTCTGTATATTTACCTAGATTTAAGAAGACAATTGCATATCTAAATTCTTCATGGAAAAAGCTTTCATTCAAGTACCAACATGTCTGTATTCTTCAGTCAGTGGTTCTGGCACTGCCTTGCAAGTCATGCTGCAGCTGCCACAAGGGCAGCCGCAGCATGACTTGCCTGGGAGTGCCAGAACCACTGATCAAGGCCTGTGACCATAGTATGGAATAAGTTAAAGTGCTGATTTAAGACTGAGTCAACAGCTTTCTTCAGGACACTTTGTGTGCATTGTGCAAAAAGTGTCCTGAAGAAAGCTGTTGACTAAGACTACTTTTTGCTTGAGACTAGGCCTGTGTTCATGAGGCATTTGAATCTTTTAACTATTAGGCCTATATGTTTAACGGTAATGAGAAAATGACCATAGCCACAATAAGCACTTTAAGGGTTAATAGGTTGTTGATAGATTGATCACATCTGCTGCTGATGCTGGCCACTTGTTATATGGTTAAGTCTGGGAACAACACACCTTACACCCGGGATGACAACACAAGACCCAGTAATTTGAGTGGGCCAACATCAATAATACAACCATTAATTATCAAACAGGGTTCTGACTGCGATTTCACCTGTCTCTCCCTGTGTCTATTTGAATGACACAAAAGGGTATTCAATACATCCACACATCAGTGACACGGTATGTAAGATGTAATCATGTAGATAAATATTTTAATGTGAATGAGCTCTTCATACAGAGGAAAATCAGCAATGAGCTCTAAGTCTTTATGGTCAGCTGTACTATATGATGTCAGATTATGGGCCAAACAAGTCAAGTTTTGTCTCCTTAACTCTTTAAGTGCCACATTTTGGATCAAGTCAACAGCTTTCCTTGGCTCACTCTAAGCACAATGCACCCAAAGCACACCCAGGAAAGCTGTTGACCTGGTCCATTATATTGTAAGTAACTACACGCAAGCTGGGACTTATCTTATTCTATACCAGTCCCCGATTTTTCCATATATTTACCTAGATGTAAGACGACAATTGCATTTTAAAATTCTTCAACAAGTACCAACATGTCTTTAGTTTTAACTCCATGGTTCTGGCACTGACCAAGGCCTGTGACCACAGTATGGAATGAGTTAAATGAAAAGGGAAAACCATGAATCTAATAACAAGGAAAATGAATCTAGCACCCATATTATAAATCAGAAAAGCTTGCCTTTTAAAAGTAGTTTGACTTTAGTTGCAGTTGGCACTGAAAGAGTTGACAAACTAAGTCCTGAGTTCAACAGTGCAGTTTAGTGGGTTACAGACAAGGGCTGGGGCAGGCATTTACCTGCAAATTTTAGATTTAGGTTTTCAAAACATTTTTCCAACATTGTGCTGCATTGGAATTTTTTTTCTTACAATTTCCCTCTGGTTACCACCAAAGGCCAACTATGAGGGTCCCGGTCACCTAAAACATTTCAATTTAAGGGTGTACTGCATTTTGTGTTATTTGGGGATACATGTACTTGTTTCTCAAGCACTCGATACAGACTATTACTCTACTGATTAGGAAGAGAAGTAGGTTGCACCATGGTCAGTTTGGGTACATGAAGGCAGCTGTCCCAGCCTCCGTGGAATGGGGCCTGTGTTTGGCCCATATCTATGGGTGTCAGATCAGTCCTTGACCTTGACCTGTCAAATTATTTAACATTAAATATGCATTTTGTTTTTGCTTCCACAGAGGAATGTTTTTGACCAAGAATGAAGAATGCTATATTATTCCCACAAAGAGCCCAGGGTACTTATGAAGAAATTTTCTGGATGAGACTGAGATATAAGTTCAGACCTATGTTTTGACTATAGTGGTCCCTGTCTTGAGAGACCACTCCAATGAGAGACCACCTGCCTTGGAAGACCACCTTTTAAACATACCTTGCTCAGTAGTTTTCTTGTTGTTTGTACCTCCTATGAAAGACCAACTGTTTTGAGAGACCACAATTTGGTCATCTGTAGAGGTGGTCTTTCAAGACAGGTTTCAATGTACAGTAGTCCTGTCCCTCCTTTGAGCGGCCACCCCCAGTGCCGTGCACAAAATGTTCACATAAAGCTGGTGGTCTCCCAAAGAAGGTTTGGTTCTTGCACCACCTGCCCGGCCACTATAACCATTAGTTTGAATTACTATACTTAATTTAGAGTCAAACATGATCAATGTACACTTTTAATTTGACCCTATTCCGTCTTGCAGCAATATGTTAACTCATTTTGATGGTGAAATTAAAACAGGTGGTCTCCCAAAAGATGTAAATTATCATTAGAGATGATGCAAAGTGAAAATGGTCACAAATGACAGGTGGTCTCCCAAAAGAGGGGTCTTTCAAAAGACTACTTTATTGTAATGTAGGTGAGAGAAATGATAGATCTCTCTCTTCTAGAGAACCCTGGGGCTGTCTGCTATGCTTGCTGTCCCTACACATATATACTGACATGCACAAAGGTTCTTGGATAGCACTATCCATTAATCAAATAGCAAGTGGGTAAAAAAGCAATGTAAAATTGGCTGCAATGGATATTTCACAATTTATTCAACTTTTCCTGCATATATTCATGGTATCATCCTTAAATAATTTATTACATGTTGGAATAATTGCCACTTTCCCATTGGTCTAAGCTTAGTCACATGGTATGCTATTTCACATCATATTGCACCTTATGACTGCTCTTCTGATTTAATATCACATTCCATGGCACTGATTTAATGCTTTTGCCACCAGAGCCCCCTCTGCTGGCAAAAGCATGAACCCACTGTCCTGCAATATATAATCACATCAGAAGAGCAGCATTAAGGCACAATATCATTTAATAAAATTTTTTTTTTAACCAAACTGGCTACAGTTGTAAAGATCCTAGCGCCAGCCCAATGATTGGTTGACAATAATGATCACCATGCTTTGTCCCATACATTATCATATTGCTTTCTCCATTTCTTTTTTAAGGAAAACAAAAACTGTAGCCACCTTGGTTAGGAAGCCTTCTTTCTCCCTTTGTGTAGCCACTTTGCTTTGTATACACTGTCATGATTAATCTGCAGACACCGGCAACTCTTTACTTTCCACACCTGCTCTCTGCTCCAAAATGGCGGCATCAAAAGATTGTTGCTTTTGGGATTCCATCCCCACCCTCCCAAAAAACTTAACATGAAATTTGTCCAAAATTGTTATATCATTGATTATGCACGAAAAAACATTGCAGAATGTCAAAACATCTTTTTCTTGTTAATCTCAGCTGTAGTTTTAATGAACTGTAACAAGAACATCTTGTTCACCATGGGTCAACACGTACGTAACAAAAATATCTTAGTCACTGGTTATGCATGTAAGTAACAAGAACATCTTAGGTATGGTTCAAAATTATCATAATTTTTTAATTAGTACTTAGGGTAGTAAATTTCATGACCCCACCACACCCCCAAACTAATACTTTGAAAATGATTTTCCCGCCAAAATTATAGCAAAATTGCACAAAACTGGCCAAAAATTGACCATCATTTGCCATATTCTGTGAAAGTGTAACACAGATTTAGCCCCCTCTCCCCTTGCATTCTGTAAGTACTAATTCAAAAATGATGAAAATGTTGAACCATCCCTTAGTCACTATGGCTAAACTGTAGATAGTCACTGTAACATAAATTCTTAACATAAACAGTGGTCCCTCTTTTATAATAAGGCCTCTCTCACCAAGGGCACCTCAGAGAGGCCACCCTTGCACAGAGAAAATATGGCATTTACACTATATTGTATGTCTCAGGTTGAATTATAATTTTCTAGAGTGAAATTCAAAAGTATATGTACAGCAGTCACGCGCCTGCATCACAGACATAGCGCATTAATATGCAGACAATCAAACGTACACAAGAGATGCTTGATTATACATCGCACGTGATGTTGAATATTTAACTATGGCGAACATAAACAAACACAGCACACCAGGTTGGCCTTGAAAGTAGGCCTACAGCATATATTTTGGCAATGAATACTCAATTAACCCTTTCCCCCTCAAACCGGCAAATACTTGCTGGTGGTCAAATGTCGTCTGCTTCAGAGTTTTCAACTGATTTCAACAGTAATGATAAACAATTTTGACTGAGAATTTTAGATGAACCCTATCAAGGTCACATGCCCCAGGTCAACAACTTTCCTTGGCATGAGTTGGGCACTTAGTGCCCAACTCATGCCAAGGAAAGTTGTTGACTCAAGTGTCAATTCAAGGGGGAAAGGGTTAAACATAGAATAAACAAAATCTTACATGGCTTGAGACTGAGTTACTAGTTTCCCCACCAACAAGGATCCATTGCGAGAGAAAAATAGTAGCGCACTCTCAGTCATGTACGATTCTCTTTTTTCCTCCTAGACAATGAGGCCAACCCTCTCAATAGTCTCTCCACTGACTGCATTTTGGCTTGGTTAAATATAAAAGGGGGCCACTGTATTGAACACAAGTGCGTGTGTGTGTGTGTGTGTGTGTGTGTGTTGTGTGTGTGTTGTGTGTGTGTGTGTGTGTGTGTGTGTGTGTGTGTGTGTGTGTGTGTGTGTGTGTTTTAATCAACAGATATATATAATTGGTCAATTATGACAACCAATAACAGATAACTGCAAAACACTTGAACAATAAAATCTGAGACAAAAAGTTGAGATAAAGACTCCACTGAAGTCTTTATTTCAGGTCAACTAACCTGTGCAAACTTTGAGAACAATTTGGTGGTGATAGCAGTACCCTAAAATAAATGATATATCTGCAGACTATTAGTCAAGATTTACAAGGTTGCAAAGGTCCCACCCACCTTTTGCTTCTAATGACAGGCTGAGAATGTCCAGAGTTTAACACAAGTGATTATTTGGTACTTGTAACCCTAATAACAGTTTCAGGTAGTTACCATTGGCTGGTTGCACATCACAACATGTCACCTTAAGTAGGAACAGTTTCAGGTTGTTGCCATTGGCTGGTTGCACAAGGTGTTACCCTGGCAACAGTTTCAGGCAGTTACCATTGGGTGGTTGCACACCACAACATGGTCTGCAAGTGACAATACTGTATTTTCAGCACACTGTGCCTTCTGTTTGAATAGTTACCTAATTCAGCTTTCCCGAGGTACAGAGTTGTTTTTGCTACTTGTACAGATGCACAGTCTACCAGGCCATGTACAGTGAAACCTCATTACAACAACACTCAGATATTCAACATATTCATTATAATGACAGAAGTTTTGAATGGCAAAAGTTCATTTTCTTTGTTGTTTGATTCATTTATTTGACATCTTCAGTTATCAGACACATTTCTAAGGGAACAGGTGGCGTCATTATAACAAATTTTCACTGTACTAAGACAGCACAGTGGTGGACCCAGGCCACATCACAATTCTTATACCTCCATAAAGCTACCATCCAGGTGTTACACATTCCACTTATCAAGGATAACAGGTGCATGCCTTTCAGACCCCTCAGCTGCCAACATCTTTACCCCCAGGTGACCCTGAAAGTACCTCAAGGTCACTGAATGTTGATTTTGTCTGAGCTTTCCATGAGATACTTCTACAGTGCAAGTTTCTTGGTGGTAGCTCATTTTTTCAAAAGTGACCTAGTCTGCAATGGTAATGGACAAACATGATGATGACAATACCCATCAGCTGATAAGGCTGAAGGGGAAAAATTGTTAAACTTATATATATATCAATAATTGATCCATGTTTTTGTGACATTTTTACTTCTTAAATGCTTATCAAATTTTTAATTTGCTGACTTTTCAGACAGCAAAATGCTAATATGAAATATTCTAGGATTTATAAATACAATGTGTCGTAGTCTACTGCCTCCAGGTACCTTCAAACTCTTGATTTATTAAAATTGAAGGTACACGTAATTTCATCACTCCTATGCTTACTGGGTCTGTCAAAACATTTACAATACAAGATCAGCAGCACATTCTTCTCAAACTGAATGCAGTACATATAACATTTAAAGGTTTCAAAATGGTAAATTGGCAATTTGCATCTGTTCACAGGCCTACAGCTAAATATCAACTGACAGAATTAAGTCATGTCATACCAAAGACTCTTTAAATAAAAAAAATGCAAGATTGTCTAATGCAAATGCCCCTGCTGCCACATCTATACACTTTCGACCATGCCTTATTCTAAGATATCACAATCTCAAAACCTGCAATAATTTTCATGTTATGTACATATAAATTTACAGCTTTACATGTACATGCAGTCCTAAACCACTGAAATACTATGGTGATGATATACTCTAGTCTGATTGTTAGTGCTTTGACACTCAGCGTCATGTTTTTGTCAGTCAGGGCAATTTACAGAATGCATGCACAAAAGTGCCATCTAGTGAGCAATCTTAGAACTTGCCATGTAAAAACCAAAACACTGACTGCCATGATACTCCAAATCACTGAATCCCTACAATTGACCCTCAATGCCTATAAAAAGGTGATACTCAGACAATTATTTGACAAAGCTGGTCTCTCCATAAATCCCAGTAGCTCTGCTAATGGACAAAATTGTTGTTATACACTAAACTGTTTAAAATCATCTCTGCCAGATAGACAGACAGACAGACAGACAGACAGACAGACACTGATTGACTGATCTATCAAAAATTTGTGAAGCCTATGAGCACAATGGTGATTTAAAAGACATCATATGATGTCCAATGTCTGTTGCTGTCTTTCACTTGAATCTTGCTGCAATAGGAAACATTTTTCACTCATTCCATACTATGGTCACAGGCCTTGGTCAGTGGTTCTGGCACTGCCTAGCAAGTCATGCTGCAGCTGCCCCTGCGGCAGCTGCAGCATGACTTGCAAGGCAGTGCCAGAACCACTGACTTAAGACTACAGACATGTTGGTACTTGAATGAAAGCTGTTTTCATGAAGAATTTAAATATGCAATTGTACTAAATCTAGGTAAATAAACAGAAAAATCAGGGACTGGTATGGAATGAGTTAATCGGATGAGACCTATCTGAGCAGGAATCGTATCCAAGCTTATCAACTCTCCATGGCACACTTCTGGAGAATGCCTTATCCAATGAATCTGGAATCCTTGCCGTATCACTGCAAACTTGATTATTGAGCTGTCCATTAGTGTCCAGTCCCATTTACAGTAAAGACCCCGCAAAACAGGTGCAATTTCACTTGTGCATTTGAAGATCAAATGTGAATGCATTAAGAACGAAATCACACTCACCACTAACATAAGACTCACAATTTTCAGTTTCTACTTCTTCCAAACTTGTATGTATTTGCACGCTCACAGGTGAGTTTTAACCAGATTCAAATTTCAGAGTCACAAAGAAAATTTGACATAGGCCTACATTTAACATCAAAATGGCTCAATGTGCTCTTAAGAGTAATCTGCTGTATACATGATGCATCTAATGTACAGTAAAACGTCCCTATACCGAACACCCTTGGGAGCAGAAAAGTGTTTGGTACACTGGTGTTCGGTATAGGGAGGCTTGCTTACATTGGAAGTATATATTTGGGATAGAGAAATGGTGTTCAGTAAAGAGAGGTGTTCAGTATACGGAGATGTTCGGTTAGAGAGGTTTTAAATGTATGGCAGTGTATTTGATATGCACAATACAAGAAAAGAAAATTACTTACCTAAAATAGTTTAGGAGAGCAATCACTTATCTGAGAATGGGTATGGACAGGAAGGGGTTAACAGTGGGGTGAGTGTATATTCTGTGTCTGTTTGTATTTTTTTAATGTATTCCCATTGTCAAGTGGTAAATAACCTTCCATTAACAATTTCACTTCGACAGCCAATCTGGTGACCAAGACCCCATTTAAAAAATGAAAAATACATAAGCAGTGAATGCCTGTAACACACTTTGGCTGCCAATATCTTGATCACCTGATGACCTTACAAATACGTCAAGGTCACTGAATGCCAAACCCTATAGGAGCTTTCTATCAGATGCTTCCACAGTGCAAGTTTCAGGGCGGTAGCTCAATTTGGTCAAAAGTGATCCCATTTGCAAGAGAGAATCAGATGGACTGATGCCCACATAGGATGTCAACAATACCCGACAACCAATAAGGCCGAGGAATAAAAAACGCAAGTTGTTCAGACCCACGGGTTCACACATGCAACAGAACTTGCGCAAGTAGACACTACAGGTTAACTTATGCAAAAAATACCACCCCCATCAGTAGGTTTTCCATTCGGAAGCGGCTTGCGCATTCTCAATGGACTGCGGAAGATTTTTAGCTGGTCTGAACGCTACTTTCGCAAGTCTTACGAATAAAATGGGGTAAATTTCAGCAGTGTGAGCGGGGCCTAAAACAGTAGCCATGGCATACTACATATAAACAAAGCTGCCATGCAATTGACATCAAATGTTATCTTGATATTTTCCATTGATTGCTGCACTGGTCCCCCTCTTATAAGACAATAGGAGACATTCATATTTAACTGCGATGCTGCTCACTTCCTGTGTTGCAGGGGCAACAGACTGATGCACCCACCATGATCAGAGCAGATTTGTATTATATACTGCATAAACATCCAAAAATAACACCTTTTCAACCAAAAGAGAGCCCATTTCTAATCAAATTATGCATCTGTCATGTTTAAAATATATGTTAAAACATTTTCTTAAGATTATTCTGTCTTCATGTTGTTTATTTAATTGAGAAAGTACTTTTGACCATGCTGAATACATGGATCTGCCCTGATGCAGGTGGCTTCCTCTTTTGCTCAATAGGTAATGGAGTGGGACTGCTTTTAAATATGAATACATCCTATTATTTCTAGAAAGGCTGGCAGGTAGGTATGGTCAAGATAAACTGGTTCATGTGGGTTCTCAGTAGAGGGCTGTGTGGGCAAGTGGGCTAGATATGTGTATTTCCCTTAGTTTCCATTGTAATTTGCATCTAACTGCTCTACTTAGAAACACCAAACTTCTTGTGGTAAATGGCTGTATACAGTTAAAATACTCCTGTAAATTTGATAACTTTTGCTTCAAAACTACTCAACAGATTGAAAGTTACTTTAACGTAGAATCTTATGCGAACACACATCTCTAGCCCACAGGAATTCTGTGCGTTGAGTTGTGTGTTCAGCCAAATATACATAAAATTGCTAATTGCAACCTCTATTACATTGTCCCCATTAGAGGCCATCCCTACTATAAGACCACCTTTTTTGCTGCATTTTGGAAGGCCTCACAGAAAGGAGGCCACTATATATTATACATTTAAATGCAAATCATATCTCAGCAACAAGAAGCTAATGTAATTCACAAGGGAAATGTTCCCAAATATTTCCATAGTCCCTATCCAGGGCCATTGGAACAACTATTCTGTTGTTCTAATTCTAAACAAGCCTAAGATAAGTACTGATTGACCCACAGTCATCAAACATCTAGGTGTTTCCATATTAGGAAAACACCTATTTTCAAAGAAAAATTCTTTGAATCAACGTAAACAATAGCACGTGTTTTACGTAGCAACCCAAACGTATATAAACAGGCACACGCAGTTTTTTCAACGGTCGGTTTCGTAACTGATGAGGTGAAGAGATCACCGAAACTAGTCTTACGTCGGAAAACCATGAAAGCCTCTTCCATCTACGGTCTAGTCCCGTCAGATTTGCCTAAGAAGCTAATGTAGCAACAGGAGTTACATTTGTCACCTATGAAAACATTGAGTAAACAGTGTATTTCTTTACAACTTTACCTACAAGTAGGTCAGGACTTTACTTTCCAGTTAACAATGAGACAGTGCATACTTTCCAGTTAACAATGAGACAGTGCATTTCTTTACAACTTTAACTTCAAATAGATCATGTAGTTTCCAGTTAACACTGAGACACTTTTTGTTTGATAGATCTGCAAATTCTCATTCAATTCTGCTTCATTGTAGTGCCATAACAATACATCGATCAGTCGCGGTATGTAAAAATGGAAAATAAACACTACCAGTGGCCTGTCTGGTCCATACACTGTGGCTTAATGAACTGTGCATGCCGCTAGACCACTTAATTGGGGTGTTCACCACTGGCCATTTATGTTGACATGAAAATGGTGTTCCGAGCTACACAACATCACTGTATTGCATATTTTTAAGTTATTCAAGACTAGTGGTTAAACATTTTATCAAAAAATGGAACGTGCAATGATATAAACCTTTTTTTTTTGACAGCTGACGATAAATGAATGAATACAAGTCATGTTTTGTATGTCGGCATATCTAAAATGCAGCTGCAAGTCTCTTCACTCAACCACATGTTCCCTTTGATCCATGTGCCAGCTTGTCATGAGCTTGATTAATAACAAACTTTTCCTCATGTTTTCGTCAAAAAAAACCTTAAAACTTTCTCACACCAGGAGCAAAGGTGTAGTTGGTAAATTTTCCCCTAAATATGATGATGTCATGATTGTGGCTTTTACATCTCCTTGGTTTGACTCAAACATATACATCACCTACGTCTGGGTCATAAATTTGCATATTTATGATATGTGATGAGTGTTCTGTTCATTTAACCTTGACTCACAAGTCACTTAACCAATTAGCTACTTACTCTAGGTCAGGAACACAACTTGGTGGAACAAACAGAGACTTCTCAAGGCATCCTAGTATTTTAGCAATATCTGCTTGTGAAAAAAACGAGAAAACTTTCAATTTTGCGAAAGTCACAGCAGAGGATATGACTAAGAAAATTGAGAAGTTAAACCTTAAAAAAACCCCGGGTTATGATGGGTTAACAGCTAAAATGCTTAAATAGTGTTCAGTCAGCACAGGTATTCACATAGCCACACTTTTTAACCAAACAGTTTCAAGTCATGTTTTCCCTGATGACCTGAAAAAGGCCAACGTTACCCCTATACATGTATATAAAAAGAAAGACAACATGGTCAAAGCAAACTATAGAGCTGTGAGTGTCCTTCCAGTTGTTTCCAAATTATATGAGGGGTTTATGGCCGAACAGCTCAGTGAGTACTTTGAGGATTTATTCTCGATTATGATTTCAGCTTTTAGAAAATATTATAACTGCCAACATGTCCTGGTTGACTTGATTGAGGAATGGCGCCAACAGCTGGATATCAAGAAACATGTTGGTGCCGTGATGATGGATCTTTCTAAGGCTTTTGATTGTATTCCCCATGACCTTCTGCTTGCCTAACTCAGGACATATGGATTGTCTGGAGGTGCCTTAGATCTCCTTGGTAGTTATCTGTCATGCAGGCAACAAAGAGTGAAGATCGGCTCAACTGTTGGTGTCTGGGAATATATTATTAATGGTGTGCCTCAGGGATCGATTCTTGGGCCGATCTTATTCAACATCTTTATGAATGACATATATGACTCAATAAAGAGTGCAAATCTGAAAACTTATGCAGATGATAATACTCTCACTGCAAGTGACCCTGACATTGAAAACCTCAGGAAAACTCTTGCCATTGCTTGTGCAGAAGCCATAGACTGGTTTCACAAGAACTTTATGCAGGCAAATCCCGAAAAGTTTCATTGCATTTTTCTTGCCCCAAACCAAAAACCAGTAAATGCATCTTTGGATTTAGATGATATTTCCATAGTGTGGGAGTCTCATGTAGATCTCTTGGGGGTACCCATTGATGATAGGTTATCTTTTGACACTCATGTATCAAAACTTTCCAAAAAAGCCGGGACACAACTAAATGCTCTCAGAAGAATTGGTTCTTTTTTGTCAGAAAGTACTCGGCTCAAGGTCTTTAGGACCTTTGTTTTAGCAAATTTCAATTATTGTCCACTTGTGTGGCATTTCTGTGGTGCCCAAAATTCTTAAAAGTTGGAAAAAATTCAGTTACGTGGTCTTAGATTTATGTTTCGGGACTTCAAAAGTGATCATGACACTCTCTTAAACAAAGCAGGAATTAACACCCTACATCTGAATCGTTTACATTGCTTAGCAACAGAGGTATACAAATGTATAAATAACCTCAGTCCTTCATATATGAAGGATGTCTTCAGACTTCGTCAGTCTAATTATAACCTCAGAAGTAAAAAAAACATAGCATTACAATACCCCACAATACACACTCAATTTTTCGGCAAACATTCCTTACGCTCCCTGGCACCCAGAATCTGGAATGACCTGCCTGCAGACTGCCGTAAGGCAGTCAGGCTCAGTAACTTTAAAAAAGTGATTAGTGCATGGCAAGGGGTAAAGTGTAAGTGTGCCCTCTGTAACCTTTAGTTTGCAAGTGTGATATCCCCTTGTTATGACCATTGTATGTACATTTTTAAGGTATACATTATTTTTTAGTTAGTTTATGTATATATATTTTTTACTTGTCTTATCGGTGACTAGCAGTCTCTGCTAATGTTTGAATGTTTTGACCATGTACCGATGTAAAATAAAGCTTACTTTGACTTTGACTTTGACTTCTGGGTCACGAATTTGCATGATTAAGCAATGAGTATTCTGTGCATTTAGGTTTGACTCGAGTGAGTCAGCCAATCTGCTACTTTTGGGTCATTAATTTGCATAATATATATATATATATATATATATATATATATATATATATATATATATATATATATAACATGCAATGAGTGTTTTGTGCCATGACTCACAAGTCACTTAGCCAATCAGCTACTTCTGGGTCACGAATTTGCATATTCAGGCCAGCCTTAAAAATATTTCTGTTTCGTATAACGCGCCCGGTGTGCGCAAAACGTTGCGGTTGGAATATTTTTCTCAACAGTGCAAAAAAAAAAATTTTGTTCAGGCTTGATTTAACGCTACTCGCCCGCCCCGTTTTGCAGTTCTGTAAACGCATATCGTTTGCATACCCACCATGAATGCTAGCGGTACATCGCAGTAAATTTGCGTATACAGTATTGGTAATTCCTTGCAATAAAAGGTGTTCCTAAATCAAATTCAAACGAAAATTTTAATATTTCAAATCAGAAACCGAGCGTGCGCACCATCGAAATCTTTCCTGCAACTGAACACAAACAGCTGCTTTGGCCATGTGGTCTGACGCACAACACATCACCCGATTGGTCAATTGAGTCACATGCAAAAATGAGCCAATCACGGCTCGTGTTACAATGTTTTCATCATGGCTTCCGCCCAGTGAACATGTGTGAATCAGTCGTAATTTACGGAGGGAACACACAAACAGGAAGCTTTGTTTATATTGCAGCATGCGTAAATAAAGATTCCACTGTTAATTGCAACAATTATTTGGAGTCACAGGCAAATACGCAAAGGTAGGGGATAGCGGGAATAGCCTAATGTGTCCCAAATCAGTCCGTGAGACTTGGTCAGTTCACCGCAGATCCACTCCGCGCTGTCACTTGCGTGTGACTGGAAGTCATATCAAGGCACCTATTCTTTCCAACATTGTTAGAACCTACCGATAAATGGCATTTGATATTTGATGTTAATTTGCAGATGAATTCGCCATGCAAATTTTATTGTATTTCGACCCTGCTTTGACATCGTTGGGGCAGATCACACTGACGGTGAGAAGTGTGACCCCGCTCAGCAAACCGATAATTACTGCCGGTACCTTAGGCTTTGCTATCGTAACGTAATCGTATGTAGTGTACGACAGTGAAAATGTCTGCTTGTGTTGACTGAGATAAGGTTCTGATGAATACAACTGCGGACCAATTAATTGTTTAAACTTGGAATGTTTATCAATTAGCGATTATTATCACCTATCGGCGCCCCACGCGCGTGCTGCGAAACCTCTGATTTTTTAAGTGATTAGACCCCCCCCCCCCCCCGTAGCCAGCCTTGCAAACAACTGCAACTTGTAACTGCATCATGAAAAATTGAGGAATAGAGTTCCCAGCGAAAAAAAAGTTGGTTGCCCGACTGGGCAAGTACCTATTAATTTTAAATTGCCCGAGATTAAATCTGACTTGACCATAGAGCAGTAAAACTCTTAATCCACGTCCCTGCACATACACACAAAAGAGGTGTGTTCATGACTTGTAATATTTACTCTCGGAACCCTCATCATACACCCCTTCCCTCTCCTGCTGTTGTCAAGTGAAAATTAAAACTACACATTTGTATTTGATATCTTACTCTTTTTCTTCTGTGATATTTTAAAAAGAAGGGCAACTTTATAATTACGCTAATCCTTTGTTTCTAGAAGCCCTGTACATGTAATAGGATATTGACTACTAGGAAGTGGTTCTGGGCAAAAAGACACAAATACAATAAAAAAAATTGAACCTGGAATCTTTTTTATCTTGTATCAATACTAAGTCCATCAGACCCCGTACTGGCATGATGCCCATATTGCAGTAATACTTAGTAGGTATGTGTAGTTAAAAAAAAAAAAAAATTAAAAAAAAAAAAAAAATCCTCCCTGCCTTATCAAATTTTTCAATGCCTTGTTATACGAAACAGAAATATTTTCAAGGCTGGCCTTATATTGCAATGAGTGTTCAGTGCATTTAGGTCATGATGTATACATGTATGAGCATTATGTGTACATTTCTTTAATAGAACTCACTGTGAACTTGCCCTAAAACATTCATGAGCAACATTTACCTATGTTTTGGTGATATTTTACCATATTATGTGCCAAAAAACTGCATTAAGTTATGAAAGAATGTCCACTCAGCAATCCATACAGAAACAATTTAGATTTAAAAAAGAAAAATGATCAATTTTGACAAGAACTGCACGAGTTCTGCCATGTTTCACAGCAACATGCCCGACTGAGTTGCCTGGCTTGGATCTTTTTTGTCCACAGGGCTGATCATTTTACATCTGAATTCTGTTTATTGCCATGTTATTTTAAAAATTCAGTTTCCATCCATTTGCTACGATCATGGATTAATACAGGGCCTACATGTAGCTTTTCCATCTCTAAAATCAAAAGGTGTTTGTGCAATGCTTTTAGGTGCATTCTGTTCCCAACTGTTAGAAAAACAGAATACTCGGTGCATTACAGCATGTGGGCATGAATGCACGTTAACAAGAGGCCCATGCGCCTAATGCTCTGGAGACAACTATCACCCCAAAAAAATCCCCATTGCATATTTGGTGTAAATTTTGCAGTTCCATCTCAATTTATTACCACAATAATGAAGTTAAGGACAAGTAAGACAGCAAAAACCTTCACACGGGTGATTTTGAGATTTTAATGGTTTTTACAGGTTAAGTGTCCGTTCTTTAACCTGGGAAATTTTCAAGTTCCTAACTGTAGGGGAAATATGAATAAATGCAAAATATAGCATTCATAGAACGGAAAACCCTCGGCACCCACACTTTTTTTTCCCTCAATTCTGCATTTTTTTGTGAGAGTTTGCAGTAGACTACTTTACATACAATTTCCATATTGTTGTCTATGAAATGAAAGATCACTTTTGGATGTGTTCTTGGGGCAGCCCCTGGTGACAGAGACCACTGTATTGTATTTGTGTCTTTTTGTCCAGTACCACTTTGTGTCTTTTTGTCCAGAACCACTTCCTAGTAGTCATTACCCTATTCCGCAGTCCGAACTCTACTCTCCATAAGCTAACCTGTCACTGTCTAACCTATATACATATGGAAATACTACTGTCCATATTGCACACGTTCCTCTGTAAAATTGACATAGGCTGTATTAGCCCAAATAAATTAAAGGGTCTTCAGCGGGTAACTTCTCAAAACATGTTTTGGAGCCTATACCAGTACATGTGTCTCTGAGTTGCAGCTCCTTGTCTAAGCAAAATATTCACCAAAGACAACCCACATAATAATGAATAAATATGTGTCACTCATACGGCTATCAAATACATACTTCCAAAATTTTCATTAAAAGTTTTAAAATAATGAGAGGAAGCTGGTTCTCAATGGAAATGTGGTCCACTATAATGTGTATCTCTGAAAAAAATTTGGTGAAGCTGCGTTGGATCATTGTGTAGATATTAAGGTAATGTTGTCCCCTTATGCACCACTCAGACGGCCTCCAAATAAATACTTTAAAATTTCATACAAAGTTTACAAATACAAAGAAGAAGTTGGTTTTAAATAGGGTTCTGGTCCATCATAAGATGCATTGCTGACAGAAATTTGGTAAATCTGTGACCAGTATTTCTTGAGATATCGTGATAACATTGTCAGGGTTGACGCCACATAGTCGGCTTTCAAATAAATATATATATTAAAAGTTTCATAAAAAGTTTAAGAATACTCAAAGGAAGCTGGTTTTACAGAAGGTTGAGGTCCATCATAAGATATGTCTCTGATGAAAATTTGGTGATGCTGCGGTCTGTATTTTTTGAGATATTGCGGTAACATCGTCAGGGTTGACCCAATACATTAAAAGTTTCATAACAAGTTTAAAAATAATCACAGGAAGCTGGTTTTCGATAGTAACCTGGTCCATCATAAGGTCCTTCTATGACAAAAATTTGGGACAGCTATGGGGAATATTTTTTCTGATATGGTGGTAGCGACTGACAGATGGACAGACAGATGGATGGACGAAGAAGGTGACGACAATACCGTCCGGCACTTTATGTGCCAAGGGTAAAAAAAGCCCATACAGGCATGTGGACATCTGAACATCCATGTGTCATACTTTTGGTTTTCAGCACCTAGCAGAACCATGCCACCCATCAATCATACTTAACAGTCGGGCACATAATGTGGCTACAGGTAGCATTGACCCAAAATGAGGCAGGTATCATGGCAGCACTGGCAAACCAGGCGGCATGCCGAGAGCGTGTTTGTGGACAGCGAAATGATGTGAACATATCACAGCCTTAGTGATTTACTTCATGATTATCCTGCTTGTTTTGCATTCACACGAAGGAAGACATTCGTTAAATGTTCAGGACCAGCGGGAATCGCCAGATGATGTCCCATCCAATGCTGTGACATGATGGATCACCTCAGTGATAATTCCTACCCAAGAAAGGTGTTCAAAAATTGGAACTTTCATTTTAAACAATATCATGAACATAATCATATTTTATTAAACTCCCAAGGATGGGGAAATAACAGTACAAATAAATACGGCAAATTAAGCATAAATGCGAATACAAGAGAAAACACACAAAATAGTGACATAAAACTCAGGTTGAAACAAGAAATGAAACTAATTAAGATTTAAACAATTACAAAATAATGACAAGCTAAGGAAAGTATACAGATAGGAGTAGGCCTACATACAATAGATTATTATCCGAGAAAATGGGGTGAAGAGGGTTGGGGGTGGTGGACTGGACTCCCCACCCGTTCACAGGTTATGCGCAGCTGTAAGCCACCCCACCAAAGCAAGGCAACACCCGGCCAGCCACAGCCAATAAACAGGGGAAGTAGCCAGCTCCATGCATCCAACCCGAACAGCTGCACGTCTGTCAACCATCTTACAGGCTGTATAAAAGTACGAGTAAGCAGGGACACAAGCAAGTGTTCATCACTATAAAATTTAGGACAATTTTCATGAAAAAGTAAGACCTGAATAGAATAAATTGTACCATCTTCAGGTTTAGTATAAAATGAAATCGTTTGGTCTCGTTAAAAATGATATCTAAAGGGGAAAGGTCAGAACGCAACCTGCTTATGTAACATAGTCATGAATAAAGTTCTAATTCAAGCAGGCCTATTTAGCTATAAAATGAGTGGAAAGGTCACAGCCTGGACCTACAATAACAAAAAATGTGTGAAAACAATGAAATCTTCCGCTCTTGTAGAACATGTGAAACTGGCTGGATATTCATTGCCTGGAGTAACACTGAGATTGATGGGATTTTTTTCCCCAAGCCTAAGCACTGTTCTAATAGGCCACCTTCGAAACAGTCTAGTTGCTGAAGCTGGGTACCCTCAAGCGGCAGCACATCACAACCACAAGCCAATGTAGGAACAGAAACAGTTTTCCATTTAGATTTACTCATACTATAGTGGCAAACCCAGGAATTTTTAAACCAGCTTCTGATAAATTATAAAAAGATCATCTGCAAATATTTAGTGTTTCCTTTATGAAGTTTTTCAGGGGGTCACAAGAAGGGAAGTTCAGGGGAAAAGACTAGATTTTCTCCAATGTTATATGTAAATAAACAAGATCTATGACCCTTCGAAATTTTCTCAGGATGGTATTTCAGGTTTTGAAAGGGTAATATACCCTCATTAGGGGATTAACAGAAACAGTGATCATTAATATGAGATTCTACATGGGATTTAGCTGAAAAATCATCGGTTATACTGATCCCAAGGATATTAATGTTATTTACAATTTCCATTACTGCGCCTCTTGAGTAAAAACAGACGATTTACATACTTGTCCACTCTGTATGACAAACATTTGGACTTTGCCATCTGCAATACCAAAGCTGTTGGAGGAAAAATGTCACTAACAGGACAGGACAGGAACAAAACTGACAAGTGAGGCACCTTCGATCTGTTCACAAACATGGCCTTGAAAAAGTAGGTAAGGTCATCAAAGTTATGCAGTATCAACCTTCTACATATGATACACATTTGTGGTATAGTTGGTGTCTTTCTACCCTTATTCCTTCTCCAAATAATAAATTTAGTGTCCATTACAAAATCCTTTATGACCTTGAAACATGGGTCAAGGTCGCCAAACATTTGACTATTGGTCTAATGTATCTTTGGTGTAAATTTTGTAGTTCTGTCACAATTTACTATCTCAAATTAATGAATTTAATGTGTTTTGGGTACCTATGATGTTAGTTTCAATAATTATCACCTGTGACACCACCATGACTCCACTGCTCATAGACTTTCATCTGTTTAAATATTCATGTACTGGTATGGATGCATGTCCACAAACTCAGATGTTATGACTATCACAAAAAATAATTTCCTGAAATGTATTACCTCTGTGACCTTGAGAAAGTAGGTCAAGGTCATCCACACTATTGTATATTTGGTGAAATTAGCCTTATAATTTCTCGCGATAATGAATCTTATGAATTTTACCAAATAATAAGTCATATTTCCTGCTCATCTACAAGTAGTGTCACTAGCATTGTCCAGATTATACATCTTCGCCTCCAGAATATTTCCACCAAATTTCATTATGACCCACTGAAAATAAAACATACCAGAACATTTCAGTTTTTTCACTTTTTGGCCCCTGACCTACATAATCCACCAGGTAGTGTCACCAATAATGAAAGGAACCTAGATTTTTATTCATAGAATATGTTGAAAAAATTTCAAGAGCTAGCTTAAAAATTATATAGGCTATTGTGTTAACAAGAAAATGTGGATGAACATGAGTGACCGCATTATAAGCTCTGTGATCAATGATCCGCAGAGCTAGAAATGTATTGCCTGCAAAGTGGACCAAGTTCTGTGTTACCACACTAGGTCTGCCCTTCTTCGACAGAATTTATTTACAGTGAGGGAAACACAACTATACTGTGACCCTCCCCCTAGACAAAGACAACAATCAGGAAGTTCATCATTATCACCAAGACCAGTAGCCTCTGGTCCTCACTGTACTGAACCCTGTTACCATTGTAACCATACTCAGCCAATTAGAAACTGAGTCACTTTTCCAATGCTAACACAGTGACATTGTCAAAGGGCAGACCCCAGCGGAGTAGACAAAATGCATAGCTAGGGTCTGCTTTGGAGGCAAAGAAATGTATTTCTGATCAAATGTTGAGCGGAATGTGCCTATTTTTAAAGCAGGAAAATTCCATGTTTTGACAAATTTCCCATGCAAATTGAAGAATAAAGCAGATTTAACAAAATTATTTTTACTACATGTATGTTATTATGCTGATAATAGGATAAAAGCAGAATCTATGAAAAATGAAACCAGATTTTTAAAGCTTTTAATGCAGATAGAGCATGGCCCTAGTATTGAAGCCCCAGTGCAGGGACCGCTCTAGCCATTAGCCAATTAGCCAAATGCTCAGGTTTCTTGAATTTGGCTAATGAAATTTGTAGATGACTAATTTACTTTAATATGAAATATTGAAAGCCATGGTTGAATTTTAAAATTTTTTTGCTTTAATTCTCCAATTTGGCTAAGGATTTTGAAGGTCTAGATCGGTCCCTGCAGTGTGGATAATGGAAGAGCCAAGTCCTGAGTCTCTTGTTTCTGAGTATGTAACAAATGTACACTGTACATTCATGAGTATCAAAAGAAAAAAAAAACAAAAAAAACATAGACATACAGTCCTTCAATCCAAAGCGTTGACTGAAGGGCCCGCCAGATAAAAATGCTGCCATTTGCTCAAATTAGGTCATGGTGACACCAAAATTTACCCAGTTCATCTTGACATGCTAGATATGCATACTGCAAAATTTTAGCAAAATACATTGGAGCATTCTGGAATTACTGTCAAAACTTTGCAAGGCCAGTGACAGAAAACATCCCGTTTGGTGAGTCTTGACCGGTTTCGTTTGTACTTGAAACTCATCAGGGGATAACTGGAATCGCTGTGATGTAACATTGCTTATATGGCGAACAGTAATGTTGCTATGGGTTTGTAGACGTCACATCAAGTGACGCCAAGGTGTCAAGAAGATCCACCGGTCTAACTGCTTGAGCTGGCATATTAGTGCAGATCGTTCTGTCACGTCACTACAGATCTCATGTGCCCTGCACGGGTGACATAATATGGTTGACAACCCTGTGTCAGCCCAGAAAAGGTCATCATCTGAAGCTTGAGCTGTCAGATTAAAGACTGATTATCCATAATCATTATATCCCTGTGGTATTGTACAATAGTCTGATATATTATTTAGAATTCCTTTACAGTATTGACAGTCATTTGTGGTAGATAGGTGTAGAACTAAAAATTTGAAATAAGACTATGCAAGAGTGCCTATCTACCCATGACGTTGAGGCCGAACGGTTCAGCGGTGCACAACTGATGGATCCAGTGACTCTCCTTCTTTCCTTCTCTAAACGGAGAGTTTCTGTTCTTGAAAGCTTTGATGGGATACGAAAAAAAAAAAATTCTGGAGATATTGTGGTAACGAGCCCTAAAGAGCATGTAGTTAGGCTGCCATTTGCTCAAATTAGGTCATGGTGACACTAAATCAAATCAGTTCATCTTCCCAGGTTAGATAAGCATATATATTGCCAAATTTGAGCAAAATATATGGAGGCATGTAGATATCGCAGTAATGGGACTGGGGACATCCCGATGGACACACAACTCGAAAACAGAAAGGGTCCCCCCATGGGCGGACCCTTAAAACCAGTCACACACTTGTGATGTGAAGCTGATCCCTGCTGTGAAGCCATTACTATATTCTGTTGTCAGTTGTAAAGGAAAGCAGAAAAAAATACAATAGCCATGGCTACTTACCTGCCAGTGTGTGTTCTCTTTCAGTACCTTCTACTTTTATTAATGTCCCTGCAACATTAAAGAGAGAACTTTTCTTAGCACCTAATATGTACCACACCTAGTTCTGTTAGAACTTAGTACATGCCAAAGCACCAAAAATTTGTATAGGCTGAAGGCATAGCTGAGAAAGCATAAATCAATCCACACAAGAAATTAAACACTCTGGAGGGGCCACACTTTCTATATTAAACTCTATGTGTTCCTACAGGCTGTGAAATTGTTAATAACGGGACAGAATTATAAGACAACTTCCTTCATTCATCTTGTTCACTGAGACAGATACATATATGATCCTGTTCGACCCTTTCCTGTCCAGAATGAGACAGTCAACAAATTTATTTGGGTGCCCAACCAGTGTATACTCAGCCTGACATAGGTCTGACCAGTAATTTGCATTGATTATATACATGTATATATTTCCCATTAAAAAGAGATTTTGCCTTCTTGGCAGACCAAATTCCAGATTTTCTCCACCCCACTGCTGTGTAGATTAAATGTGGCTTGGTCTGTCAAGCAAGCAGTATCATTTATAAACATTCAATCAGATTGAGCAGAATTTGTCTGGTCTTCTGATGATAGAAAAATACCCACTGTATGATAGGACCATGTCTTTCTTGCAAATCATACATTGTACTTTACTTTGCATTTTGGGAGCAGAATACTCCATCACAGACAAGTCTGATGCATCAACTTCACAAATGCACAAAAACACTGTCTCATGGCAACAGTTTTATACACTTGCTCTTGCCAGAGTTCCATGCTTTATCATGCTTCAGAAAATCTGTTATGAGGTGAAAACCTGTATGAATGAGATACATCTGTACATATTCATAGAAAACAAACAATGAACAAGGCAAGAAGATATTTCGGAATCCATTTTTTTTGGTCCTGTCCATGACATCTGCTGCACAGCTCTACTAAATATCAAGTGACAAGAAACCCTTATGGATGCACCACTTTGCTGAGAAACTGCTTGGCATCAAAGCATACATGAATACAGGTCCCCAGAGGCCAGACTTCTTCCATGTTACTGACCCTGAGCACAAACACGGCCCGTTTTGTATGACCAATTTGGGAATTTCCCTTATAGTGATCTCTAAAGACCCCAGATCAACTGTAAATGGGGGGGGGGGGGGGGGGGGAGAGGTACTGTCATTCATGTGACACAGGAATTCCTCTATGCTTATTGTTATTCTAAATACAGTAAAACCTCCCTATACCAAAGCCCTTGGGACTGGAAAAAGTGTTTGGTATAGTGAGGTTTGCTTACATTGGAAGTATATATTTGGGACCGAGAAATGGTGTTCAGTATAGAGATGTGTTCGGTATATGGAGGTGTTTGATTAGAGAGGTTTTACTGTATATATATATATATATATATATATATATATATATATATATATATATATATATGTGCATGGTCAAAACCTGCCTCAATGGACTAAGGCAACCATCAAAATGTATTTTTTTGCAAGATGATTTTCCATCTTGTCACCATGTTTCTGTAATCTTAAGCTTTTCACACTACAACCCTACGTCACGAAAGGTTCTAAACTCTTTCTTTGAATGTCAGTTGTACCACTTGTGGGCCCATCATCACTGGGCTGTCTCTGCATGTTACTGGTGGCCCTTTGTATGGGTTTCACAGTAGGCGTTTGCTGTCATTTTTCATACATAAATGGATACATTTGCAAGCTCATGTTTATGTAGAAGTACACAGCCTTACACAAGTGCATATATTTCCATGACAGGCACCCCATCATGTCAACTGAACATTATCAGCAACTTAACACCCCATCTTATTTTAACCCTTCAAGTGCTTATCATTGCTATAGTTGTTTTCTTATTACAATTAAACATATAAGGGTTAAAAGATTCAAATTCCTCATGAAGATACCTTTCATTCAAATGCCAGCAAGCTTAGTCTTTAGAAAGCAAAAAGTAATCTTAGTCAACAGCTTTCCTTGGGACGCATTGCACGCAAAGTGTCCCAAGGAAAGCTGTTGATTCTATTAAATCAGCACTTAAAGGGTTAATACCAGTTTGTGGGTCTTTTTTCTGTTTTTTGGTTCACATTCACTTTAAAATACAATCTTAGGGAACATGAGGGGTGAAAAAAATGCAAAAATGTGACACAGACTTCTGTTGAAACTACTGTTTAAATCCCATTCTCTGCGACATGAAATTAAAGCCAGTGCCAATACTTCATGTAGACCTATACCGTCCTCCCTCTCAAGTGGACTCTTCCCAAGGACCACTGGTGCCATTAACCACTGCTTATGTTTCATTTGTTTGGCTCAAGAAATTTGCAAATGGCTAATTTATTTTTACATGAATTATGTGTATATGAGGGTTAGGTCAAATTCTGCAGTGATTTTCTGTTTTATTTCCCAATTTGGCTACCAATTCTGGAGGCCTAGATCTGTCCCTGCTCTTCTGTATCACAAATATCTGAACAATTCACCTTCATCTCATAAGGTTATTTTGTGCTGAATATTAGTAAAATTTTCTTTCAGGGATTATTTTACTTTTAAGATATGGGCTGTGCCCCATAGCTTTTCTGAATTACTTTTTACACCAGAATCCCAATGGCGTAATATGACGATGGTTTAAAGAAATATGCACAGGAAATCAGATGTTTAAACCACAGTTTGTAACTTAATCCTATGCATTGTCTCAAGTAAACCTACCTTTCACCAAAGGCAACCAAACCAGGCTAAGTTTCTCCGAGATGCAAACATTACACCAACAGAAAAAGTTTGGTTTGGGGTTACTTAAAATGTTCTAAAAACTGCCACCATATTTAGATGTAGATGTTTAACCCATGTGATTCCCAACCATTGGTGCGCCGCGGTTATGATAAAAAACAAACCATTGAAAAATGATTGGCACTATGCATAGCAGTGCATGTACTATGTCAAATGACAGACTGTCAACATGAATAAAATGAACAGTCCACAGCAGTTTTACGCAATGTATCCCATTATTTAGCATGAATTGGGCAACAAGGGCAGACTTCACCATCTGCCAATGTTGCTATTGCATACCAATGTAAATATGACTTACATTACAAAAAAACACATATATAAAGCTGAACTGCTGGAAGGAAACTCCAGCTTGATAAATAACACTGTCTATAAGGCCAGGCTTGCACTCTACCTTGAGAAACTTAAGAAAGAAACAAATTTATCATTGAATTCAATAAGTTATTTGGAAAGGCTCATGCGCACATTTTTCCTTCTAAAATTGTCACAAGTAATGACGCACAGACAAGCTAAACATATTATTTCATGATTAAGTTACAGATATATGCCAGCAAGCAAAATTAATTTCAGTTGATTCAATATTGTACTGTCCATATTTTTCATGATGGTACGAGCAATTGGCCTGTACACCAGGAAGATCATCAGTATAATGTCCCGTTGTCCATGAATGAAAAACAATATGGGAAAGAATTTCTCCTTGGGGAAGTCAAATGTGTGTTTTATGTTTGGGTGCAAACACAGACACACACATTCATATATAAATGTTTGTCTCTCCCGTTCCTCCTTCCTTTGTTCCTTTTATGTATGTATGTATGTATGTGTATATATATATATATATATATATATATATATATATATATATATATATATATATATATATATATATATATATATATATATATATATATATATATATATATATATATATATATATATATATATATATATATATATATATATATATATAGATATATAGATATATATATAGATATAGATATATATATGGAATTTTTCCTGGGACACCATAAAAGCAAGAGCTTTGACAATTGGTGGAAAAACTGCATCTGTGATGAACTTTGGCACATTTACCTTGAACTGTCAGGACATTCAAAATTATGCAACTTTGGGCCAATTAAAAAGTTAACAGTTTCATGAGTTCAAAAATATTGTACATAGAAAAATTCATATTGTGCATATATATATATGCGTGGGGGTATGTGTTTGGGACACCTGCCGATGCAACAGGCCATGAAAAAGGTTATTATTAACTTATATGCTAATTAGGGTACTTGAAAACCTGAAATGTTGAAAATCTCTGAAACTATCATCTATAGAGCTGCCAATTCTTGAAACTGCAATTTATAGGTTATAGTTTTCACATGCATGCAACATACTATGAACCAACTTCATAGCCTTTTAGTTTATGCAAAGTACAGTCACACCTGCCCATATGCCACCACCTGCTGTAAGCGACCAGTCCCATGTCCCCCCAACGATTTTTGTTTTTTACTTGTAAGGGCCCAACTGTCCAACGTGCCCAAAACCCAGGTAAATCAGGTTCCCGTCGTATCAATTTACCTGTGTTAAGGGACCACAGCACCATCTGTTGCCAGAAATATATACCATTTTGAGTAGATTTTTTTTCTTGGCCTCTTTAGTGTATTATTGTGTAAGCGGGGACCCACATAACTTCCCGCCGCAAACGCTGATTTTCTTTAAACAATTTTCATTGATGATCATGGCTGCTACCGCACCAAAACAGAACAGAAATTGTTTATCTTTAGAGCAGAAGGTAAATGCAATCAAACTATACAACATAGGTTAAAGTTGCAATGTGATCATTATAGAAATGGAGTGTGGTGCAATACCAATAAAATGATTGATGAAATGGAAAGCAGCAGACCATTTTAATAATGTGATCTGTGATATTATTTTTTTAATCTGTGGGTTTTAAATCATTTTATCAATCAATGATATTAAATTTTTTTTTAAATCTGTACTTTCAAAATACAAGCACATTTCTTTCACTCTTTTGATAAATAATTCCACCGTATCCTGATAAAGGTTTGTGTAAATCTAGTTATATGTCTTTACATTTCAATTGGTCAAAGTATGGACCCTGTCTTAAGGGATCACTTTCATCAGGTCCCAAGGGCGGTCCCTTCACACAGGTTTGACCAGTCAAATATACAAAATAAAAAATCTTGAATCTTCAAAACTATTATATTAGGGAATCCGGACAGAGGTGGTAATCTAACTTCAGTTAACAGACCTGTTTGTGCTATAGCCACATTGAATGAAACATTAACCAAAGTTGTAGCATAAGTTTAAATCAATGCAAACTAGGCAAATATACAAGATCTTAATCTCAAATATCTTCAAAAGGAATAGAGAGAGGTGCCATTTCAATTTGTATATTTGTGATATAGATATATCTGTGCTAATGAGCAAAAGTTTAGTTTACGGACAGATGGACAGACATGAGCTGTCCCATAGGCTCTGCGACCTTTGGTCACCAGAGCTAAAAATCTGGAGCAAGCCATTTAAATACAGTTGGTGGAGACCCATCCAACATACACCCCCCAGTTAAAAGTGAATCTGGCTAATGGGTTTGAAGAAGTTGAAAATTTCTGATATTGCAATCTCCATTGACTTGCATGGTAATCAATAAGAATCCATGATTAACACAGGTACCCAAATTGAAAAATTTGTTTAAAATCAGGGATTTATAGATTCACCACCTATAGCCAACACTTTTGTTTAACCCTTTCAGGGGTTTCCGTTAACCCCCAAATGGGCGTATATTACTCTTTCAAATCATGAAACACCCCCTCAGCAAAATTCAAAAGGTCCCAACTTCCCATATTTTCTTTGTTAATTTTGCAAAATATAGCTAAAAATTTGACTCTCTTTCAGGTTGGGACCCTCTGAAAAAATTCCTAATGGAAACACTGCCCTTGAATAACAAGCTACATTTCTGCCAAGTGTCAGAAGAATCTGAGTGACGTTATGGAGAAGGGGCCCACAATACCATTAACACACAAAATTAAAAAAACAAAAAAGAACAAAAAAAGATACAAATCACAGTGCCACCTGCTGAACAAATTAATGTCTGAGGGTCCCCACAAATGTCCTGCGCAATTTAGAAGCAACTGACTAGGTAGCTTTGGAGCAGAACTTTTGAAAAAAAAATTTAAAAAGTAGATAAAAAAACCTTCATTAAAAATTCCCAAATTACTAAATAAGTTTGGTAGAGACCCACCCAAGGTACATTCCTACATAGTTTGAAGTTAATCTGGTTTTGGAGAAGAAGTCAAAAATGCAAATTTCTACTGCAATCTCTATTGACTTACATAGTCATCAATAGAAATGCATGCATTAAAAAAAAGGTGCCCAAATTAAAAAAAAAAAAAAAATCATTGAAATCAGGGATATGTGTACACAGCAGTGTTTCTGTTAACACCCAAATGGGGGTATATTAAGCCTTTTAAAACCTGAAATACCCTCTGAAAATATTCTAAAGGGTCAAAGGTCATGTTTATTTACATGTAAAATTGGTGAAAATCTAGTTTTTCTCCCCCGAATTTCCCTTCTTGTGATCCCCTGAACAAATTCCTGACGTAAACACTCTACACAGTATCACTGCCTGCTGAGCAGCTTTGTTTAACCCTCCTCCCACAAGTGGGGATGCCATAATCTGCAATCCTGGAATCGCGGTTTGAAACGTGGAAGTCACAATACTAAACAAAAAATAAATTTTGAGAGAATCACTATGTTTTCTGGCTTTTTTTGGCTCCAAAAGTCCTTATTTTGAGAGAATATAATCTACAAAACATGCAAGATCATTTCTGCAGTGTCCACTGTTGTTTGTTGATACGTGTTTTGCCTGCCGGTTAAAATTGGCTCCACAAACCGCTCAACCCAACGTGGTGATGTGAAGTAATGAAGATTTAATGGTGTCACACTACAGTTTGGACGGGCAGGCAAATACAATTTGTGCTGACTCACTGTCAACGTTGCAGTGCACGGCAAAGCGTTTGGAAACACTGCTAAAACAGAAATGTCACTTGTCAGAGGCTGACAATCCCCCAAAACAAGCCCCAGGGTACAATATTTAAAGACAACAATATTCTAGCCCATTATTATGAGAGTGAGGTACACTACAGACTACAGGTCAAGGAAGTAGTTCAAGCTAGCCAAATTCTATGCCCAACGCATGCAACATTGACCATTCATCATGATTATCCATAAAACCTTAAAAACAAAGAACAGCAAAATAGACTTGGACAACACCTCGGGTGAGGGGCCTAGATAGTGTGTATCTACTTGGATCCTAAGAGGGTGCAGGGAAACTGGGAAGAAAATAGTCTAAAATGCACAACAGATCCCATTCTGGACAACAAATGGCCCACAGCACAATTTAATAAAATGTGAGAATTCCTCCCTGACGTGTTTCGGAAGGGAGTGTCCCTTCTTCAGGGGGCAGAGGAAACCAAATTTTATTGATATGATGTGATTAGAAAATAAAAGTAGACTGTCATTCTGTTTGTCATAAACAATAATATGTGAATGAGTACATGACAAAGTTATCATCCCAAATCAGATGTTATAATTTCAAGTCATAAATTCTAGGTTTTCTTGCTAAAATGAAAACAAAAATGGAATTAGCTTCTTCCAAAAATGGAAAAAACGGAATTAGTGATTTTAAAGAATGGAAAATGGCAAAATTATAAACAGAAACAAGACATCCCTACACAAGCTAGATTTCCACTATGTTTCAGAACAATCTGAGTGACATTTTGGAGAAGTCAAAAAATAGACTTGCCACAAAAATTGGTGAAAGCCTATAAAAAAAAAATCGCAGCACCACCTATTGACAAAAATTGGTCTGGGGGTCCCAAAAGTGTCCATATATGCAATTTTGAAGCAACCAGCTTGGCGATTTTGGAGAAGATAATTGTTTAAAATTTTACAAAAAAAATGGACCAAAAAAAATTCATTTAAAATCCAAAAATCATATAGCATGACCATTTGAACCAACTTGGTACATTCCCACCACATCTGAAGTAAATTTGGCAGATGGTTTTGAAGAAGTCATAAATGTGAATTGTGGACGAAGCTGGATGCCCAACTACATGTACTACATAACCTCAGCTGTTAGGCAGCTGAGGTAAAAAGTTGAATTCATATTTGATTGCAAAATGTGAAGATGTATTTCTATGATTGCTGTTTAAACACAGGGCAAAGGACACATATGACTGCATCAGAAAGCAAATCACGGGTTTGTTAGCTTTCCAACAATGTACAACTTGAAGCACTTTTTGCTTAAGTTTATTGATTGATGAATAATTATATGTACATGTTTTCATGAAAAAGTTCTGGGTCTGAAGTTTGAATTGTATATCAACCTTTAATATTTTTGAAGATTCTCAACATTTGAACTTTTAAACTGCTCCTAATTAGCATAAGTTATAATTCTACAACTTTTGTTTGTTGTTGATTGGATCTGCCGATAGCATAAACCTATATACATCATAATGTACATTGTATTGAAGTTGGAATGGCATTTTTATCTATAGCAATTTTACGATATTCGACATCTTAACTTTTCAAATGCCCAAATCTGCATAAATTATAATTCTACAAATTTTGCTTGTGGTTCATTGGATATGCCTACAGCACAAACCTATAAATATATTGAATTAGGGATGGCACATCTACAAGTACCTACATTACTTTTGGAAGATATTTAACATTTAAACTTTTCAAGTGCCACTCATCAGCCTATAGCACAAACCTATTAATTCAAGTTGGTATGGTAATTCTACATCTAATAGTTTTTAAGATATTCAACATTAAAAAATTTCAAATGACCCTAACCTGCACAATTTTCAACAGGGTTCCTGTTCCAAACCAGCTGCTTAATTTCACAACTAGATCAATTACCAGGAAAAGTTTTATACTTTTCGGAAAAACAGTGTCCAAGAAAAACTGAGGACAAAACAGACACACAGACAGACAGGTAGATAGATAGATAGATAGATAGATAGATGGATGGATGGATGGATGGATGGATGGATGGATGGATGGATGGATGGATGGATGGATGGATGGATGGATGGATGGATGGATGGATGGATGGACGGACAGACAGACATAGATAGATGAAATAAAGTATTGGGAGAAAAAGCCTATTTGCACAGACTTATTAAATAAATAAACAAAAAAATAAATAAATAAATATTATTAATTAAAGTATTTGAGGGAAAACCTAAAGTCTGTGTTTACACACAGACTTAGTAAATGCTTACAGCCTCCATTTTGTATCAAAACATTTTAATCCAGGATTTGACTATCTCTAGACCCAACAATAATCTCAATGTGAGCATGAAATTTATAACTCCACACTGCACAGGAAAAAAGCCAGCTGGTTGAAGACAAGAGATGTTGATTGATTTTATATAAATAATGCCCATATGTATACACACAACATTTCCCCGATCCCTAGATTAAATCATATATATCTCTTGCTTCAAAATCATTAAAAATGTGAAAATACTTTTATTTAACAGAACAAGAAGATCATAATGATCCTGTGCTCTGCTGACTGGAATCTGCTTTTACAGTATTGCAACACCTGCACTGTAGTCTGTAGAGCTATATACATGTACAGTGGTTGAAACTTACCTACACTGCAAAGTTTGATTTCCCATTACTTCGTCAAAAATTAATATCCACATCATTTTCGCACACTTTCATTGTCTAAAGTCAAAATATATTAATTCTGATAAAAGTTTAAGCAATTCTGTTCAGCCATTCTCGAGAAGTCAAAAATAGCCTTAACACACAAAAATTCATTAAAAAAAAAAATTAGAAAAAAAAAAAAAAAAATGCAGCACCACCCAGTGGCCAAAATAAGAACTAGGTGATCCCAGGTGACCCTATGTGTAATATCAAAGCAATTGGAAAAGTAGTTCTTGAGTTCATTTTAAAAATTTTTTTTTTCAAAAAATCAATCACAAAATTCTTAAAAATTAGAAAAATTATTGCATCATCATCTCTTTCTCAAACTTGGTAGAGGTCTACCCGAGGAACATCCATGGATGCGCAATATCCAAACATTTCATTCAGTGGTTTTTGAGAAGTTGAAAATGCAAAAGTATAATGACAGACTGACGGTCGGACGAACTACGAACGCAAACAGATTTCAATAGCTCTGCTGACTGACAAGTCAACAGAGCTAAAAGTGAAAGTATCTAAATGACTGGCTGTTTTGGATCAGCCCTGGTGCTGGCTCAGTGGCAGCCACACTGTGTATTCAAATCACACTGAGGCCAGTGAGGGCACCCTGGGGTGAACTATGTGAGTATTAACACTTTGTGTCAATTATGCCTTTGTTTGCTATCAAAAAGTTATGTGTACAGGTACTGGATGTATGGGGGGGGGGGGGGGGTCACAGCCATCTTGCACCCAGTCCTAGCCTCTTGGTTGTGGGAAGAACAAACTACCCTGTCTGTTGTACATTTTGTACTAGTAACTGGCATTCCTTGTCTCAGGTTATGGTCAACAGAACATGTATACAATATGACATACATGGTCAGAAATGTACACATATATATATATATATATATATATATATATATATATATATATATATATATATTCCTGGGACATAAATTAAACCTACATGGATCAATAGGATGTATTCATGTTTAAATACGGTCCTACTCTAATACCTATTGAGCAAAAGAGGGAGCCACCTGCATCAGGGCAGATGCATGTATTTAGCATGGTCAAAAGTACTTTCTCAAAAAAATAAACAACATGCACACAGATTAATCTTAAGAAAATGTATTAAAATATATTTGAAACATAAAGGATGCCTAAATTGATTAAAAATGGGCTCTCTTTTGGTTGAAAAGGTGTTATTTATGGATGTTTATGTAGTATATAATACAAATCTGCCCTGATCATGGCAGAAGCATCAGTCTGTCGCCCCGGCAACACAGAAAGTGAGTAGGATTGCAGTGAAATATTAATGTCTCCTATATAAGGCATGATCACAACTGGGAAATCTTGTGTTTTAAAAGAAGACTTTTTTTGGAGGGGGGAGTACAGGAAAGAGGGGCGGGGGGTGAGGCTTTGCTTCACTGGGATGGTTCCAGCCTCCAGTTGACAAGGACAGGCAGAGAGAGAGAGAAACAACCCACACTGTAACAGTGAAGCCATTTCAGCATCATCAGGTGTCAAAATTAAGGGGTGTCTGGTTGCCCCAGAAAACTTGAAATCTGTTGGGGCAACTTTAGATTATTCCCTGGTTGCCCAAGGGCAACTTTTGATTTACAGCTTAATCAGTGTGGTGTTTCATAATACAGAATGAGCCGGAACAGAAATAACAAATGATTTGATTGCATATATATTTCACATAAGAATTTCCTAAATATATTGAACCAAACAAATAATGCAACCCTTAAACTTTTTAACCTAAATATTTATTGTTACTTTCATATCACAGAGACAAATTAGATCCATATTCTGCAGTCTTTTTGGCATAACATGTGAAAAACAAAAACTTGAAACTGTCAACGAGGGCGCGACCACCTGGCAATAAACAGGGCAACATTGATTTGTAAAGTTCACAAATTGGCATGTCCACTAATACTGTGTGTGACCACCATCAGCATCTGTAACTGCTATGCAACGTCGGCGCATGGATGACACTAGCCGCTGCACCATCTGCCGGGGCACACAATCCTACTCTTCTTAAAGAGCCTGGCGAAGCTGCTGGCGGTTGGCGGGCGCTGGATCCCGTCTCCGAACACGCTGGTCAAGGTAGTCCCAAAGATGCTCAATGGGATTGATATCAGGTGAGAAGGCTGGCCATGGCAAAACGTTAATTCCTTCTCCTTGCAGAAAATCCATCGTCAGTCTTGCGGCATGGGGCCGAGCATTGTCCTGTTGAAGCAAGTGGCGTTGATGGTGTCTAATGAAAGGGACAGCAACAGGCTGAAGGATCTCATCCCTGTAACGGGCAGCGTTAAGATTGCCTTCAATGAAGATTAGCTGGGTTTTGGCTGTGAATGAAATTCCACCCCACACCATCACTGATGCACCTCCAAATCGATCTGTTTCCAGCACACAGGCATCTGAGTAGCGTTCTCCCCTTCGTCGCCAAACACGTGTCCTACCATCTGCATGATACAGGGTGAAGCGGGATTGATGGGTCCAGCGAGTATGGGCAGTAGTCCATTGTCATCGGGCTTGCCTTCTAGCCTGTGTCAAAATTTGACCCCTGTAAGGACGCCTGGCGTGTAGATGGTGTTCTTGTAGTCTATTACGGACTGTCTGGGCAGATATTCTGTTATTGGTTCTGCCAGGTGTCTGTTGTGCAGTTCTAGTGGCTGGTCGAGTTCTGTTCCACAGATATGACACCCTGATGTGTCTGTCTTGTGCAGGTGTGGTTTCTCTTGGTCTCCCAGGACGCTGTCTATCAGCTGTGGCCTCAGTCTCCTGGAATCTTGTAGCAAGTCTGGATATAGTGGATTTGTGGACTTGCAGTCTTCTTGCCACCTCTGCTGCAGATAAACCAGCCTGTAGCATGCCAATTCCTCTCTCCCGATCTACTGTTGATAATCGACCCATAGTTCTTGGAATACTGTGCCAAATGAATCCCATGCTGCCCTTTTATTGTCCGTGAGGGGCTACACCCAACCAGTAAAGGTGCGAATGTTTTAGTCATGTGGGTAACACTGAATCCTGCTGTTGACCTTGATTCAGCACAACCACCAAACTTTGAAAGCCTCATATCCTCGTACACAGTTACGCTTGGGCTGATTTCAATGTGGCCTTTTCCTGTCCCAGAATCAAAGACTTGGCAACCTTAATTTCAGGTGTCAGAGACTTGCGTAAAACAGCCTGCTGTAGTCACTCTTGATTCATGACAATGACCCCATGGCAAGGTCAGGGTACTCGACCTTGAGGTCACACTACTTGGTGCATTATTTTAGACTGATTTAACCACGGTTTGTATATTTCCGAACTTTAAATACAGTTCCAATGTGAAAATAAACCCAAATGAAAAAGTTGCGTTATTTGTTTGGTTCAGTATACATGTAGAATACATTTTATCACCTTAAATGACTAATAGGAGAGGTCACAATCAACTATTATCGGTCTATATTCAGCTGAATATAAGCCTACAACAGAATACACTCAATTCTTGAAGGTCTCAAAAAAGATGTTTACCTTTTAAGATGAAGCACCACACTATGACCTTGTGGGTGATATTGAAAGATTTAAGTCATTCCATACGCTTTTTTTCTATCAGAATAGATCATTTATTTCGTAATAAAAGGCCTCCGGCCTGTCAATACATAATATGTACATTAAAATAGTATTTTGAAATAATGGCAAACCAGAAATATTATGTTCATTAGGAAATTATTTGTATCAAGCTTTTAAGAAGAGAGAGTTTCTTTTGTTAAATATGTAAAAATATAAACCTGATGTCTTTCCCATACGCTTTTATAATTATGCAAATGAAATGTTAAATTTCAAGTTTCTCCTTGTGAACTGAAAACGAAAATTTTGAATTTGTTTAGTGGTTGGGTCTACATGCACTGAGTCAATACCATAGTGCACATTAATTAGCCAGTAGCTTATGTACCATTTTAGTTTTTAAACATGTTTTTTTTATATACCGTATTCATTCAAATTAGCACACATGCCGCAATGAGCGCACATTCCCACTCTTACTGAATGATCCCCAAGTTACTTACTGTGAAACTGGTTTGTTTTTTTCAATGTAACTCTTTTTATCACTATGCATGACCGGCTATGAAATCGATAGTTTTCCAATCAAGTGCAATTCTTCATCACACAAAGCATGATGGTTTTTAGTTTTGTTTTTTAAATGCTCTCCACCTTAACTGCATCTCTGTGTGTCCTTTGAAAACAAGAACTCCCTCTTTGCTGAGCACTTCCTGTCATATTGCACATGCTCTGTCGCCACTTCCTGTTTAGGTAGCCATGCTGGTCTTGGACCAGTAAATCAAACCTAATAGAGTTACATGTTAAATTGGCTATATTCGCCTGCTTGTCTATGACATTTAAAAGTTTCGTTGACACTGTACCTGTCATTTTTCTCAAAGCTTACTTCAATGACACTTACACTATCAATAGAAAATGGGGGCAAAACCAATTAACTTTTTTGCTACTCGCGCATTTGTTTATGCTTACCTCCGTAGTTACAGTTCCGAAGCAAACCTTGGTGAAATAATAGCCCAACAAAATTTCTAGTTCAAGAATTAAATGTTGAAGTGACACCCTTCCCAAACCCACAGATAATCAGGCATATTTATTCCCTTTATATGACAAGAAATGCATAAGAGTTTCTCTGCTCCCTAATTTATAATAGCCTATCACCTGAGGTCCTGTATTCATTGCGTGACTGAAAGTTCTCACACACCTGCAGCTGCAGCATATTTACTGGCCCAAGACCTGCTGGCTTGCTCACATGGGATGCAGGCCCTGGCATTTAGTTGGCTGAATGTCACCTCTGTTTACCAAATTTTTGTTTTTTATCAAGAGAAATAAAGTTTGATATGTATGTTATCAGCCTATGGTGTTTAGGTGAGTCTGCAAAATTTATATTGATAGTTTTACCAGTGATTTTACTAGCCTGAACATGATGACTGTTCCAACTCTTTGGAAAACTTTCCATGGGAAAATTGGCAGTGTGTGCTTATGATTAATTTTTCTAGGCTGGATTTTCATGTAAAATATTTTTTAACTCATTCCACCCTGATAGAAGACTGAGTCAACAGCTTTCCTTGGCGCGCTCTGGGCGCATTGCGCCCAGAGCGCGCCAAGGAAAGCTGTTGACCATGGGCATATAATTTAGAATGATCTTCCATGCAAGTTTCATCCAAAATATTGAAAAATAATCCCTAAATTAGTAAAATACAATTAGCAGACGACATTTAGATATTAGCGGGAAAAAGCGTCATCAGGGTGGAATGAGTTAAGTGCACAGTGTGCCAGTTGGAATGAATACCGTATATATATATTTTGACTTGGATGCATACAATCTGCCATTATGTCAAAAATCACTATTTTTTCCATTGCAGTTTAAGGTAAATCAAATGCACAAGAAAAAGTTTGTTGTGAAAACTTGAGAAAATATCCTGCTTGCCCATGGGCAACTTGCAAAAAAAGTAAATTTTCACCCATGATCATGCCAAATTATTGTGCAGTATACACAACTATAACAAGTCTGGAAACATGTATGTTCCCAAAAGACTCAACTTTCCACAGATAATGGATCATTGCCATCAAAAGAGAGGCTGCAATGACCAAGAGATACAATATTTTTCAATGTCATTCTAAAATGGTCATGTGATAATTAGCTTTACTTTGAACTCTCTGATCCAGGCCTGCTGACCAGGGTACCACTGGTAGAGACCTTACCTGCTTCTTAAGCTGACAGCTGATCATGTATACTAGCCCGTCCGATGCATATAATTATCATACAATTAGCCATCTGGAATTAGCAGCAATTATCATTCCATTTAACTAACTTCCAACTAAAAAACTGAAAAATAAAAACACCTAACTACCCAAAAATTGTGGAATATTTAACAAAGAAAACATACTGAGCCACCCAAATTGTCAGACTTAAAAAAAAAAAAAATGCCCACTTACCTACCCCCAAAATTTTGGTCCATTAGGGGAAACACACTTACACTTTTTTGGCCTTAGCTGCAATGCTTAGGCCTACTTCACTTACACTGACCTGTATTTAAATGTTCAATGCATCTTCAAAATTAATCAAGAGATAAAGATGCCAATCCAACTTTGACTCCCATGTACACAATGGATTCTTTATTTCAAGTCAGGATGTATGCAGGATGCAACACTTAACTCATTCCACCCTAAAGATGCTTTTTCCCGCTAAAATCGAAATATCATCTGCTAATTGTGTTTTTTCACTAGTTTAGGGATTATTTTTCAAAATTTTGGATGAAACTTGCATGGAAGATCATTCCAAATTATATGCCCATGGTCAACAGCTTTCCTTGGTGTGCTCTGGGTGCATTGCGCACAGAGCACACCAAGGAAAGCTGTTGACTCAGTCTTCTATCAGGGTGGAATGAGTAAAAATATTGCATGCACCACTCTCCTGGTCTGTTGTGTCTTGCTGTATTTAGCCTATGGACACAAAGTCAATATTGTAGGATTTTAATTTATGCAAGCTTTGCAGGCACACAGAGATTTGCTTTAAAGCAAATCTTCTTTGCTAGCTTTTTCATTTATTATTTTTCTACTGACCATTGACATCTCTGTTTGCATACTCATACAGCTATTTGTGAGCGAGCATCCAATCCAATGTACCTATCAATACAGATTCTAGTCAAATCAATTGCTTGACTTTCTAAGTTGACCTGAACTCCAACCCTGTTCCTCACCTTTCCAAATTTCACACATGTATGAAGGTGGGAAAATTGATGCAAATACACATCCATTCCAGCGGGCTATTTTTTCACTGCCATTTTACCTTAATAAGCCTTCATTGGACATTTATTTATAAGGCAACTGCAATTCTAATGATACCATCTTCAGAGGTGCCAATTTGCCCAACATCTAAAATGGGACTCTCAAACTGAAAAATGCTGCAAAAAGCAGGAGTCCTTGATGATATTACAATTGAGGACACAGGTAAAAAAGAGTGAGATGGACAAATTTACGTGGTTTATATCATTAGAAAAATGGTATATCTCCCACCAAACCAGGAGACCTGGCACCTCTGCATCTTAAAATAGGCTCCATAAGCAGAGTCTGTTCCAGCCACTGAACAGGAAACTTTTGTTCAATTACTGTATTTTCATTCCATCAAGCTGCAATGTCCCTCTCTGGGCAGTTAACCTGTTCACCATGTCCACTGGTTGTCACTCTGACTGGACCCACGGGGTTACCCATCATACCATGCACACAGTATGTTCATCATTCACATGCACTTTGTTTTAGATATTTTTTATCACAGTCCTCCATCAAACACTTAATTTCAATTTATCATCTTTTATTTAATTTATATACAAAAACCATGGGAATAAATACTTTTAACATGCATTGAATATGTTGAAGCAGATTTATTTCTTCAAATATTTTGTTATAAATTTCCAGCATAGCACCTCAGTGCCCTTGCAAGGTCAGGGGCTACAAATATGGTGCAATTGAGGACTCGTGTCCTGAGTATTCCCTGACATTAGGCAGCCCATGTCTGAGTTGTTTCTCATTTATCAAGTCTATCTGGCCAAACAGCTAGGTCCCCCTAACCCTCTAGTCCACGTTACATGCAGATTTCAACCTTATCAATCAGAATCACATGCAAAAGCAATAAATTTTGCCCACTTCCATGTCACAAATTTTTACATCTGAATGTACTTTGCATAGGTATCTGCATTTCACAGAAATTGCGGAGATTGAATCCTGAGTTCTGTGACCTTTTTCTCCACATGAACTTGTGCATTGCAATTAAGCCCCTCTGCCTCGAGTGGGAATCAATCGAAGTCGCTCTCTTCCAACAGACATTCCATTAATATGCATTCCGTCTGATGGCCAGACGCTCTAATAGGCGAATACATATACACTGTATAATCGGTTACCATGGAAACATAAATCAATTTCTAAAGATTTGTTCCCAGTGGGTGACATCCAGTGCTCTGGTGCATACTGACCGGCCGGTCATTACTTGGTGGGGCTCTCTCTCCATGCCTTCATGTTCACATCGTCTTCATATTATACAAACCTTCATTATCCTTCATCACAAATGAATTTGAGCTTGTGCAATTTTAACCTCTCTGTGTCTGGGCTCTGACTGCGGACACTGTACGTGAGGAGCAAAGGGGAAAGACAACTCGCACTGTAACAGCCTCCTCCAGCCAGCACACAGCCACTGAGACAGAGGCAAAATCTGGTTCGCTGTGATATTTTGTGCATGAAGGGAGATCAGCAGGGGACCTTGCCTGGCCTTGTCAAAAATGAAGATTGCTTTCACAGTATTTTTGGTATTTATCAAAAAAAAAAAAATCTTTATACATAAACATATATATATATATATATATATATATATATATATATATATATATATATATATATATGCCATCATTCAAAAAGAACAGCAAGCTGGGTACCTCCCTCCCAATCCACAACCCAAGAGTTCAGACCTACCTGTCAGGCTAACTTTTCCCAGATCAGGCCATCACATTTTATACATGAATATTACATTATCTGAGTCACTTATACTGCAACAGAGATCTTTCCTGGAGTCTTTGAAACATATCTGTCTCCTGCCTCTTTATTTTTTCTCTTTTCCTATTTGGTTGTTTTTTACTTGCAAAAAAAATGTGAGCATCATTTGAGAAAAAATTTTTTTGCAAAAGTTGTAATTGATGCAAATCCATGTGTGTATCACCACGAAGTATACAGGCAATTTTTAAAATAAAATAACATTTGTAAAGTAAGAGGACTGTGACAGTCCTGCGCTTGGCTGACCTTACATGCACAAACTGAAGTGGTCCTGTGAACTTCAGAATAACATCAAGGTCACCATTAATGTTTGTAATATCAGTCTTCCATCATATCATTCACGGGCCTTTTTAAAATAAAAAGTTACAAAATTGTATAACCAACATACCTATGAAAATGTATCAGACTGACCTACGAAGGTCACTCAGGGTCAAAATTAACACCACCCAGATAAACTCCATACATACTTTCCTACTTATGTTTAATAATAAGCAATCCATCATCACTGAAATATCAGCCACTATATGTCAGTTGAACTTCCAAAGTCACTCAAAGTCAGAATTAACAACATCAAAAGAAAAACCACAGGTACTTCCCTATTGGTTTTTCTAGAAAGCATGCGGGTAGTATCTAAAATTACCAAGGTATAAGCCAATATGTCAGATTTATTGCAATCCCTGTTGCACAGCAAAAATCCTAACATGTACATAGAAGTCTATGTATCTACTGATTTGTCCAAATGTTGATCACAAGTCAGAAAATGACAGCACCAACATGTAGTGAAAAAAATTAATGGAGATCAAACCCAGGGAAAAACTTAAGAGAATCTCTTCCCAATGTGTTCCTGTGCAATTTCAGTGCAATCGGCTGAGCAGTTTTAAAGACTATGAAAAAAAAAATGCCAATAAAAGAAGATGATAAAAAAAAATCATAAAACATCTAAAAGCCACTGGAGAACTACTATTTTTTAAAAAACAAATTCGGTACAGACCCACCCACTTTGAAGTGAATTTTGTTGAAGGTTTTCGGAGAAGTCAAAAATGAATAAAATTATTACCATTGCCATCTACATTGTAACCATCATAAATGTATGCATTACCCAAATTGAACAATTTGTCAAAAATTTGGGATTTGGAGAAACACTGGTCACCTTATGAACAACTTTGACCCTGCCACACGTTACATTTACAACATGTTTCTAAAAAAATTCCAAGCACATGTAACTGCTCTGGAGAAAGTCAAAAATAGCCCTCACAAACACTTGTTGAACAAAATAAGTTCTCAGGGTTCCCAGAAGTGTCCTAATGCAATTTCGAAGCAATTGGCTGAGAAGTTTTAGATATACATCTTTTTTAATTTCCAATGAACAAAAAAACTGAAATATATCAATGCAACGATCATTGGAGCATGTCCACATTCAAAATTTGTTACAGTGCCAGAATTTTGCAAAATTTTGCAAGAATCTATTTGTATTTTTGTCAATTAGTTTTCTTTTTAAAGAAAGACAATGGATTCTCCCCAAAATTCTGGCCCTGTGTTAGAGACCCACCCAAGGTACACTGCCACCAAGTTTGAAGTAAATCTGGCTGATGGTTTTGGAGGCGAACATGTGAATTGTGGACAGACCCAGGATGGATTCATGAACAACATACAATGGGTGGACTATGGACAACTGACCATTCTATAAGCTCAGACTGATTAATCAGCTGAGCCAAAAACAAAAAAACAAAACAAAAAAAAAAAACCAATAAAGTCATGCCAAGAATTTCAGATTTTCACTCTGTGGCCAAAATGACTTTTAACAATTCACAAATCAGCTAGGATTTTTAACCCCAGTCCCTTGGACTGAGTAAACAGCTTTTCTCGACGCGCATTGGACGCAATGCACCCAATGTGCACCGAGAAAAGCTGTTGACCTGGGATAGTCTCCCTTGAACTATTGGCATACTGGTACTTGAATGAAAGGTCTTTTTACAAGGAATAGGAATCTGAGATCCAAATGATAATTCAGACTAGTTTGTCTGAAGTAGATTGACTTTAGAAGTGATTGGCACTGAAAGAGTTAAAATTTTAAAATTCCGTTTACAATCCTTAGTTTGATCTCCAGCAAAGAGTGCAAATTAACCAGCCAAATGCAAAACTGACCAGCCTTTTGGCTGGTGACAGGTCCTAATTTTGAGTACTGCATTGGTCAGAAACCTGCAAGTTAGAGAGAGAGAACCATTTAATTCAAAGACACAACCACCATTTGTCTCAGGAAAGCAGACATTGTGGACAATTTTTCAGCCTCCACTGCATGGCCAGAAAGCAATGGCCAATGATTGATGGTGACTTGCTATTCAACAATCAGGTCCCTTATATGTACACTCCACACAGACAAGGCTCTGCAGCAGACAAATCAGTGGCTGCTCATATGGCAAATTTGAATCCAAATTTACATGTGCTCCATTGGACATTTGCAGCCAGTCAGCATGAATGTATTGATTAAGGCCATAGCCCAGTTGATATTGACTTTGTGTCACTGTCCCATGGTCTGCAAGTGTCTGAAGGGTGACTCCACAAAGTAATAAGGTTGGTGGTCCCAACAGCCACATTTTGCATGTACATGTATCTGGTTATTTTTAGCCATTTGTCAAGAATGAGTGAGACTTTTTGAATATTGATGAAAAGACAGTACACACGCCTCATTGATGTACATACTAAACACATGCCTCAGTTTCCACTCAGCATCTGACAATTTGTGCTCAGGTCTACTACATTATATCAGGTCTCTTCCCTGTCACACTGCTGCAAGTTTATATGACATGTTACAAGTTTGTTTTGCTACATTGGCACACCTGAACAACATATATAAATCCCTGCACACCTGTCAAATATTTATGAAAACCCAGCATCACTTTTAATTATGCAAATAAAGGCTAGTTCTCTATCCCAAATTTTCCACCTTCCAAAAAATCCAACATTATATGAAATATACAACTAAAATTTCTACTTATATTTGTAACTGACCACTCCACTAAACGTACAGAGATTTACAAACAAAACTTATTCATTTTCACTATATCTGATCACATTTGTTCTCTTTGTACAAAAACCCCCCAGAGTATTTAAGAGTTCAAAACTCCCCCAAAGAAGCAAAATGATCATCTCTGGAAATGCCATTTCAACCTTCAGCTACAGATCAACTTTTGACAGATTTGCTGCTGAGTAAATCTTTTTATTTCCACTTTAAGACTTTTCCAAAATTATATTGCAAAATTCACGGTGATGTGTAAATAAAACTTTTGAACTTCTCAGGCTCAGAAAAAACCCTTTTCAGAGAATAAGCAGGCTTATTGTAGGACTGATGATTTTCTATTTTTCTGAAAAAACAACAGAATCACAGATTGAACCACCAAAAAGTTATTTTTCTGTGGACTTGATAAGCACTAAAAGTTATATGGGCCTAATTAAAAATTGTGGAGTGCAGATCAGAGCATTCACAAGATTACCCTTATATTCCAATTGGCCATTTGACCTTGACATTCAAATCAGATTCAAATATTGTGTTCAAAATGTGCACCCAGCATCCAGCTTTCCATACATCGTCTTTTTGTTCAAATAGGGTATTTTTTTGGCCATTTGACCTTGACATTCAAATCAGATTCAAATATTGTGTTCAAAATGTGCACCCAGCATCCAGCTTTCCATACATCGTCTTTTTGTTCAAATAGGGTAATAACTTTTTGAGTTATTGAAGTTAGACAAAGTGCCAAAATCCATAGTCAGTATGTTACGGTGACCCAAAAAGTAGGTCACCAAGTACAGTTTTATGTACAATATAATCCAGTGCAATTTTGATCTGGAGTCTCAATTCTATTTGCCATTCATGTCCAAGCTACACCCTGCCATTACAAAATCACCTCAATGAAACTTGTCGTACTGCCACACAGAACATAGAGACCTTGATAATGCTATTGACTATATATTTTGTATAACTGTAATACTTTTACTCATGTCTGATGATGTACAGCCTAACCTGGATCCAGTAGATTCATATGTTCATTTGACAATTTGTCATGCAAATATATGTAGTTTACCATCTGATAAAATGTGCTGTATATTAAAACATCACTCACTGATTCTTTTAATATAATTGCACTCTCTGAAACGTTTTTATCCAATACTACTTCTGATGATGACTTAAAACTCATTCCATACTATGGTGACAGGCAGTGCCAGAACCACTGACTTAAGACAATCGGCACGTTGGTACATGTATTTGAATGAAAGCTCGTTTCATGAAGAATTTAAATATGCACTTGTCGTTTTAAATCTAGGTAAATAGACGGAAAAATCACGGACTGGTATGGAATGAGTTAAGTATCCCTGGCTTTCAACCAATCCTAGGGCTTGATAGAACAACTGGTGCTGGTGGAGGGTGGCTTTGTATGCATCACGGTCATAAGTCATGAAGCAGTGTAGAGATCTTGAAAGATGCTAGGCTGGAAATGCTTTGGGTTGAGCTACAGTTACATAATATTTAACTAGAACAGACTGATTTTCCAACAGAAAATCAAATGTCTCCCGGTGGAACACTTACATCTCTCAATAAGCTACAGGTGATAACAAATTACAAATGACCAAGTTTGCTTGAAAATTACAATCCTATTTTAGCTCTCACCTAGATACATTACTCTAGCAATTTTCATCAAGTTCTTCAAGACTTATTGCAGAGAAACCAATTTCACATAAATGACCCTGTGACCTTGAAAATTAGGTCAAGGTCACCCAAATACAATCCCAACCTTGGTCTTGCATAGATACATAATCCTACCAAGTTTCATCACATTCCATCAAGTTCTTCAAGACTTATCGCAGGAAAACCAATTTCATATGAGTGACCCTCTGACCTTGAGAATTCACTCAAGGTCGTCCAAATACAATCCCAACCTAGGTCTTGCCTAGATACATAATCCTACCAAGTTTCATCAAATTCCATCAAGTTCTTCATGACTTATCGCACGGAAACCAATTTCACATAAGTGAACCTGTGACCTTGAAAATTCGCTCAAGGTCACCCAAATACAATCCCAACCTAGGTCTTGCCTAGATACATAATCCTACCAAGTTCCATCAAATTCCATCGTGTTCTTCAAGATTTATCGCACGAAAACCAATTTCACATAAGTGACCCTGTGACCTTGAGAGTTCGCTCAAGGAAGTCCCAATACAATCCCGACCTAGGTCTTGCCTAGATACATAATCCTACCAAGTTTCATCAAATTCCATCAAGTTCTTTATGACTTATCGAATGGAAACCAATTTCACATAAGTGAACCTGTGACCTTGAAAATTAGGTCAAGGTCACCCAAATACAATCCCAACCTAGGTCTTGCCTAGATACATAATCCTACCAAGTTCCATCAAATTCCATCAAGTTCTTCAAGATTTATCGCACGAAAACCAATTTCACATAAGTGACCCTGTGACCTTGAGAGTTCGCTCAAGGAAGTCGCAATACAATCCCGACCTAGGTCTTGCCTAGATACATAATCCTACCAAGTTTCATCAAATTCCATCAAGTTCTTTATGACTTATCGAATGGAAACCAATTTCACATAAGTGAACCTGTGACCTTGAAAATTAGGTCAAGGTCACCCAAATACAATCCCAACCTAGGTCTTGCCAAGATACATAATCCTACCAAGTTTCATCACATTCCATCAAGTTCTTTATGACTTATCGAACGGAAACCAATTTCACATAAGTGACCCTGTGACCTTGAAAATTAGGTCAAGGTCATCCAAATACAATCCCAACCTAGGTCTTGCCAAGATACATAATCCTACCAAGTTTCATCAAATTCCATCAAGTTCTTCATGACTTATCGCACGGAAACCAATTTCACATAAGTGACCCTGTGACCTTGAAAATTGGGTCAAGGTCACCCAAATACAATCCCAACCTAGGTCTTGCCTAGATTCATAATCCTACCAAGTTTCATCAAATTCTGTCAAGTCCTTCAAGACTTATCGCACGGAAACCAAGTGTTGAAGAACCTGAACAACAACAACAACAACAAGAGGAAGAAGTAGAAGAAGCGGAAGAAACGGGCACTAAAACAATAAGTCCCCCGGCTTCCACCGGGAGACATAATAAATTTCTAGCGCTTGGTAGTTGTGACCGTCTCCCAAGTGCATTAGTGTCCTCCTGGGATGACTTGCAAGCATCTTTTGATAAAGCTAAGAACACAGGTGTGGATAAAATTATTATTATGGGAGACCTTAATGCAGATTCTTATACAAACCATGGCCAAAAGCTAATTAATTTTTGTGTCATTAACTTTCTAACAATGCATATTGACCAGCCTACCGGACTTACTGAAAGCACATCCTCATGTGTAGACCAAATAATCTCAAATATTCCTAATTTTGTTCAATGTTCAAATGTTTTTACTCCTTTAGCAAACTTTGATTACTGTCTCTTTTAAGAGCCAATTTTCTTTTCCGATGTAAAAAAATCTTGAACTTACAACTGGAAAATTTGGGACTATTGTTAAGCAAATTATGACACATTCAAAAGTAATCTATAGATCTACAAGTAATTGGGAAACCTGTTTTGAGTCCTGGAAAATTGATGATGTGTGTACAGTGTTGACTGATACCCTCCTAGCTGCTGCAAGGGAAGTGGTACCGCACAAGGCTATAACTGTGAGACCAGATGATGCACCAAAGTACACTAATCTTCTGTGTTGTAAAAAACGGAGGGTAGAATATATACACAAAAGAGCAAAAAAGAATGCATCTCTGGGGCCCTATTTTCTAGGCAACCTCGTAATAAATACATTGATGATTTGAGGCAAGCCGAAAATTAGCACAGAAGACTCAAGAAATCGATTAATAATGATGAGCAGGGAAAGCGGAAAAGCTGGTGGCATAGTCAAATTCTTTCTTAATAAAAATCAAACATGAGACATCAATGCACTTTTTCAAGATAATAAAACTTTTATTCATAATGAAGCCAAGGCGCAAATCCTTAATGACTTTTTTTCTTTCTCAGTGTACCGATGACGACACAAATTTTTTCATTACCAGGTAATGTGGACAATTATTTACCTCCTCTAGAAAATATCTACATTACAGAAGACGAGGTACAGTTTATTTTGGAAAGTCTTTCACACCTCCAAGTCGAGCAGCCCGGATGGTATCAGGGTTTCTGCCAGAGTGAAATTTTAGGGTTCTCAAATTTTCATATTTTCTAGTAAAAATTCTAATAATGAAGCCTTTGTAGGGTATTTCAGGGTAATATATGCTAAAATTGCTCTTTTATGCTAAAATCTTAGGGTAAGCAAAAGTACCCTTGAGATTTTTTAGGGTATGTTATTTTAACCTTTTTACCCTCTGGCGGAAACCCTGGGTATCAACCCATGCTGATGCCCATGCTTTGTTAAGTAGGGTGCACTGTTATTGCTGAAAAGCAAAGGTTTTTAATTTGTCTCTACCCTGTAAAAAATTCCGTCAGAATGGAAAAAGGCCAATGTTGTTCCAATTTTTTAGCAAGGTTGTACTAGTCACTGTGGTTGTTAGGGGCCTATATCACTATTGAGTGTCAGTAAGATCTTTCAAAGAGCAATACAGTGGTACCTGCTATATGCAACCCCTGCCGTGAGCAGCCACATTGCTTTTTGTGGTCACTAGGCTTGGACACAGAAGTCAGTTTCTTTGCAAAATTTACCTGTGGTGACAGGTCACCTGCTGTATGTGGCCACTTTTTCTTGGCAGAGGGGTGGCCATATACAGCAGGTACCACTGTATTCAAACTTGTACAGTGGTCCCCCTCTTATAAGGCCCCTCTCGCCAGAGGCCACCCCTCTTGAAAGGCCAGCATTCTTGTGCAGAAAGTATGACATTTCCATTATATTTTCCCTCTCAAGAGAGGCCACCCCTCTTATAAGGCCACTTTTTGGCTGCATTTGGGGTGGCCTTATAAGAGGGGGACCACTGTACATGTATCACTCTTTTGGGGGCCAAAATTGTCCTATCTGTCAGAGGGTCAGTATGGGTTCATACCTGGTGACAGTACAGTGAATCAACTGGTGTATTTATATCATAATCTTTGTGAGGTCTTGGACCAATTAAAAGACATTAGAGTTGTCTTTTGCGATATCACTTGGGCATTGGATCCTGATCATGGAGGGCCAGGCATGGAGGGCTGTTACATTATTGGAAAGGGCTGGTGTCAGAGGCTGTCTTCTACTATGGTTTATAAAGATTATCTTCAAGATCAAACACAACCTGTCGTTGTGCAGGGTAGTGAATCATCTTGGGGCGAAGTTAGAGCAGGAGTCTCACAGGGAGCGGTCTTAGGACCTATCCTATTCTTGATTTTCATAAATGATATTACTGATACATGTATCGTACAGTCTCTGATTCGATTATTTGCTGACAACACTCTTTTTATTCACAAAGATAACCCAGCCTCTGCAACTAATACCCTAAAACTGGACTTACAGGAAATGGACAACTGGTCACAAAAATGGCTCGTTTCTTTCAATCCTACCAAAACAAAAAGCATGATAATATCCAAGAAAAGAATACCTTTAGATTACCCAGATTATATTTCTAAGAACAAAACTGCAGAATATATCAGAACATTTAAGCATAATATAGGGTTAATATTTAGATCAGATCTGGCTTGGTCCAGTCATATCAGTAGTTTAGTTAATAAAAGTATGAAAATGGTTAACAATGTTAACCATTTTCAAGATATTTCAATGTATTCATAATATATTGAAATATCTTCATTTCGACTGAGTATAAAATCTTTCGAAATTTTGTATTTTAGTTATACAGTGGTACCTGTCTTGAGAGACCCCTCTAATGAAAGACCACATATCTTTCTAAGACCACTCTGTGAGAACATTGTGGTATCTTTTCCATGTTATTGTACGTGTAATGAAAGACCACCTGTTTTGAGAGACCACATTTTGACCGTCCCTTGGGGTGGTCTCTCAAGAGAGGGACCACTAAGACCAATCCTGGAGTACGGGTCAATTGTATGGGACAGCTGCACAGCACAGCAATCGGAGCAGCTTGAAAAAGTTCAATTTGTTGCTGCACGCATTGTAACAGGTGCTACTAGCGGTCCTGCTCATGACCTTATTTATGAAAAAATTGGATGGGAAAAATGCAAACTTAATCCATTTTCATCCAGATGATACTACATGTAAATATTTCACAATATTTGAGACACTTAGTACCAGACCCTGTAAGTCAAAGAATAAGATCATGTGGCACCTTCCCTGAACTTCCTGCAAGAAATGAATATTTTAGATCTTCCTTTTTCCATTTAGTTGTCAGGCAAATGAACTACCTTGGGATACTAGGAAAATCGAAAGTCCTCATGAGTTCAAAGCTAAACTAAACCAGACATCAAAAGTCAATAAAGCCAACAAACTGTTTTACATAGGAGATAGGCAATAAGCTACCGCACACACTTCGTATGAAATGTAGTAATCTCAGAAGGAAAGAAATTGTTGACTCCCCTGAGTGTTCCTGTGGTCATGCTTTTGAAGACATATCCCATTATTTTTGGGAGTGTAGTTGGTATACTGTAGGCCTACATTGGGGCATTTTACAAAATGAAAGTTGTTGCCTTGGCCCCAACCACCCTTCAGACACTTTTATATGATACACCATGTATCAATATTAAAGTCAATACCCCATAGATCTACTTTCCCTACTGTGACAAATGTTTTGGTCATCCTTAACATGTGTGCTGACATTTTGCCACCTATATGCAGCATTATATGGGGTTATTTTTTATTTTGCATTTAATTCATGATTATTTGTTGTATAATGTCTTATTTTTGTGCTAATATTTAAGTATAAGACGGATTAAGACAGGGCACCACCCTGTTTCGCAGAAGTTTTTAATAAAATATGTTTAAACCAAAATCACCTAGACTTTCAACTTTACAGGCCTGGTGACCTTACAAAAATAGGTCAAGGTTACTGATATTAGATATTATAGCACTGGACATGGTCTACATATCCTATAAATTTAGCAAGTCTAATCCAATTACTTTTTGAGATATGGAATTTAATATCTATGAACACATTTTGACTCAATTTCCATCAAATAATGGGTGCTGTCACTAGTATCATAGGTAACTTAGACTTTGACCTTCTCCACAGCACACTCAATTTTTTGAAGATCTATCAAAAGCCCAGTATGCTATCTAGAGCAGTCACAACATTTTCCCGTTTTGACCCATATATTACATAATACTGCAGGTGGCACCTTCAATATCAAACTCGACCCAGATTTTCATACACTTGACACATCCTGAAAGTTATATAGGGCTATCCTAAAAACTGCGGACTCTGTCTTGGTCAGAAGCAAAAAGTTTACGGACAGACAGATATGAGTGACTGCATAAGCTCTGTGACTTTTGGTCAGCAGAGCTAAAAAGTCACAGTGCCACCTTCTGAACAAATTGAAGTCCCGAAGTCCCCTGAAGTGTCCCCATGTAATTTCAAAGCAATTGGTCAAGCAGTTTTGGAGAAGATTTTATGAAGGTTTTCCCAAACAAGAGGGCTGTCTGAACAGCCCATGCTCAGCTGACCTAGAGATTCATTACACTCGATGTTCTATGAACTTGGGATAGGACAAAATAGGTAGACGCTTGTCAAAGGTACATCCCTACCAAATTTGACACAACTCTGGCCATAATTATTGAAGTTATAACTATTACAAAAAAACCCTTGTTTAACTTTACTATTAAAACTTTTTCAAATATTTTCAAAAAAATAAAAAATTCCAAAAATCAATGGAGCAAGACCATTTGAACACACTTGGTAGAGACCCACCCAAGGTACACCACCACTAAGTTTAAAGTCAATCTGATAGGCAGTTTCTTCAGAGAAGTCCAAAATGTGAATTAGCATTAGAATGCCCACTGACTTGCATAGTAATCAAATGGAAAGGTCCATTTACTGGTAAGCACCCAAATTGAAAAAAAAAAATGTTGAAAATCAGGAATCCACAGCAGTGCCATCTGGTGAACAACTTTGTTTGACCTTTTCACGAGAAACATGTTCACAAAGTTTCAGCTTAATCTGAGTGACAGTTCTGGAGAAGAAGTTGAAAATAGCAATAATGCACAACAAGTTAAGCATAAAAGTCCCAGCTTACACAGTTCTCAAGTTATAATGTTGACAGTAAAATTCACATAAGTGTCCGTGTGACCTTGGGAATGAGGTCAAGGTCACCAATGTCTAAGTGTGCACTTTCCTCAGGATAACGGCCATGTGCGACATCAAGGTTAAAGTTAAAATAGTACTCAATTAAGTGATCAAGTGACCTTGGGAATGGGGTCAAAGTCTGGCCTTCACAGAGGACCACCACCATGCACAACATCAAAGTCCTAGCTCAGATAGTTTTCAAGTTATCAAGTGAACAGTAAAATTCCAAAAAGTGACCCTGTGACCTTAGGAATGAGATGAAAGTCACTCGTTTAGTGTCTAAATGTGGCCCACATAGACAGGATTGAGGACCATCACCATGTGTAACATCAAAGTCGAAGCTCAAATAATTCTCAAATCATCAGGTAAACAGTAAAATTCTTTCAAGTGACACTGTGACCTTGGGAATGAGGTCAAGGGCACTGAGGTACTAAGTATGGCCTTCACAGAGGACCACCACCATGTGCACCATCAAAGTCTAAGCTCAAATAGTTCTCAAGTAATCTACTGAACAGTAAAATTTGTGGAAGAGACCCTATGACCTTGGGCACGAGGTCAAGGTCACTCATGCACAGTTTTCTTCTGGCCCTTATAGAGAACAACATTACTAGTGTGTGCAATATCAAAATCCTAGCTCAAACACTTCTCAAGTTATCACCTGAACAGTAAAATTCACGTAATTTTTAATCCTTGACCTCAATTTGACCTTTCAAGGTCACTCAAGGTGAAAAGTAACAACACCAAAAGAAACCCCATAGGGTACTCTCCTATACATGTTTAACAGTAACCATGCACCTAGAACGCACCATTACCCAGATATTCAAGCCAATACTACTCATGTACAATTAATGGCTGCCACTAAAGTTTGAAGCCCCGAAAATCCACAAATAATTGAAATATCCTTACCAAATGAACAAACTTGACTTAACTAAGCATAAAGACTAAACTGAAACCCATTCTAAAGAAATCTATGCTTTCATTCTGGAGAAAAAGTCAAAAATAGCTTTAGCGTGAAAAAAATCATAAAAAAATATTAAAAAATCGCAGCGCCACCTGCTGAACAAACTAAGGTCTAGGGGTCCCCAGAAGTGTCCATTTGCAATTTTGGAGCAATTGACCAAGCAGTTTTGGAGAAGATTTTTTAAGATTTCAGCCAAAAATGAACAAAAATAATTCATCATAAATCCAAAAATCACTGGACCGTGACCATTTGAACAAACTTGGTAGAAACCCACCCAAGGCACATCCCCACCAAGTTTGAAGTGGATCTGGGCAAACGTTTTTGAGTAGAAGTCGAAAATGTGAATTGTGGACAGACGGACGATGGACCCTAACAAAAGCTCAGCTGACTGACAAGTCAGCTGAGCTAAAACTGAACATGTATTTAAAAATCACTGGAACATGACTATTTGAACAGATTTGGCTATTAGAAGTAGATCTGGCTAGCAGTTTTGGAGAAGACAAAAATGTGAATAGTGGATGTACAGATGGTCAGACAACAGACATCTGATTTTCCTAAAAGCTCTGCATGCTAAAATCAAATAATTTGCAAAGTGTCACAATAATGTTTTGATGCCGTGGAATGTTCATTATTTAATGAGTTTAGCCAATTAAAGTTACAGTACAAGTAAAGTTCCACTTGAATGTTGTAGTATTTTTTTAAATGTATTATCCTGCATATATCAATCAGCATTAATGGATCAGAGCTCTGCCCAGCACTGCAACTGGTTCCTGCACTTATCACAGGGCCAAATGGACAACTGTTGGCCTGGCAGCAGGGCATAATGCCTTATTTATTCCTCCCATTCATTACATTGTTGCCTCCTATTCAGAAAGGCGATCCCAAGTCAAATAAGCCATGGAGGTATAGAAATGAGCCCAATATTACTGTGTCTGCTCGCCAGGCTGCAGACAATTCATCATTAATAAACATGAATTTACCGAGACCTGTGTGCCTTTGGGTGGATGTGCCAAGAATACTCAAGTGGCCTGTGGTCTGCACCCTATTCTTCTGTGTACCTACTGTTATTTCTCCTCTAGCCTCTCTTTCACCTTCGCACAGTAAAGGTGAATGTGACTCAGGTTATTCTGCCCCTTGGGTGTACGGGTACCCACATTGTTCCTCTGGCCTTCCAAAACACCTGGCTGAGCTGTTTCAGAAAGAAAGATTCTTAAACTTTTCCTCCAGAAATGAACAACAAAATCATAAAAATGCAAAGAATACCATGCAAAGCACTAAATACCCCTGGGTGCCTATATGTCCACTCAAGATACATAACCAGCAAATTTGGAATCTATTTAACACTTCTTGCAATAGAAAGAAATAAGAAGGCTGTTCGAGCAGTCTGTCCATTGCAATCCTCAATGACTTGCATTGTAATCAATGGGAGTGTAGGCACTAATACCACAAACCCAAACGAACAAGTTAAAATCAGAGATGCAGAATATCTACACCTAGTGAACTACTTTGTTTGACCCAAAAAGTTGTTAGAGTTCAAAATATGCGCCCAACGTCCAGCTGTCCATATATAGTCTGTTTGTTCAAGTCAGGTAATAACTTTTCGCGTTATTGAGGAAAAACACTAAACCTGGACAAGCGCCAATCTCCATGATTACTGGGTCACAGTGACCCAAAAAACAGGTCACCAAGTACAGTTTTATATATTATGTAATCAAGTGCAATTTTGATCTGGAGGCTCAATTCTCTTTGCCATTGATGTCCAAGCTACACCCGGCCATTACAAAATCACCTAGAGCTTTCAATTTTACAGGCATGGTGAGCTCACTAAAAAGGTCAAGGTCACTGATATTAAACGACCTTCTACCTTTCCCCATGGTCTATATATCACATAAATTTGGCAAGTCTAGTCCAATTACTTTTCCAAATATGGAATTTTACATCTTAAAACACATTTCTGCTCATAATTTGTCAAATTATAGGTGGCACAACTAGTATCAATAGCAACTTAGACTTTGACCTCCCCCACAATCCAAGCACAGTTGGTGAAGATCTGCCAAAAATTAACGATGCTGGAGTGTTCACAAGAATTTTACATTTTGACCCCTATATTAAATAATAATGTAGGTGACGCCACCAATATCCAAAGGGGCCAAGATTTCCATACCCCATATAAGTCCTGAAAGTTATATTGGGCAAACTTGAAAACTGTGGGCGCAGTCTCACCCTAGCAAGCAAACGTTTACAGATATCTCTGGTATGTTATACTTATGTACGAACAATGATAGTGAAGTGAGTGTTTAAGGTAATTTACTATGGTCACCTCTACACACAAGTGATGAAATAGGAGTAGCCAACAATGAATTATGGTTTCTGACTGTAGACAGACTAGAGAAAATCTCTGGGTGGGTTAAAGTTAACTTTACGGTATACCAACTATTGCCCTACTACCACTTCTACGTTAGCCCCACCTAAATCTATAGATTAATATAATCTATTAGCGTCTTGGAATGAGTGTTGTATTTTGCCAGTAATGTTCCATATCTATGCATGGACAGACATGGGCAGTAGCATAAGCTCTGCTACCTTCAATCAGCAGAGCTAAAAATACCTTGCAACCTCAAACAACACAAAAGAAATTTCAATACATAAAATTACCTGTGAACGAAGAAAATAGAAAAGATTGCGATGGGCAATAATAGGGGTTTTACATCTTAAGCAGTCAACTAAGGAAATAAGCATCAGAACTTCTTCCAGACTTCTAGTGGTCCCATTTCATGATGCATGATTCATTTTAGTCACAAATTTTTGTAACTCAGGGTTTTCCCTGAACCTTTATCTATAGCTTAACGGTGCCATTGAGCTTTAGAAAAAAATGTTAAGCTTTCAACTTGACCATAAAGCTTTAAATTCTTCCCATAAGGATTTAATTTTTGGAAAAAATGCAAAAATTCCAGCTTTTCGGATCAAAATGGCACTTTGTAGGACAAAATTTGCTTAACTGCTCAGACAAATACAAATCAACATTTGAGCATCACCAAGAATCTAAAGCTTTAAATTTTTTTCTGGGAACACACCCTGTAACTGTAATAATTATATATCAGATTGTATATTTTTCCCTGAGCATGAACTGTATTGTTTCATGAATAAAATCACATCAATCCAACCCATCAATCAATCACATTCACAATCTGATGCACATGGCATTTTCAGTAATTCCTCAAAGTGACACTAGATGACACACTAATCATTAAGCCTTGACAAGCACCACATGCTTTCATGCTCTGTATAATAATTTATTAATTAATAAAGTAAAATACCCCCACCCCCGAAAAAAAACAAAAACACCAAACCCTTTTTGGAGGAATTTGGTAGCTTGGGCAGAAGGGTATGAAAAGAGGTGAATAAAATATTTTAATGTAAGAAAGCAGCCAGATTATCTTTAATAATACTGTGAACAAAAACAGTCCCATCATAAGCATCACAAAAACCAACATTTCACGACATAAATTGACTTCAAAATCATACATTTTTCATATAAACACTGTTAAAATTTGTATGGAATATTACCAAAAGATCTTTTGTGTGTCTAATCTCATGCAACATGTATGTCAATTGTCCGACTGTTAAATTGTGAATATAATTGTTAACATTATTTTGAATCCTCATTATAAATGTATACACTTACAAAAAACCTGCTGGGGATCGTTTCTCAAACATGTTGCTGCAGTTTGCGATGGAAGCGTGCATCATCAGTGTATCGTTTTGCATAAAACAGCAACAATTTTGGTTGCATGCTGCAGTGTTGCTTTCGAGAAACAAGCCCTTCATAACCACGTAAAGTGTGACAAGCTAAAAAAGTCCATTCACAGTATAATGGATGGTAGTTAAGTAGTCCTGCTTTTGAGATACCAGCCTATTGAGAGACCACGGGTCTGCCTTTTAAGACCATAGTCACCAGGTCCCTAGTTTATCCTTTTCATGTTATTTTACCTCCAATGAGAGACCACAGGATCTGCTTTATAAATGTCTTAACTTCTATCGCCGTCCTGGAGTGATCTTTCCAAACAGGGACTACTGTACTTGTCTCGTCCAAGAGACTATTTTATTGCCTATGACAGTTGGGTCCATCATCATTCTGGTGTCCTTTTTGAGGGTACAGCCTCACCTCATTCATCATAACAATAACTGTTGATAAAAGCCTTATTCTTCTGTTCATCCTCTTTGGCCTTTAGCAAAGTCATGAATATTCCTGCCATGCACACGGATATTAGTGCATTTTTCTGGAGCAAGCAACCCAACACCTTAATGCATACACAGTACACACAACAAAAAGCAGGCCAAGCCAACTGGCTTCTGAGTGCAAATTCACTGTCAATCCTGACACACTTCAATGACTTCGTATGTGCAGCATGTCAAAAGTGAAAGCAACTTTCAACTGCACTCCAGTGTCTCCCTGAGACAGCTTGAATACACAATTAAACTGACATATACGGAAAAACACATATTTTCAGTTATTTAATGTCAATGTAGCACTTCACTTAGGTTATCTTTCTGCGTGCACGAATATACCCACTTCATTCACACTTGATAACAAAAAATTTGAGTGGTGCCATTTGTCTGGTATAATAACCAGTATTTGAGGCTCTCAAAATTTGAACAAGAGGCTCATGGGCCAAATGCTCTGCTGACATACATATATATATATATATATATATATATATATATATATATATATATATATATATATATATATAATCTGATTGCCATGGCCAAAAATACATCTCCTGAAATTTATGCATTTCCTAGGCTATATAACCCTGACAAAAAAGTCAAGTTCATCCATATGATGCAACATCAAACTTTGACATTAACGAACATTTGTGGTAGGCCTACATAGATCTGGCATCCTTCCCTTTAGTTATTGTCAATACATTGAAAATAGTGTCTCTTTCTTAAGTACTTATATAAGTGTTTCCATTTGGATTTTTTTCAGGGGGTCCCAAGAAAGGAAATTCAGGGCAGAAGACTAGATTTGCACCAATTTTACATGTAAATAAGACTCTTTTCAGCCTTTGAAGAAGAAACAACAGAGTTTCGAAAGCACTCAGGTTGGTAATGAGCAGACACAGACTTAGTTGTAAAACATGGTTCATCTCTTTTTCCTTTTCTCTATATTATAAGTAAGACTTGCAACCCTTCAGACTTTTTTCAGAGGTTTTGAAAGGGTAGGCCTAGTATACTCCCATTTGCAGGCCTTCACATCTAAAAATTGTTGGTGAGCTGAAAAAAGCTCACCTGAAATCATTCTAGGTGAACTCTTGCTATAGTTGAGTACTAAATGCAAAATTGAGGTGTGCTTTTAGGAGCTCACCTCAATTGTTTCAGGCCAGCTTTAAAGGTGAGTGAAAATTCACACTCCTCAAACATGAAGGCCTGCATTTGGGGGTTAACACTTTTTAAGGATGTTAAAGAAAGTCAGTCACACAATGTTTTACAAAAATTTACCATTGGCCTAATAGAGAACAAAAAAAAAAAAATCATTAAAAATCCAAAAATCACCAGAGCATGACCATTTGACCACACCTGGTAGAAACCCACCCAAGGTACTTTGCCACCAAGTTTGAAGTTAATCTGGATGACGGTTTTTTTGAAGAAGACAAAATGTGAATTAGCATTAGATTGTCCAATGTTGGCTTCCATAGTAATCAATAGGAAAGCTGCATTGACCGATAAATACCCGAATTGAAAAAATTGTTAAAAATCAGGAATCAGCAGCATTCTAACATAGTGAAAAACTTTGTTTGTCCCTTCTACAAGGACCACATCCACCATGTTTCAGCTTAATCTGAGTGACGGTTCTGGAGAAGAAGCCGAAAATAGCTGTAACACACAAAAATTCATAAAAAAACAGACAAAAATTGCAGCGCCACCTGGTGAACAAATTAAGAACTAGGACTCTAGGAGTCCCAGGGAGTGTTCCTGTGTGATATCAAAGCAATTGGATGAGCGGTTTCGGAGAAGATTTTTAAAGATTTGTCCACAAAAGAACAAAAAAATTCATTAAAAATCAAAAAATCACTGGACCGTGACCATTTGAAGAAACTTGATAGACACTCACCCAAGGCACATCCCCACCAAGTTTGAAGTAGATCTGACTGACGGTTTTGGAGAAAAAGTTGAAAATGTGAATTGTTGATGGACGACACAAGACCATAAGATAAGCTCCGCTGACTGACAAGTCAGCTGAGCTAAAAATCCAAAAATCACTGGAGCATGACCATTTGAACAAATTTGGAAGAGACCCACCCAAGGTACATTGCCTAAAAGTTTGAAATTTAAATGACAGTTTCTTCTGAGAAGTCCAAAATGTGAGTGAGCATCAGAACGCCCATTGACTTCCACAGTAATCATTAGGAAAGGTGCATTTACCAATAAGTACCCAAATTGAGAAATTCATTAAAAATCAAAAACCACAGTAGTGCAACCTGGTTAACAACTTCGTTTCACCTTTTGACAAGCTTAATCTGTCTGGGTGCCAATTGGCGAGCTTCTTTTGAGACCTCCTCTAATACTGTTTTGTGACATCATCAATCATCATATCTCTGCTGAACAGTAAGTAGCAGAGTAATCAGGCAACAGGTGTATTGTCAATCGATGCAATGTGATTGGCTAACTACCATTGTTTTTTCAGCCATTAGCTGAATGGGAGTTTTTTTACCCCTAACTTTAATAATTTGTAAAATATCAATAAATCCACAGCAACTGCATTCATAATTTCAGCTATGGGTCTCATAGCATGCAAAATATTTATTGCTATGTTGTAATTTATATAATGGCTGAGAAAACTGCGTCACAAAACATGGCAGAAAGGTATTAAGAAATAAAGACCTCCTACAAAAACAAGATGTCTGGATTGGCACCCAGACATAAATAGCAAAAACATACAAAAAACAAGATATGTTTGTAAAACATAGATGCCCCCCTCCCTCGCTACCCTATTGATAGTGGTAGATGGGGCACTCGTGACCTTACAAAATTAGTCAAGGTTGATCATACATCAATGTCAGATATCTTTATTCTTTAACCTAGCCCTTAAAAAATGACTAAAAACCTGGGCAATATAAAAGTTATAGCTGAAAAATAGGTCATCATTTAGAAACCATATTCAGCAAAGTGGCTTTATGACCTTGGAAATTATGGCAAGGTCACTCATTTAAAAACAAGATATGTTTGTAAAACATAGATGCACCCTTGCCCTCGCTACCCTATTGATAGTGGTAGATGGGGCACTCGTGACCTTACAAAATTAGTCAAGGTTGATCATACATCAATGTCACATATCTTTATACTTTAACCTAGCCCTTAAAAATGACTAAAAACCTGGGCAATATAAAAGTTATAGCTGAAAAATAGGTCATCATTTAGAAACCATATTCAGCAAAGTGGCTTTATGACCTTGAAAATTATGGCAAGGTCACTCATTTCCACTTGACCTTCTTCAGTTATTGTGCAAAAAAAAAGGAAGTCTACTGTCTGTGTGTGACCCTCAAAACTGGGTCAAGGTCACCCATCTACAAACTCCAACTGGCCTTTATAGGCAACCATAAAGCTGTGCAATATATAAGTGCTACCTCTAAAATGCAAGATATCATGCAGAAACAGTCTTCAACCAAATGGCTCTGTGACCTTTGAAATAAGGTCAAGGTCACCCCTCTTCATACTTGACCTAGACCTGAATACGGACAATAATCCAGTGGAATATAAAAGTCCTAGTTTAAAAACCTCTTCAGTTATCATGTGGAAACCAAAGTTAACTCAGGTACCAACCCATATTCAGTTAAGTGGCTCCGTGACCTTTAAAATGACCTCAAGGTCATTAACTTCGTACTTCGCCTAGCCCCCGATTTGGACTATTATCCTGTGCACAATAAAAGTCCTAGCTTAAAAACCTCTTCAGTTATTGTGCGGAAACCAAAGTTAACTCAGGTACCACTGTGACCTTGGAAATTAGGTCAAGGTCACTCATCTTCAAACTTCACCTAGCTTTTGACTAGAATAACACACCTGTACAGTATCAAAGTCCTAGCTCAAAAACTTCTTGAGTTATTGTGCAGAAACCACAGTCTAACTACAATCTCTCTGTGACCCTGAAAACTGGGTCAAGGTCACCCATCTTCAAAATCAACCAAGCCCTTACAGAGAACCATAAACCTGTGCAATATAAAAGTTCCAGCTCCAAGGTATAAGTTATCATGCAGAAAGCATGAAACCATATTCAGTAAAGTGGCTCTGTGACCTTTAAAATGAGGTCAAGGTCATTCATCTTCGAACTTCGCCTAGCCCCAAATATGAACTATAATCCTGTGCAATATAAAAGTCCTAGCTTAAAAACCTCTTCAGTTATCGTGCGGAAACCAAATTTAACTCAGGTACCACTGTGACCTTGGAAATTACGTCAAGGTCACCCATCTTCAAACTTCACCTAGCTTTTGATTAGCACGATACACCTACACAGTATCAAAGTCCTAGCTCAAAAACTTCTTGAGTTATTGTGCGGAAACCACAGTCTAACTACAATCTCTCTGTGACCCTGAAAACTGGGTCAAGGTCACCCATCTTTAAAATCAACCTAGCCCTTACAGAGAACCATAAAGCTGTGCAACATAAAAGTTCTAGCTCCAAGGTACAGTGGTACCTGCTATTTAAGACCGCCCCTACAGTCAACAAAAAGTGGTCTCATACTGCAGGTGGTCTTAAATTGGAGGTATATTTAACAAGGAAATACAGCAAAGGGTCTTGGAAGAGCGGTTTTACAAAGACGTTCGGTCTTAAATTGGAGGTGGTCTTTAGAGCAGGTAGCACTTTATAAGTTATCATGCAGAAAGCATGAAACCATATCAGTAAAATGGCTCTGTGACCTTTAAAATGAGGTCAAGGTCATCCATCTTCGAACTTCGCCTAGCCCCAAATATGGATTATAATCCTGTGCAATATGAAAGTCCTAGCTTAAAAACCTCTTCAGTTATTGTGTGGAAACCAAAGTTAACTCAGGTACCACTGTGACCTTGGAAATTAGGTCAAAGTCACCAATCTTCAAACTTCGCCTATCTTTTGACTAGAATAATACACCTATACAGTATCAAAGTCCTAGCTCAAGAACGTCTTGAGTTATTGTGCGGAAACCACAATCTACCGACAGATCGACCGACATGTGCAACGCTATATGCCCCACTTTCTTCGCAGGGGGCATAAAAATATTGCAGCCCCAACTAGTGAATAAATTAAGCACTAGGACTCCCCAGGAGTGTTACTGTGTGATACCAAAGCAATTGGGTGAGTGGTTTTGGCGAAGATTTTTTAAGATTTGTCCACAAAAAGAACTTTGAATAAACTAGAACATGCTGATTTTCCAACAGAAAATCAAATGTCTCCACGTGCGCCCTTACTATTGCCACCCTTATTTTTATAAATAGGCATACCGATTCCAATGATCTACAGATATGGAGAAGGTACACTCTTTATTGACATTTTAAAACGTTGATTTTTGAAGAAATGCCCATGTGACCTTGAAAAATAGGTCAATGTTATACATTTGCAGTTACAAGCATCTACAATCCCAATCTAATTGGTATTAAGAAACATAAACAAGCAAAATTCCAACCTCCTACGTCAGATCGTTGCAGAATTGTTGCATATGTGTCAATTTTAGATGACATGCTCAGGTGACCTTGAAAAACATGTCAAGGTCACCCATCTGCAATCCCAAGCAAGATCATATATAGGAACATCTTCACAGAAAATTTCAACTTCCCAAGTCAAATCTTCCTAGAGTTATCACGTCCACCTTGATTTTTGAAGAAATGCGCACGTGACCTTGATAAATAGGTCACGGTCATACATCTGCATTTACAAGCAAGGTCTTACAAAAGTCTACATAGAAATATAATCACACAAAATGTCAACCTCTTTAAGTCAAATCTTTGACGAGTGCATCTGCAATGATTTTTAAAAAGCAGCCACGTGACCTTGAAAATAGGCCAAGGTCACCCATCTCCAACCCCAACCTAGTTTTCAACAAAATTTCAACTTCTTAAGGCAAATCCTTGCAGAGTTATTGCGTCCCTGTCAATTTTACATGATATGCCCATGTGACCTTGAAAAATATGTCAAGGTCATGCATCTGCAATCCCAACCTAGTTCATATTATGGGACATAATCATGCAAAATTTCAACCTCTTCAGTCAAATCCTTGCTGAGTTATTGTGTCTGCCTCAATCTTACATGACATGCCCACGTGACCTTGAAAAATATCAAGGTCATACATCTGCAGTTACAAGAAAAGTCTTACAAAAATTTTACATAGAAAAATAATCACACAAAATTTCAACCTCTTAAGTCAAATCCTTGCGGAGTTATTGTGTCCGCATCAATTTTACATGACATGCCCATGTGACCTTGAAAAATACGTCAAGGTCACCCATCTGCAATCCCAAGCAAGGTTTTATATAGGAGCATCTTCACAAAAAATTTCAACTTCCCAAGTCAAATCTTTCTCGAGTTATCTCGTCCGCAACGCACACAACAATGTGTTGAAGGAGAACAAGAAGAAAAAGAAGCGGGAGAAACTGACGCAAAAACAATATGTCCCCCTGTTGCACCGGGAGACATAATTAATGAAAAATCCAAAGATCAATGGAGCATGACCATTTGTACAAACTTGGTAGAGACCCACACAAGGTACATGGCCACCAAGTTTAAAGTGAATCTTGTTGATGGTTTCAGAGAAAAAGTCCAAAATGTGAATTAGCATTAGAATGCCCATAGACTTACATAGTAATTGATAGGAAAGGTGCATTTACCAATAAGTACCCAAATTTTAAAAAATTGTTAAAAGTCAGGAATTCACAGCAGTGCCACCTAGTGAAGAACTGACCTTTCCACAAGGAATATATCCACCATGTTTCAGCTTAATCTGAGTGATGGTTCTGGAGAGGAAATTGAAAACAGCAAAAACACAAAAAATCATGAAAATCAGATTGCAACGGCACCTGGCGAACAAATTAGAAGCTCAGTCCCCAGACGTGTTCCTGTGTGATATCAAACCTATTGGGTGAGCAGTTTCAGGAGACGATTTTTTAAGCCTGGCCCAAAAAATTCATAAAATATAAAAAATCACTGGAGCCAGACCACTTGAACAAATCTGGTAAAGGCCCTTTCAAGGCACACCCATCTTTCTGCCCCATGAAAATATTAAATTTAACTGGAGATAGTCATTTGTGCGACAACAAATATATCCCCTGCATGGTGCACTGTCTCCCAATTGAGAAATCATCTTTAAGAGCCAACTTTTGTCACATTATTAGTGCTATCTTTCCCCTGTTACTGAATCTCTATCACAAAGCCACCTACTCCATGTAACCACTTTTTGACCTGCCCAATGAGTGGTCTTTCAAAGGATGGATGACTGTATTAAGATGCAAACAAATCTGGATGAGTAAGAATGTATAAATGCAACACAGGCCCTACAAACCCCCACAGGTCTTTATATAAAATTTGAAACTGACAGGTTCAGAAGCATTATAAATGCATGTATTCTATACATCATGTATATAGTACATGTACATGTACTATATGCCAAATTAAATGTGCTCTTATTACCATCATTCTGAACATCAAAAATTCGGAAAAATTTCAGAAAACAATCGAGCACAATCACCCGTACATATCTTGTAGGCATATATACAGGTTACATTCCCACCAAGTTTGAAGACAACCTGACCATTAGTTTTAGAGAAAAAAGACAAAATTCTGTTATCTTGACCAGAGGGACGAACAGACAGACCGCTGGTCAGATGGACAAGCTGACCACTTAGAAAAATCCCTTGGGTCTACAGGCTACTTGAACCAAATTTGAAACAAATAGGGGTCACAGGTACACAGATATCACAGTTTGAACCTGGATATTGCCTAATGATGTTTTGTTACTTAACTAATTAATTAGTGATCACAGGAAGTTAGTTTTCACACTTGACCTGGTTCATCGTAAGGTGCATCACTAACCAAAATTTCCTGGCGCTACATGCAATATTTTTTTAGTTATCACAGTAATGTCCTCTGGAGGTTGCCTAATGGTTCAGATCTGGAGGTTGCCTAACGATCTTTGATTAACTAATTAATTAATGATCACAGGAAGCTAGTTTTTTGATCTTGACCTGCTTCATCATAAGGTGCATCACTAACCAAAATTTTGCAGAGCTACATGCAATATTTTTTCTAGTTATCACGGTAGAATTGTCCAAATGGACAGACAGATGGCGGGCGAACGGTAACCAAACCAATATATATCACGGATTCTTTGGACGCGGGTAATTAAACTGATAGCTACTGTACCTTGCACGATGTATATTTTGCACTTTAAGTTTAATGTTTGCAAATGGGCAAAACATTAACAATGTACAAACAGCAATAAAACTTGTTTTACTCGTTTGTGCCCCCCGTAGGACTGGATCACTTGCAGTACACACTGAATGTTTGGTATCAATGGAAAGTTCAGAAATTTGTCTACATTAGGAAAGTGCCTTCTCATTGGCTAAGTGTGTCTGCTATGTGGTTAATTTATCCTAAACACCACTGTTTCAAAGTTGAGAAATGTTCTTCAAAAGACTGTTTCTATTAGCTGATGGTGATGTAGTCAGATCATCATATGACCTATTCTGAATATTTAAAGCTGGAGATAAGTCATCCAAACCAATAGGAGCATGGAGATTTCACAAATGATCATTTCGGCCTGGACTTCAGCCCAGGTGTCCACAACGTGCCTTTGGTGAAAACATGGATGCAGGGCACCATAAAAGCAGCAAATCTGGCTCTTTTGATGCTGTTAATGTGTAAAAACTATTTTCATTGGATTAGAACTTTGATAGTTCTTCTTAAGCTTTGTGTTATGATTGCAAGACACATGGAAGGATATTCACTGTACATTTGGCACCAATGAAGGCAATGTCTTGTGCCCGCACACCATTTGCACATCAAAAGAACTGTTTTTGCCAAACATATCAGTTTTGCATTCAATGAATCTAACCGCTAATTATAAATATCTTGTAATATAAGCAAAACAATAAGATTTGACGCCGTGGAAATCAATCACATGTGGTAACAGTCATTTCATACAAATTACTGCTGAACAAAAATACATGCAATGTTAGAGACGTATCAAGCACTACAAATACCGGTATAACTAAAACTGGTACTGGGGGGACCACAAATCGTCAGGACTGCATCAGATTCAGATTTAACATGATTATGTAACAGAAACATGGGAACTGTCATGAACGAGCTTTCTCCAAACTCGTGTAAATGAGTTTATGTCTGTTCCATACCTACAAAAAAGGTTCCGACGTGTGTACACAGCAGCAAATATAATTTGAGCATGATGGCAAGCACACAAAAACCTGAAAGTGAACGCAATTATCTGTCAAAAAATTAAGGTTCTTGCTCTTACTTAGGGAACAGAGTGGTACGAAAATTGTCCATGTCTCTTTTTTTTATACAAGCCCATCGATGTACACATTTTTAGTTTTTTCAATATGTGTAGTTTCTTTACATGTAACAGTAAATGTTCTAAGATTAATTTGTACAATTTGAGGGGCATTTTATTCAAGGGGTCTGATTTACACTTTGAGAAAGGACCACAACAAAACTTTTTGCATAAAAAGCCTGAAATCAACGGTCATGTAAAGACAATAGTATATCTTAAGTAAATATTTTTTGCTTGCGGGGAAAAAGAAAGGTTTGTATGTTATTGAATTGTGAAGCATCTGCAATTAACATCGATATTGTTTTTCCACTTTGGAGCTCAAAAAAGAGCCTTTAAAATTGGAATATTGCCAAAGAAAAAATGGTTACCTGAGTTATACTCAGATTGTCTTTACACAGCTGTTAATTTCACAAAGATTCATCCATCCAGTTTTGAGTAAGGCTGTCTCAAAATTACCAAGTCTTGCAAAAAAAAAAAAAAAAGAATGTTTCTGGGATACTCACTACCAAAGATAACCAAGGAGATTTGCTCACTTTAATTGATCACAAATGACATTTGCTCAGGCCATTAAGAAGGAGGACTAAATGCTAATCTCTTAAAAGCTGTGTTATAACTTTGACCTATACACTTAAGGTAGCGGCCATATTTCAACCGCGCGTATAGAACTAGCGACTTTAACCCCTTATAACTTCTTCGTTTTTGCCATTTCACCCGGAAAACTGTACCTTATTTTAATGGTACAGATGTCTAGATTTGAAAGAACCAGGTTTTGTATAAACGTGACGAGCTTTGATGGTGTCCTGAGTAATTTTCCTAGGGGGTATCAGATAGCACTTTTTGCAGCGCCTACTGGAAAAATATTCGACAATTAAGTCTAAAAACTATGCAGGATTTAAGTACTGACCAATACACAGGAACTGTTCTTACCGTTCATGAAATGAATGAATATTGAAAATGTTGTTGAATTCTTTCATCGCCATCATAAAGTCTTACAATTCTGTCACTTTTAGCGCTTCAAAAGTCATGGAAGGAATAGTTAGAACGGAAAATCCCAGATACGGTTCCTAGCTTAGGTATTTACCATCCAAAATCTGTTCATTTCGATAGGATAAACCTACTGGGTTTTTTAAAATGTTGTTTACAAAATTGATTGATCTTGCGAAAATTGTTTTCTGAGTAAATCGCAATGAAAGGTAGAATGGCCCGTTTTCGTACGATTGTCTGTAGCGGGAATACGGTTTGTTTTCTCCGGCTCAACTTTGTAGTACACATGGTACACATGCAAACCTCACATTTGATGTTTTGCTCGTAAAACGTATTGATGTTTTCTGTGTTAAAAAGCATGTTTTAAAACTCAAAGACTCCAAAGGCAGCCACGCTGTTGGTTTTACCTGGCTGGTTTCCCATGCGGCTGCCTGACTTCAAACGGGAATTGTAAGTGGATTAATCACGTGACCTGACGTGTGATAACCTTGACCCTAACAACCAGTGTTTAAATATGGCGGCTGTAAGTGAAGACCTCGTGTATTTCAAATGTTTGTTTTACTGAGAAGTTCACTCAGCTGGCATGTTCTGCTCACTTACTTCTCATCACGTTGGATCAAAGAGCAAAAGGCCTTTATTTACGCCATGGTTAGTGCCATGGCCATGCAGTGTTTTGGAAAGCTTACAGCAAATTTGTCTTGTGTTTATTATTTTGGACGGAAATATTTTCCATCGTATGTACAAGGAGCAGTGTTGTAACTTGTATATCAAACAAAATTGAGCATTTTGTTTTCTGATACTGTTTTGGGAGTTCGAGGAAAAAAGATTATCCATATTAGTTTTGTTAGATGCAGGGTGCTGTTCAGTTGGAGCATAGAGCAGAATGGGATGGACCACTTTGTGTTCTCTGTCAAATTGTATAGAACATTTTTGATATTGTTACCAACCAAAGATAATTGGATATTGAACATAAGTAATAAAACTTTTCTTCAAAAGTCTCCGTCCTCATTGTCAAATTTCATGTGAAGTAATTTGACCTAGTTCTCTTCCATTGTTGAGTTGATAGATGCCGGGGGGGGGGGGGGGGGGGGGGGGGAATTGATAGACCAATTACTTTGATGAAAAGCTGCACTGGCTATAATATTTTAGAAATGGGAAAAAGGAGACCGTTTTTCACTAAGGTATGAATAACCGTGAATATCTTGTATTTCAGTATTATAAAAAGTTTATTTACATCCAAAAGTGTTTTCATTTTTGTTGTATTTGCATTCGTTTTGACTTGGGCCAATCTGCAGTATATCATTGTATATATATATATAAAAGATACATATATATCTCCAATGCTAATTTTCCAGGGTAGGGCCTATATGCCTTGGTTTGACCAGAGACATGTTTTGGGGGGGGGGGGGGTGCTGTTTGTTGTTTTTGTAATTTTATAGCTAAGCACTTCAACACAGCATGGTCAATATTGATAAATGTCAGCATAATAGCCAGCCAATGCAAGACTTTGGATACGTCTGATTTTGGTAAATTATACGTTCTTATTGCTCACTCAATACCCCCGAAACCCACGTTTTATTTGGGTTAATGAAAATGTCCAAGCAATAAATAATTTAAATGATTGGCATTCTATAGGCTTAAAGCATGATGATAATATTCAGTTATTTATATACTTGAAAAGGAAACAAAGAATAAAGCTTGCCCGAGTTGTGTTATCTGGTTCGCAAGCTCTCTCTCTCTCTCCGTTACTGTTACACTCTCGGCAATCTGACGCTGGCGTCATCCTGCTTTTGATTCTCTCTTTGTTTTTGACATAATTCTTTCCTACTTGACTCTCTAAGTCTGAAAGCAGTGACTAGAGACTATACGGTTTCTGGGTACAGTATATGAGACGACTAAGAAAGTAAGGTCAATGCCCGCACTGTTTTATTACACTGATTGATGAACGTATCAGGGGCTGGTAATCCACCTATGAGGTTGCTTTCTGAGGGTAGAGTCGTATTATTGCTGAAAACACAGACCCCATCCCAGTCAAAAGTTTCAAAGAAATGTCTTACAAATGCCGGGAACCCATTAGTTTCAACATAATTTGTGACAAGTGTCCATTGTAAGGTTTTGACCACCACTGCAATGTTTTCCTGGAATGTCAACACACGAACCACGCAGACAACGAAGTGCCGCCTGAGATGAAAGGATATATCATTACAGGAACTTGGGTGCAGCATTGCATTTACTGAAATTCACCGATCACCAATTGTGTTTACTCATCACGTAACAAACTGATCAGAACACCAGCAAACTTTTATTATTTTAATGCTCATAGTATTATTATTGCATGATGAATGCTGATTTTCGGGCAATCCCTCCGTTCGGCCGCCTTTGCTGTATTAATCTTCCGTGCCCGTCGATCGAGCCGCCATTTTGACAAAGGGCGATCGTCAAAACGGGTCATCAAGCCCGGGTCATCAAGAGTTATTTCATTTCAATCATAGACCATAAGATAAACAAAAAGAACAGATAATTTCTCGGTCGATACAGGAAGGGTTGAAGTAACATCTTTTCGTCATCATATCATGTGGCAGTGTCAATTCACTCAAGCGATGCCCCATTGTCTCATTAGTCATAGTCCACCGCATTTCCGCGTTGTCAGGGCCAGAGGCGGCGGCCGAGTGCTATCTAAACTTGGCGATTAATTAACATAATTCAACAAACAGACCAAGCACGTGTAATTGACAGCCCAAAGTTAGTGATGTTTTTCTTCATTTTCCTCCTATAAATATTTATTTTTTTAAAGTCAATTTTGGTAAGCACAAAGTTTAGATAATGGGCTTCATGAAAATGGAAAAAAGTCATTTTATGATGAGTCACCATATTGCCGCTGCAGTCGAAATGTGGCCGCTACCTTAAAAACAATATAGTGGTTCTAATCAGTCACCTGTGAAAATAAACTGCTTACCTGTAAAAACACATCCAGTGAGACTTTGACTGTGAATGGTTATTTAAACATCACCATTAGTGACCACATCTACCTGACCGACTCTATAAAGCAGGGACACTTTTTCATCTTAAAAGTTTTGCACAGAAGCAAACATGTTACAGTGAAACTTTCTGGCATAGATAAAAATTAGTACTTAATTATATCGAGAGTAGCAAAAGCTCAATTTCCCTAATTTGAAGGTCTCAGGTCAGGGCCGGCACCTTAACAACTCCAAGCAAGCTTGACAGGATCCTATTTCTTATCACAACTGTAGGTCATGGACCACTAATATTTTTTTTTTAGTGTAGAAGGGAATGTATGTAAAGCACCAGAACAGTGATGGTGAACTAAAGTCCACAGAGCTTCAAGTTCAACTCAAAGGAGCAAGCCATCACAGCACCCCAAAGAGGCAGAAAAATTGGGGTGCACATGTACACCGGGACCATCAGGTTTTTGGAAGGATCAAGTGAGTCAACTCCATTCAATTTTCTTGGGCGTTGTGCCCAGAACACAGAGGTCGAGAGATTTACGTTCTTCACTTAAAAAATCTGTAGCCAAAATTGGAAATACAGGCACAACATACAAGAATCAGGTCTTGGTCCTTCAATAATTCATTTTAAAATATTTCAACCATCTTCACATTTCTTGAGCCAAATTCAAGAAACATTAGCATTTGGCTAATGGTCAGAGCAGTCCCTGCTTTGCCACCATGACTCCACACATCATGGACTTTTGTCTGTATAATATTCCAGCAACACTTACAGTATATTGGTGTATGTGCACAAGTTCAGACTTTATGGCAGTACCAAGAAAATCATTTTTTGAAGTAATGGCCAAAACAAAGCAAAAAATATTTTCTGGAAAGTATTTTCTCCATGACCTTGAGAAAATAGATCAAGGGCACCCATACTATGCAGCATTGACCTTTTATATGATACATTTGTGGTAGCTTTGTTATTTTTAGCCTTCTTATTTCTCAAAATATAGAATTTTGTGTCCTTTTACTGTGACCTTAATTACCTTTACATAAACATACATGTATATAGTACTGTTCATTAATAACTGCCCTGTGATTGCGGACAAATTTTACCCCATTGTCATCTGTGAAAAAAAGTTGTACTGTGCCTGTAGCACAAAAAGTTGCGTGCAAACAGTGCTATGCCCTGAGCTAGCAAACCATAGCGCGCAATTATTGTGCATTTCAGTACGAGCAAAAAAACTATTAACAGCTGGACACATAGTCTAGTGCAGCCATGATTTTACTGAATGCCCCCCTGCCATCTTTATGTTTACCCTTTGACTAAATGGGGACACTCATGACCTTGGGAAGTGGAGGAAACTCATCAAATTTGCAAACCTGACGTAGTTCTAATAAAGAAATGTAATTATAATGTGCAAATATTGAAGTCACAAGTTAAATTCTGAGTTAGGATGCAGAAAACAAATTCACTGCAGTCACCTTGTGACCTTGGAAATTGGGTCAAGGTCACCCATCTTCAAACCTGACTGAGTGCTGTATAAGGACTGTCATCCTGTGTAATACACAGGTCCTATCATAATAACTTTTCCAGTTATCATGCAGACACCAACTTATTGCAGTACCTCTGTGACCTTGGAAATATGGTCAAGGTCAACCATCTTCAAACTTCATCTAGCCTTATTAAGGAGTATATATTTGGGCAGTATCAAAGTTTGACTCCAAAAATTTATGAGTTATGGAGCTGAAACCACACTCTACCAACTTTTGTGGTGACCTTGAGAATTAGGTCAAGTTAAAATCTATCTGATACATGCTCTAACTTTATTAATTGATAGTGCTTCTGCTTGGCAAGAGTCAATACATTCCGACGCCTATCGCTACATCTGGAGCTCTTCAGGGAATGATTGTAACCGCCACCTGTGCCAGCCTGTAAACTAAACAGTCCCATGTGGACAACGTGGTAACAAAGGCATGTGTCATGTTTATGTGCATACAGGCATGAGTGCAGCAGTTCTATGAATGTGTCATAGATCAGATCCCCAAAAGTCAGCATAATACAAGTACACTTACTCTGCCCCACTTGGGGTCTGGCTGTACCATTTTTCTTTTGATTGTGAAAAATCAAGGTTGGTAGCCCTTACAAGTGTATTTCATAGCAGTTACCTGGTGAAGATGCAGTTTTCATAATGTGTAAGTGGTGTTAGTAGGCAGGTAAACTTAGACATTGATTTTTTTTTTTTTTATAAACTAACTTTATCACAGCCTTATAGATGACAATTATTGTGATATATTGATATACTATTTTAAATTCTGAATTAAGATGCAGAAACCAAATTCTCTAAAGTTGCCATGTGACCTTGGAAATAAGGTCAAGGTCACACTTCTTTAAAGCTGATATACCCCTAATAGAAGACTATAAACATTAATGAAATAAAAGCTACGACTCAAAAATGTTGCAGTTATTAAGCAGAAACCAAATTCAGTAATGTGGCTCTGTGACCTTTGGAATTGACTCAGGGTGACCTATTTCAAAACATGACCTAGCTCTGATGGAAGTTACATTCCTGTGCAATATGAGTGCCCCAGGTCAAAAACATCTTTAGTTTTGATGCAGAACCCAAGTGCACTAATAGGACTCTAGGTGGTGACCTTGGGAAATGGCTCAAAGTCATATATCTTCTAAGCTGCCCAAGCCCTAATTATTGAAGGACTACTAATGTGCAATAATGAAGTCACCATTTAAATTCTGAGTTACAATGCAAAAACCAAGTTCATTTAAGTGGCCTTGTGACCTTTGAATTTACGTCAAGGTCACCATCTTTGAACTTGACAAAGCCCAGGATAAGGACTCCAATCCTGTGCAATACATAAGTCTTATCATAAACACTTCTTCAGTGATTGTGCGAAAACCAAAACTTACAATAGAACCTCTGTGACTTTGGAAATAGAGTGAAGATCAACTATATTCACAGTTTACCTAGCCCATATATAGGAGTATGTACACCTGGGCACTATTTCAGTCCTATCTCAAAAACTTCTTGAGTTATGGTTAAGAAACCACCATCTCCAGACAAGAGCAAAACTAATGTCTCGCCTTCTTCGAAAGGGGGAAGGGATAAAAACTGATAAAAAAACATTCTCAATAAAATACTGAGAATATACCATCTTAGGGATCATTTTGAACAGATCTCTTAGAACCAAAATAACTATGTGTACCCATCACAATGCTGCTACTTTCATGCTGTCATATACAGTGTTTATCCTGTGTGTTAAAGTATTGTGCCTCACTGACTGGAGCTATCTCAGCCTACCCTTAATCCCAAGAGACCACCAAGAAGAAGGCTGCACTGTGCATAAAGCAAAATTCAGTCTTCCAGTGTTCACTGTTTGACAACTTTGTGCATTTAGCAACCACAGTGTGAAACAATAGGTAGGGTCAAGATCAACTGATTCAGATGTGTTTTCAGTGGAGGGCTACTGAGGCAAGCAGGCTTGGCATGGGGTTTTCCATTAGTTTCCATTGTAATTCGCACCTATGTAATTTTAAAACTGCTCAACTTAGAAACACCAAATTTCTTGTGGTAAATAGTTGCATACAGTTAAAACACTCTTGTAAATTTGATCACTTTTGCTATAAAACTATTCAATATATTGAGTGTTACTTTAACATAGAATCTTATGGGAATACACATCTCTAGCCCAGAATAATTTTTGGTATTGAGTGGTGTATTCATTATAATACACATAAAATTGCTAATTACAACCTCTCCTATCATAGCGTGGATGTGAGGGATCTTCTGCAGCCTGCCATGGTAGACTTTGGCATGCATTTCTTCTTGTAAGCAGTGCAATAAAACCTGTTCTTCATACATACAGGTACTATCGTGATAGCATATAACTAATACATGAAACACACGCACTTTTCCACTCACAAGGGCAGACATTTTTACTGTAAAAACAGATCTTGGCATCATGTTTATATCTGAGACTAACTTTTAATCCCAGATTATTTAATATCTAACTTCTAAAATGTGTAATGCCTCTTATAAGCATGATTTCAAATGCACGCACATACACTTTCTCTTAGTCCCAAGGATGTCTTACTCTAGAGCGCTTTACTGTCAAAACAGATCTTGGAATATTGTTTATGAGAGTGGTTCTTGATAATATTTAGTTTAAAATGTGCCATTACTCTAATTAGCATAATGTCAAATGCTGTAAGTTTTGTATATCCTTCTCAGATGCCCACTCATACCTGAAGCAGCAGACTTAGTCAAATCAAACCTTTTTTTAAAAAAAAAATATTGCAGGTAAGATGCCAATCCAACTTTAGCTAACTTAGAAATGTGCTATAGATGCATCAAATTAAATGAAATTTGAATTTATGCTAATTAGGCATACTTTTGAACTGTAAATTTAGATTATATTTCTAGATAGAGGTGCAATGATAACTTCAATTTATTGGTCTGCAATATTACATCACCCAATGAAATGAAAGTTAATTTCTCAATGGTAATTAGGAACAGCTGGAAAGCTTTTCCATATCAAAACTATTAACCCGCCTCCCCCTTTGAATAAAGACTGAGCTAACAGCTTTCTTTGGGTTGGGGACAGAGTGCCCAGTCCATGCCAAGGAAAGCTGTTGACCTAGGGCATGTGATCTTGATAGGTTTCATCTATAATCCGCTGTCAAATTGTTGGTCACTATTGAGAACACTGAAGCAGACGACATTTGACCACCAGTCGGTTTGGCCTAATTTAAGGGGGAAAGGGTTAAACATGAGGGGTCAATTCAAAGAACGGTGTGTAAGATGCCTTTGATCATAATTGAACAAAACTTTAAAACGTTTTAAAGTTTACTAATTTTTCAGGCACACTGACAGATTTGCTCTCAATCAAATATTTGCCGGTGTTCTGCTTCAATGGTAACTGATAGCACCTCTGTATCAGAACATTTTCAAAACTTTTGCTGGCAGTGATTTTAACAACCTGCATGACACATTCAGGTTGTTCATTACGTAACTTAATATACTTCATTTGATTCCTTTTGACCAAAGATTACACGAAATGCCTCCAGACATAGCACAGAACAATAGTGCACCTTCCTCGCAGTCTTTATCGTCGGGGCTCCAGAAGAAATGACTCGCGCCAAATCATGACTTCACTTAGTAAACAAGCAAAATTCTAACGGACAAAGCCTTCCTAGTTGCAACTTTAACACACGTGCTTACTGTACAGTGATTAGTCACATGGATAACAATGCATATTAATGTTTTTCACATGTAAAAATATTAAAATCCTGACAATACGATTGGTTTCATGATGGATTGTCACGCCAAAAATAAACGACCATGTGCGCTGGCCACGATTTGTTGTGATCATCACGGCGGCCGGCAAACATACCGGAGCTTCATCCTGACGGTGATGTGTACGTTGGTAACAGAAGGCCGATTGTTCAGTATCACGGTTTCTTCTACAGTGCTTCAAGAAACTGACAGGGTGGAAAACAGGTTAGCCGAGAGGGTTGGCATTTTATTCCGGTCGGATGTCTACACCCCGCTTGAATGAGCACGGCCCTCTCTGCGGCATGCAAGCGCACAACCACCGTGGCTCTAAGCAGGTGCTCGCCCGGTCTAAAATTGTCCCCAAATGCCAAATGACATATGACAGGCTATCAGCGAGTGATTGTGTACTGAATTACGCTAGAAGACAGGATTGTTATTTGTACATCATATCGAGTACATTAGCGACTGCGTGACCCAGACCCCAACCCAAACAAACTGTAATAGACATTTGCATGCTTGGCTCCGCGTACTCGCAAAGCTACTGTTTTGGAAAATGTTGCGGCATCGCTGACCTCAACTTTGGACTTTTACCAACCACTTCCATCACCAAGTCTTGAATTTTCCATATGTAAAAATACTGATAAACTTATCTATAATAGTTTCTAAACAAACATTGTGGCATATATTATGCTAAAATTGAAATATGAATATGTAAAAATCTTCATTATTACCTTGCTTTTCATTCGGAGACGACGCTCTGTCAGCCATTTTGAATAATAAAATCCTCCAATTAGTGTCCGGAAAACCACGGAAAATAATGAGTCCAACGTATGCATATACAACTTGTTCAGCTGTCAAAAAGAAAACTGCAATACATGGCCATCAACCATCATAATTGTGAAACAAAAATTGCACCCCTTCCTTTAAGCCAAGTCTGTCCGAGTGGCGCCCGAAATTTTGCAAGAAATTGAAGTCACTCTCTGCCCAAAGCGGTGCTCCCCGACAATTTCCGGAAATATACGAGAAAACTTTCGGTATTCTCAAACCAAACTGTTCCTATGGTTCTTATTTGTTAATAAATGTTCTAAATGCTTGAGAATTATGAAACGTAAAAATATTTCAATGCACCTTTACCAAACAAGAATAGAGTCCGCCTTTTTGTTTATAAGTACAAAGGAAATTCGACCGTTTTGAATCCATTTTAGGACTGTTACCAACACTGAGTGCAGACTTTTATCCCATGAAATGATATCTAAGCATTTACTGCTGACTGTCTTCTGGCGACAGGCAGGAAAAAATGGCGACCCTGGACAGCCGAATTACTGTGGGTGGAGAGGAAAATTTGTCTCTCCACGAGATGTTCAGGATTGTTGGAGATCAAATGACTCCACGGGATGTAAGGGTGCTAAAGTTTCTGTATATCGGTGTTCTGCCGGAGGACCTTTGGGCCCAAATACACGATGGATTCACTTTCCTGCTGGCCCTGGAAAAAGTGGGACGTTGTGACGCATCCAACTTCAAGCATATTTTGCATCTTCTCAGAATCATAACAAGGCACGACTTGACTCAGTATGTAACTTTGCGAAGAAGAAAGACAGGTAACATAAAATTCAAAGTTTTGGTATGTTCGAAGATGGAGAATTCCTGCATGTGCATGTTTTGGGTGTTTTTTTTCTGTCTTGTTTTAGTGAAACAACTTTTTTGATGGCTTCGTGTAACATTGTGTATTGTATTGTTTGTCATTTGGTGTGTTCATTTTACAGTCTGCGCGAAAATGTTTTCGAAGGTGTGGTTATGTCATTATGTGGGTGGGAATCAATATGTATTAGTCTGGTTGAGGGTTTGTGTGATATTCCTGGTTGTAACATTTGAAATTGCTGAATTGATTCTTTCTGTTGACTGTTGTCAGTCAGACCAGCAAATCATGAGCAGTTGCCAGTCTGGTCAAATTTGTGGTTAATGTGACTCCAAGCATACTGAACAGTTCTACAGTTCAGCATGTGATCTCTCAGTAAATGTCCTCACTGGAGGTTATTAATATCACTTTAGAAGTTGATAATGATGATAATAATAATAATGGCTGATGGTAAAAAGAAAAGGAGGCAGAAGTACTTCATTTTTAATGTATGTTACATGCAATGTAACGGTGTATGCATGCACCTCTGCAAGTTTTCTATATAGACAGTGAAAAATAAATTTAAAAAGAAAAAAACGAAGAAAAAAAACAAAAAAGAAGACAAGAATGAATTGTTCTTCCCCATGAGGTCGCTGACCCTTAAAGAAATAAATTTGAGGCAATTGCTAAGATTGAGATCAATTGGGTCAGGTGAGGTTTCAGTAGTGAGCTCTGCAGAGAGGAGACCAAGTTCCTATTGCTTGCCATTGTAATTTACACCTAAGTAACTTTAAAATCACTGTATTTTGATGCACAAAGTTTCTCATGGTAAATCTTAATGTGCAGTTGAAATAGTTGTGTAAATTTTGTCATGTCAGGCACAAAAACTAACCAACTTATTGAATATTACTTTAACACAGAATCTAATGGGAATACACACCTCTGGTCCCTATGAAATTTGTGCATTGGGTTGTCTATTTGTTTATATACACATTAACCTCTCTCATTTACATTTAATTGCAATTGTTAAGATCCAGTGGCAATTCACAGTGCTATTTTTTTTAAAAACAAGAAAATAATTTTTGCATGAGAAAATGTTCAGCACTCAGTGCATATGTATCACTTAGCTGATCTTTTAGAGTCACAACTGTTGCTATTTTTGATTGTTTTTCATTGTTTTGAGTACAGTTGTTTCACACATTCACATCTTTGTGGTAAGGCCCTAGGATAGGTCAGGAATAATAAGTCCCCAGAGCATGCTCTTTGCGGGTGTACTCCAGGCATGACACAAAATCATGTTATTCCCAGATGATGGTAAAGCTGTTTAATATTGAATGCAAATATAATGTCACATTTTTCATCTACACTCTGCACAATTAGATATATATTTTCCACATGTAATTTTTTGTTTAGAATGCAAATGTTTTGGTGGCTTTTTCATGTTAAGTCGCTTGCTGAAGATCACGAAGAGTAATTTTGACATATTTACATGTCTTGTTTGCAGAATATGTCTTCAAAAGACCTGTACACAGCTTGTTTGTCATGTTTGCATAGTCAAAGGCCATGTCAATAATGTTTACATGTGGTGCTGCATGAAGGTTTTAACTCAGACCTGTACCTCAGTTAACATTAGCACTGAGGGCCTATACAGGGAAGTATACAGGTAAGCATATAAAATATTAATATTGCAAAACTGTATAAACCAGAGGGAAAAAAATAAGTATGGTACTGTTGGGAATGAGCAAATGCTCAGGCCTGCCTCTGATCAGCTGATTTCTGATGGGTGGGGTAGGGGTATAACATACAGATGTCAAAAAAAAAAAAAAAAAAAAACAATCTGTCACGCTAAACACTGCTAAATGCAGCAGGCCTAACATGCATGTATGTAAATTGACACCTATAACTGCACCACTGTTGCATGTCAAGGTCAAATGTCTTAAATCAACTCAGGATCAAAAGTGTGTTTGAAAAGATAATAATTACTTTTTTTTTTTTTTTTAATCGAGAGCTCAACATTAAAGCAAGCCCTATTTCTCAGAGCAACCAGAATTTAAGTCCGTGGAATAAAAAAATGTTTTCTATCTTTCCCTCATCACCTGTCCATTTTGGGCTGTGGTCTTGCCAGATCAAGTGTTGCCAGGATTGTTTTGCACAGATTGCATCCAAATTTGACAAGAATGATTGGCAATGTCACATGATCAAAAAGCAGTAAAATTGGGATCGCTGAGTGGCTTCACTTAATAGTGATCAATAATTACACATGCATGTACCCCATACCTTCAGTACAAATTAAGCCATTATGCCTATGGAATGAATTTTGGATAGTAGCACCTCCATCAAAATTATACCACTCCTTATGACTTTGTTTGAGTGATGAATAAAATGGTATCTGTGATTTTGTCAATCATCTGTCTGTCTATGTATGTATCTATCCATCCATCCAATATAAGAACAAAAAACCCTTGATTCAATGTTATCGAATCTAGCATCAAAATGATCAATAATAGATTGTTTCTGATCTTCCAGTTTTCTTTCTAGTACTGATTCCATGGCAGCATGTATCATTTTGAGCAATGATCCCTTAGACATTTTGCCTATATCAGACTCACTATCATCATCTTTTGAGTGACTAGTTGCCCTGGTCTTTCTATCTTTTGATGGGAGTCCCATGGTGTTTAGTGCACAGTAAGCTAATTCGGCAGTTTCAGGTCTTCGATCTCCAATCAAAGTTCACAATAGAGCAGCATACCAATACTCCCTGCCTGCTCAGTGGCGCTGGTCTTAGATACAGTTCAAAAACGTACAATATCCAAGAAAATGAAGATTTTTTTCGAGAGCACGGCACAGTGATCTTACCCCGCCATGATCGATCACATGACTCATCAAATTGTGACCATTGCGTTGTGGCAGCTAATCTATTATTCCGTCAAAAGAAAGATCCATGTTTCAAACGTCGTATATGGAACTATAGCATAGCAGACTTTAATCATTTTAATACCTATCTTACAGAGGTCGACTGGACTTCTTGTTTCGTGTTTAATGATATCGATGTATGTTGTGATGCCTGGTCTAAATTATTCATGGAAGCTGCTACACGTTGTATTCCCAATAAAGATAGTGAAGTTAGACCATCCGACTTACCATGGTACAATTCCCGTCTTCAGGCACTCAAGCGTCGTGTCAAAAGCCAGTATGACAAGGCAACGAGTCAAAATTTCGAACCTGCTTTATGGAATGCCTTCTGCCAATTACGTAATCATTATCAAGACCAACTGAATCTTGCTGAGGAAAATTATAATAATAAACTGCGCGCAGATTTAAATAGTTCCAGTCGATCGAGTAAATGTTGGTGGCGCACAGTGAAACAATTCATGAATAGAAACCAGTATTCAGATAAAATGACATCCTAATACTACCAGTACAGTACAACCTTATGCCCCACTGTATGTCTCGTCCGTGCTTGTCCTCTTCTCTCTGTTCCTGTGCGTCTTGTACGTCCTGTAGTGTCCTGTGATCGTCTTCTTCTGCGAGAGGGATTTATATTGGGCCACGCCCTCTTTCCCAATTGCATATAATTTTCATATGTATTATATTTTGTACTCTGTCAAAATAAAATACGTTTAAATCAATATAAGAACAAATAAACTTTCCCAGTCTTCCCTGGGCACGGTTACCTCAGAATGTCATTTTATCAGTGAATCAAGATACATTGGGTCATGTTAGTGCAGGCCTAAATAAATATCATGTCAACAGTGTGCGTATTGATAAATGAAATGCCATAATAATGTACTCATAAACACAGTTTTAGGAAATAATTGCAATTAACTATCAACAAAGCCAGAAAACTCATCATAACATTTACTTTTGATTGCACATATGTAAACATCATTAAGTATAATGGTCAAAATTAACCAAACTATATACAATATATTGACTACTTAGCTGAAACAAGGAGCCGCGACTCGGGGAGACATACGAGTACAGGCTCCGAAACATGTTCTGAGTAGTTACCCTTTAAGACCCTTTAATATATTTGGGCTAATGCAGCCTAGGTCAACATTCTACAGAGGAACATGAGCAATATGTACAATAGTAAAATTTCCATATTTATATAGGTTAGACAGGGACAAATTAGCTCATTTAGTGAAGAGTTAGGACTGCAGAATAGGGTAATGTCAACCAGGAAGTGGTTCTAGACATAGATTCTAGTATAATAATTATAGTGACAGTGTCACAGGTCTGTCATGTTACCCAATGTCTGCACTTGTCATACAATCTTCAGCAACATATCAAGAGTTAATGTATCCTACACCCCATCATGACCACCCAACTCCAGCTACCCTCACAGGCAGGCTAGCCTTCAACCAAAACCCATCCTTACCCTCAAAGGTGATGTGGCAAAAACACTGAATACCGCATTCTGTCACAACAGCAAATGACGTTACCTTTAACCATGTCCAAATGTATTTATGTGTGCTACCACACACAGCAGGGTGCTTTTGTGTTGGACATCTAAATTTGTATTCATATAAAGAATTTTTTACAAATTTTTTTTTTTTTTCATTTATTTATAATTATTATGATTATTTTTGGTGGGGTAGAAAGTGTCTGAAAATAGTACCCTTCATAATTTTTATATGCACAAGACACATACAGTTGCACATTTTATATAAATCACCAAGTGTCCTGAAGCAAGTCAAAGTAAACTGTAAATTCAGTCAAAGTTAGCATTTCCTGTGAAGGCAATTTTCTTCAGATTATAAAAGGGGCAACAAGAGAACTATAATAGCAATTTGACCCCCTCTGATTTTCTCCTTGATTCTTTGGATTGGTTGCAGACACACCAATACAGTGTCAATGAATAAATACAGTCTCAGAGTTTCAGTAAAGGTTTTTCAGAACAACCAATCTAGTGCCATAACCTTTGATGTTTGAATTATGGTCCATCTCCGTTTTTGTCATAACTCAAGAACAATGAAGATAATTAAAAATGAGAGACAGTTTTTTTGTTTTTTTTTTAAGTATTCTTTTACTTCAGCTCCCATTTAAACTTTTAAAATTTTGAAATTAAAATAGATAACAAGACTTCTAAGAATGCTTTGCATTATTGTTATATAAACATGTAGCTGGTCAGGTTATTGACATTTAACAATATTGGATCCAAAAGTTCCATCTTTTGCAAAATATCACTTCAATAGATAACAAGATTAGAATGCTTTGCATTATTGTTGTATAAACATGTAGCAGGTCAGGTTATTGACATTTAACAATATTGGATCCAAAAATTCCATCTTTTGCAAAATGTCACTTCAACACTTTTCATGAAGAATATCTTATTGTGTGTTCAATTTTCATTTGAACCCAAAAACACTATATATTTTATGAAAGTAGACATCTTCATGAATGTTAAACGATTAACAGATCTCTTGTGACTGTTCGGTCATTTAATTTTAATTAGTTTTGAAATTGCAGTTAAATTTTCCATATTTTGAGCATTTAAATTAGGTCAAACACATTTCCATATAACCATTCAGTTTTGATCAAGATAAAGACAGCATATTGTGGGCCTTATATAAATCTCAAATTCATAAAGGGTTTAGTGTAAAGTTTAAACTTTTTAAATTTTATACAAAACATTTTTAAAATTTCAACGAAATATCAATGATGGTCAAAATTTTAATTGAGCTCTTTTTAAGAAATCAGAGATACAGAGTTTTAGACACAGGTACTGGCTTCAGTTTGACATTAGAAAGACTTGTCAGTCAGCTGAGCTTTATACATGTTATAGGTGAGTCATGCATCTTCGGTCAGTCTATATACAAATCACATTTTCCACTTCTCCAAAACTTAGCTGGCTTCACTGGAAACTTGGTGGAGATGTACCTTTGATGGGTCTGTACCAAAGTCACTTAAATGGTCACACTCCATTGATTTTCAGATTTTTGGGCAAAATCTTGAAAAATCTTCTGCACACGCTCTCAGCCAATTGCTTTGAAATTGCATAGGGACACTTGTGGGGCCCCACCAAACCTTAATTTTTTCATTAGGTAGCACTGCATTTTTTTTTCTTTTTTGGAAAATTTTTTGACCTCAGGGAAACCATCCCTCAGATTATTCTGAAGCATGGTCATGGAGGAAATATAGTTTGTTGGAAGGTTAACCAAACGTTTTCATGAGGTGGTGATACTCTGTATCCCTGATTTTACCAATTTTTCAATTTGGTACCTGTCTGTTGATCCATGCATTCCTATTGATTATCATGTAATTCAATGGGATGGCAATGCAAACTCACATTTTTTATTTCCTTGTCAAAGTCCTCATCCCCTAGACTAGAGTGGGACTTGTTATGGGTTGAATGTCAGGGTTGAGCTGAGGACGGGCTGCTCACATGTTGGCCTCTAGATGGACGTGTTCAACAACATTGCCTGGTCACCATTGACCATAAAATGACAAGTTCACCATTGACCATAAAATGACAAGTTGACATGGTGTACTGTGTGTTGTGATTAACATGGTACATTAAGTATGTGTTTACCACCCAAGTTGTACTTTGTCATCAACACCATGTGTGACTGTCATTGTGTGGGTACCGAAGTACATAGTTTCAACTACTTCATGCTGTATGTGTGTGAAATGCATGAGTGAACAGGAAGAACAATAGAAAGTCATGCAAACTTTGATAAATTTGAATAAAACTTATTCCACCATTGACTGAACATCTCAGAATTTAAGCATGAAAACCACAACATGTGAACGAAAAACTTTGTTTTCAACATGTTTCACACAAAGTGGATCCCTGATTTCTGTGGGCAGTTTTTAGGGAAAATATAAGTCTTCCTGGTGTATGTCTTTGTAAAATACCCACAGCCTTACAGGACATCAGGCAAGACCCCTGTGGCATGACTTGTGTATTCAGTTATTAACAGGCCATTGTTCTTGTATACATGCACATAGGTCATTAGAAAAATGTAAACAAGCCAGGTTAACAACTTTGTGGTATCAGGGTAGCAATGGTGTGTTCTCTCTTGAAGTGTGGTCTCTAATTTCAGTATGCCTGCATTTTTATTTTGTTTTTGCTTTTTGGTCTTTACACTGTAGGGGTCGGTCCATATTTGCTGTTTTACTGAGAAATAGGCTAACACCATTGTGCCTATCAAACTTTTGTGTATTAGCTTTATGTATTCTCTTAAATATGTATTGAGATGTACTAGCTGTGAGTTTACCTATGAAGCATACCCTTTTTTTATGTTCTGATATCAGTGGAGGTGGAAGGTCTGCTTCATGGACAAGCTGTGAGTGAAAGAAGGAACACTTAGCAGTTATGATCTATGTATTTATCTGAAGCCAACACTATAAGATACACATCCTTGTGCCCATCAAAATTTTGTGTATTACTTTTGTATATTGTGTTGAATACATAGGGTGATATAATAGCTGTTATTAGAGCAGGGCACAATTAGCAGTTATCTGTCTATTCTGTGGTATTTAATTAATCCTTATTCAGCTGAATACACTACACAAGATACAGAATTCAGCTGAAGCCACCCCTACAAGATAAACATCTTTGTGCCCATCAAAATTTTGTGTATTAGCTTTGTGTGTTGTGTTGAATACACTTGGTGATATGCACTGTTATTCGAACAGGGCACAATTAGCAGTTATCTGTATATTCTGTGGTATTTAATTAATAAATAAGACTAGGCAAGGCCAGTGGCAGTCAAAACTTAAGACCAGTGAAAACTCCGACCGGTTTCGCTCTTTGTTCTGAGCTCGTCAGGGAGTGAATTGAAAACACCGTTAATTACGCTGCTTTATATAGCAGGGGGTAACGTTGCCAAGGACGGTTGGACAACGTAACGTAAAAATTAACGACCATGCGTTAAGTCAGATCTACCGGTCTAACCGTCAGATTGACGTGTTAGTATGGCTTGAAGATATTTACTCTTCACGTCATAATAGATCTCACGTGCCCTTCACAGGCGACATGTTATGTGGGTGACTTGGGGTTACTAAGCCACATGTAGTATTTGGCTGAGACTGGCGGTCTCTAGTCAATATGTATGTGGGAATGAACATACATTCTCTCACATTGCGAGTGTATAGAGCTGTATCGAATGATAGCTTATCTTGACAGGGGGTTCACAGTGTTTTCAGGTGCTAACCTTGTCAGGTGTAGCCAGGTGTCATTTGCTTAGGATAGATAGACACGGAAATAAAAATTTGGTATAATACTAGGCAAAGGTGCCTATCTACCCATGACATTGAGGCCAAACGGTTCTGTAGTGCAAAGCTGGTGGATCCAATGGTTTTCCCTCTTTAAACGTAGCGTCTCTGTTCTGGACAGCTCTGGTGGAATACATATGTGTTCCAGAATCTGAATCTTTACATTGATTCCTGTGTGTGCTGGTAGGCGGAAATGTCTACCTAGGGGCTGAGTTACATCTTTATGCTTGATGTAATAGAAATGTTCTCGTAACCTGTCCATCAGGGGGCGCTTGGTCTGTCCCACATACTGTTTGTTGCAATGCAAGCAAGTGAGGAGATAGCCTAGGTTATTGTGTTTACAAGTGCCACCCTTTGGTGTTGAATAGGAACGCCCCGTGACTGTGCTTACTACTCTACCCGACACGTCAAGTTTTGGGCAGTAACGACATGTCAGAGTGTTGCACGGGTTCTGTTCAGTGATACCTGAGATAGATGCCACTGGGGTGGTCTTGGGATGCCGCAATCTGGAACGCATTAGGAGATCTTTCAAATTCTTGGTTCTCCTGTGACCTAAGATGACCTGTGTGTCATCTAGGTGGTTAGCATGTTTGGAGGCTTTCAGGGTGCCCCAGTTACGCTGTATAATAGTTCTCAATGGTGGGGGGTTGGGGTTGAATTCGGTGATCAGGAACAACTTGTCCTGATCTGGATCTATTGTCTGTTCATTAGAGGGAGTGAGAAGTATTTGCCGGTTCATACCCCTCACTTTTAAGAGAGTATCCTGGAGCTGTTGGGATGGATATCCCCTCAGTTCATAGTATCTCAAGATTTTGAGTGCGTTTGTCTCAAAGTCTGCCTCGAAGTGACATATACGCTTTACCCTAAGTAACTGACTATAAGGGCCGCCAGTTTTGCAGTGGGTTGGATGAGCTGAACTGTAATGCAAATAAGTATGCGTGTCAGTGGGCTTGGTGTACAGGGTGGTGTACGCTTTATTATCCTGGTCCAACTTAACCGTAGTGTCCAAAAAATTAATTTCAGACGTTGACATTTCTGCTGAAAACTTAATTTTTGGATGGCATGAATTTATGTGTTCGATGAAGTCATGGAGTTGCTCTTCACCGAGGGTCCAGATGCAAAAAATGTCATCTATGAACCTCCACCATACTAGTGGCTGTGTGGGGTGTGCTAATAGTTTCTTTGTCTCCAAGTCAGCCATGAAAATATTAGCAAAGGATGGGGCTACCCGTGTCCCCATTGCCGTCCCATTGATCTGTAAATAATGCTCACCATTGAACTCAAAATTGTTACATGTTAATACCAAACGTAGTAACTTGATGAGTTCAGAAACTGCAGGCTTGTCGTCACGGTCTCTGTTATCCAATAGAGTGGAGGCTACACATCTTAAGCCCTCGTCTATTGGGATGTTTGTGTACAGGGATGCTACATCCAAAGTGACCAGAAGGCTATTTTCTGGTAGGGGCGGAAGTGATTCAATCTTCCTAATAAAATCTGTGGTGTCTTTGATGTAGCTTTGTATTTGTGGGACCAGGGGTCGGAGGAAAAAATCTACAAAGCCTGAGATTCTTTCTGTTGGGCACTCATTTGCACTCAAGATGGGACGCCCTGGTGGTGGTAAAATACCTTTATGTATTTTCGGTAGAGTGTAGAAACAAGGTACTCTTGGCTCTTTGATGTAAAGAAACTCTGCTGTTTCTTTTGTGATTGACTTATTGTCTACCATCTCTTGTAACGCCAATTCAACCTTGTTGTTGTGGACAGAAGTGAGGTTAACACCTACTTTCTGGTAGTGATCACGATTGGATAATTGTTTTAGGGCTTCTGCTATATAGTCACTAGTGTTCTGAATGACTATTGCTGAGCCTTTGTCCGCTTTTTTTATCACCATCTCTTGATTTTGCATAAGTGATTTAAGACCGTGGCGTTCTTCTTTTGTTAAATTGTCCACACGTGGGACTTGTGGACGGTGCTGTGCAAGTTCATATTTCACTGTTCTGCAGAATGCCTCAACATTAGGGTCTGCCAATTGCATTTCACTGGGGGTGAAAGTGCTGGGTGGTTTGAACTTTTTGTGTTCAAATGGTCCGTTTGAATCCCTTTCACTGGTGTTGGGTTGCATTGAAGAATCCATGGCACTATGATCTGGGTTGTCAGTGTCAAGTTTCTTGCTTTCAAAAAAGGCTTTTAGTTTGATTTGTCTACAGAATCTTTCTGTGTCATGGAAAATTTTTCCCATGTCTGGTTCTCTCGGAGTGGGGCAAAAGGATAAACCCTTGCCTAAAAGCTTCTTTTGTGCTTCAGAGAGAATATTGTCTGAAAGATTTACAACCATATCTTCAGGGATAAGTATAGATGTATTTTGTATCCCTGTATTATTTGAGTTGTTCACACAATCAGGATGAATATATTCTACTTCACGACTGTGAGTGTTAGAATAAAGTAAGTTGGAATTACTCACCTGTGGAGAGTGGTCCACCAAGCAAGAATGACCCATGGGGTGTGGGTTGTAGGGGGAATCCAGTGTAAAAGTCTCTTCTGTTTCCCAAATGGCTTCGCTATTGAAGGCCTCATTTTGTCCAACTAAATGTTCTAAACTTGTCTTGCAAACCAACTGTAACTGTAAGGTGGGGAGAATATCCCACAAATCCGAATGACAACTGCTTGAAATATTTAATGAACTTGGAACACAACTTGTAGAACTGGAGGTGTAGTTCGTGTTTATTAGCGCCTGTAGTTGTTCTGGGGTCTTCTCCGTGAGGCCCCTGACGTCCTGTTGCCCTGACGCTGGTTTGTCAAAGTTTCTAACAGACTCGCGAGAGCCTGTGTTTGACTTGTGGTGAGCGATAATTGGGGTTGCTGGTAACGCCTCTGTGATGGGGGTCGATACTGTTGAGCGGGTGACCGGCTCCTCGGGCGTTTCCGTTGGGCAGGACCCTGTCTGTTGTCCTGTCTCTGGGGGGGCTGGTCTCTTTGCCCTCTCTGTTGTTGTTGAAGTCGGGACTGGGATTGGTGCTTCCTCGAGTCCGGTTGTTGTTGTTGTTGTTGTTGTTGTTGTTGTGAAGTTCGGCGCCTCTCTTGTTGTGGAGGGACCCGGGTCCGAGACGGAGAGGTCTCGCTCCGTTGCGGCCCGTTCTGCAGAAAAAGATAGTCTGTGTCTGCATTATCAAACTTGGATTTTTCTTCAAGTAGACTGGAGATTTTCTTCTCCTGTCGTAGAATCAGCTCATTCTTTTCCTTTCCTACTAGGGTGCCAAGAAGATCCTTAGCCCTGTTGAAGTTTGCGTAATCAGATCCATAGCAATATTTCAGACTCGACAGTTCGTTGTTGGCCGCCGTGTCCAACTCTTGAACTTGTTGCTGTTGGACATCACGTAAAAGTGTGAGTTGCCTGAGTTCTGCCTGAAAAGCACTGTCTTTCCAATCAATGAGAGATCGTCTCGAGGGGAAAATGCCTTGTGGTACTTTCGGCCTGTATGACAGTTCGGCAGGTACGACGCGGCTCTCTATACAGCGTGTGAAGAAAGAGACACGGGCTTGGGCTTTCCCGAGTCTCAGTAGTGCCCTCCTGGCACTCCTAAAATTATTTAAAGCTTTGGGAGGGATTTGGTTCTCTTCCTTCTGATCTTGATTCAAGTTGGCAGTACCCGACTGTGCTGTCGCGGTTCTGTTTAGCTCCGGATGCGTCCGAGCTGATGTGCCTCCTTCAGCATTATCCACTGTTGGAGATGATCGGTTGTTTGGGCCTGTCGTGTGACGTGGCCTCTTCGAGCGAGGCTGACCTTCGGGATTCCGTTGAGGATTCCCTTCAGAGGTAACTGTGACCGTAATGCCAGCAGTGTTGCCTGCTCCATTATGCACTGTAGTGGTAGGGTTGGTGACCGTTGTTGTGGCTGGATTTACAAACAAGGACTCAGATTGATCGGCCCATGATGTAGAAGCACTTGGGGTTCCAAGTGGTGTGTTGAATCTGCTAGGTAACACCGATGAGTGTGATGAAGTCGCAGATGTGCTGCCCGGCTCGGGCGAGTCAACGCGGAAATCTTCCATTTCCGTTGTCAATATATCCAGCTCCGCCTCAGAATCACTGCTCGCAGTATTTGCCGCCATGGCGAAATGAATAAATAAATAAGACTAGGCAAGGCCAGTGGCAGTCAAAACTTAAGACCAGTGAAAACTCCGACCGGTTTCGCTCTTTGTTCTGAGCTCGTCAGGGAGTGAATTGAAAACACCGTTAATTACGCTGCTTTATATAGCAGGGGGTAACGTTGCCAAGGACGGTTGGACAACGTAACGTAAAAATTAACGACCATGCGTTAAGTCAGATCTACCGGTCTAACCGTCAGATTGACGTGTTAGTATGGCTTGAAGATATTTACTCTTCACGTCATAATAGATCTCACGTGCCCTTCACAGGCGACATGTTATGTGGGTGACTTGGGGTTACTAAGCCACATGTAGTATTTGGCTGAGACTGGCGGTCTCTAGTCAATATGTATGTGGGAATGAACATACATTCTCTCACATTGCGAGTGTATAGAGCTGTATCGAATGATAGCTTATCTTGACAGGGGGTTCACAGTGTTTTCAGGTGCTAACCTTGTCAGGTGTAGCCAGGTGTCATTTGCTTAGGATAGATAGACACGGAAATAAAAATTTGGTATAATACTAGGCAAAGGTGCCTATCTACCCATGACATTGAGGCCAAACGGTTCTGTAGTGCAAAGCTGGTGGATCCAATGGTTTTCCCTCTTTAAACGTAGCGTAACGTAACGTAAAAAAAAAAAAAAAAAGGTATTTAATTAATACTCATACAGCTGAATACACTACACATGAATACACAGAACTGCTGCGCTATGGATGTGCATTCCTGTCAGAACATATTATATACAGTAGTACCTTTCTTGAGAGACCGTATATCTTTTTAAGACCGGTCTCTCAGAACATTGTGCTATCTTTTCCATGTTGTTGTACCTCTAATGAAAGACCACCTGTTTTGAGAGACCGCATTTTGACCTGCCATAGGGGCGGTCTCTCAAAAGAGGTACCACTGTACAACATGTATAATTAAATTTAAAATAACCCCGAATAAACTTTTTCAGCTGAGGTAACGAAAGTTATGGGAGCATTCAAGCTTAACTGTATGCTGATTTACCAGGTCACTTGGAAGACACAGCAGAGTATGTAGCAGCAATAAGTCAGTAAATGCCAGAGTATGTGTGTGCTCAGAATTTGCCACAGAAAGTTTGTGCTGCAGAATTTTTTCCTTATTGGTAAGCCAAAAATGAAAAATAAGCACACTCCCAGTCCAATGGTAGCACTTTAAAATAGTTACAGGAATCAAGAGCACGGACTGGAAGGACCAGTTTCATTCTATGTGAAACTTGTTAGGCACAAAAACATATGATCCCCTGGAACTGTGTTTACCACGCAACTTGAGTACCTCTTTCACATGTAGGATGCAGTGTAAGCAAAGGGTGTTATAGAGGGAACAAGGTGCTTGCTTAATGGTTCCCCTAGATATGAAAAGACAGGTGATTCTAGACACAAGTATGGGTGACATGATTATGGAATATTCGTGCTTCCTGGATGCAAGGAATATTCCATTTTGTGTCCTTAGAAGTTCTATTCACCTGTATTTCCCTGTCTGTATGAGCATAACAAGGTGGTGGTATTTAATTAATACTTCAGCTCTGTGAGGAGATATCAAATCCCATCAGGAACAAAAAAATGATTGAAATGCTCCCAGAATTATTATTTTCTTTAAATGATCCTTGAAAAACTCTGAGAAATAAAATAGGAAGAAAAATCTACTTGTTTGTGAGACGACAAATGTACTTTATCATAATTGAACTGTGACTGCATTATAAGATGTGAATGAAGCTGTATGTAATTGTAAAAGAAAAACAAAAACAAAAAAAAACAAAAAAAAAAAAACAAAAAAAGAACTGATGTTCAAATAACTAAACTTATAGAACAAATAACTAAAGAATAATAACAGATATTTTTAATGCCTAAAGGGCACCCGTACTCATTGCAAAACTCTGAGGTTCATTCTGTTTAGTTGCATCTTGCTTAACATTTGACTTCCCCACTTAAGCAAATAAAGATATACAAAATGCCCTTTTAGGGTGCCCATCTATTAACAAAGGACCTAATGGGGAAAAAACAGGGCTGGGACAAAGTGTGCACTAAACACAGGTGCCCACTCGGACAGGTTTTACTGTCCTATAATATTTATGTATGATTTATTACCACCTCAGAAAAAATTTATCAGAGATGAATTTTTTGATGCAGGCTTTGTTATTTAAGGGGAGTGATCACTTGCGCTTGCCTCCACACACACCTGAAACAGTTCAGGAGAGCTTTGAATGACTCACCTGGACAGTAGATTTTACAGTGAGTTCATATGGACAGCTCTCCTGGAATGAACTTTAGGAGAGCTATTTGCAGCTTGCCATGGATTTGTTCATGGAAAGGCCTTTGATGGACCATAACTCGGCGTAAAACAAGTCAAGGTCACCCAGGTGATTAAAAATACTTATTCTATGTTTGATGGTGAATTATCATTTTCTTGAGTGAAGTTCAAAAGTAGTAACTCACTGTACATCACATGACCTGAGCATTGTTATAAGTAAATTGTCGTAAACCTGCGTCAGTGGCATAGTGCAGTGGCAGTCAAAATAAAATGTGCGTAAGAAATGTTTGATAATACATAACGTAAAATAATTGCGATGAACGTAAACAAACACGGCACACCTGGTTGGCATTGCAAGTAAGCGTAGGGCATATTTTTTTGTGATGAATACCCAATTAAACATGGAATAAACAAAATCTCACATGGCTGGAGAGGGAGTTGCCTCCAAAGCATCCCCCTGACTTGCTATTGCTTTCACTGATGTGGGCGCTTGCCGGGGTCTGCCAGTCATCGGCTGATTATTGTTTCCATTAGGCAATTGTCCTAATTAACATGTTCAACATGATAATGTAGCCAGGGCCTTTCGGCCAGTAGAGTCCCTTCTCCTCGCCAGTCAATTAAAGATTATAAATTATTAATGAGCTACACGTTGACGAATCAGGTCACACTTCCGGTAGTGTGACTCAACGAAGCATTTCTGTCCAAGGAATGATGCTGATCAACAGTAGCGCACATTGCAATCGGTGGCACAAGACTGAAAAAAATTAACGCCAGCACTTGCTCCTCATAGTCAATGTCAATACAAAATATATAACTGTCATTCATTCAGCTATCATAATTCGCATGTGTTTCAAACTTTATTTCAAACTATCCTAATTGATTTGAAGTGCACCACAACTTGGAACATGTTGGGTGGTCTTTTTGTGTTGAAGTTGAACTGGCCGGCACCTTGTGCAAGTGGTGCCGTCTACTACCGTGTAGGGATGTCATGATTCACTGGTGCAGCAGTGCATCACAATACAAGAAGCCGCGATACGCATATCGAATCAAAGAAATAGTTTGGGACGGGAGAAGTAAGTGGCAACATGGCGGCCGTCAGCAGTGAATGAATTGCCATTGAAGTTTGAACATTCATCAAAGGCCCTAAATATCAACAAACACTTCCACAATACAAACGATTTTTAAAGATGTTGATATCAAGCTGTTAATGACCAAACCATGGTAATAAAATCCTTAAAATGTGCAGAGTAAAACCCAAATCCACACGTGTGATTTCATGCAGCCATGTGCACAAGTAGTCAAATACTGTGACACCATACTGTAGTTACATCAGTTCTAAATAGGGGTCAGCACCCTCATCTTAGTTCCATTGCATTTTGCTGTCTGCCAAGACAGCATTGAAGAGCTTCAAGGCTCGGTAGGCCTACATTAAGTCTGGTTTCATTTAATTTCAAAATTAATCTGTAGATGAATAAATAACAGCAGGAAAAGACATAGTACTGTTTATACTAATTATAAAACAGTAGCCCAAAATATCATTTGACAGCAGTTTTGTTGGAAATATTTGAAGCTTAGATATGTTTCTGAACTCTTTTAAATTAGTGAGACTTTGAATTTGATAGGCTCCACATGAACCTGATGACTGCAAAGAAAGTAAATGGTAATGACATTTCACTTGCACATTATTATCTGGATCACAAATTTTTAAAGAATATGAAATTGTAATAAATTTCATTGTGAGGCATTTCAACTTTTTACCTTTACATTTCTGAATTATTTTACATTTGAAACATTTATCATGTTTATTTAAACAGGCATATATGAAATCTATCTTTAATTTTAAAAAATTTTGAGCAAGGATTAACAATAAGGGATAAAAGAATATGTAGATTTAATTTATATCCATTATTCAGCTGCATGTATCATATTGTGACCCTTGTATCAAAATAGGTATCGTATTGTGAGAAAATGTATAATAACGAGACTTTGCTGTGCATAAAAAAAAAAACTAAACTTTCAGAAAAATATTCTGATACATTACTATCTTGACCTTAATCTGCATGTTCAGTTATGTCAAGTTCATTCGTTAATCGTAAGAAATCAATCAAAATATGATCCCGGTATCTTGCAAGTGCATATTTGAATGCGCCATTTTTAATTTGCATTCAGGCACAAATAACTTCGCTGTAACGTCAGTGAATTCCAGAGTGATGCACGTGGTCTGACATTTGTCGATTAGCTATGCACAGACATATAGGCCTATGTGATGTTATGTTGCCATTTATATTATATTCAGTTTAACAAGATTATTACAAGTTTTAAATTCAGCATTACTGCCATCATACTACGATTAAATCATTGAACCTAGTAATACTTTTGTGTAACGTGGGTGAACTCTGGACATGCACCTGCTCTAAGATTTGTGGATTAACCTTAGCCAAGTCAATAGGTGGTGGAATGCAGAGACCTGGTGTTTTGTTTGCCGTTTATTTTATGTTTGATTAAATGAGAATTATTGCAAGGACAAGCTATCGTTTGTGCCATCCTCCATGTCAACACCAAAGAAAGCATGCGTTCCTACCGAGTCACAGTCGTGTTTGGCAAGTGGACAAGAAAAATTGCGGATAACGTGAAAATTACAGTGGCATAATTTTTCCTAAAACTTCATGGTGAAGTGATGTAAGTAAGCATCTTGGATCGTGACTGGAATTTCTACTCGGTGTGTTTAAGGATATGTAGCATTCCAATCATCTGTGTCAAAATTTAGAAAGACGTATAGTTGATTTGAATTAAAATTGCCAGGAAAGAACAAGGCGATATGATAACCAAATACCACCAAATGCAGGATCAGATGGGCATAAGAATGAAATGTTCCACTATGCATTTTTGCAAATGATTTACCTCTAAGTACTGTGAAAAATCTTAGTGCACAAATCCCACAATTACACCAGGCCTCACTTTCTCCCCGAACGCTTAATTACATTCAAATGTTGGGCAATTAGCGTCACTTCCCAGCGTGCTATTGTGCATCCGCACTGTTCGACCAATAAGATCTGCGTGCACCATTGCACGCTGGGCAGCTTGCCCATCTGAAAAAAGGGAGACCCCGACAAGAGCACATCGAAAACATATAACAATCTAGGGGGACCCTGTGGAGGCAAGAGAATGAGTTACTATTTTGATCTCAATTGGGGATTGTTGGTGTGGAAAATCACACGTGACCTGCAGTCACTCATGATTTTCCCCACCAACAACGATTCCTCATGGGAGAAAAATAGTAACTCACTCTCTTAGCCATGTAAGATTCTCTATTTACTTAACTACCAACCTACATATCTACCCACCAACTTACTTATTTTTTTTTAAATTTTGAAACTTTATTTGGAGTTAAAATGACTAACATCCAAGGGGGTGATTCCCCCCCCCCCCCCCCCATCTGAAGCAGCATGAATGACAGCTTCATGAAATAGGAGAGATATGGGTTAGTTCTAAATTCACCTTAAGATGGTGCTGCCCATCTTGTTCATGGTTGACTGCCCGCATCTTGTGGTCACTTTCCATGATCCTCACCTTTTGGAATATAGCAGGTATAATTTTAACCTCTCTATATGTTATCAGATAAGCTTTAAACTTTTATTTTATCACACCAGGATGTAATTGCAGGATGACTATATATGTATTTCCTGTAGATTAGATGATAAATACAAAACTCTTCCTGGTATGCAGGTTGAAACTTTCAGAACTGTTAGGTTCACTGTAATGTAATGGGCTTTGCTGACCCACATCTACACCTGACCTCAAATGACATGGGTTGCTAGGTGTCACAAATATGCACCATGGGAATGAAAGGCTGTGTGTCAAGAAATTAATCCAACCCAGATCACCCCTGTTGGCATCGCAGGTGCAGACCAGCTATGATGGACCCGAAGCCCATGTAAAAGTAGATCCTCTGATATTTTTTTAACTTGGTTAGGTGAGCAGCACCTGAAGGGATAACATATCCTGTACTATACAAATTTGATAATTATGGTTTGTCTGACATTTATTCATCTTTCATAATGATCCTCTGCATTTATAAGCAAAACTTCACATATTTAGCTCAGACAGGGAGCCGCTGCTCAGAGAGACATGTACAGGGAATAGGCTCTGAAACATGTTCTGAGGAGTTACCCGCTGAAGACCCTTTAATCTATTTGGGCTAATATAGCCTGTGTGAAAATTTTACAGAGGAACGTGTGCAATATGGACAATAGTACTTCCATATGTATAAGTTAGACAGACAGGTTAGCTTATGGAGAGTAAAGAGTTCGGACTGCAGAATAGGGTAATGACTACTAGGAAGTGGTTCTGGACAAAAAGACACAAATACAATGACCATGATATTTTGCCAGTTGAGCTTTGCAGTGTGCAGCTGGCTTCTTCCTGTGAACAAAACCCAAGATAATCCTGTTGAAAAAAACTAAGTGAGTTGCCAAGGCTCATCCATCCACTGCATGTTGTTATTTTATGTAATTGTTTTAATCTTATCAGCTTTGGTGTTTTATGGGTTCACCCCAAGGGGACCCATTTTTTCAGGTTGTCCATCCATGGTTCTGACCGTGGCTTTGTCTGCTCACCAATTGTTTCTAAACAGGATATCTCAATACTTGCTGAGCACCTGAAACTCGAATTTGTTTGTACCTTGACGCCATTTGTTATTTGATTACTTTTTCGCAGTATTGGTCACAAGAGGCATGTATGTATAAATTAAGAGGGATCCATCAGTAACACCATTTGTGTGTCAACTCAATATCACAAGTGACCACCTGATGCTAAAATTTACCACTTTTGTATATCTAAACACCATTTCTTGACTTGGTTACAGTTTGGTGACAAAGTACCCCATTTTCAAGGTCACAAGGCATGTAAAGGTTGACTGTTAAAGTCGCATTGTTCATTTATGAACATGGCGTCTCAAGACATAGTGACCACCTGTAACTGAAGTGTGACATCATTTTAACCCATTCATGTTTGAGTACAGGGCTGAGTAAATAGCTTTCTTGGCACAGGTGGGATGCATCATGCCCAACCTGCACCAAGGAAATCTATTGACCTCTAGAGCATGCCATCATGAATGATCTCGCATACAAATCCCAGTACTCAAAGTGTTTTTTAGTTATAAGAAATGCAAGTAAAAATTTGAAGGCATACGACAATTTTCATGTGGTGCCTTTCAGTGGTTTGAGTGGGAAAGGGTTAAACTCGATTACATTTTGGTGACCTTTACCTCATTTTCAAGGTCATAGGAGGTATACATGTACAAAGGTAGATCTGTTGGTCATTGTTTTGCATTAAAGTGCCCATGCTTTAAAATGACGAGCTTGTTTTTAGTGCAAATTGTATCCAAAAGGTTGCCTGCATCAACAAACCTTGCTCAAATCCGCCGTCAATAGAAATCCACAATTAGGGCCAATGATTTTCCGTTTCTAAAAAGAGGAATTCCGCTTCATCAGCAAAAATTTTTCAAATTTTGTTTCACTGCTATATAATTGATATAAGAAAAAATATAAAATTCCGTTTCAAGGATGAAAAAAATGCACAATTCTGCTTTGGTTTTGAAAAAATAAAACCCGGAAAATCATTGGCCTTACACAATATGAGTAGTGCGGCAGTATTGGTCTGTGTACGAAGGCAACCATAAGGGGACACTTGTGTATTGTCTGCTGTCCACAACATATAGTTGTGCTGGCTGGAAGTACTATGTAGTACTATGTAATATGGTGATTCTGTGCATGGTATATTTGGCCTATATGGTTGAACAGGCAGTAAATTCTAACATCTGTTTAGAAGGCAGATTATCATTTTCAAGTTAATACGTGAATATGAGAATATACAGTGTGTATTTATGTAATGTTTGTGGAAAAGTTTCACCTTTATGGGTATATGATGCTGATAAAGACTATGTTATGGTTTTAACTCATTCCACCCTGATGACGCTTTTTCCCGCTAATATCTAAATGTCGTCTGCTAATTGTATTTTACTAATTTAGGGACTATTTTTCAATATTTTGGATGAAACTTGCATGGAAGATCATTCCAAATTATATGCCCATGGTCAACAGCTTTCCTTGGTGCGCTCTGGGCGCATTGCGCCCAGAGCGCGCCAAGGAAAGCTGTTGACTCAGTCTTCTACCAGGGTGGAATGAGTTAAACCGAGATCTGGCCACTCGGCAGACAGTCACCAAGTGAAAATTGCATGGATTTTCAAATGGCTAATTGTCCGTCAGGTATACAAGCTGTGTACAGCACCAAGGTTCTCCCCTGAACCCCACAGATATTAGTGTAGGGCTGTGATCCTGAAGTCAGGGCTGTGACTTAGGCTTCCAATTATAAGGTATAGGAGGATAGGACTGTAATTCTTGAAATTTGTTCAAATTTGGGGAAAACCCTGCATGGCAGTATTTCTGCATTAGTAAATGTATGTGACTGAGTCAACAGCTTTCCTCGGGACACTTTGCGTGCAATGTGCGCAAAGTGTTCCAAGGAAAGCTATTGACTAAGACTACATTTTGCTTTAGACTAGGCTAGCTGGTATTTGAGTGAAGGTATCTTCATGAGGAATCTGGATCTTTTAACCATAATATGTTTTACCATAAGAAAACAACAATAGCCATGATTAGCACTTTAAGGGTTAACTCTCAGCGTCACAGGCTCTGTGTATGTACATGTACTTGTTTCATTGGGCATCATGTACCATAAGTATTTCATATTTGAGGAAACTTGATAGGATATGTGTATGTCCTGCTGAGACCTGGGTTAGGATTGCATTCCGATGATTCTCGAGATCATGGCCATAAATACGAATTTCATTTACCTGCTGCATGACCTTCAAGGAGTTTGATGAAACTAAGTGAATCATGCTTGGATAATGTAGTTTTGTTATACCTACATGCAGGTCAGGGTTACTTTGGGCTGATGTGACATCTTGGTCCGATTTTTAGGCCATCAAAGGCAATAATAATGACTTGAAACAAGAATATTTTTAAGGATGGTCTAAATTTGTGAAGGAAAAAAGTCAATGTGCCTTTCCCAACACAGACACCGAGAGTTAATGACAGCAAACCAATAATTATTCTGTGAAAGTTTTGATGTCCTCCTGTTTCTGTGTGGATAGGTACTACATGTATATAGTTTTGCTTGCACAGTATACATGTATTTATGTGCATCATCAGTTACCAAACCCCACCAGAAATGTACTCATTATCTTCACTAATCTTTCACCATGTTAGAGCAGGGTTAGGCTTACTTTGTGCGGGTGGGGTAGGGCGGGGGAGCATATTGCAGCACATATGAATGTATATTTATTTCAAAGGAGATCATATTTTCATGGTTTATAACATTCCGCTTTTGTTTGTCTTGTTTGCAGTGGTGCCAGATCCGGTGGATCTGTACCTTGAGGAGACAGCTAGGAGCACAACATTAATGCCTTCATCCCTCAAGAGAAAATACAGTGCCCTCTCAGAACAAGCTGCACCATGCAGCACCCAGCAAGCTCCAGCCCAACCATCACCACAAGCAGAAGCCAAGCTGAGGAGAGGCAGACGTTCAAAGAAAAATGGTGCTAAGTTAGACACACAATCCCCAGCAAGCCCAAAGGAGGAAGGGGAGATCAAGAAAAAAGTAACATGTGGTAGGTGACATTGCCCAAGGCTTGAGGATTGAGCATGCTCATTATTCCCATTGATTAGGCCCAAATTGACTTTGTTACTGCGTAGGTGTAGTTTTGTGTTTGCTTTCGATATTTCAAAACTGTCAGTAAAAAAGTAAAAACACAGTAAACAAGTATTTTCATGTTGTCTCGCACTGATGTTCTTCAAACCTAGGATAAAATGTTGCATTTTATATTCATTGTTTATTTCCATGTGTGACTCTCATATTACTGATGTACAGTTAAACTGATGATGCATTTAAGTACATATATTTCCGTCCATGTGAACAATGCATTTTAAGTGCGTTGCAGATGGGCCACAACCCCTAGCTTACCTCCAGCAGGGAAAAGGCTATATGCCTAATAGGTTAAATACCATAAGTAACCTGTAGGGCATAGAGCAGCCAATGTTTTATATACACCCGAGTTGGCCTTTAAATTCTTATAGAAAGACTGGTAGAATTAATAAAGTTGTGTTACCAACATATGCTCGTCAGCCAAAGGTGGTTGGGTGTAAATTGTCCTCCGCTTAAATTATGTTTGTACATAAGTTGCATGTCAATTGCTCACATTTTTGTGGAGCATTGTAGATAAGGTCTGAACATTATGATAGCTTTGCCCAGGTCAATAGCTTTCCTCAGCACACATTGAGTGCATTGCACCTAACCCACGGTGAGGAAAGCTGCTGAGTCCGTTTTGTTCGAACTAGCAAAGGGTTAACAGAGAGAGAAGGAGCAGTGTCCAAGATAGGACAGTAAACAGGATAAACACTTAAGAAAAACCTGAAATGCAAACAAACAGAAAACATATTTTTGCGTGTGTTTCAGTCAAATTGACAGAGTTCAGTTTCCACTATAACTATTGAGAAATAGCACCAAAATTATATAAATATTGTGGCATCTCTGCAAAAAAAAAAGCAAAAAACAAAAAAAAACACACACACATTTTATTAAGTACGGACAATACCGGAGATTGATAATGCATTCCAGTGCACGAGTTGTCCATGTTAACATGCGTTGCATGCAATTACCACTCCATATTTCTGTCACTGGTTCACTCATGGATATTCTGAATTTTTTTGAAAAATCTAATGTCGATACGTCACTATAAATTTTGGTACTTTTGTGACATAAAAACATAAAAGTACCATTGGCGTCAATGATCAGCTCCATCATGCTAGTTTGTTGAAAGTGCACATTGCACATGCTTCACCATGTGCAAACTTACTTGCATGATCTGTCAGCCTATCAGCACCTGAGCAGAGCAAGAATGTTGCGACCTCCTATTCTTCAATTTTTACCTGGGAGATAGTAACTTTATGCAAGATGGCCGCATTTGGTGATTGGGAATAAAAAATTAAGCCAAGAGGAAACTAGCATGATGATGTTGATGAGGTTCTGATGTTTCCAACGATACCAAACATGCCTGGAACTGCCAAGAGCATCGTGTGAAGTTGGAGGCCACAAAATACACAATTTTACTGGCAAATATACCAAAAACAATTGATTAAATGTTTATGTAGAAGTCTGTATGAATAAAATCATCACATTTACACACTGAAAGTGTTTCTGCAGCAAAAACTACTCAGTTTGATATGACCAGAAATGAGCATGTATACGATGTCTTTATGTGAATAAACCTCCATCCAGATGCTGAAGATCATGTTTGTGGGGTGATACCAAGATTAAATTCAGCGTGATAGAAAACTAAGCCCTTAGAATAAAAAGGAGAGGAAGAGTTGAAAAGTTTGCCCTTATAACCTCTTCGAACTTGTTCATGTCACTGCTAAAAAATAGTGCTGCTTTATACTCCAAATCTTCAAAGGCCCGTGCTGACCATCTTGCGTCAGTGAACCGATCATTATTTTATTGCATCATCAAAAGCGTACAACACCTTTTAACACTCTCCACCCTAGCATACGGTTTGTACACTTATGAAAATGTTGAACCATCCCTTAACCATTTTAGTGCTTTGTTCCCCCTTTTTCCCCCTTCCCGTAGCACTATAGGAATGCTGAAACCCAAGCAAAAATTTGAATGACAAGTTATCAAGATAAATACAAAATTCTTTGTGATAAGCTGTACAAGATTTTTTATTCAAGAAATATGCGTCTCCTTTCAGATATACGACTGCGGGTGAGAGCAGAGTACTGCCATCATGACAACGCCCTGGAGGGAAATATATTTTCAAATAAACCTGAACTACTGGAGAGGCAGTTTGAAAAGTTCACACAGGCTAACACAATATTGAAGTCTCGAGACTTGGGGTCAATCATATGTGATATAAAATTTTCTGAACTGACATATTTGGATGCATTTTGGAGGGACTACATAAATGGATCTTTACTGGAAGCATTGAAGGGTGTATTCATCACGGGTAAGTAAAGTAAAGAAGTGTTCGAGTGCAGATAAAACACAGTTGACTTCATTGAAGTTTTCATGTGTGTACAAACACAGGTAAGCTTAGACTTTACAATTAGCTTTCAGCATGGAAAACAATGTTGTAAATTGTGCAGGTCTGTATTTTAGGAGCATTCATTATTTTCAGTGGGGGCCCAAAGGTCCTATCATTGTACCTGTAGTTGGACTCGTGTGAGCCACATACTGAACACCATTGGTCAAAGTATGCGTTCATTGAACATACCCAAGTACAAAGGATGGAGTCAAACTTAAGGACACACTATCAGTGCCCTTGCTGCAGCTGCAGCATGACTTAACAGGCATTGCCAGAACCACCGAATTAAGACTGTAGGCATGTTGGTACTTAAACGAAAGTTCTTTTCAAGAAGAATTTAAATTTGCAATTGCCGCCTTTAATCTATGTTAACATACGGAAAAATCAGGGACTGGTATGGAATGAGTTAACAAATGCAGGACATGCTTTGCAGGTAATACGGGACATGCATATTAATTTCCAGTGGCAATTGCATACTTGATTGCCTAGTCTCACTTGGTGAGATATGGGCAAGATACGGGTTGGAACCTGTGTGGACAAGCGGGATATTTCTCATATTTTCGAAATAAAGAATACTTATTAAAGGCAGATGGAATTTTATTCTCGTATATGGCTCAGGAAGTACTAGGTGAAAACCAGTTTGGCATTTGTGAACCTAAATTTCTGACAAAAAAGGCTTAATTTTGTGAGAAATGAGCCACAGCTATTAAATTTGGTGGGAGAGTACTTTATGGAGTAGGGGTGTGTTGTGCACAGAAAATGGGTCATTGTGACCTTGACCTTTGACACACACACACCCGGTAAAGATTTAGCTTGTCTGGGCTATGTTTCTTAAAATATATAACACCTACAGCTACAAAATTTGGTATGTGGACACTTCAGATAGGATAGGGGTGTGTCATGCACCAAAATTGCGTCACTGTTACCTTTGACCCCTTCAAGTTTTAGCTTATTCGGTACTAGTACAGTCAACCTTGCTATCTATTCTCTGGTGTGGGACTATGTATTCCTATGGAAAACTTGATCTTGTTCAAAAAGTGATAACATCAAGAAAACTTCAAAAATGACTTGGATCTATAGCATATGAAAAATAATTTTCTGATAGGGTTGGGTATCTATCGGTACTAATTTCTGTATCACAATACTTTTCGGTACAGAGGCATGTATCACGATACGTATTGCGATATATCATGAGAGTGTGTTAATTGATCACATTCTTTGAATTTGCATACAACAGTCGGTATCACAGCCTCTTTGCTGGTGTTTTTATAAACCATTTTGCTATGTCTACATGCACCAACAATGAATTGATGATGGAAGCTGTGAAATGTGTTTTATTGTCTGTTCATATCCATACAGGGATGTTAATTTATTCACATAAAATTCCTAAGCTATGGTAAAATTGAAGTTTTTTATCGTATCCTGAAAATTAGATACACAAGGAGGGTATCACAATATGGTTTGGTACAGGGTGAGTATTTCGATATATTGTCCCAACCCTATTTTCTGATCAGAGTGAAAAGATTGTTAATTAATTTGGGGGGTAGCTTATATTTTGGTGGACAAATGCATATTTTTATATATGAGGACTTAATTTTGGACCTTACTACCATATTTTTTTATTTGAGGTACTGACTTTATCTATTTGTTGTTTCAGAGTCACTGAAGCAAGCGGTAGGACATGAGGCCATCAAGCTTTTAGTCAATGTTGATGAGGATGACTATGAAGCAGGAAGAATCAAATTACTGCAGAATTTGCGGGACTGAATCCTGGGATAAACATATAGTCCTAGGACTGACTGATTCTAAAGGGACTTAAATCCATGGATGAATCCCAAAGAGAACTCTACAATCTTTGGATGAATCCCCAGGGACTTAAATCTTGAACTGGTTCCTCAAGGATTTTAATCTTATCCTTGAATAAGTCCTTTGGGTTCTTGTTTCATGGATAAATCCCTAAAGACTTAGTTCATGGATGAATCTGGCATACAGAATTTACCCATGTAAACATTTTGCTGGGTTCACCTAATAATGTATCTAAATTTTACCGACTATGAAGTTTTTACTGGGTAGACCTGATTGTTGGTCAATACCCATTATATACTTGAAAAAAAAAAAAACAAATATGTCGCAGCACACCCAGGTTTGAGTTGCTGGGTCATATGCCAGTGAGTCGGTTCCTATGCAGTGAAACAGAACTGTTTGTGCCTCTAGGATTCCTGCAACAAAAGTGGGGGAATGTATGTACATACATACATACATACATACATGTAAGGGTTCTCGTGAGCTCGCATGCTAGTGTTGAAGCTCTTGGTTCCTGCTGTTTGGATCCCAGTAAATGATCATAATGCAACATTGTGAATCTCACACAGAGGCTCCATGGTGGACGTGGCGTGCAAGGACTCGTGTGTCATTTTAGCTTTGAAATTTTTTTTTTTTTTTCTTTTTGTACAGTATGGCTGCGTGGCCATGGAGGATACCAGTGTCAATCTCAGAAATCTGCAGAGATACATGTGTGATGTACTCAATGACACTTTGCATTTGCCTTTTTTTTCCGGACAGTTGGATTGGGAAGAATGTACTTTTGTGAATGTGTCATGCAGACTTCTGTGACGAAGTAGGCATGTGGTCCATATTTCTTAAGTTTAAGTGAGTTTTACAACAATTTGTACAACAAACTTAACAATTTCAGTGCCAATCACCTCTAAAGTCAATCTACTTAAAATCAGACAAGTGTGAATTATCATAAAGATCGGAGATTGCACAGAGAAAAGCTATTGGCTCAGTCCAAGATTTGGCACTGAAAGAGTTAAACATGTCGAATGCTGTATGAAATAGTCCACAGCAGAAGTCCAGGCCATGATCTTGGATTACATCTGATCAAATCTGATAGAATGGACACTGGCTTACTGTATTATTCTGGTGAAGAACTGTATATACCGATATATACATGTATGAAATTGTACAAACATGGTGCATGGCATGCAATAGACAGATTTTAAAACCCACAGATTTTTTTTCTTCCTTTTTTAAGGTGTGTGAATCCATGGGACTGTCAAAGCTATGAAATTGTTGTAACTTGTTTTGTGGTAAATTAAGGCCTGGGTCAAGCTTTCTTTTATTGCTTGGCTCGTCACACTTCAGCAACACAGAACTGCCAGACAGTGCAAAAAAAAAAACCCACTGACTCTCTTCTTTTTTTTTTTTTTTTTTTTTTTTTTTTTTAGCTGAACAGGTAAATACACTAAGGAAGGAACACTTTTGTACGAGACAGCTGAATGTTTAATTCTTACCTGATTATTGTCAAAATTGAGAGAACAATCTATTGACAGGGAGAGAGTTGCGTGTCATATATTTTCTCATTGTGTGCACGTCCACACCTTTCTGCATTAGTCATCTTGCCTGCCACCAGAATCCTGGATGCTAATGTGGGCAAAATCTGAGTGTGGCAGGCAAAAGTCAAAAAGACTGCTGACTGGGTGAAAACATAATGATGGACACCTGTGAGTAATGACTCTACAGTTTTCTTCAGCATGCTGTGGGTGAGCCAGGGAAAGTTGTTGACTGATTGGCTGTTTCATTAAGGAAAGAAAAAGAAGCAAATGACATTTATATCACTGGACAATTTCTCTTTGTGGTGGGAAAAAGTAACAGTGTTTCTCTTTAAGCACAAAGTGTGTATATATGATGCATAGAAATTAACTTGTGATCCCCAAATGTGAACTTAAAGGGCACAAGAGACCTCATGGAAACCCAGAAGATAGAGGACTCTAAATGTTGATGAAATAAATTTATTAAGACTTTATATTCCTTGACTGGAATACTCGAGACCTTCCTCCTGTATGATTTCAGGAGAATAGAAAACCAAGTATGATCTCAAAGAGAATAGAAAACCCACAGCAAATATGCATGTATATACATACATAGATGCACACACACGTGCATTGCACCCATTTTTTTTGGTGTCCTTGTAACTTTTGCACTGAGTGGGTTACCCCCCCCCCCCCCCGGCATTGACCATGTACTGTATGGGAACTAGTACAAGGAGGAGTTACTTTCAGTTGAAGACCATGCAGATATTCAGTGCATAATTTTTAAATGAAAATGGACAATATTTTTACATATTTTTCATAGGCCAATTAGCTGGCTCTTAATAAATGAAGTCTTCCCTGAGTTCTATACTTGGAGCATTAAGCTGGTTAAGATTACATCCTTATGACTGGAAAACAAACATGACACACATTTTGGTGGAAGCGTCTTTGGATTCACAGACATGTGACTGGCTACATGCCAGCAGGACTCATTTGGGACCTATTCAACATGAAATCTGTGCATACACATATACTGTAACATTAACCCTTTAAACCAGCAAAATCCACCTGGCGGTGAAGTGTCAGCTTCAACTCAACCTCAGTAGTGATACAAATCAATTTGAATAACGGTTGTAGATACAGTGGTCCCCCACTTATAAGGCCCCTCTTACCAGAGGCCACCCCTCTTGAAAGGCCAGCATTCTTTTGCAGAAAGTATGGTATTTCCAAAATTATAATCTCCCTTCAAGAGAGGCCACCCCTCTTATAAGTCTACTTTTTGGCTGCATTTGGGATGGCCTAATTAGAGGGGAACCACTGTATCAAGATAGAATGCCCCAGGTTGATTGTTTCCTTAGCATTGGGGGCCCAATACATGCCAAGGAAAGCTAGTAATCCAATCTCAAGGTAATGTCCAACCCATTTTGGCTATTTTTCAGGCATGGAGGGGGGAGAATTAAAAAAAAGAATTGATAAGATATGAATGTTGCCTATTCTTGGGAAAAATTTGAAAGTGCTAACTCCATTCTAAAGCACAAAAAAGAGAAAATATAAAGACACCTGGACCAGCGTGTTTGTTAACTCTGGTAGTGCCATATACCTATATTTTGGTATCCCCTGGTCAACTGCCAAGACCCTATTACATAACATACCAAAAAAATTGGTATATGGCACTTTGGTAGTGTTTCTGGTAAAAGTTGTGGCACAACCAGAGTTAAGAGACAGGAGCTGTTCTGCAACATAGTCTGCTGCCAATCAAACGGTCACATGGCACAGCTTAGCAACCCGCAAGTGGCCCCTTATTGCGTAATCATGGAAATGATCGTGAGCCTTCGACACACAAACATGTTATGGTGGTGGTTATGATATAAACGGATATGAACAGCACAGATTTGAAAGTATGGTTCTGAAATGAGAGCAAACTTACAAATAAGTAACCAAAATGAGATTAGTCTGATGATGAAGGAAAAATTTAAAGAGTACAGAATGCTATGCAACACACCACTCCATCATGTCAAAGGACTGCCGCACAGACAGGATTGTTTCATGTTAAGAAATCTTAGGTGAAAAGGCTACACAGTCAAACGGTGGTGTAAAGATCAGATCGGGCTGATGAGATCTGTGGTGCAGCATGTTTGGACTTTACAGATATATCCGTACCTTGATCAGTGTTTTCGCATTGTTTGCAAAATATTTGAAGCAGTGGAACAACATTGTTAGGTATTGAATAGTCTTTCATGGGCTGTGCCTTTTGCGATCTGGTTTGTTTGGACACTAGTTACAGCAACGCATCAAAGGATTAATGTCTTGTTTGCTTGGGTTGAGATCTATAGTGATGCAACTAACTTACCAAGTGTTTGGAGTAGTAAAATAAGGAAAAATAAGAAATGACAATTGTTTGAATCCAAATTACATGTACTAAAATTAGACCAAGACTTGTTTATCCTGGCTAACAGGCACACACTGAGCATGAAATTACAAAGTTGCCCAGTCAGTTTCTCTACCTCAACGCGACAAGTCGCAAGTCAATGCAGGGACAGACTGTCAATAGTCAGAAGAAGAAACTTGGTCTACCACCCGGCCTGCTATCATGCCCAAGGTGGTAACAGTGACAAGCAACAAGAGGATAACACTTGGTGATAACATCCTACATGTGGAGGTCCCCATACAAAATAAAGAAATTGTGTCTGTCAGCCCAGGACACCTATATTGGAGCCTTCTATACAAGCTACTGGGTAACTTGACCCAAAGTTACTATATCTGAATATTCACATGCAATAGACCAGTTCATAGGACTCAGGTTTTATTCGGTTCACGTCGGGAAGCAGACCGTACTTTGTTTACATTTTGTGCTCGATCACGCTGGCCAGATTACATGTAGGAGGATAAGAGAGTAAAACACAGGATGTGCTTGGATTTAACAAAGAATAAAACCATCAGCAAACTATAAATGCATGTTTCACCACTAATGTGACAGTTTAGGTAAAAGAATTGCATTGTTCAGCACAATCCATGCTGTAATCACTAGCGTTAGCCGTGGCATCCATTGTAAACATATGACGGCGTGGGCCCGACTCGGCTACTTGCTGATTGGACAATCAGGCCAACAATGGAATGCATAATTAATTACGGTCCGGAAAAGTTTGGTACAACTTGGTATGAACATATGAACAGGTCTATTAGGCCTTGTGGTCAATGTAAAATTATATGGCAGTTTGAATTTTTGCAGGAGAAAAACGTCATTTAAAAAAAAACTTAAATTGACCACAGATGAAAACTCTTCTCCAATGTGCAGCTTGACATTTGTTGAGCTGTTCATGGGCATCGGTTGCCAAGGTCAGGGCCATCGGACAAGGTGAAGTTGGCCCCCATTGGTGTAATGCCATAGAAACCACATTTTCACAAGTTGGGTTTCAGTGGGCAGATGAGACGCATCTGTCAAAATTATATAATAAATATTTCAAAGATATTTGGTTTTGAATTTTAGACCATGAAATGAGTTGAACATTACCTTGATACAATGGGCAAAGGGTCTGTGTGCTGAATACAGTTTTCTTTGTGTGACGCTATGATTACTGGTGGGCAGGTAAATTGGCAGCACAAGTACCAGCTGAATAGTGGTGTTGACTGTGCAGTGTATTTAGCTTTATCTGCCAAGCTTTTAGCTACCGTCAGGCACCCAGCTGAAAGGCTGACAGTTATTAGCATAACCAACGCAATTAAGAAGCGAACGTCAAGGACAGCACCAAGTCTGTGTGCGGAGCCTTCTTGTTATTTGAAATAACCAGGCACAGACGTGCCATTTCATGTCTGGTGTGCCCTTTGTGGACATCTGCAGGATACAGTGAAACACAAATGCTGTGTCTGCACAAAAATTTATATATCCATTGCAGTGTTGCCAACCCTCCCGGATTTCCCAGGAGACTCCCGGAATTTTATGCTGAAAATACTTGAAAAAGTGTGGATTTTTGACAATTTTGAGTCACCTCCCGGAATTTCATCTATATTTCATATTACTTTATCAATCTCCCGTAATTTTACTTTTTATCTCCCAGATTCTAAGTTTGGCAGGTTGGCAACACTGCCATCGGTGGGCATGTCAAGTCAAATCCCAATCAAGACAAAAAGTGGATGGACAAGTGAGTTAGAAAGGGGGCAAGCAATGATTGAAAACAACTTGCCCTCAGAACAGGAGCTTCAGAAACAAAAGTAATGTAGACCCTTTTTAGGGCCCCCAGAGGGCAGCACTTGAGGGTGATCATTTTACTAACCTGCACAACAAATCCCCTTGAAACTTTTTTTATAAAGCAAACAGCTAAATTTATGAAAATGAACACTATTAAGTGCTGCCACCTGGGATCCCGTAGTCCACTATTGATGTGCCCTGGGTCCTCGTTTAATCTGTGAGCCATGCCCAATTAAATTTCACAAATTACACTTCTTCACTGCTTGATAGGAGACTTTAGTCAATTTTTTCTTTTGTAGAGGAAATGTAGGCACTGATCTCTGAGCATGTACAGATACCTGAACTTTGTTTATTGAATAGTTATTTTGGTGGATATCACTGTGCATGAAATTTTGTCTGTATATACACTTGTACATGGTACAATGTATACACTCTGCAGGAGTGGCCCCAACACGGCCATTTCACATCTCAAAATGCCAGAAACAAACTTGACAGTTACCACACTAATACTTATTTTTTGTGGACTAAAAAGATAGTTATTCATTCAGCACCCATAGACAACAAGTCAAACTTGGTCCTCCTGTTGATGATAAAAGTACTTGCCATTTATTTATATATTGTCCATATCAATTATATAAACAAATGTTCACAATTTTGTATGCATTCAGCTGAATACAAAACCCGATTCATAAAGTTGTTGTGGGCTAGGGTGTGTATTCCCATTGGATTGTATGTTAAATGACCCAGGAATAAACTGAATACTTTTGACACCATGAGATTTTCAGACTCCTTTAAGTCAAGGTGCCTCATTACACCAATATGCTGGAACTTACACCATTCCCCTCCCCCCCCCCCCCCCCAAACCACTCAAAACCCGCTTGTTAGCAAATATAATCTATCTTTAAGTTTTGACTAAATTTCCACAGTGATGAAAATCAATTTGAATGAGATATGTGGAGACCTATCAAGAGAACATTACCCTGGTCAACAGCTTAACTTGCAATGGGTTGGGAGCTCAGCAACCAACCTATGCCAAGGTAAGCAGGGTGCAAAAATTCCTATGATCCCATTGTCCAGGACAAGTGAAATCCTTTTGAGGCCAAGTGACTTTCAATTTTCACTTGTCTTATGGACAAGTACTTTTAATTGGCAAAATTCATAAAATGTTAAATTTCAAAGTTTGTTTCCATAACACACACATAAACTCACTGAATGACAATGATTTCCATTGAAACATGCTCTTTCAAACCAAGACTAAGAGTATGAACACTGATTGGTGTTTGTACACATGAATGGGACATACCTGCAAGACAAACTGCTTTTATGTTTGTGCAGATTTAAATATACACTGTCTTGTATCAATTATAGCTAGGTCTACATGTTTGTTGAGGTAATTTGGAGGTTACTCAAACTGTGCATGAAAATATGTTTATGGCGGCCAGGTATCCATGCAAATACTACTCTGATACTTTAGGCTGGTCTCTCTGAGAGACCAGAGTTTTTTTTCTGTATAATATTGGAACTGGGCACATGATCCATGACAGCGTGCATCTACAACTTGTGACTTTCCAGCCTAAGAGATCTGTTATTTCTGTAATTAGTATGCCTGTCGAGGCTTTTATGCTGTCAAGGTACGTCACACGGATACAAAGCAAATGAAAAAAAGAAGCAAAGTACAGTGCTCCCTCCTTATAACGCTGGTGTTAGGATCCCCAGAACAGACCGTGTTATATCAAAACTGCCTTATAACAGAGGGACTTTTAGTATAGAAGTAATGGGAAAACTTTTTCAGTGGGAACCATGGTACACACCATGTTATGTCAGAAACTGCCTTGTAATGAGGGGTGTTATAAAGAGGGAACACTGTATGGTCAATGAGGTTTTGTTGGTGAATCGGGGAGACAGATTCTTGATTTTTGTCAGTTTCAAAAATTGTTACTTGTTTGCTGATATAAAATGAAATTAATTGGTACTCTGCACTACCACTAGCAATGAAGTAATTAATTCTGCCTCCATGACTTTCTTTTGTGTAGAACACAGCAGCCATTGAGGTGTGTTTGCTACAGATAGTGTATGTGCAGAATTTCTACAGGGAGATGGTAAGTCCCCTTTCATATGGTACAAAAATGCCATGCTGGGTGTATAAGAATATATTTTTTGGCAATTTTCATGTCTTTGAATCTCAATTGTTCAAATTTGTTGAATAATCTACAATTGAGGAAAAATCGTGCAATTTCTGATTATGACATGCATTCACAAAGTAAAATATTCTGATGCACAAGGAAACATTTTTACCTCATGGGTGAGCGTGCTATTAATTTGACCCCAAGTGCTGATCTGACATGTTTTGCATAGCTTTCTGGTCAAGAAAGATGGCTATCTGCAGATAGAATATTTTCAAGGCTGGTCTTATATTTTGTCTAGAAGTACAATTAAAAAAAGAAACAGCGAAAATACAATTACTTTACATGTGTGTATGAAGATATTGAACGAAGTGAAGAACCCCTGAGTCCATGTCATTCTGTGCACACTGAACTCACAAGGCACCTTGCTCAAAAAAAAAAGGGGGGGGGGGGTAATATTTCATATAAAACTTGTATGTTGGAGGCAAAGTGGAAGGTGTAGGCCCTATGCAACTATACCTGTGACAGCACTGTACCATCTGTACACCGTAAAATTATTTAGCCTGGCCTATATGTTAAATGACAAGGCCAATACTTTACGGCAGGAGGTATCTGGAACATTGCAAAGAAATTGGTCTTGTCCGAGAAGTTTTTTCCCCCAGCATACTCAGGACTGTGCGAACATGTAGATGCAGGGGATTTTTTTTCGGGGGGGGGGGGGTATAGCTGGTGTAGTTACGAGTCCATGGTACCTGCTTTCATAATGGTATGACTTTGCATTATGTATGTTTGCCCTGGTCAAATAAAACAGGTGTTTTTGAAAGCTAAGAGTTCTATTATTTTTTGGCACACTTGTTAAATAAACATCAGGATAATTATTTGGTTTAACACTAAGTATAGTGAGCACACTTTCCTTCTAATAATTTACTCTGGCTGTGTGGCCTGAAAATATTACGCAAATAATGCTGTTCCAAAAATGATTATTTTTATTCCTATGTAAGAGTTCACTTTGATTATTAGGTGAAAACTCATGGTTGAGTATGAAGCCCATGAAAAAAATGAAACAATGTAACAAAATTTTTTACATTGTGGAGAATGTGCCACATCATTGCAGGTAAGTGACTGCAAGTGTCACAGTGAGGCAGCATAATGAAACTTGTCACCACACTCCAGGGTTCTCTGCCAAAAAAGTTCAATGTAGCATTCAAGGACCACCAGGTGAAGCTGTTGTGCACTGTGCTACTTGATGATCTGTGATTGCATGCTCAGCCAAACTAAGTGTGATATATTTATGTGATTGGGACACTTTTAATCAAGGATTGGTCAATCACTGCCCAATCCTGTCTTGAATTACTAGCATAGCCATGCTTTCTGCTTCCACCGACCAATCAAGATCTGTGTGTACTGGGTGATTGACACCACTCTGCATATGATAAATGGTGAAACATGCTCCTGTCAACATCTGCATAGTTTTTAACACAACAGCCATGACATGTTAGATGCAAAAAGCATTTTATTCAATTTCCAAGTGGTTATCTGTGACAAAAATAGACTGGCCAGCGTGACACTGGGAAAATTTGTCACCCCATATATGCAGAACTATGACGCTATCAGTTAGCACCTGTGTGGTGATCGTTTTTCTTTATACTAAGTATTTATTCTCTTTAATGGAGGCTGAAAGTTATGAGAATAAAATATGGCAGTATGTTCCTTTTTACCTCAGCTGACTTGTCAGTCAGCTGAGGTTTTGTGAGGGTCCGTCGTCCGTCTATCCACAATTCACATTTTCGACTTCTTCTAAAAAACCGTCAGCCAGATCCACTTCAAACTTGGTGGAGATGTACCTTGGGTGGGCCTCTGCCAAGTTTGTTCAAATGGTCACAGTCCAGTGATTTTTGGATTTTGAATGAATTTTTTTGTTCTTTTGTTGGTAAATCTTAAAAAATCTTCTTCCAAACCGCTCACCCAATTGCTTTGGTATCACACAGGAACACTCCCTGGGACTCCTAGTTTTTAATTTGTTCACCAGGTGGTGCTGCAATTTGTTTATAATTTTTTATGAATTTTTGTTTGTTATAGCTATTTACAACTTCTTCTCCAGAACCGTCACTCAGATTTAGCTGAAACATGGTGGATATGTTACTTGAAGAACGGTGAAACAAAGTTGTTCACTATGTGGGAATGCTGCAGATTCCTGATTTTTAACGATTTTTTCAATTCGGGTACCTGTTGGTCAATGCAGCTTTCCTAATCCTATTGATTACTATGGAAGCCAATGGGCATTCTAATGCTAATTCACATTTTTGACTTCTTCTCCAAAACCGTCATCCAGATCCACTTCACACTTGGTGGCAATGTACCTTGGGTGGGTCTCTACCAAGTTTATTCAAATGGTCACAGTCCAGTGATTTTTGGATTTTGAATGAATTTTTTTGTTCTTTTGTGGGTAAATCTTAAAAAATCTTCTCCCAAACCGCTCACCCAATTGCTTTGGTATCACACAGGAACACTCCCTGGGACTCCTAGTTTTTAATTTGTGCACGAGGTGGTGCTGCAATTTGTTTCTAATTTTTTATGAATTTTTGTTTGTTATAGCTATTTTCAACTTCTTCTCCAGAACCGTCACTCAGATTAAGCTTACACGTGGTGGATATGATCCTTATGGAAGGGCCAAACAAAGCTGTTCACTATGTGGGAATGCTGCGGATTCCTGATTTTTACCTCAGCTGACTTGTCAGTCAGCTGAGGTTTTTTGAGGGTCTGTCGTCCGTCGTCCGTCCGTCGTCCACAATTCACATTTTCGACTTCTTCTCAAAAACCGTCAGCCAGATTCACTTCAAACTTGGTGGAAATGTGCCTTGGGTGGGTCTCTACCAAGTTTGTTTAAGTGGTCACGGTCCAGTGATTTTTGGATTTTAAATGAATTTTTTTGTTCTTTTTTGGGTAAATCTTAAAAAATCTTCTTCTCCGAAACCGCTCACCCAATTGCTTTGATATCACACAGGAACACTCCCTGGGACTCCTAGTTCTTAATTAGTTCACCAGGTGGCGCTGCAATTTTTTCCTTATTTTTTATGAATTTTTGTGTGTTGTAGCTATTTTCGACTTCTTGTCCAGAACCGTCACTCAGATTAAGCTGAAACGTGGTGGATATGTTCCTTGTAGAAGGGTCAAACAAAGTTGTTCACTATGTGGGAATGCTGCGGATTCCTGATTTTTAACGATTTTTTCAATTCGGGTACTTAGTGGTCAATGCAGCTTTCCTATTGATTACTATGCAAGTCAATGGGCATTCTAATGCTAATTCACATTTTCTACTTCTTCTCCAAAACCGTCATCCAGATTAACTTCAAACTTGGTGGGGATGTACCTTGGGTGGGTTTCTACCAATTTTGTTCAAATGTTCATGCTCCAGTGATTTTTGGATTTTTAATGAATTTTTTTTTTGGGGGGGGGGACAAATCTTAAAAAATCTTCGTCTCCGAAACTGCGTACCCAATTGCTTTGATATCGTACATAGACACTCCCGGGGACACCTAGTTCCTAATTTGTTCACCAGGTGGCGCTGCAATTTTTTAAGGAATTTTTTGTATGGTTTTGCTATTTTTCACTTGCTGTCAGAAAGATCCCTCAGATTAAGCTGAAATGTGATGGATATGTTGTTGTGGAAGGGTCAAACAGTTGTTTACTAGGTGGCACTGCTTTGGATTCCTGATTTTTAAGGATTTTCAATTCGGGTACTCATCGTTCGATGCAGTTTTCCTATTGATTACCATGTAAGTCAATGGGCATTCTAATGCTAATTCACAGGACAACTGACACGAAATTTACTGTTTACTTAATAACTTGAGATCTGTTTTGAGTTAGCTACACATGTTAATTATTCTGTATGAAGGTCATGCTGAGACAGTACATGAATGACCTTGACCTCGTTTGTGGGGTCACAGTGCAACATACATGAATTTTACTCTTCATTATAACTTGAGAACTACTTGAACTTTGATGTTGCACATGTAAGTGTTCTTCTATAAAGGTCAGACTTACTCAGAACATGGTGTCCTTGATCCTTTCCCAAGTTCATAGATCTGCAAGTGTGATGAATGTCAAGATCAGCTGAGGCACGGGCTGTTCACACAGCCCTCTTGTTAATGATTTTTTCAATTCAGCTCCTTTGCGGTAAATGCACCTTGCCTATTGATTACCATGTAAGTCAATGGGCATTCTAATGCTAATTTACATTTTCGACTTCTTCTCCAAAATCATCGTCTAGATTTTCTTCAAACTTGGTGGGGATGTACCTTGGGTGGGTGTCTACCAGGTTTGTTCCAATGGTCATGTTCCAATGAATTTTGGGATTTTTTTATGATTTTTTTTTCAAAAATCTCTACAAAAGTTTTAATAGGAAAGTTTAACATGGGAATTCCTTGTAATGGTCATAACTTAAATAATATTGGCCAGATTTACTTCAAACTTGGTGGGGATGTGCCTTGGGTGGATGTCTACCAATTTTTTTTTTTTTCAAATAGTCACACTATTGATTTTTGAATTTTTTATGAATTTTTTGTTCTTTTTTGGGGCAAACCTTAAAAACTCTTCTCTGAAACCGCTCACCCAATTGCTTTGATAGCGTACATAGACACTTGTCAGGACAGCTAGTTCCCAATTTGTTCACCAGGTGGCGCTGCAATTTTTAAATGAATTTTTTGTATGGTTTTGCTATTTTTCACGTGTTCTCAGAACCGTCACTCAGATTAAGCTGAAATTTGAATTACACAACACTTTTTTGATAATTATATTCTACCCAGCACCCATTTATTCAAGTCTATTTAAAAATTTGATTTGCTTGCAAATTTTTATTTATTTAAAAGTGTGCTTTAATTGTAAATGGTGAAACAATACTTGATAGCACATTCAGACTCGTGCTACTTGGTTTAAACATATTTATTGCAAAAACAATTGGCCAACAGGCGATGCCTATATGAAGGCTTCTTGTACATAAACAGACACACAACAAGTAAATGGATAACATCTAGATAATGAATAGATAACAAACAGGACATTACGGACTGTGGTAAGAAGGAAGGGGAGGGTAAGCCAGTCTGTGAGCATTACGTAAATTGGTAACAAGAGTCAAACATTAAATCTTCCAGTTGCTTTTATGTAATAGTGGACAGCATTAAAAATTTCCATATTCTTTGAGTTCATTTTTGTTGATGTTCCAAACAGAATTGTTTTTATGTTGAATGAAGCTAAAGGTGTAATTTTTGTCTGTAGGTCATTTCTTTGCAAGACATATTTGTTACACTGGAAGAAAAAATGAAAGGCATCCTCAGACAAGTCTCCACAGGAACAGAGTGGAGATTCTACCAAACCCATCTTGAACAGATCACTATTCAACTGGCTGCAGCCCATTCTCAATTTGGCATGGACTATTCCGATTTTCCTGTCACCAAAGTTGAATAGTTCATTGCTTTTAGGCTTTGATTTATTTAATTTTTCTTGAATTCATCCAGATGTTCGGAATTTTTAGTAGAATATGGAAGAAGGTTCCATTCTCGAATAGTAGCCGGAAAGAAAGAATTATAGAAAATGTTTGTTCGAACATAGAAGGAAGTGATGTCATGTCTTGATCTGATGTTATATCTACTTCGTTCTGAAACTGTTTGTGGTATTAAATTCTGCAGATATGCTGGAGTAAATCCATTTATTATTTTGTACATAAGTATCAGTTTGTGCTCCCGTCTACGTTCGGCGAGGGTTTCCCATCCCGTTTCAGCGTACAGTTTAAAGTGACTTGTATGACTTAAAGCTCCTGTAACTACTCTGGCTGCATCCAACTGAATACTTTCGAGAAGATCTCGGTCCGATTGTGTGCACCCATCCCAGACCACACTAGCATATTCCATAGTAGGTCTAATGAAAGAGAAATACAGTGATTCGAGGGCACGTCTGTTTAGTTTAAATTGTAAACATTTCAAAATACCTATCAATTTACGTGATTTAGTTAATATATGGTTTACGTGGGCAGACCAGGAAAGATCTGAAGAAAGTATGACTCCAAGGTGTTTATGTTGTTCGACTCTATCTATAACTGCTTTTTCAAATACTAAATTGGGATGATCAACAGGATTTTTCTTCTTACTAACTAAAAGTGTTCTAGTTTTAGCATGGTTAAATGACACTAGCCACTTATTTGACCAGTCCGATACTGAAGCGAGGTCTTGATTTAACATGATTGAGCTTTGAACAGGGTCATCGACTTTGACGTAAAGGGTGGTATCGTCAGCAAATAGTCTAATTTCGGATTGCACAATATTTATAATGTCATTAACATATATGAGGAACATTAGAGGACCTAATACTCGTGCTACTTACAATCAGTTGTGCAGGATGGGGTGTGTACATGTCATATTAATTAGTAACACGGGTGAAAGTTACCTGAACCTGCAAACTTCCCCGAAAAAGTCATTTTCCCTATACATGTACTGTAAGTTTATCTTGAATTTTATCCCAATTTATATGATTCGTAAAATGATACATTTCCACTTCAGTGAAACGTTTGGGATGGTTGTGCAATATCTGGTATCACTTATGGAGGGGGGGGGGGGGGGCAGTGACAGTCACAACTCAGAAATCTTAGTAGTTTTTCCATGACTGCTGCAAGTTGAGATCCATTGAAACATCGATCCAAGAAACTTAATTGTACATATACCGTGTTATACAGTGTCATACATACATGATTCAAGAGACATAAAGCATAAAACACATTGGAGAGAATAAAAGGTACAATAACTACATTCTGAAAAGTAACTTTGAAAGATAAACATGGTATTTGATGTTACGGTGTTTAGGATCATACTCCATCCCTTATGGTGAGTGCGTGGTCCGCGTAGTCAAGAACAAGTGTACTTGAAGTACACGGTTCCCACTATTACGCTTCATCAATCAGATCAAATCATCTGAAAATTTGAAATATATGTGTCATCACGGAGTTGCACATGGTTGCGCATACTTCCTAATTACGGTAGTGGTTTGGTGATCATAAGCTTTCATTCAACACCATATATATGTGTGTATATATCTGCGCTCTTCCGGAATCGCGCTGCACATTTTTGGAATTCCCAAAATGCGCGCCATTTTAGGAATTCCCATATCGCGCTGCGCGATTCTTGAATTGCCCTTGCGCGATTTAAGAATCTGCGCATTATGAGAATTTTTCGAAGAGAATACATATTTTTAGCCTTGATGTCCAAATATATATCCTGTTTGTTGGACGTATGTTCAAACACTTACATTCGGTGTATTGCTGATATAACATCGTTTGAACAGATGTTTAAACACATATATATATATTGGGCTTATGTCTGCTAAAACATCGATCCACCACATCCCACTTCTGGGAGTTCTTCTGATGAATACTTTTTTTTTTTTTTTTTTTTTTTTTTTTGCGGCTGACCGACTTCACGGTGGAACCACAGAATATGTTGCCTTATTTCATGAATTTGATGTTTTGCCTGTATATATTAAGCTTAGTCTATTTTAATGTTAATGCCTGACCGTTTGGCATTTTGTGTTCCGCAATTATGATGCTTCTGTCTTAAGATCGTTGACCGCAGGTTTATCCCTTTCAGCCTAGCGTAACATTGCTCTGAGCTGATTCATGGACCTGTAATTGGGTCCACAGCTTATTTCAAAATACGTACATAATCAACTGCATATGAGTCTGCGACTCTCGATGTCTGCAATCCGTGCTTGTATCAATTCAATTGCCATTTAATGGTATAAATCGAGCTTTAAGTTCACATGCATGCATGCACTTTCATAAACAACAGTGAAACTATTTGGATCGAGCCTTTGTAGACATGGACGGTGTTTCATTAAGTCAGAACAACAGTTGTCGCACCAATACCAACGTTGTTTTTTTTTTAAAATAAATTTTTAAACGTATTTTTGGCACTCATATAGACCAATCATGAATAATAACATGTCTTCTATAACAGAATTAATGTGGTGCTTGCGTCGTAACTTTCTATTATTGGCCAACATGTAGATTTTTTGTATTTCATTTTCACATAGGGCCTTTGTTTTTAAATACACAATTATCAATAGTTTTCATGCCAAAAAATTATACCTCAGTGAACGAGTGTTTGAGCTACAGCCCGTCAAAAACCATATGCCATCGCCCATTCGTGACATGAACTACATGTATATGTAATGTTGATGCGTGCAATAATAACTTTCACATCGTAAAAAAATTGTGCAGTTGCATGATGAGCTCGTATTGCATTCTGTCGTAATCTGTATGCAAAACTATAATACCAGGACTATGATATAGGCCTATCCATTTGTACATAGGCACATTCATCTTTATATGTAGTGTGCATCACCTATTGAGTTTGTTAATGCTCACACCGTAAAGGAAAATGTACCTTGCGGGTGCAAATGTTGTGCGAGATAGGACGTTACTGATGAGACTTAACATAGCATAAGTGGAAGCCTTTAAATGTCTGCTTCTTAAATATCATATTATAACTTTTTATTCTATTATATATATATATATATATATATATATATATATATATATATATATATATATATATATATATATATATATATATATATATATTGTAGCGCTCATACTCACAAGTATTTTGATGAAAAAATAATACCCTCGCCTGCGTTCGTTCGTTCGTTCTTTCTTTCTTTCTTTCTTTCTTTCTTTCTTTCTTTCTTTGCCAGAGCGTCTCGACTGAAAACCGGTTTTTATGTTAAAGTTTGTAATTAATGTTTTATTGATTTGAAGTAGGCCTGTTACTTCAGTGTTGGCACAGTTATCTCGCCTTCTTAGACTTTTTCAAGTTTTCGTTTCAAAGAAATTGAAAGTTTTGATATTCGATCTATTTGGATGAAAATAGATTAAGAATTGTATATACTTCATTTTCTCACTTCGGCCTTCGTGGTACACAGCATGCTTCGGTGTCCAAATCTCCTATACCACGGCAGAGCATGGCATGACTGTTATTATTTACAGTGGAGGCATTCCCGAAATGCGTCGCGCGTTATGATAATTATGACCATGCATGTTAATTACATTCATTAGATTGGTAAATCTAAGCATATTTTGTTCGCATCGACAATCTGCAAAAGAGGAGATGTCAGCAGCTTTTGAATTTGACAGCTAGTGCCCACATAGACCTAAGATGCGCGTTACGGAAATCAGGACCATGCATTTTACAATGAAGACATTCCCGAAATGCGCAACACAATGTAAGAATCCTTTTCCAGGCGTGATAAATAAGGCGCAAAAGCTATAGACATTTGGTGCTATGTCAAATTTGAAGAATATTACAGAGTTGAAATTGATCATTTAAACGACCTACGTATTACTTCCCATCAACCACTTCTTACATGTACAATGGCACAGGAAGAAAATTACATTCGAATCCGTGTGTTCGTGAAATGTGCATTTTGCGCACTTTAAGAAAACTAGGCTACATCGGTATCATTCTTGAAATGCGCAGCCCATTTGGAGAAAGCTTTATCTCTTTTTGAAAGGCATAGCGCTAAAGTTATGTTTTCAAATTGCCAAAATACGCGCGCGCAACGGGAACCATGACCGTGTCTATATAATTTACAGTCGAGACATTCCCGGAGTGCGTTGCGCGTTATGAGAATCTTGACCATATCCTGCAGTCATTAAAACTTGATGAATGTTGGCCTATATCATTCATATGCAGGCCTATTACTCTCCATCGACAGCCTGCAAATGGGAGGGGACACTTCCGAAAACCCCAACATAGGCCTAAGACAGGTAGGGGCGCGTTACGGGAATCGGGACCATGTATGTCTCACAATTCAAAGACACTCTTGAAATGTGCTGCGCATTTCAAGAATCTTGATAAGACCAGAATAGCAAAGCATGCGTTGCTATGTGGGCCTAAGTTGGAAACAAAATATCAAAATCAAGTGAATACCACCTCATTCAAACTCTATGAATTTGATTTATATTATATGTAGCTCTATTACTTTCCATCTACAATCTCCAAACATGGAGAAGACTATCCTGAAATGCGCAGGGCATTTTGAGAATCTACAAAATCTGTAACCTATTCGGTATATTATAGGATATGATATTGGATGATTTATTCCAAATTCAAGTTAATAACTACTTCATTTAAACGACCTACGTATTACTTCCCATGAACACTTCAAATAAAGGAGGACAGCAACCTTCAAGAGTTCCAATTTATACTCTGTGCGCCACGGGAATTTACACAAGGCAATTCCCGAAATGCGCTGCGCGTTACAGGAATCATGACCATGTATTTTAGTCATTTATACTTTGTGAATGTGAGTCTACAGCCTACTTACCATCGACAATCTTCAAACAGGAGGGGACACAAACAATTGAGAGTCCCAAAGTAGGGGGTGGGAGGAGGGAAATGCAACACCTTGCGGGACACAGGACCATGTGAGCCATATTTTACAAGGTAAACATTCCTGAAACGCGCAGTGCATTTTAAGAATTCTAATCAGATCTGATAGAAGCTGCATGCTTCAGTGCTAGTCATTAGTTAAAGTGATTACAACTGCATTTAAACCGGATGAATGCTAGGCCGTCTTTTTGTAACATATATAGGCATATTACTAATTCAATCGACAACCTGCAAACAGGAGACATTCCCGAAATGCTCATCGCATTTTAGGAATCCTAAGACGAAACAGTCCTATCTATAGGCATTTGGTATTATGTAAAATTGGACGAACTGTACCAAATTCAAGTTAACACTGCTTCATTTAAACTATATGAATATAATAATAATAATAATAATAATAATAATAATAATAATAATAATAATAATAATAATAATAATAATAATGATGATGATGATGATAATGATAATAATAATAATAATAATAATAATAATAATAATAATAATAATAATAATAATAATAATAATAATAATAATAATAATAATAATAATAATAATACGGTCGGTGGCTCTCCGCTTGTCTGCCGCGGTCCTGTGTCACTCTGTGACATCGGTGGCCCAGGGTTAAAAAAAAAAAAATCCATCCCTCTCACACCCTATCCCCGCCTCTAAGGCTCAGGCTTTTCCCATGGGAGCCCTTATAAGGGCTACCACCATTCCCATTCCTTCCCCTCCCTGTACTCTGGGATTCTAATTTAACCTGTTGCCTTCTAACTCTATTATTTCATTCCTTTTCTCCCAGCATCCTACCAGGTTGTCCTGTACATTTTTATTACCTTTCCTGCCTCCCAGAAAGCCACCTTTCAAACCTAAAATCCATGCTATACGTTCCTCTTCCTCTAAGCCCTGAACCTCTTCTAAACCCTTGTAATTGTAATCTTCTCTGTGCAACTTTCTGAAAAAATCTTCCCTTATCTCTCTATATGCATCACACCACAACAGCCAATGATCCACTGTCTCATCTGCCTCTTGTCTACACGACTTACACTTTCCATTACTCCCTGTTGTCCACTTTTGATTTCTCTTTTCTAGATTGATTACTCCTGCCCTACTTTGAAACAGAAGTTTGGATCCCTTCCCTCTATCCCAACACACACTTTTTCTTTGGCTTGTCTAATACCTTGTATGCCTTCAATGTACTTTTTTCCCTGACTCCTCTTTTCCAGTCTTCTTTCCAACCCTCTGTAACAGTCTTACCTATATATACTTTCCAATCATCCACCTCATCATATCCTTTTAGTTAATATTTCTCTGCTAACCCGTCTATGTCTTTGACCCATCTTGTTTTTTCCTTGGCTACCTCATTGTAAACTTTCCTGCACCACCTGTCTTCACTTGTTCCTCGTAAATAATCCCAGTACTTTAACTTAGCTTTGGCAATTCTATCCGTGATTTTATTCCATGCTAACTCTCCTAGGGCTGCTTCTGTTGCTGTACATGGTGGTGCTCCTTGTATCCATTTCCCCATCTCATTCTGTGCTTTCACCATTCTCTGGATATCTCCCTCACTCACTGAAATCACATCTAAGCCGTATATCATTCCCGGTTTTGCAACTCTATCCCATTGTTCTCTTGCTGTGTATGCTCTGTTGAAACTGTTCAGTGCAGTAGCTTTAATCATTCCTTTTGTCCGATTCACTTTCTGTTTAATCTTCTCCACCTGATACCTGAACATGCCTTTACCCGTTGCTTTTATCTGAACACCTGGGTATTCATACTCATCAACCTCCCAGATTTCAATTAACTGTTAATAAACATGTATTACTTTCCATCCATAATAAAGAGACGATTCCAGCGACTTTCGGGAGGTCCAAAATACGCTGCGCACAATGGGAATCGTGCATGATCATGCAGTCGAAATATTCCAGACATGCTTTTGACGTCAGGGGAAATCATGACCATGTTTCTTGCCCTTCAAACTTTATTAATCCTAATTTTTCCAGTTTAAAACAAAGGCTCAATAGAAATAGATTAACCTTTACGGACCTAAAAATTCGATTTGTTGATAACACAGGTAGGCTATAGCACGATCGAAATATTCATCAAGTACGCAGCGTATTTTTAAAATCCTAATCAAATGACCGAAGTTACTTGGACATTCGATGCTATCTAAAAATTGGAAGAATTACCGAATCCGATGAAATATAAATTTCAGTTAAACCTTACAAATGAAGAAAATATCTATTTAATTGACACAGCTTATATACGGCGTATCAATCAAATACAATTTAATGGAACATTATAATTGTAATAAACTGCACTGCAAAGGCAACCACGATATTAATAAACAGTTTCACATTCCTATACAGCTCATCACAGGAATCATCACACTAGGGCAGAGCAGTGGAGTGCCACAGAATATTAGGGAACACACAGGTATGACGCAAATTCTTTTATCAAAATACACAGCTGTTGATATCAAGCTTTATGTTGTATAAACCTGATAATTTACCGTAAAGTAGATGAAAGGTAAAAAAAAAACAAAAACAAAATAACAACAAAACAAAAACAAAATAAACAAATCAAAACAAAAAACAAACAAAAACAAAACAAAAAACAAACAAACAAACATTTCTTTGCCATCCCTTACACTGCAGTCAAGAGACATGGTATTCGAACTTCAGTTTGCCACTTTAAACAGAGATACACTAAAACATGGACCTGACACCAGTGTTCCGCTCCTAATCTTAAGGGCGATATACACAGAAAGCGGAACGGAAAGCGGACCGAAACGTTTCTGCGGTACGGAGCCACAGGTGTGGAGCGGAACGGAATTTTGCGTACACACTGGCGCGAAAATCGGCTTAAGAATGCGGAAAGTGGGTGTGTCACATAGTCAAAAATAAACAAAACCACGTGTTCATAGTTTTTGGCCAATAAGTTTAATAAACTTGTTTTTAAACTGAAATGATGCGTTAGTTTGACTATTATATTAAGCAACAACCATCTGACTTCATCTTTTCAACATGGACAGTTCAGAGGAAGATGATACTGCCATTCTTTTGGCATTGGTCGCCAAAAAGAAAAAACGGAGGGTATGTATATGGGTACATGAAACAAACCAAAAAAGAGAGGTTTTTGGTGAGTTCCATGCCCTGATACGAGAATTGCGGCAGGACGACGAACGATTTAAGCAATATTTCAGAATGTCACAGGAGCAGTTTGACGAATTGCTGGGACTTGTTAGTCCGCTAATTGTCAAAACGACAACCAATTGGAGGAAGCCCATATCACCGGAGGAGCGGTTGGCGGTGTGCCTTCGGTAATCATTTAACTTAATAATTATGTTAAATAATAATTCATTTCAAAATATTATGAATTTATAAACGTTGCACAATCTGACATGATCAAACAGAGTTTTTCAGTGTTAGGGGAAAGGCGTGTACTTTGAACTTGTGGGTAAATTGGACCACTTCTAGTTCCTTATTTTACATCCACCTCTGAATCGTGGTATTTTCGATATTGCAGACGGACATCTACTTTGAATTAACTTAAGCCTATACTGTTATACTAACTTTCAGAAAAGTGATGGACTTGAGGAGAGGCAGCCACCTGAAACTTGATTAACGCAAAAATCCAAAATCTGCGCTTCACAAAATAAGGTTTACTATAAAAGTTACCGAGCTGAAACTTGTTACCCATTTTTCTGATAGCCCGACCTCTTCTGCAATATCCAAGCTATGGGAATTTTTATTTGGTTAAAATAAAATGCAAATTGGAAGAAATTTCATTTTTATTTATCATGTGTGTAATTTGAAAGACTAAATGACATGCATATTGAACCAGTGGTGAAAAGACGTTTATTATTAATATAATACTATAATGTATATATTGGACCACATTGTAGGTGTGTATAATGAACCAATTTTTGTGTATATTGGACCAGTTATTCAAGTGACATATTGCGATATATTGAAATATGGTTGTGATATAAAATTATGAGGTTATAATATTTAAATACTATATGAATGTATATATTTTTCTTGTGCATTAAAATAATAAGTTTCAAAAACTTCACCCAGGAAACGTAGACCCATTAATTTTTTATCTGATTCTTTTATCTTTCGTCTCTAGCTTGGGTCTATCTATCTGTCTGTCTGTCTGTCTCTCCGTGGTCCGTCCATCTGTCTGTCTGTCTGTCTATCTATCTATCTACAGTGTAGATAGATAGATAGATAGATAGATAGATAGATAGATAGATAGATAGATAGATAGATAGATAGATAGATAGATAGATAGATAGATAGACCAAGTAATCTCCCTATGAAGGCCTACAGCAAAATTTCAATATAGTGGCCCCCTTCTTATAAAGTCCCCCTGAAGAGAGGCCACCCCTCTTGAGAGGCCACTTCGCTGTGCAGCGTCATTATCATTATAATTCTCCATGTCAAGACAGGCCACCCCTCTTATAAGGCCACAATTCGCGTACACTTGTGGTGGCCTTATAAGAGGGAGAACACTCCACTCAAACGTGTGAAAATATATATGTAAAACTATACCTTGTCAGAAAGTACTTTCATCATAGATATTATATGTGTATAAGTTAAATTATGAACTGAGAAGACATTCATTGACTGTTTGTCAGAGTTTTTACTTTTTGTGATTTACTTGGAACTGAATAAATTGTTAATTGCACGATAAAATTGCCTGTGGTAACTCCTAATTTTCGTGCAATGTTGTCCCATATGTTATCCTTTTTCTTAGAATCCTTGTAATCTTGCCGATCCAGCGCATAGAGCGCTGGATTTTCGTGAATAAGAAGGATGAGCTTTTCAGCATCCATGATGTCAGCGAAGAAGATGGAGAGAGAGAGAGGCAGAGAGAAAAAGACAGCTTGTTTGCTATAGGCCTGTGACTATTTACATAGTAATTTGAAAGTAACGGATTCTATTTTAATATAAGCTATAGGCCTAGATGCAGAGGCCTACGCTGACAGTTTTAAAATTCCAAAACCTAGGATATGGGCTGCAGACTGATTATTTAAAATTCACTAGGTCTTTTTTAATATTATTGGGCCTACCAACCTGGTCAATCAAAGTAGGTAATAAGGTATGCTTTTGTTCTACGTTGTGGCATCAACCATTTGCTTTTTATTTATAAACAAGGTAGGGGCATAAACTAAATATAGATCTGGTCATATCACAACACCAGCTCGAAATTTCATTGGCTGCTACCCTCGCGGAACAGTGCGGAAGCGGAAAAAAATCAAACTTTTTTGAAATCCAAGAGGAATTCCGTTCCGCGTTGATTCCGCTCCACGCCAGTGTAGACAGAACAATGTATGTAATGTGTTTGGAATATTCCGCACCGCAAGTCACCATTCCGTTCCGCTCCGCACTCTCCGTTCCGCGTTCTGTGTGTATCGCCCTTTACCGCCGCTACATTATATTCCGCTAGCACAATTCTAGAATCGCTGTTCGCGATTCCGGAACCGCGCACATTCCCACAATGCGCGGAACATATGTAGGCCTATATATATATATATATATATATATATATATATGTGTGTGTGTGTGTGTGTTTGGTGTGTATGTATGTATGTATGTATGTATGTATGTATGTATATATATATATATATATATATATATATATATATATATATATATATATATATATATATATACATATATATACATATATATATATATATATATATATATACATACATACATACATACATACACACCAAACACACACACACACACACACACACACATATATATATATATATATATATATATATATATATATATATATATTATAACTGGCCAGGTTATTTTTTCCCTGAGGTAAAATAAACCTTTATTTTCACAATACAGCGCCTGCGGCCATCAGAGTGGACCTGTCATTGTCACTGTCAGTCCTCAGGGAACTTGGACTTCTATTGCAGTATTGATGATAGCCAGTATATTTGATAAAATTGGGTTTTATTTGATACTTTTCATGTTTCATGCAATATTTGTTGTATATATTTGTAATGGTAGGAAATTGTATCATCTTGCAGCAAGATGGTAGCGATACTAATTTGCATGTGCCGAATGAGTTGTGTTAGCCGATGCTAGCTTCACTATAGCAGCCTGGATCGCTGATAATCCTTTGCCGCCTGCACGGCGCTTCCATCGCTCTTCACTTCACAGGCGGTGGGTGTAGTCACCGAAGGACACCAGATGACATTACAGGACACACACTGCTGGTGAGGCCAGGAAGGTGTGCTTGGGAGACCGTACAGTGTCGCCACCTCAAGATAAAATCACTTACTACAGTTTTACCGGGTTACAGCTGCACCCTATTTTGTCAATTTTGAAAGCATTTACCAAGGGACCAACAAGCGAGCAACTCCCTTCCAAATCGAAGTTTCACCTGGGCCGGGGAAAGATGAACACAAAATTGACAGAAGACTTGTCAAACTGTATCATTTATGATGACAGTGGGACCGAGTGTTCAGCTGTGACTTTGTTACCGCAGGGATGTGAACAGTTTTCGATGATTGTTTTTCTTCGAAATTTTGCATGAATAGCCTGGTAAGTTACCGAGTGTAAACAAGGCAGGTGGGAAGACATTTCCCACCTCTCTGGTATGACGACGCCTCTTTCTTGTATGTATTGCATTGCTTCAGTTTAGGGGTTGACTTGTCACGCTTGTGCATCAGAACGCGGAATCTATAAGCACCGTAAATGCGTAATCCATTGCCATGAGCGTATGTACCCTGAAAATTATTAGGAAACTCGTTGACCTGGCTATTCAAGGTTCAGGTTTTCTATCATTATCACTATCAGTATCACTATCAGTGCACGTTGAAAGTATCCCAGGCTGCCAAGGACCCAGGCGTTGCCTTGCACGTGACACATACTGTTAGTGTTACAGTCACCCATCTGTTGTGTAGTGTATTTGTGACGCATTATATTTTAAGGAACGGTAATTGCAATATGTACAATAGTCGATTCTTCAAGTTCTAGTTCTATGTAAATTACAATATAACAGAGCAGCCCAGTTAGTAGTTACAGGATAATATGTGTGCAACTTTTATTCATTAACTTTATTGTATTTCACGTTGTTTTGTTTAGCCCAGCTGATAAGTCAGTTGAGCTTTTAGGAGGGGAGGTCATCCATGTGTCCACAATTCCCGTTTTCAACTTCTCAAAAACCATCAGTCAGATTCACTTCAAACTTGGTGGCAATGTATCTTGGGTCAGTCTTTACCAAGGGGGCCCAATTGGTCACACTGCAGTGATTTTTGGATTTTTTATAATTTTTAGGGGGTTCCTTTTGGCGCAAATAAAAATCTTCTCTGAACCCGATTGCTTTGATATCACACAGTTTTTTATGGTATTTTTTGTTTGTTTGGTATTGCTATTTTTGACTTCTTCTCCAATACCGTCACTCAGATTAAGCTGAAATGTCATGGATATATTCCTTGTGGAAGGGTCAAACAAAGTTGTTCACTGGATGGCACTGCTGGCGATTCCTGATTTTTTACAATTTTTTCAATTCGAGTACTTATTGGTAAATGCGCTTTTCTTATTGATTAAGCACTATTCAAGTCAATGGGCATTCTAATGCTAATTCACATTTTTGACTTCTTCTGTGAATCCATCAATCAGATTGACATCAAAGTTGTTGGTAATGCACTTTGGGTGGGTCTCTATCAGATTTGTTCAAATGGTCATGCTCCAGTGATATTTGGATTTTTTATGAATATATTTTTTCTTTTTGGGGGCAAATATGAAAAACTGCAAGGGTATACATGTATGTACATGTCAGCTGAGCACAGGACTGTCACAGTCCTCTCGTTTTTATTTGTTTTTGTTTTTAGCTCAGCTGACTTGTCAGTCAGCTGAGCTTATCTTATGGTCCTCCGTCCGTCGTCCGTCCGTCTTCCGTCAACAATTTACATTTTCGACTTCTTCTCCGAAACCGTCAGCCAGATCCACTTCAAACTTGGTGGGGATGTGCCTTGGGTAGGTGTCTTCCAAGTTTGTTCAATTGGTCACGGTCCATTGATTTTTGGATTTTAAATGAATTTTTTTGTTCTTTTTTGGGCAAATCTTAAAAAAATCTTCTTCTCCGAAACCGCTCACCCAATTACTTTGATATCACACAGAAATATTCCCTAGGACACCTAGTTCTTAATTTGTTCACCAGGTGGCGCTGCAATTTTTTTTCAATTTTTTTATGAATTTTTGTGTGTTATAGCTATTTTTGACTTCTTCTCCAGAACGGTAACTCAGATTAAGCTGAAACAAGGTGGATATGTTCCTTGTAGAAGGGTCAAACAAAGTTGTTCACTATATTGGAATGCTGCAGATTCCTGATTTTTAACGATTTTTTCAATTCGGGTACTTATCGGTCAATGCAGCTTTCCTATTGATTACTATGGAAGTCAATGAGCATTCTAATGCTAATTCACATTTTGGACTTCTTCTCCAAAACTGTCATGCAGGTTAATTTCAAACTTGGTGGGGATGTACCTTTGGTGGGTGTCTACCAAGTTTGTTCAAATGGTCATGCTCCAGTGATTTTTGGATTTTTAATTAATTTTTTTGTTCTTTTTTTGGACAAATCTTAAAAAATCTTCTTCTCCAAAAGCGCTTACTCAATCGCTCTGATATCACACGGGAAGACACCTAGGGACTCCGTGTTCTTAATTTGTTCACCAGGTGGCGCTGCAATTTTTTACTAATTTTTTATGAATTTCTCTGTGTTCTAGCTATTTTTGACTTCTTCTCCAAAGTCAATGGGCAATCTAGTGCTAATTCACAGGACAACTGACACAAAATTTACTGATAACTTGAGATTTGTTTTGAGCTAGTACTGTAATGCTGCACATGTTAATGTTTTTGTATGAAGGTCATGTTCAGACAGTACATGAATGACTTTGACCTCATCTCTGGGGTCACAGTGCAACATACATGAATTTTACTCTTCATTATAACTTGAGAACTACTTGAACCTTGATGTTGCACATGTTAGTGTTCTTTTATGATGGTCAGACTTACTCAGAACATGGGTGACCTTGATCCTTTCCCAAGTTCATAGATCTGCAAGTGTGATGAATGTCAAGATCAGCTGAGCATGGGCTGTTCACACAGCCCTCTTGTTTTTTAATTTGTTTTTGGGTTTTTTTCACCCCAAGCTAGTTCAGTATGTAAACGTAAGTCTCACTAAGAGGCTACCTACTTGCTTACTGCAAACTTTTAATTTATTCAAGTATGTCCATTCAATGGTAATGAAGAACCATGTTTATTTGGACAGTGCATTGTATGGCCCCATTGGCTACTCTTTCAATATAAGTTTTAATTTTAATGCTTAAAAGGTCAACTAACCCATGACTGTGTTATCCTTTTTTCCCCCACGTTTAGTCAAGTACAGCTTCAAGCATTTGCTCCTGTGGCACCAATTCTTCAAACAAATCAAACCAGATTAATCTTCATCAGCACTTCAAACAATGAGCAAACCCAGGAATTCTTATCCAACTCTGTGGTACGCATACCAGGCGAACTCTATTCTGACCCCAGTGTCAAAGTCCATGAGCTATTCAAGTTAAAACGTGGAGTGTGGAGATCCTTGGTCATGCCTTTGTGGTCAGGCATCTGGAAATATGGACTGAGGGGCGTTATAGAAGGCAAGTTTCTTGAACCAAATTGTGTGAGGCAATAACTTTCACTTGTTGAATTACATTGGACATATTTTTTACAGATACAGTGAGAATCCAAACAAAGTTTCGTATTAAAAATCTCTGCTACAGTAGTGCAAAATAAAACTGTGCTTGTTTATATTGCATGTCCAACCATGGGTAGTCCCCAGCTGAATATTAGGGGAAATCTGTGGCTTCAATAAATTGATATTAATCACTACATTGTTGTTGAATAATAAAAGATAAGCTGTGTTGTAATGCAATGTAAACCTATATTTAAGCAGGATATCTCATAAAGCAAAATGCTAATTTCCAATGAGGTCCTGCTTGACCTGAAAAAAAGACAAGCAAATTTTTGAATACCGTTAGTAATGCTGGGTAGTGGCTATGAAATTGTTCAGTGATATATGCCATGCGTGTGTTGAGCAATATATTGTCCCTTAATGGATGCTGTGTTGGCTTGCCATGTTACATAATAAATTCTATTGTAATCTGCAGACAATAGTGAAATAAAATGCTATCTTGACCAGACCCATTTACCATAGATGAACAAAGTAGTTGTATTACACATCACATTCCTTGTTATACTTGCAGGGGACATATCGAGAAATGTCTTGAACCCTGTCTCCTTTGAATTAAGACAGAGCAACAGCTTTCTTTTGGGGAGGTTGGCTGCCAAGCATCCAACCTGGACCATAGAAAGCTATTGAACTGAGGCATATTATATTGACAGGGTTCATCTATAATTCTCAAATATGAATACTTGTACAAATTAGCACTCTTCACTGTGTTACAGGATTCCGTCTGGGATATGAGACTTCTCACTTGGCTGGCGACAGCTGGCAACAGGGTGGTTTGGTTCTCATTGATGCCAGGGGCAAAGTCCTTTACCAGGTAAGTATATCTCTGTAGTCTTGGAAATGAATGAGATAGACAGAGGGACTTGCACCAGTAACTCTTCCAAAGTTGCCCATGTTTGCGAGTTGCCTTCGAAATGTGTGTTCTTTAGTCACCAGAGTAAGATAAGTCTGCTTCAAACATGTTCAAAGAAATGTAGACATACTGACATGTAGTAAGTCATCATAAATGCCTATTGTGGTTGAAGCCTTCTTTGTCCGATTCAACATTTATATGGGATTAAAATGTAAAATGTGGACCCTTTGTACAATGGTTCCCCGTTTGTACGGCCCCCGTGATTAGAGGCAATGACCACAGAGGCCACTTGTATGTGCAGCAAGGATGATATTTTCATGCTATTTTCCCCCTCAAGAGAGTCCATCCTCTTATAAGGCCATCTTTCTGGTGCACTTGGGGTTGCTTTACAAGAGCAGGACCACTGTACTGGCAGACTTGTCACAGTCCCTTCTTGCTTTTGTAGCCTTTGCTGTAACCTCGTTTTCATGACATTCTCACATACAGCAAAACCTCACTAACCAAACACCTCTCTATACTGAACACCATTTCTCGGTCCCAAATATATACTTCCAATGTAAGCAAACCTCCCTATACCAAACACTTTGTTTCGATCCCAAGGGTATTTGGGCGGTTTTACTGTATATACATGTATATTAATTCATCGGGCTGTTGAAGCCTTGAATTTTCAATTTTTTAAGATGAGCTGAGCTGACTTGTCAGGCTGCTGAGCTTATCTTATGGTCTGTTCGTCCATCGTCAACAATTCACATTTTTGACTTCCTTTCCAAAACTGTCACCCAGATATACTTCTAAGTTGGTGGGGATGTACCTTGGGTGGGTCTCTACCAAGATGTTCAAATGGCCATGCTTCAGTGATATTTTGATTTTTTACGAAATTTAAATCTTAAGTCACATCTTAAAAAATCATCTTCTCCAAAACTGCTCACCCAATTGCTTTGATAGGAGCACTCCTAGAGACTCTGAGTTCTTAATTTGTTCACCAGGTGGCACTGCAATTTTTTCTATTTTTTTAGCTCAGCTGATAATTCAGCTAAGCTTTTAGGAGGGTGAGGCATCTGTTGTCCGTCCGCTATTCACATTTTCGACTTCTCCAAAACCGATGGCCAGATCCACTTCAAAATTGGTGGGGATGTGCCTTGGGTGGGGCTCTACCAACTTGTTGAAATGATCAAGGTCCAGTGATTTTTCCATTTTTAATGAAATTTTTTGTTCATTTGGGGGGAAATCTTTAAAAATCTTCTCGGAAACGGCTTGGCCAATCACTTTGAAATTGCATAGGGACACTTCTGGGGACCCCAGACCTTTAGTTGTTCAACAGGTGGCGCTGCAATTTTTTTTTCTATTTTTTATGAACTTCTGTGCGTTTTTGCTATTTTCGACTTCTTTTCCAAAACCCTCTCTCATAATGTGCTGTCAAAGTTTGGTGGATATGTTTCTTGTGGAAGGGTCACACAAGGTTAATACAGATTACACAAAACAATTGCATACAATATCAGTGTTCAGCTTTCTTTGGGTTGAGTGATCTGTGCCAAACCCATGCTGACAAAAGCTGTGTGGGCAATATGTTATCTTGGTAGCTCTCGTCTACAATTTTAATTCAACTTGTTTTTTGGTTCTTGTTGAAGTAAGTGGGAGACATTGATGCAGATAAATGGCCATCAGGCAGTTTTGGCCAGTTTCAGGGGGGAAAGGGTTATAGTTCTGTGTGGGACACTTCCCTGTAAGAGTTTCACTGCACATCACTAAGATGATTACATTTTTGTGATGGCAGCCCCAGGGGAGGGATCCATTATGTTTTGAGGTTTTCTGTCCATCCGTCTGTCTCACTTGCCCCTCTGTCTGTTCACTCCTTGTTTGTGAGCATGTTATCTAAAGTGTAAGTCGTGTAGACAAGAGGCAGATGAGACAGTGCATCATTGGCTGTTGTGGTGCAATGCATATAGAGATATTTGGGAAGTTTTTTCAGAAAGTTGCACAGGGAAGATTACAATTACAAGGGTTTAGAAGAGGTTCAGTGTTCAGAGGAAGAGGAACGTATAGCATGGATTTTAGGTTTGAAAGGTGGCTATCTGGGAGGCAGGAAAGGTAATAAAAATATACAGGACTACCTGGTAGGATGCTGGGAGAAAAGGAATGAAATAATAGAGTTAGAAGGCAACAGGTTAAATTAGGGTCCCAGAGTACAAGGAGGGGGGGGGGGTGGGAATGGGAATGGTGGTAGCCCTTATAAAATAAGGGCTCCCATGGGAAAAGCCTGAGCCTTAGAGGTGGAGATAGGGTGTGTGAGGGATGGTCATTTTTTGTTTTTTTGTTTTTGTTTTTGACCCTAGACCACCTGTGTCACAGAGTGACACAGGATCGTGGCAGGCAAGCGGAGAGCCACCGTATTATTATCATTATTAAAGACTTACTAGCCACCTGTAACTCATATTTTCGTCATATGTACCTTGACACTATTTCCTAACTTGAATATACTTTGGTGACCTTGACCTCATTTTCAAGGTCACAGGAACTATACACGTACAAAAATAGCCCCAGTTACACAATAGTTCAACTTTTCAACAGGATGGATTATTTCAACTTGCACTTGTCCACCTCATGCAGTTGCTGTATCTTGATTTATAAGTATTACAGTATCATGAAAGGCACTCTCTAAAAGGATTCTTCACAAAATGCAAAATGGGCCTCAAGCCAGCTCATGTTTGTATTCTCGTAGAAACTGAGAAGATGTGTGTGTGGTTGTTATGTAAGAGGTGAGCTTTGGAATGAACAAAAGCCCACATTATCTTAACCAAATTCCATTTTGTCCTGTATATTGTAACAATGGCCACACTGTTACCAGTCTCTCAGACAGACTTGTTCTGTATGGTTAGATGAGATAAACCAGAGTGCAGTGTAGCTGGAAAGTCATGCACTTATTTTTAGTATCCTAGTGGCTGGTGGCTAACATGAGTTGTGTTGGTCCCCTTTGCCTGAGGGAGTCCCACAGGAAGACCCCCCCCCCCCCCCCCCCATTTGATGTTAATAACACTGTGTGGTGCTGGCCTGGGGGCCACACCTGCGTTTGTTGCAGGAATTTTATTTTAATTACCGCGGGCAGTGGTTCAGACAAGTAGCTCTCCCCAGTGGGCATAAACTGCAAGACCAGCGGCACTGTATATCATGTACAGAGCTTAATATCTTACAGTAGCCCTGCTTATTGACAGACATGTACTTTTGGTACAACATTCTGATTTCTCTGGTCATTTGTTTGCCTTGAAAGCATTCAGAACGTCACCCAGCAGACTGGCCAGACATGACAGAGGTTCTCTCACTCATTGGAGCAGAAGACACAACTGTCAATCACCAGGAGGCGCTGCAGGCATGGCTTAGTTGCCGACAGCAGAACAGAGGGATGCAGCAGTAGGAACTACCAGCCAGTCTGGTCCCCGGAGTCAGCTAATTATGAGCGCAGTGGAGAGTGGGTGCCAAGGTGCCTCCTTCATCTCTTTTATTGTCAATGTCAACAACAGTCTTTGTGCGCAGAATTAACATAATGACACTTTGTAAACCGACCTTTCCATGAAGTACCAGCATTCTTGCCATGCCTCTGCATAATTTACCTCATGAAAATCCTATTGAATTCTTGTGGCACTGTCAGAAAGGGTCCACCTGAGTGTGTTTTGTTAAACTTGTTTATCTAGACATAACATTCCAATAAAATTTGAAATTCTTCTGAAGGTAATGCATTTACACACTGTTGTCTTTAATCATTTGGAGACTCTGTCAACAACTTTCCTTATGTCTGGGTGCAATGTATATATCAGACAGGGGACTGTACATGGGCCATATATATAGTCCAGTGGCCATATTCACAAAGAAATTGACCTGATCCTAACTTGAATCCCAAAATTAAAATCAATGCAGTGTGTGCCCTAAACTACTTGACCCTTGGCTCAATGTTTGAGTAAAACTTCAAGGATTAACCGATACGTGCTCTTGGCTAGAATATGAAGTTAAGGATTTACAGGTTCATTTTACTAAATCAATATTAATTTGATCCAGTATCTAATCTTTTGATCCAGGATTAAAATCTGGATTAGATCAAGATTGATTTAATAAAATGGAAGCTTTAGTTCCACAGTTCATGTTACAGTGGAGAACATAAATTAATTAATCCTGCAAGTTTAGATCAAACATTAGGCCAACAATTGAGTAGTTCAAGGCCCAAAAGCACATTGACTTTCATTTTACAATTAAATTCAGGATTAGATTAAACTCTTTGTGAATATTACCCCTGGGAAAAAAGGGGGCCACTCCCATTAGTTTAACATTGCCTGCTGTAAATAAGACTATGTATAGAAAGTATGAGTGTTGCATAGAATGTAATGTCACTTTGACAACAACATGGGCTATGGCAAAAGGGACATGGTAAACATGGTCTGAAAAGGCAGGTGGTCTTTCCTCACAGTGGTCTCAAAACAGGTTTCACTGTATTAATATCTTATCTTTATCTAGTTTAGGCTGACCCACCCACTTTCTTCAATGGCAGGACTTGATAGAGCTTATCTATTAATAGTCATGCCCTGCCCTTGTTAAAATGTAACAATTAGATATATGTATACATCCTGCATATTTTGTATGCTTATAGGAAATGATTAAGTGGTACCACATTGAAGCACTGGATACAGATTTACAAGCAGTATACACTTTGAAAGAAAGCCAACTGCAGTCTGCCTGACAATGAAAACAACCTGTCAAATTTTCTCTGTGAAACAACAAGTTGTTGGAATATTTTTCAGGTTTGACTGAGCAGTGGCTTTAGTTTCACCTCTTTTTGAGAAATAAATGCAATATTGCTATAGTATTTTGATGGTTTTTTTTGTATTTGTTGAATGATTTGTGCAATTTGTGTATGGAATATTGTTGATGCTGATTGGACAGATTATTAAAGACATCTTTTTATTATATGATGATGTTGACTTCCTTTATTATACCCCCCTCCCCCCGCAATGAAGTGGAGGGGGTATACTGGTTTCACCATGTCAGTCCGTCTGTCTGACTTTCCGTCTGTAGACGTTATCTTGTCCGGAGTCTATCTCCTTTAATAGTGCCCCAATCTTCTTCACACTTTATGTGGTTATTGTCTGTCAGTAAAGGGTGTGTCATGAAACAACGATGACCTTCAGTTTTATAGGTCAAGGTCACAACAGGCACCTGTAGACATAATCTTGTCCGGACTCTAACTCCTTCATTAATTCATGGAACTTCTTCAAATTTTGTATGGTAATTCTCTTTTACTAAAGTGTGTGTCATAGAGCAACAGTGACCTTGTCCTATGTAGGTCAAGGTCACAGCAGGCATCTGTCAGTAGACCTGTTGACATAATGCTCTCTAACTCCTTCATGGAGGGGGCTTATGGTTATTGTCTATCACTAAAAAGTGTGTCCTGAAGCAACAATGTCTGTCCGTCTGTAGACGTTATCTTGTCTTGACTTTATTTCCTTCAATAGTGCACCAATCTTCTTCATACTGTGTATGGTTATTCTCTGTTACTAAAGAGAGTGTCATGAAACAACGATGACCTTCAGTTATATAGATCAAGGTCACAGTAGGCACCTGTAGACATAATCTTGTCTGGACTCCTATCTCCTTCATCAATGCATGGATCTTCTTTAAACTTTGTATGGTAATTCTCTTTTACTAAAGGGTGTGTCATGGAGGAACAGTGACCTTTAGCTTTGTAGGTCAAGGTCACAGCAGGCACCTGTAGACATAATCTTGTTCGGACTCTAACTCAAGGTCACAGCAGGCTTCTTTATACAAGCTAAAAAATACAGATACTTTGTTGCTCTTGACTCATTTATTAATATCCACTTTGTTCAAACATTGGAAGAGAACGTGAGGGTACATGTATTTTCCTTTCTTTTTGAAGGTAAAGTACAAATGACATGTCTGTTAAAAAGCAACAGTTTTTTTTCTCTGCAGAAGGTTCGGGAAACCATTGAGGCACAATGTGTTAACATTGCAGGGGGTGTCCAGTACACCTTTCTGCTACTGCTTGTAGTTCAATATAATCTGTCCCATACTACAGGGTTGCTAGACACAAGCAAGTAAACTCAAGCACTCCTTCAAATTTCTCACGAAACTTAAAAAGATCTTTTATGTAACAAACCGCAGATAAGTGAACTTTATAGTCCATGTAGCTCTATTGAAAGCAACTGGAATGGTGGGGAGGGTAGTCCCATTCAGAAATAATGGGAGAAAGAAAATTGTGCTTTCATTCACAGTGAAAAGTATGTTTTGCTAAAAGTTAAGTTGATATTTGCGAGCAGCCAGCCGCAGGCAGGCTGTGAGTCCGATGTTATTAGAGACAGGAAGTGACCTTTCCTGATTCACTCTGTAAAGTTTCCTAGGTAACCAGTACCAACTTTCCCTTTTTGGAAAATTGGATATTTGCCTGAAAATAATCCCCACGAGTGTTCAACATACTTCTAACAAATACCGGAGAGAGACTTCTATTGTGGCAAAAACTTTCCCAAAACCTGTTTGTTGGCAGTTATTGGTTTGGCTGTTGTTACCTTCTATGGAAATTGATTATCACTAATGACCTCTCATACAATCAGGGGTCAAACTTTGACTGAGCATGCTCAATGAGATGGTCACAGACGAAAATGAATATTTTGGCTGTCAATGCAGGGCAGTAATCATGATATCCATCAAATCCATGATTACTGCACTGCACTATGAACACCTACGGCAAATGTTCATTTTTGCCAGTGGTTGTGCGACTCTGGGGAAAGCCAGCCACTGCAAAACTTGAACCACAAATAGAAGGAAGAAATGTTTCTCATTTGTATGAATTTAGATAGGTCATTACAGCCCATCATTCTTTCTAATTGCTGATACAGATGTTGAACAAAAATACAAAACTTGGTTGAACATAAACTGAACTACATCAGTATGGTACAAGTATTAAAAAAAATTACCTTTCTTGCTATATGGACAGCGAACTAAAAGCTAAATACATTTTCTACTACAAAAAAAAGAAAACCCTTTCCCTAGGACAAGGTGTAGAGTATCCTCGGGTAGCAAAACGCGCCTTTATATATACTGTGCAAAGAAATTTAAGCTCCCCCTCCTTAAGGACGAGGAGGGGGCTTCACATTTTTGCACAGTATAGTACTTCAACGACCTGGTAACCTGGTGATTTCCACCTGTGAGAAACAGAAATTTTTCATCCTGTGTGACAGAGGTAAAGCTATATTGTTGTAGGTCACTATAAAGTTCAGTTCTGTATGAATCATATTCATCACAAATTAGCATGACCTGGGACTCTTGCTCTATCTGTGACCTATTACAATGACAACATAACCTATTTTCTACTGCTGTATTATTGAATCGTCCAGTCTCAGTTTTGAGATCATGAGCACTTCTTAGATTGGTGAAGTATCTATGCCTCTGTAAAGGATACTTCAAAATCGAATATTCTTTTCCACAGCTATTTCTAAAAATCTACATTATGTTCTTGATTTGTTGGATTTTGTTTGACACCACATATAAAGTCTAACTATTGTCTTTCATGTGAAGAACATAAATTGTTTTGGAGTTTCTGAATACATTGAAATAATTAAGTTGTTACCACCTACTTTTCCTCAATATCTGGACATGTTAAACTTCATGAACACATTCTTCAGAAGTTGTGTCCAGCACATAGAATTTTTGCTCAGTATATGATACTTTTCCGTGAGGCAATATGAAATCAGACTGTCAGGTTCACCTGTGTGCAGACTGATCCAATATTTTATACTGTGACAGACAGCACCGATAAGGATTGGATACCTGCCCACTTCTTTTTTTTTATCGGAGCAGTCGAGGACTTACTTGCGGTGGACACATCATGGTGTCTAACCTGAGTATATATTCTCAATTGTAGGACTAGCCTCAGACCGAATCGGATGTCTTTCTAGAAACCTTGAATCGTGTTTTACACAAGTAAGATTTCTCAACTTTAGGGTTCGAATTTTGGCAGTTTTTGCATTTTGGACCTTTCACTGAAACTTTAAATTCAATATTTATGTTATGTTTCCTACCCATGCTATGTGTAAAAATCGTTTTGTTTTGTTTTTTCACTGGGTTCTCATTTTGGCTTTTTTGAAGCATCAGCAAAATAAGCAAAAAAATACAGTGAAATTAATTCACGGTACATCATATAAATGCCACCGCCATTGAGCAAAAAGGTTCAAACATTGTCACGAATGTGGCTTTTCACCTCGGTGAATTGTCATTTGCATCATCAGATTGACATACTGCGTAAGGCTTTCTGGAAATATGAACAGTGGTGAGTCTCTCTCTCTGTCTCTCTCTGTGTCTCTGTCTGTCTGTCTGTCTGTCTGTCTGTCTGTCTGTCTGTCTGTCTGTCTGTCTGTCTGTCTCTCTGTCTCTCTGTCTGTGTCTGTCTGTCTCTCTCTCTCTCTCTCTCTCTCTCTCTCTCTCTCTCTCTCTCTCTCTCTCTCTCTCTCTCTCTCTCTCCCATGTGGCATATTGGTCTGACTTATCGTTTATGTGTCTTCTCGCTTCTCATACGTGTGGCTCTTTCAAGATAACTCTTTACATATAGAACCACATTTTCACCATGTGCGTTTAGTAAAATTTGTGAGCAAAAAAGAGTTCTTCTGTATCAGTGTTTCCCAGTATGTCCTTCACGTACATATGGTTTCTGTCTTGTGCGGTTTCTCCGTGTATCCACATGTGTCACTGACTGCAAATCTTCTGGTACATGTAACTTCTCGCGTATTCAATACCTCCGGCCATTTTTCCATACAAATGCTGCACATTGTGCAGGGGAGACCAGGGCACAGGGGAACACAATTTACATGTTGGTTTCTGTGTCTCAAGGGCTTTCTTTATTTTTGATGACGTCTTGGGCGTAAAACTATTCAAAACATATGTCACAGCCATGGGCTTCCCATGTCCTATCAAATATTGTTTATGTAACATTGAAACAGAAAGAACCAAGCACTTGTTCCATTGTGCCCTGGTGTTGGGGCACATTGGAACATGGTCTATTAGGATGCTGGTCAGGGTACGGTGGGACAGAATTTCCATTTTGGTTTTTATTTCTCAGGCAGTCCCTTCATTTCCTACGGTATCTGACCCATGTGGAAGAATATATAAACTTTGTGTGACAGGCTTGGGCTTTCCCATTTGTATATCTATCCCTTTTTATTACTGGCTAGTTTCTTTAGTGTTTGAGCTGTGCAAACAGAATTCCTCACAGAAAAAAAGGGCCTTGTACCAGAAAAAAACTTAAAATAACATGAACATTGTTTAAATGTTGAGTAAAATCAGAGCAGACAGATTTGTTGTCCAGTAATTATAGAGAGAAACAAAACACGAAAGTTCGCTTCACGGCAAAACTTTCTGTTAACAAAGGCATGGTGCTGGAAAGATGTGCCGCATCTGCACAGGTTCAAATGAGCAAAATAATTGAAACTTGTAAGTTGAAGGGTATTTCTTGCCCACTATAGAGGCAGACGGGAAAAGCAAGAACAATGCAAAGAAAGACTAGGAAGAACAATGCAAAGAAAGACTAGGAAAGATGATTTGCTGCATAGCAAATCATTGTGTGTTTATTCAAAGCATATTGGTATGGCAATGTACAACTATTCCATAACACAGGAGTAGAAGTTGGAATGGCATCTCTATCTATTATAGCTTTGAAGTTATTCAGGACTTAAAATTTCTAATGTTGCTATTTTGCACAATATAAATTGCTGCAACTTTTATTTTTAATTCATTAGGTGCGCAATGGTCAACAACCCCCTAGTAGAATTTGGAATGACATCTCTACCTATTATAGTGTTGAAGATATTCAAGATTGAAAATTTCGAATACTGCTAACTAGCACAATTTAAATTGCTTTTGTTTTAGATTCATTACATGCGCAATGATCAATAACCTCATAGTAGAAGTTGAAATAACATCTCTATCTCTATCAACCAATCATGCCAAGTTTGGAGTTTCTATGTATAATAATGTCCGAGAAAAGTGTCGGACAAATTTGCTGGTAAAGAAGAAAGAAAGAATTTCAGGAAAAACAGAAAAGTGTGTGTTGACACACACACTTTAATGAATGGATGAATGAATGAAGAAAGAAAGAATAAAGTATATGCGGAAAAACAAGAAGTCTGTGTCTACACACACAGAATAAATAAATAAAATAAATGAAATAAATAAATAGATCAATAAATAAATAAATAAATAAATAAAGTATTTGAAGAAAAACAAGGAGTCTCTGTTCACACACAGACTTCATGAAAAACTGAATGTCAGCACACAGAGAAGAAACGGTCACTAGATTCTGGACGGAATTGTCAGTCAGCTGAGCTTACTGTCCTACTTCCGTTGTCATCCATCGTCTGCTTCGAAATTCCATGGAGATAATTCTGGGAACCCCCAGATCTTTATATGCTAAACAGGGGGTCCAGCGATTTTCTCTGTTTTTTAACTCAGCTGACTTTCTAGTCAGACTGAGCCTTAAGGAGGCTGTTCGTGCACAATCACATTTTGGACTTCTCCAAAACTGTCAGCCAGATTCTCTTCAAACTTGGTAGCAATGTACCTTGGGTGAGTCTCTACCAAGTTTGTTCAAATATTCACGCTCAAGTGATTTTTTTAAAATTTTTAAATGATTTTTTGGGGGTTCTTTTTGGGGGCAAATCTGAACAAATCTTCTGCTCCGAAACCACGATCAACAGGTGGCACCACGATTACCTGTCGCTTTTTAAAGATTTTTTTTCTAAGTTTTCACTTGTCTTGACTTTTTCTCCCAAACTCCTATTTGGGTCCGCTTATTGGGAATGTACGTACATTTGAATACACAAAATCTAAATATCTGAATAACTTCAAAGCTATTTTACGCAGAGGTACCATTCCAGCTTCAGTTTATATCTTTGTGACATAACCGCATCCAATTAACCATGAACCAAAGTGTAGGCTTTTAATGTATGCGAATTAAGCAAATACACAAAATTAAAATCTTACCCTTCAAAACTATTGTAGATGGTGGTGCCGTCATGTTTATGAAGAGGCCACATGCGATGAACTCAGAACCAAAGTTGTAGCATTTTAATTTATACAAATTGGGCTTATACACAAAATTTAGATTATGTTGAACAACGGCAAAGTGTTTCGTTTCAAACTCTGCTCATTTTGAAGGCACCCAGACAGATTTGCTGTAAAGCAAATCTTCTTTTCTAGTTTCTGTATTTGTGTGTGCTCAGGGGTGTAGGGGCGGACAATGCTGAATGCCATTCAGAAAAATAATGTCAAGCTTTTAGAAAACTTCATACATAGCAAAGGGCCATTTTCCCTGGTTACAATATAGCTCATCATCATCATCATCATCATCATCATCATCATCATCATCATCATCATCATCATCATCATCATCATCATCATCATCATCATCATCATCATCGTGAGGATGAACAGGATGACGCTGCACATAATATTATGTGTCTGGGGCTATTAATCTCAGCCTTAAAGTAAAGGACTACATTGTATTTAATTATTTGCAAAATCACATTTGGTTTAGAATTGAGGATGTTTTTGTGCACTCTAGCACCCACAATTAAGTTTTGAGTAACAAAATCTCACTGCACAAGATGTCAGACATCGTTGAACCCGCTCAGATGAAATTTTCTCCGCAAGATTTCTCTCGTGGAATATAACCGTCGGAGGTAAAATAATTCACAATCATTTGTTTTATGACATGGATTGGCATTCGATTTCTGGATCTCTAACTCACAGTTTGGGGAGTACAATTCGCTTTGGTATTTTTTGCAGTAAGCAAGACCGACTAAGACAGCCTTCGACATATATATATAATTTTCAAACGACGGAAACATTTTTATCACTGACGTTGAGTGCAAGCCACTGGCAAAATCCGCGATAAAATTAACACATCCACGACTATTATAATGAATCATAAAATTTATTTTGGGTATGCATGTCACATGTTAAATACATGTGTGCCTCTTGTTTACAACAACAAAAGTTTGCAAATTATAAATAAGGATCTGTAATCATAGGGATATACCATAAGTGGTGGTGGATTAGTGACGTACATAAACATGTTGGTGGATTTCCGCACTTTCTTTCGTTTTAAGCCTGACCCCGCCCGTATCGCCAGGCCTGTCCTGGCTTTGTAAGTCTCGTCCGAATCGTGGTCGCTTCAGTTTTCAGTTTTTGTGACCATCTTTCCATGTACTTTTTTTACTTCAGTTCAGGTCCCAATCGATAGAAATGTGTATATTTTTTCTTAAATATTATAATGTAGATGACCTTGACGCCCTTTAACGAGGTCATTCATGTGAATGAATGAATGGATGACTTTATTACTGCACCATAAATACAATAAATGGTAATCTGTAACTCAATACACTATACCACAACAGTACAATACAACACAGTACATTACAACAATCCCTGATACGTATGCCTTAGGAGCAGCTCCCCCCCCCCCAAAAAAAAAACAGCTCAAAGTATTGTAGGTTTTAAATGACTTTAGAGTACTATAGTGTACCCCTGATTTTCACTGTTTCCGATATAAATTTTGTAAATTGCCATATAATTTCAATTTCGTCACATTTCATAAGTTTCATGAATTTGTTTTCGGACGATAAATGGTCAAAATCTACGATAAATTTACTCAGAGTATCAAATAATCTATTTCTGGCTTCTCTAAACTTTTGGCAATTTACAATGTGATGAATTTCATCTTCGACTTCCAAACACGAATCACAAATTCTCTCATCAATGGGAACCTTAACTGGCCTTCTACGTCTACCTTTTTCAATGTTCAAATTATGTGCGCTTATTCGTAATCTGGTCAAGTTTTTCCTTTCGTTCAAATTCTTTAATACAATTAGGTACTTTTCTATTTTGAAATCTGATTTAAATTTCGAATAGGTTCTCAACTTTTTATCTGGATAGGCTTGTTTAAGGAAGTCATTCTGCCATTGAAGTATAAATTTCTCTTTTAATAATTTCTCTATTAAATTGTGTGAAAATTCCCCGTATTCATCACCGTCATTGTTCCAAATATCATTAAAGCTAATTAGCGACATTGTAGTTTTGATATTGTTCAACCAGGTCGAGTTATTCGATGCCAGCAATTCAACATTACATTTGTAAGCATCGTATAAAATTTCACGTGAATCAGAATTTCTTATGCGGTGCCAGTTCTTACAAACACTTTTCATTATTTTTAACGAACATGTGATAAAGTGAAGACAGTGATTTCAGTGTCACATACACACACACACACACACACACACACACACATACATACATACATACATACATACATACATTATAATGTCTTGAACTTGAGAATCTGGTGCGAAAGTCTTCAAATGTGCAATTATACAAGACATACAGAGCTATACATGCATATCGCCCATCCCCAGTGACAACATCAAATTGAGGCTAACCATAATTTTGCTGGCCTCGTTTTATATCATCCTTTTTTAATATATATTAAGTGGAAATACGAAACTTCAAATGGCTGTATAAAAATGGTTGTTTTATTCCAAATTTGAGGTAAAAATATACATCAATTTAAAATCAAACCAATGCTGGCGCATTCCTATTTCTAGTAAATAGAATTCTGTTGCAGCATTTAGGGGACTCTGCATATTTTTGTTAATATGTGAATGAAGAGAGGAAAAAAAATCAAATCTCTTCCCCCGTAAAAAAACTTTTATTACTGAAAACTATACGCATGAAAATCGACTGATGGCACCCAAAGCAATGTTTGCTTTGAGATTTAGATGAAAATAGCAAGTTTGCGCTTATCCTAACCATCAATCCTCCAGAAATTCGGTAAAGCCATCTACGCTTGCCTCCTAAGCATCCCCAAGACTCGCTATTGCTTTGACGAGCGCCCACATAAGAAAGCAATAGCGAGTCTGGGGGATGCTTAGGAGGCAACATCTACGCAGCCCAGCTACCAGAGTTTTGTAGTTCCTTTAATTGCATGGCCCAAGGGAGTTTCCAAATTAATGTATCTTACATGTAATTCTCAGGATCCTAGCCCTTCCACATGTCTGCCAACTAATCTGACTGAAGGGGTCTGCTAATTCAATTGCACGTTTCGGCCAACTTTAGTGGCGCCCACGGTAGCTCCCCTAACAATTTTAAAACGAGGCACTCGCTGGTCTAGCTGGCCAATACAACTGTGCTCGTAATGTTTTGTATATAATTTGTGCCGCCAT
>OZ026628.1:21645300-21726952 GCA_964020975.1 Hermodice carunculata | reverse complement strand
CAATCCCCGTTTGCTTATATAATCATCAATGGTAATGTATGCATTCCAGAAACCCGGTGAACGACATTGTTTAAACCTCTCTGAAGCTACATTTCCAACAAGATTCAGAGCAATATGAATGAGGTTTTGAAGAAGAAAATAGCAAAAACGCACAAAAGTTCACAAAAATATAAAAAAAATCACCGCGCTACCCATTAAACAAATTAAGGTCTATGAGTCCTCAGAAGTGTCTCTATGCAATTTGAAAGTGCAATTGACTTGGTGCTTTTGGAGAGGTTGAAAGATTCTACAGAAAATCTACAAAAAATTCGTGGATCAATTTATTCAGATGGACACGCTCTAATCACACACACACACGTATATATATATATATATATATATATATATATATATATATATATATATATATATATATATATATATATATATATATATATACATACATATATATATACGTGTGTGTGTGTGTGTGTGTGTGTGTGTGTGTGTGTGTGTGTGTGATCAATGATTAGAGCGTGTCCATCTGTATAAATTGATGAGGACACACCTGAGGTCCATTCTCACAAACTTTGAAGTAATTCTGATTACCGGATTTGCAGAAGTCAAAATGTGAATCACCATTGCAATTCACGTTGATTCACATAGATATTAATGGGAATGTGTGCATTAACCGACAAGTACAGGACTGAAAAAAATTAAAAGTCATGTATCCGGGGTATCAGCACCTAATGAACAACTTTGCTTGATCCCACCACAAGCTACATTTTCATCAAGTTTCAGAACACTTAGATTAACGTTTTTTTTGAGAAGTCGAAAATAGCAAAAAAAAACAACACAAAAATCCATGAAAAATAGAGAAAATTGCAGCCCTACATGTTCAGAAAATAAGGTCTAGGGGTCCTCAATGTGTCTCTATGCAATTTGAAGTGAATAGTCTGGCGGATTCGGAGATTTTTTTTAAAGATTTTGCCAAAATTTCTCCCTGCCCCGACAAAACAAAAGAAAATTACTGGAGCATGAACATTTGAACAAACTTGGTAGAGACCCACCCAAGGTAGATCTTCAAAAAGTTTGAAGTGGATCTGGCAGATGTCGGAGAAAATACCAAAAATGTAAATTGTGGACGCCGACAGACGCATAAACGAAGGCCAATCACATAAGCGCATCTGCTGAACTTCAATTCAGATCTGCACTGCCTATTTCGGTCTTAATTCTATTGTAGAAGATGCAAAAATGCCTTATCAAAAGATTTAACGGAGCTGTATCCATCTCTGACCTAAACCTAATTGCATCAGGAAAAACATTCTTCTTCTTCTTCTTCTTCTTCTTCTTCTTCTTCTTCTTCTTCTTCTTCTTCTTCTTCTTCTTCTTCTTCTTCTTCTTCCTCTTCTTCTTCCTCCTCCTCCTCCTCCTCCTCCTCCTCCTCCTCCTCCTCCTCCTCCTCTTCTTCTTCTTCTTCTTCTTCTTCTTCTTCTTCTTCTTCTTCGTCTTCTTCTTCTTTTTCTTCTTGTCACAATTTACTTTCAACATTGTTGTTCCTTTTGTTCCCCAAATTAATTGCTCCAAATCGCAGACACAATTTCACCTTTGATCACTCTTTACTGAGAAATAATTTGAAGAGTGGTCCCAAGGAGGGTAGATAGAGGCTACCCTCAATGGTGGTCCCAAATGCTGGAAACAAAGTCGTATCTGAAGTTACTATGTCGTGACATTACAGAGGACAAGGATTCTTCAAAACAGGTTTAAATGAACTCAGTTGTCATAGATGACCCATTTATAAATGCGTTTTGCTGTTAAAGCCTCATATTTTCTTTTTTTTTAAATCTAACGTGATAATGTTGATTAATTAAGATGTACATTTTAATACAGATGTATATTTAGATGTTAACAGTCACTGGCTTGGCTATATGGAGCGTGGAGAGATTGGATAGTGCCTTTTTTCAAAACTAGACGGAAGATATGGCACTGTTTCTAATGTTTGTATAATGCATATAATTTGAATTTACACTTGTCACCCATACATAGAATCAGGGACCAAAATCTAAAGTTGTGACCTTCAAAATTCTCTCTTGTGCTGTTTGCAACAAAAATTATTAAATCTTCTGTGAAGACAGTTTTCTATTCTTTGATGAATATGCTCGATGCGCCTTGAACGTTTTTGAAATCAATCACGCTTATCGAAAAAAGATTAACCCCACGTGTTCCCAAATCTTTAATGATGTTGATCACCGAGGCTTTTTATGCAAGTCATATTCAACATAAAATGGTCTCAGATAGATGGACTCTTTCCTGCTCAAACTGGTCAACAGCGACAGGTAACTCCAACTGTCGTCTGCTGCTTCTTTCTTGGTCGTGCTCTTATTACAAGTTTGTAATAAAGGGATTATGGACGTCAGCCCGTGGCCAATGTGACAAACTACTGGTACACTCAAATAATACCTATCTCTGTACCTTTGTGTACGTGTGTGTGTGTGTGTGTGTGTGTGTGTGTGTGTGTGAGAGAGAGAGAGAGAGAGAGAGAGAGAGAGAGAGAGAGAGCTGTTAGGAGGACGGCACGAAATTTTAACTTTTTCATGTTCCATTCGTATTGCTTTTCCTAGATTTAATAGTCTTGCTTCCCGTTTCTATGTGTTTTGATTATTAACCCTTTCCTGCTCAAACAAAAGCACCCGGATGTAAATTGTCGTCTCCCTCAACCTTCTTAATGTACTTTGCGTTAATAGAAAACACATTTGGTGATAATTGTAGGTAAGGCCCACTGTGATGGCCTGGCCAATGTCAAACACCTTGCGCTGGTGCGGCTTGTCCAAAATGCGAGCTACCCGCGCCAATCAAAGACGCTGACTCAGTTTTTTTTTTTTTTTTCTAACAGCATGGACCGGGGTAAGTACATGATGTGTCCATGACGATTTAAAAGAATATAATCACAAAATAAAATCACGTAGTAGTCAAATTACGTTCATTATCATCTTGGCTCATCAAATAAAAAAAAAACACACACACACACAAAACAAACAAACAAACAAACAAACAGAAAAAAAAGGTTTAAATAATCTGAAATACTCTGTCATATCAATCATGCTGCATGCATCACGGCTTGGATGACAGAGTGGTATCCTGAAAACTGTTAGCCCAGGTGAAGAAATTAATACATGTATATAAAGCAACAGACACACGACCAAGTAAATTACTGAGTGGGTGAGTAAATGCTTTATCATATAAAACTCGCTCCAGTGTGACGTATGGCTGGGAAAAATGCATGTACATATTATATTTCTAAATACCGAATATCTAAGGTCTAATTTTATCAAGCAGAGGAATAGACAAATAAACACGGGGTGGGGGTGGGGTGGGGTGTAAATTAACTGTTCCGCAGCCATGAAATATAGCCTGACAAGAGCTCTAACCTACCTGATGTATTATGAGACAGTAAGGCAGGCTCATGTGTGACCGTATCCTTCAGCCAATGTTTCCTGACCACGACATTATCGTACTTGTGAGACTTGCGTTTACCAAGGCTATCTTCAAACGCGCAATGAGACTGAACTTGACCAAAGCAACATGATTACAAACAACATTTTAAGACAGCGTTACAGGTTATTACAAAGATGTATGAATATTCATTTCCATTGCCAGAAGGGATAGAAACTACCCATGAGTACAAGCCCTACTATAGCTACAAAATTTGAAGCTGGCCATTTACTGATTTCTGGTAGCTTAGATTTAACAAGGTCACTGACTTGGACCGTTCAGTGTCATTTTTCAACGCGATTCCGCACCTAATTTTTTCAGAACAAAGAAAAATGCATAAATGTTTTGTTCATCACCTTTCTGTTAGCCCAGTCCTTATTCATTGTCAAAGTATTTTCTTTATCGTTAACCTGTACCATCATGTGCAATCTGAATCAACAGCTTGCCTCGCCATCCGCAGAGACGAGAGAGCCATAACCACATGACAGCTCCCCCCCCCCCCAAAAAGAAAAATTAGTGGATTACATGTATATGAATATTGTCTTAAATAGGTCTTTAAAGACGCTAAATTAAATGAAAGGGCGAAACATTCGACAGTCAAAACTGCCGGTCCATAACGACCAGTTTGAAGCAAAATAGGCTGACATTGACCACTTCCTTGTAGCGGCACTTCTATTAGTGATAAATCACTGCTGTTGTATGTCCTCCAGGGATCAAGATCACATATTACTCTCCACATTGAATACCCTGTTGGCTCGTTAGTCTTGTATTATATCGAAAGGGTGTAGTACTTCCACATTATAATTCAACGTTTTCCTGTTTTTGTCTTTCACTCAGTTTGGAAGGTAAACCCGTTCTGAAACAGGTAGCGGTCATTATATATGAAGTTTGTTGCACGGGGTTTTACTCTAGGGGTACCTGCTGATTAAGCCTTGAGTACTGCCAGCACAAAATGGCCTCATAATGCAAGTGGTCTTAAAATGAAGGCAATTTAACAAAGAATATAACCGCATGTCCTCAAGGAGTTGCCTTAAAAAAAGACGTGCAATGTTACATTGCAGGCAGTCTTTACAGCAGTTGCCACGGTTACAAATTATGTGATTGCAATTAGGGACAAATATTTTTTCACCATCTTGCGCCAAATGACATCAAACGATGTCCCGTAAAAGAAGGAAGGAAAGAATGAAAAAAGAGAAATAGAAAAGAAAATAAGAAAACAAAATAAAACAAAACAAAAAACAATTTTTATAATCACATTTTCGTGCATTTCTATGAAAACAGGAAATTATGGTTTTGTGTGTATATCCAGATGAATATACGTACGCAAAATGAAACACCCCCCTCCCAATTTTTATAATCCATTTGTGTGCATTTATATGCAAACAGGAAATTATGGTTTTGTGTATATCTCCAGATAAATATACGCACGCAAAATTTCAAAGGACAAAAACGCGAAAGTTTTTTCAACAGTTTATACTTCCGTTAAGTCCACTCTTGCAACTTTCAAAAAAAGCCAATACCACATCTATTACAATGTATCTCCGACCGCAAAGTAACCAGTGCGGAATTGTCAAGATGATGACATGAGATATGTAAGTTGTCCATTGTTGTATTCAACATATAAAATCAGATCTGGTTGATCATGATATGAAATATGAAACTGAAATTTAAAATTTGGTCTGTAGCTCGAAGAAATCCATGTTACATGTTTAGGGTTTAATAATTTAAGGAGGCTTAAATCGGTCAGAATGAAGGATAAAATTTTGTGTTGCCTCGAAAATTATCTTGTTGTCAGCTTTCGAACAATTTCTACTTCCAAACAAAAGAGTATGCATTGTGAATTTGGTCCAAAAAAGAACATGTTTGCGACTTCAGTCTTTGATTTTGGCTCACAGATAACTGTGTCACCATCCAGTAAACAGTTTTCTTCAACATTTTGGTTTCCTTTGACGAAGTGGCCGACTGTTTAACACCAGTTTTTGCCCCTTTTTTCTTTGTGTGATTAACCAAATCAAATTGTTTCTCGTAATATTCCTCCTCAGCCCGTCTCAGATCAGTAATATATTTATCATGTCGATCACAAAATTAGCGCCAGAAATATGTTGTATGGGGATTTTTTACTTGATTTTGCCTAGTCATGAATTCCGTCTACTTTCCATTGGCCGATGAGCCGTCGTGTACCAAGGCACACGGCCTTGTCGCACGGTAATGGTTCTATCTGAAACATGTTGCCTTGCAGTATTAAGAAAGGAATTCGTCCACATTTGACTATAAATTATCGGTTTCAAAGCTGGAGTCCCAATTTACTTTTGCAAATGCATATCTATACTCGTCAAATTTAGCCGTGGAAAATAACGACACAACCAAAGCATGTTTTGATACCGGTTTTCTAAACAGCAACTAACGGCTACAGTGAAATGAACATTGCTTGCAACTGGGGGGACAACTTGGACATTTTTAACAAAACTTAGAATATTTGTAATTATTTGATCGAGACAAGCAGACAATTTATCAGAAATACGACTTGGCTCATGTACATGTAACGTTAGATTATTAAAATTGGAGACAGAAGAAAGTTTATGGCCGTGATTGGTTCGGGGGTCTGCATTAAAGTCTCCGGACTGAGGAAAAGCTGTTATTCAAGTCCCAAGACCTGGCCGGCAAGTTCGTTTCGACGGACGGGCTGGCTGGGATTGTATCAATGATTCACCTATTATGGCTGGCTGGACATAACTGTTAGTGTCTTGAAAAAAAGGGTCTGGCTAGGACATGGTTTTGTTGTAGAAATGGACTCTCATTGGCTGTATCTTTTCCTTTCTCTAATACAGTTACCGATCAATGCACTGGCATGGAGAAACTGATCTTTATATAGCATAAAAACACGAGATATGCACATATGTTTCCCGCTACAAGTGAATAACTGATGGTTGCCTATATATATATATATATATATATATATATATATATATATATATATATTATATGCGTCTATAAATTCTCAAGGTTTTTGTATTTTTAACGTTTCATTGTAGTTTTAAATTCACTATTTGGACATTATTTTCATTTAAACAATGTTAAAATACCATTTCACTGCTATTATTTTTACGGTTTTACACTATCGGATTCATCAAAGTAAGGGAAAATAAGAATACAGCGAAATTCATTTCACTGTTTTTTATTTCACTATTTTGGGCATAATTCCTGTTCAAACAATGTTTAAATACTATTTCATTGCTTTTATTTTCACGGTTTCGTGCCATCAGGGAAATAAGCGAAGGTGAGAATACAGCAAAATTGAAGGAACTTATTTCCATTTCTTTTATTTTTATTATTCTGAAACAAGTTGTACACACAATGACGCGTTTCATTTTAAATATTGCACAAAAACAGTACAAATATATATTTTTGCAGGAAAGAACTCAGGTACTCAAATGCACATAGTGAACAGTGCCATTCTCAATTCCAATACTTTCCTCGTTATATATTATTATTCTACAATAAAGTTAATTTCTAGTACTTCAAAATGTCATATTTAAATTCGCCATGATCCATTACACCAACATTAACCATTATATTATGTTTAACTGTGGTAACTGTGACTGGGAGCCCCTTGCGTGCATCTCCCCCTCCAGTCAGTGTATTGCCCCCACCTTCTCTTATTAACCAAACTAATTGATCTAGATTTGAATATTCATCCATTTCTCATAATGATTTGTTAACTTTTATTATTTTTTTAGTGTTATTTTGTAGTCTGGTGATTTTATTTTTTTGTACCATATTCTTAAAGTTGTCCAAATTAGACCACTCTTTGTCATGTCAGAGAAATAGGTAATACTTCTCAATCAATGATAAAAATGACCAAAACTGCATTCCTTCTATATCAAAACCAAGCAAAATTTCTATTTTGAAAAAGTTGATATCAATAGAAAAAAATGTTCTTTTATCCAATTAAGAACTTAACACCAAAATTGTTGGATTGCTTCACAATCATAGAAATAGTGTACGAATGTTTCCTCTTTTTCATTACACAATGAACAAACTTCACTTTCTTTAATATCAAATTTAAAAATTCTCGAATTGGTACATGTTATTCTATGCAAAAATCTACACTGGAAAGCTCTCAGCTTAGCCGAGATAGTGATTTTGTACAAATTTCTCAAAATTCGTCATCTAAAATTATAGCCAAATCTCGATTACGTTTTATAAAAGTGGTCTGTGGACTAATGGAAATATTGTCCTTCAATATGGAATATAGAAAAGATGAAGATTTTTCAGCTTTCATTGCTCTGTCTATATATGTCTCTGTGGAGATTTGGAGTCCAGTCATCATTTATTACAATCTTCCAGCTTCTTGGTATTGCTGAAACTAACATATGGTACCTCAAGTAGTTTGTTCTCATATTTGGGTATTTTATACAGAATATTTGATATGACAAAAATGACCTTCTTCCTCAAGTAGATCTAGCACTGTGTTTATCCCTTCTTCCCACAATTGGCAAAGTATACAGGTTTATTTTCAATTCTGATCCAAGAATTATGCGACAAATGTTGATGTACAGTATCCTGAATGTATTTTGGTTAAAAAAAGTTCAAAGTGCACCACAATTTTATAACTTTCCTTTTCCACGGGGGCATCACCAGCCGGGGCTCAGCTAGCGATGCGTCCAACATCATGTGTACACCTGTTCATGAACTCAGATAAAAACCAATGAATGTCAAATACAGTAAAAAATATCACGCTAAAATTCTCCCATACATGCAATTGACCATTGTTGCCTAATTGGTATTCTAATATATTCCAGAGTTTTAAAGGGATTTCATTAAACCTGGACATAAAGTAAAAAACGTCTTATATTTTCGCATCCATTTCCATAACAAGTACAAATATCAGAATCTGCTAAGTTCCGTTTATGTAAATTTTCTTGCAAACTTAGACATCCCGAACACGCCATGAATTTCAAAGGAGCATGTTCAAAACCCCCATCCCAAACAGATAATATTCCTGAAACGAGGTTCTTTTGATCAGACTATGCAAATACAATGAAGTTCTGTTGTCTATTTCGTTAAAAATGAAGGACGTAGTTATCTAGACTAAACTTGTGAAAAGTTTTGACCCATGTACCATAATTACTCAATATTCTATCGTCTAAACCAATATTCTTTAATATGTTATGAATCTCACTCAAGTAAGGCCAAGTAGTTTTGACACCGTTTGCGTGAATTTTCTCCATTTCAGTGTTATACACGAATATACAATTTATAGTCATGTTTTGCATTTTAATGTTTTTTTTGTTTTGTTTTGTTTGTTTGTTTGGTTGGTTGTTTTTGTTTGGGGTTTGTTTGGGGTGGGGGTTGGGGAGGTGTTTTTTAAAATATAGGTTTACAAGAATTTATGTTATTAAAGACTTTCGTTGTTTATTTTTTGTGGGTTTGTGTTTTTATTCTCTAAAATATCACTGTGTTGGTTAAGGAGAACACAATGAAATCGCATTATATACGCGTACTAAAAAGATTGACCACAATAAAATAAAACAACTGTTGCTTCGTCATTTTAAGCATTGACACATGACAACAGACTGATTGACTTCTTTGTAACTTGAACCAGGGACGTGCTATAGCACGTCCCTGCTTGAACAGAGCTCTGTTGAGACCATCGCTGGTGTCGACTGCAAAGTTAATTGTATGATGTATGCAGCTGACCTTGCCCTCTCCGACACCAGCAATGGTCTCCACAGAGCTCTGCTCCAATTACAACTGCATGTACTGCAACCAATGGAAACTGGATGGATGGATGGATGGATGGATGGATGGATGGATGGATGATGATGATGATGATGATGATGATGATGATGATGATGATGATGATGATGATGATGATGATGATGATGATGATGATGATGATGATGATGATGATTTATTAGGAAAACTTCCCCTTTACAGCGGAGGCACCAATGGAACGGGGAAAATTCCATGATGCATCCGAAATATATACAAATAATCGGGCATCCTTATTATCAATCAAATAATCTTCGTATGTTGAAATAAGTATAGTATCTATAAGTAATAATTTATGTCCTCCGCGCCAAAACTAGAGATAAACCACTCATTGGGACAAAACTCTAGAAAGCGTAAGGACATGTACACATTATACATGTTTCATATACAATGCAGAACATATAGCTTCCAGCGTCATTATTAAGAAAAATCAAGTATTACCACAATATGAATGTTAACCAAAGTAAGACCAAAATCATGATTTTCAACAACGGAGGGCATATCACAAAGAAATTTAGATTACGTTACAAAAACTTAGAACTAGAAATCAAAATTACTACTGCTACTTTGGCATTGACTTTTCGCCTTCTGGAAACTTAAACTATGCTGAAAAAAAAAGCATTTAAAGGTTTTATTCAAGCTAAGATTCTGTCTTAATGATGGAAATGTTCATGTCGCACTCAAGTTATTTGATTCACTGCAAACACCAAGCATTACTTATGGATGTGTGGCCCCATATTTGGTACAGGACCTAAAAATAAAAATCCCATGAGTAAGTGTGAAAACCTATCTGTAGAGCAAATACACACTAAATTTTGTAGGTTTTTTTTTTTCTTTTTCTTTTTTTTTTTTGTGAGGAGTCCACCGCAAGTCGTCAACTGTCATGGTAAAAGGAGAACTGGACAGGTATCAATGCTCTCTGTCACAGTGTAAAATATTGGATCAATCTAGACGACACACACATGAACTAGACAGTCTGATTTCATATTGCGTCAGGGAAAATTATCATATGCTGAGTGAAAATTCTATGTGCTGGACACACACTTCTGAAGAATATGTTCGTAAAGTTTAACATGTCCAGATATTGGGAAAAAAGTAGATGGTAACAATATGTTTTCATGTATTCAGAAAGTCAAAGACAATTTATGTTTTTCATATAAAAGGCAATGGCTAGACATTGTACGTGGTGTCAATAGAAATTCCAACAAATTAAGAACTTATTTTACATTTAAAAATAGCTTTGGAAAAGAATATTTGAATTGAATTATCTTTTACATAAATGTAAAAACTTGACCGAACTAATAATAAGTGCTCATGATCTCGAAATTGAGACTGGGCGATTCAATAATACACCAGTAGAAAATAGGTCACGTTGTCATTGTAATAGGTCAGAGATAGAGGATGAATCTCAGGTCATGCTAATTTGTAATAAATATGATTCATACAGAAACGAACTTTATAATGAACTACAACAATACAGTTTATTACTGTCACACAGGATGAAAAATTTGTTTCTCATGACAGGTCACAGTGGAAATCAGCATGTTATCACGTTGGTGCTGAACTATGTGTGTTTTGCTGCCAGAGATAACACTAAACGCAGGAAAGGCGTTTTTTTTTTATTTTGTAGCAGAAAATATATGCAGCTTTAAGGTGGTTGTGTATATATAGCAAGGAATGTAATAATTTTCTGTATACTTCTTGCAGATTGAAGTTTTAGTTTATGTCACTACAAAATTTGTATTGTCTGCTTTTTGCTTCAACAAAAGAACGTTGGTTTATGCGCAATCAAAATACTGTCGCTGCCTACAACAGCAAAGTTGATGACCATATGAACCAAAACTTCAAAGCACACGCACCTTAGCTTAGACCTATGATATGGTAATGGAGGCCCATTCCCCAGTGTTACTTTAATCCAGTCCCTTGGAATTTTGTGTCCCTGCAACGTTCAAACATGTAATGAAAAGGCAGCTTTTTGCCGTGAATTACCTACTGCAAATCTGACCCCCCCCCCCCCCCCCCAAAAAAAAATGGATTATATCTGTGAGTCGAAAGATACGCACCCTACCGTACGGTTTTGACAATACTCTTTTCGTGCCCAGTGGTCCTGAAAAGACCCTTTGGATTCAGGATAACCTGAATGCTCCAGTATGTCAGTAATGACGAACTTGGGCGGTGGAGGACACGTTTAGTGGTGGCTGAAGAACTAGTCGAAATTGATCATCAATCTTTTCTTGTCTTGCTCCGACAAAACAAGTCCAACGCCTGCCGAACATGCGATGATTTATACTTCCCCCACCTCCAAACACAAAGCCGTCGTGGGAGCAGACGAAGTGAATGCTCAGCTCTGACCTCCGCTTCTTCAGCTCCCTGTTCGCCATCCAAACACGGCTGATCTTTGACAGAGAGATGGAAAACACCTAAAATTCAGCGGTTTCAAGGTTTCAAGGTTTCAAGGTTTTATTTGGCAATCCATAGTCAGAATATAATATTCTGTTTAGGCATGGAGCCTCAAAACATGTATGAATAACAAGTATAAAAGATAATTATATAAATACATAAAACATAAGAGTCACAGGGACATACGGCAAATGATTTATAATTAACTATCAATATCCAGAATAAAAAGCAAATTAAACAGTAAGCATCAAGTAGAATGCTTCCAAACCTGAGGTTTAGAAGTGTTCAACACTACTGAAAATGCATGGAAGGATGCTCTCCTTAAAACTATACAAGGAACTCGCATCACGGATATGCTGGGGAATTTCATTCCAGATTTTGGATCCGATATTATTCAAAGATTTAGGATGTGAGCACTGAAGGTAGATGGAACCACGGGTGGAAAATCTTGTATTATGGGTATGGACATCTGATGTTGCAGTGAAATAATTGTTCAAATATTGAGGGGTGTGTTTGTTTTGAATTTTCCAAATGAAAATTACTGGATCCTGCGTTACAGTTATTCATACGCAAAACTATGCAAAGTCTTGTTTAAACCAAAGTCATAACCATAATGGCAACATCAGTGGTATGAGTTACAATATTGCGTAGACCAAGCCTTTGATGTAACATATAACATTTTAACACCAAAAAGTACACAGAATGTTTATTGAAACGTAACGATTAAATATGACAGTACGAACGGTTTTAAGGTCAGAGATGTTTAGGTATAAACATCCAGGTAATAAATTTAACTTGAAAGCGGTGGTAATAGGTCAAGCTGTTTGATTCTATCTTCTATTTTTTTTATTTTATTAACTTTTATCTTTTATTTTTATTTTTTTTTCTATTATTTATAATTTTTCTATATCCCAGCGGGGGTTCCATCGAAGCTCCCTTGGATGCGCCGGTGCATGACACATTACAATTCCAGAAATGTTCTTTGTTTCTTGTGTATTTGGCAAGTTGTGCATAATTGTGTGTGCACTTGAAAGTCTGATCCTTTACTGAAGGCGTAACCTTGAGACAATGGGGCAGTCATTCACATAGCTTGTGAGTGTACCTAATGACGTACATTTGGTGTTAACTGGTAATGCATATATGGTTTTTGAACTGCTGGTTGATTACATTACAATTACTGTATCAATAAGTATAATACTTTTCAAATGAAATGTCGGACAAATTTGCCTGTAAAGAAAGAAAGAAGAAGAAAGTAAGAAAGAAAGAAAGAAAGAAAGAAAGAAAGAAAGAATTACTAGAAAAACAATATGTCTGTGTTGGCACACAGACATAATAAAGAACTTGAGGAAAAACAATAAAGTGTGTGTTGACACACACACACTTTAATAACGGATTCGGGGAGCCTTCCTTGCTGATCTTTATAGGCTGGAGCAATTCCCCAGCTCATATGAATATGCCATATTTTATTCACAAGACAGCGGGTCAGATCTGGGGAAGCGTGGTTTGTCATTCTTTTGGTTGACCGTGACACATTCCCAAGATAACATGACACTTTTAGGGAATACAGTTGTTGAGTGACAACTCCAGAACCATTTGAAATAAAGCTTTGAAAGTGACTATGATGAGAACAATGACCTAGGTCAGCTGTGAATTTTGCTGACCTTGACAAAATCCTTAATCTCATAGGGTAACTGATGAATTCTATTTGAGGATAGGTCACAGTCGCAAGCCAGGAGTTTGATATCGCCACATACGATACACGGCACATTCACGTGAGCTGTGGGACTGTTAAAATTTTGAACTTAGGAATATCATAGAGGTATGACATGATGCCTCTATGGCCATATTAAACTCCAAAGGTTACAAGGCCGCTGCGAGATTAGCTGAGCATAGGACTATAACAGTCATTTTGTTTTTGCTTTATCACATCGGGATTCTTTAATGCTAAATGATGGTGAACTGGAGGCTCCACGGACATGTATGTCATTATGGATATGTCAGGAATATGTACCTACATATTGCTGAGTTTGCAGTTTCAATTCACTTTGTTACTGTGGGTGCAAAAGGTTTGACATTAAACACAAAGAAAAACCAAGAGGGCTGTCTGAACAGCCCATGCTCAGCTGACCTAGAGATTCATTACACTCGATGTTCTATGAACTTGGGATTGTACAAAATGGGTAGAAACTTGTTAAAGGTACATCCCTACCAAATTTGACACATATCTGGCTAAAATTACTGAAGTTGTAACCATTACAAGAAATTCCCATGTTAGACTCTCCTATTGAAACTTTCTTTAAAAAAAAAATCACTAGAGTATGACAATTTGAAAAAAATTGGTGGAGACCCACCCAAGGTACATTGCCACTTACTTAGAAGTCAATCTGATGGACAGTTTCTTCAGAGAAGTCCAAAATGTGAATTAGCATCAGAATGCCCATTGACTTGCACAGTAATCAATTGGAAAGGTCCATATACCGATAAGTACCCAAATTGAAAAAGAAATATTAAAAATCAGCAAACCACAGAAGTGCCACCTGGTGAACAACTTTGTTTGACCTTTGCACAAGAAACATATTCACAAAGTTTCAGCTTAATCTGAGTGACGGTTCTGGAGAAGCTGAAAATAGCAAACACACACACACAATTAAAAAAAAATCATTAAAAAATACAAAAAAATGGCAGTGCCACCTGCTGAACAAATTAAGAACTAGGAGTCCCCAGGAGTGTTCCTGTGTGATATCAAAGAAATTGGGTGAGTGGTTTCAGAGAAGATTTTTTAAGATTTCTCCTAAAAAACAAACAAACAAAAAAATCACTGGAGCATGTTTATTTGAACAAACCTGGTAAAGCCCCGCCCAACGTATATTCCCACCATGTTTGAAGTCAATCTGGTTGGTGGTTTTACAGAAGTTGAAAATGTGAACTAGGATTAGAATGCCCATCGACTTGCATAGTAATCAACAGCAAAGGTGCATTTACGGAGAAGTACCCAAATTGAAAAAAAATTGTTAAAACTCAGCAATGCAGCCTAATCTGAGTGGTGGTTCTGGAGAAGTCGAAAAATAGCAAAAACACACAAAAAATCATAAAAAATTAGAAAAAAAAAATGCAGTGCCACCTCCTGAAAAAATTCAGAACTAAGAGTCCCTAGGAGTGTTGCTATGTGATATCAAAGCAATTGGGTGAGCGGTTTCAGAGATTTTTTAAAGTTTGCCCAAAAAAGAATAAAAAAATCATAAAAAATCCAAAAATCGTTGGAGCATGACCATTTGAACAAACTTGGTAGAGACTCACCCAAGGCATATATTCACCAAGTTTGAAGTGAATCTAGGTGACAGTTTTTAAGAAGTCAAGAATGTGAATTGTGGATGGACGACAGACCCTCACAAAAACTTGTCAGTCAGCTGAGCTAAAACCACAGTAGAGTGGTACCCACTCTAAAGACCACCTTTCATGACAGACCAGATAATTGTGTTTGTAGGACAACCCTTTCGTCACACTAGGGTCTATAACAAATTTACCCATATTTTAAGAGCACCTGCAATGAGACCACTCTAGCAGCAGGTTTGGTCTTAAATTGTAGGTACACGTATTACTTTGTTATTAAGACCACTTCTTGATCCACAGAAGGTAAGCTTTGAACGTCAGCTGGTCCAAAATCAAGGGTACATTTATCAATGAAATAGTCAAGTGCCGAAACATTGATGTCAAAAAGTTAGTTTCAAATGAAAGACATGGATAACCAGTATGTATGACCTTATTGGCAAACATTGAGGGTCTGGTTGAATCCTGGTTACAGTTTAACCTTGGTGTCTGGAAAGGGTCAGCATGATGGACATTAAAACACAAAAATAAAAAAAATGCAGTTTTTTAATCACCAAGCCTTTTTTTGCAAAAATGTAGACATTAATGTGTCCATTTTGATTCAATCCCTCTCACAGGTGGTGAATGACATAGCCTGTGGATATGAACCAACATCCCCCCCCACACACACACGCGAGCACACACACACACACACACACACACCAACAACAACAACGAAACAAAAGCTTCCCTCAGTGCGCTCTGGGCACAGCTTGCCAGTTAACACAAGGAAAGGTGCTGGGCAATTGCCCGTCATTCTTAATGTAAATAGGAGCAGATGAATTTGTGATGCTGGATAATTTCTGGTAATTTTTAATGAGAAAAGATACCGGCAGATTCATCAGCATCAGGTTTTTTAGGGTTCAGCATGAAGCAAGTGGAGGCTCTGGGTTCAGTTAGCATCTCGTATTGCCTTCAGTTTAACTGATACACTGGTTTTTCAGGTTTTTGAGGGTTAACTGAAATGTACACTCCAAGTGGTACACTGTACTGTAATACACTAAACATACAATAAAGACCAAAGTTTTTTGTCCCGAATGAAAGTTTATTATCCTGTAAATTTTCTGACAAACTTGCTGTACAAGATATAAAATTTGTCTTCCATATATTGTTGGATTGAACGTACAAAGCATGTGACAAATCCTTGCTAAAAGGGGCTCTCTTGGCTTGATATACTGGTACCAATTGAAGTAATCTTAATTCCCAAGTGATACAATAGCAGAAGACATAGTATTTCCACTTGCATTTCTCATTGTTTAATCTGGCACATTCTACCTGTAAATTGCATTGAAGGAGGCATCTTACATAAATTCAGACAATTAAGACACATTTTTTGTCTGATCACATGTAGAAATAGCTATAAAAATATGCTTGCATTAGAATAAATAAACAATAAGCATATATATTATTTTTAAGCAGTGCTAGGTCTAGCTTCATACATTGTTGATATGCAATCATACAAATATCTAACATGCATAATCGCAGCATTAAACATCAAACACTCTGTAAATATGTTTGCCAGCTTGCTTTAAAATTCCTTTAACTCATTCCATACCAGTCCCTGATTTTTCTGTATATTTACCTAGATTTAAGACAATTGCACATTTAAATTCTTCATGTAAAGAGCTTTCGTTCAAATACCAACATGCCTATCGTCTTAAGTCAGTGGTTCTGGCACTGCCTGGGAAGTCATGCTGCAGCTGCCACAAGGGCAGCTGCAGCATGACTTCCACGGCAGTGCCAGAACCACTAACCAAGGCCTGTAACCATGCTTTAGTTCAATAACAGTGAACGACCCACGGGACTGACAAACACAGGTCTTGGACTCTTTATAGGGGTAAATCTAAATAAATATGGGAAAAAAATGAAATAACAAGAGGCCCATAAGCCTAATGCTCTGCTGACCACCATCACCAAAAATCATTTTCTGAAATGTTTTCCCTCCACAACCCTGAAAAATTAATAATGGTCATCCATATTATACACGTTTGTGATACATTTGGCATCCTTTGCCTCATTCTTTATCAAGGTATTGTTTTCTCAAGTGCTTAATGACCTTGAAAAATAGGTCAAGGTCACATAATAGTTAGGCCAAGGTGACCCAAAAGTAGATCATCATTTGTATGTACACTTTAATCAAGTGCAATTTTGATCTGGAGGCTCAATTCTCCAATAGTTACCCATGTAGAAACACACTCGTTCCCAACATATGTGTGGAACGATTTTACCACCAAAATGAAATAAAAGAGAGATTGCTATTGGTTGTTGTTTTATTTGTAACCCAAATTGTAAGCCCATCAGATTAAGTAAGATAGAAAAGAGTAACTGAAAGTTCTTTCTTGAGTGACATACTTAAGCAACGCAATGTTGAAAGTGAACAAATAGGAGTCGAAATGGCTGCTGCAAGCACGCTAAACCAAGTAGGTCTTTGACAAAAACATAGGGTTTAACGCTCTATGGGAGAAAAAAAAATCTACATGACCATGTCATGGTGAATGGATTTTGACAGCACTCGTTTCAAACTGTTCACTGCTCGCCAAAGGCACGCAGTGAACAGTTTTAAAACTCATGCTGTCTAAAATCCATTCCCCATGACACGGCCATGTGGAATTCTATATTTCTCTTTGCCATTGATGTCCAAGAAAAACCTTGGCATTAAAAAAAATCACCTCTTTCAACTTTGAAGGCCCGGTGACCAAACAAAATACATCAAGGTCACTCATATTGAATAACATACTAGCATTGGACATGGTTTACATAGCCCATAAATTTGGCAAGTCTAACTAAATTACTTTTTGAGATATGGAATTTTATATCTTTAAGCACATTTTGACTCATAATTTCCTGCACATTATAGGTGGTGCCACTAGTCTCGGAAACACTGGAGATTATGATCTCCTCCACAATGCCACAAAATTTAATGAAGATCTATCAAACATTAAGGATGCTACAGTGGTCATAAGGTCTTCACATTTTGACCCATATATCATATGATACTGCAGGTGGTGCCACCAATATCGAACTCTACCTAGATTTTCATACACTTGACAAGTCCTGAAAGTTATATGGAGCTATCTTGAAAACTGTGGACTGTGTTGTGCTCAGAAGCAAAAAAGTTTACGGTTGGATGGATGGAATGATAGACACGAGTGATTGCATAAGCTCTGTGAACTGTGGTCAGCAGAGCAACAAACACAATTGGGACTGCTAAGTGGTGCTTGTAACAGGTAGTGGCTCTGATTACAGAGTAGTGTTAATAGGGGGATTCAACTGTACATTAACTTGACAAATGAGCTTAGCGTTTAAACAACAACTGTCTCTCCCTTGATGTTCTTTTGTCTGATGAATACCAACAATTTGAAATATTTATCAGCATCAAAGAGAAATAATGTTTAGAAATATTGTATCTCTCTCTTGGTCTTTTTGTAAAGCCAGCCACATGGCTGGTTTTACACTTGTGGTTTCGCACACCACTACCCACAATTCCAGGGAGAATATAAGGTGATTACCTGATCACAAAACCTGGACCCTAACAACAGCTTGTGTCAAAAGGGCTGCTGGCAACTGGGTCCACATGTAGGTTGACACTGTTTTGCAATGTTTAGTTGGGTGGTATGCTCATCTCATTGACTCGCTCACTCGCTTCTCATCACATAGGATTAAAGAACAAAATGCCCTTATCAACCCCACCAACTGAGTATCAAAATTATAAAAATGCCCACTTTGTTCAAAACTCTTTTGGTTCTCCACCTTCTTGTGCTGTTACTTCTCTGAATGTAACAGCGACTTCAAATGATAATAGCCACATACATACAGGGCTAGTGCTAAGCATTAGCCACTGGCTAAAAAAGGTGTGAACTGCCTAGTTGTTTTTTCATCAATTAGCCAAACTGGCTAAAGGATGTTACACATAAAATGTGGCTACAAGTTCGCACTTTATTAGAAAAATGATTATTATACCTAAATCTGGTTGTTTGTGGCAAATAAAATATTCTTGATTTCGTAACAAAAAATGGCTCCTGCAATAAAATTCTTAGAGCTAGCCCAATTAGTATCTCCACAATTTCATTTGGCCAAGTGTCAGCCTTATTGCATGAGTGGCAAATTAATAAAATTGAATACTACACAAATTTAACCCCTTCAGTGCCAAATTTTGGACTGAATCAACAGCTTTTCTGGATGTGCATTGGGTGCAATGTGCCCAATGCACATCGAGAAAAGCTGTGGACCTGAGATATTCTCTTTGGAACTATAGGCATGCTGGTACTTGAATGAAAGGTATTTTTACCAGGAACATGAATCTAGAATCCTAATGACAATTGAGACTAGTTTGACTTAAGTAGATGGACTTTAGTGGTTATTGGCACTGAAAGAGTTAAAACATTTTGACAGTTGTGTGATATAAATATATACCTTCTCCAGTATGTTGTGACTAAGACATCTGTTCCAGATTGCCTCATGCTTGGGCTCCAACCAAATTTATAATATAGGTGGGAGAGGTAAGCCAATAAGATATAAGAACAATGTCATGTGACCAGGCATTATTCTGTGACACATGTCCAGCCTCGTTTTGATATTGTACAAATGAGTGCACACTCCATTTTCATGCTTAGGACTATCCTGCTGCATTGCAATCCAGAATGGGGAATTTTGAACTCGTCAACATTTGGAGACATGTTGCCAGTTTCAGTGTGGCATTATCAGATGAAACTTGTCTGACTCTGAAACTGACCTTACTACAAAGTGCATGATCTATGCGAGTACTTTTTACAAGATTTGAAATGAGCTTGTTTTTGGACATTTTTAGATATGAACTGTTGGTTTGTATAAAAGGAAAGGGTTTGTAGCCTGCAGCTTGCCTGTATAAACTGACAAGGTTGGCATAAAGTCCCATATAACACAAGCAAAAAGCATTGTTTACATAATATTGTTTACCTCTATTTATTGTATTCACTATAAAAATACGATTGATTCAAAGGAACAAAAATGGATCAATTTTTAGATGGAATAAATGACAGCATCAGATACATCTCTTCCTTTGTGCGTTTTAGGTCTTTAATTCCAAGATAGTTGCCAAAGGTTATGACATTTGACCTTGTGACCTTAAAATAGATCTTGCAAAATAAAAACCATGATGTATATTGCTATTGCTGACAGGTTGAAATAAATACCATGAGACTTTTTCAAGATACAAAATGTACATGAAGTATCAAATTAGTCAAAATAGTTGAAAAATATGTTTAGAAATTTAGCAGTCAGAGGGTAACCTGGGAAGAAATACAGCAGTGAAAGAGTTAATGAAACATTGTGTTGGTGGACTTTACACAGACCTTGTCATTGGCCATTCACTGTTGACCTATAAATCTACACTAAAGAGCTCTCCAGGTTTTGTCTGATTTACAGACTAAACTCTGTGTTTTCTCCACTTCACCTGGTCTGCCCTTTGGTTATATGACCACTACTTCACCAATGAAAAAGTGACTCAGTTTCCTATTGGTCTACTTTGGTTACCACAGTAACAAACTATAGCGCAACAGAGCACACATACAGCCAACGGCCAAGGTGACAATGATCTACTTCCTGATTGGTTCATCAGTCCATGAGCATGGGATGTTGCTTTTTATTTAACTGGACTATAAATCAGATCTTCTAGCTCTGGGACAGACCAGAGCAGTATAGAGATTGGTCTGCTTTGGAAGCAACTCCAGACAGACAAATGTTATGTTATTGTAACATCTCCTTTGCAGCCAAGTAATCAATGGCTCTGCCAAAAGTTCTAAATGTATACGCAGGAGCACACGTGACTGCTTGTCATGCAGCTTCGCTTGGTGAACCTGCATTACAGTACACAAAATAATCTCATCATTTCTCACACTTACAGCCACTGTACAACAATGTCACCTGGTTATACCCCATAACAGATTCACTGTGACATCACTTCACCTCTTTCCCGCTCAAATCTCCACAAAATGCCCACATGCAAATTGCCGGCTGCCTTAAAGTTCTTATTTCAATTTCTCCTTAGCACAAAACATTGTTGCTACGATTTGTATGTCAGATGTTTCATGATAGCAAACCCCAGTCACTGGTCTTCCTTGGCATGAGTTGGGTTCAGTGGGCACCAAGGAAAGCCCTTGAATGAGTTAAAATACATCACAACCCATCCGCTTACACCAGTTACACAGCGTTTGGACACATGGTTAGAATTAACTTCTGTATTTTCAAAGACAATTACCGGTAGTACTTTAATATCAAGATTACAGCTTTTTTCTCCATTGCGAAAGTCTGGATCTTGATTCATGAACTTAATTACAGTAAATACTGTCCACCTCTTAAATATGCACACTCATATATACAATACATAGATTAGGTCTCAAATACAAAATCAAAGCAAAGCTTTGCCATACACATATAAAATTCACAGCAATGCAAATAAATTTACTTCACAATGTAAGTTTTTATGTCATCAGAGAAAGTAAAGTACATTTTCTCAATGCAAGTTTCCATGTCAATATAGATACTTTTTGTTCACTGCTTAGCAAATCTATAAAAACATTTTATGTAAATAAAATACATAGTAATTACAGCATCAATAAACTTTTCAATTAATCATTTGTAATGTACAATAAATGTATGTACCATGAGGTCCAATCTGCAGTCAGAAAAAAAAATCTGAAATTGACCAGACTAATATATACCTCTATGTAAAATACTTTTTCAAAGTTATACAATTTGATAATATAATCCTTACCTCAGGGTTTAACCTCAAAATTTATGTCCTTCTATACCGATAGCTTATAGTCTGTGTGTGTGCATGCGTGCGTTTATGTATGTATGATTTAGAGCCTGACCGAACCCAAACAACCGAAACCGAGCTTACCGGGTTTCAGGATTGAAGCCCGGCTCGGGTTCGGCTTCTACAGTCACTAAACGTTCGGGTTCGGTTGTCATTGTCAATATTAGCAATAAAATTAAATAAGAAGGTCACTGGGGTTACTTTTCGTACTTGTAGACACTTTAAACAATGCAACAAATGCTGTAACTTTGCAATTAAGTGTATCACATGGGTTGCATTAATCGCCTGAATTACATTAACAATAGTAACACCCCAGTGCAAAAGGGTAACAGCTATAAGCCCTTGTTTAAATAAAGCTTCAAATGAGCATTCTAAGATGTCTAAGTTTATTTATGGCATGTTTGAATTGCAAATACCGAACCCGAACGGTGCCCGGTTCGGGATCGGTAATGTGTACCGAGCACCGAGTACCCGGTTCGGTTACAAAATGCATGTTCGGTCAGGCTCTAGTATGTATGTATGTATGTATGCTTATATGTATATTGGAGATCAGTAGCAAGAGACAAATGATGAGCAGAAGAAAGATAATAATTTTCATGGCATGATTTGGTCATTGATTTACTTTACAGAGCCAAAGTGATCAATGACTTTTCCAGGCTGGGTAATACCATACATTTGTTATCAGCACAAATATTACACTGCCATCTATAATGTAGAATACCACTTTTCACTCTCATGTACCAGTTAATTGCTTGTGTGCTCTCCCAACATTGATCTTAACTTAGAAGCTAAATTGAAAAACAAAATTTACAGTTACATTATGTAAGTGTAAACTTATTCTAACATTGAATTTTAATTTCTGTACCCCAGATCTCTCCTCATCAGGCACTATTCCTGTTCTGATTTTTCTTCTCTAAGGCTCAAAATGACAAAAGCCAAGGCCACCTTTTGTTTTGTGTTTGCAAAATAGAATAACACAGTCATAACGTGTAAATAGCTGAAATAAAAATCATTCACTGTAATGACTACTATTTTAATTTGATTTTTTTTTTTACCAGAAGATGGCAGCACCATAAGCAACATGGAAATGCTGACCCATGTGGACCATCAGGTAGCAGACAACAGTTATAAATCCTTGTATTTTACAAAGTCACCTTTTTTAGTGCAAAAAATCAGCAAATTCAAATTTTAAAATTCAGTGAACATCATTTAACACAAAAAAATGTTGCAAAAACACAGGTGAATTTATTCTATATAAATCCCAGTTTAACAGTTTTTATAATTGAGATACGAAACAATGCCTGGATGCTAGCTTTGTGAAGGTGTATGAGTTGTGCTCTGTCCAGGTCATATTGATGTACTTTCTCAGCATGCAGGCCTTGCCAGTCCTATTAGACAGTGCCTCTACATGACCAGCAATACACTAACTGTGTACTGCAGCAAACCAGACTCCGCTAACTTAATTGAGAAAAAAGCTATAGCATGCTGAAAATACAGTATTTTTACAATTATGGACTACAGTGAACCCTGTTTTGAGAGACCACCCCTAGGGCAAGCCAAAGAGTGGACGCATAAGGCAGAGGGTCTCTCAATAGAGGTATAATAACATGGGAAATTAGCAAAAGGGACATAGTAAACATGGTCTAAAAAGGCAGGTGGTCTTTGATCACAGTGGTCTCTCAATAGAGGTTTCACTATCTTCATTGGGATTAGCAACCAGCCGGTCACAACTGTGGGCTACTACAATCACATCACACCATGTTTTCCTCAAGGTGCACTCACAGCCTCCAAGCTAGCCTATGTTTTCCTCAAGGTGCACTCACAGCCTCCAAGCTAGCCTATGTTTTCCTCAAGGTGCACTCACAGCCTCCAAGCTAGCCTATGTTTTCCTCAAGGTGCACTCACAGCCTCCAAGCTAGCCAATGTTTTCCTCAAGGTGCACTCACAGCCTCCAAGCTAGCCTATGTTTTCCTCAAGGTGCACTCACAGCCTCCAAGCTAGCCTATGTTTAAAGCAGGAGATCTCCTTCCTGCAGGTACTGAAAAGCAGAAGGGCGAGCGCTGCAGGCGGTAAGCATAACTAGGAAGATCTGGGGACAAGCTGCCTCTGGAAAAATTTGAAATTTGCACCTTCATTTCAGGACTGCATTTTGAACCATTTTAGGCACCATCAGACATATTCTGTGTGTACATAGTACACAGCAAAACAGTACAACTTTAAAGCCACGGATGGAATAATGCTATTTTTTTTTTTCATTTAACAGAAAGCAAGACATTTCATAAAAAGTGGGAGACTTTGTAAAAAAGTATGAAAAAGTAGATCTCCCACCAAGGCGGGACACTTGGAGGCTCTGCGCACTGCACTGAGTTTGGTGGTCATTAACCCTTTCCCCCTTGAATTAAGACTGAGTCAACAGCTTTCCTCGGCATGGGTTGGGCACAAAGTGCCCACCCATGCCGAGGAAAGCTGTTGACCTGGGTCATGTTGTCTTGACAGGTCTCATCTTCAATTCCCGGTCAAATTGGTTTTCATTCCTGTTGAAATCAGTTGAAAACGCTGAATCGGACAACATTCCCCCCCCCCCCCCCCCCCCGGTTTAAGGGGGAAAGGGTTTAAGTTTCACTTTTCACTTTGCTTCATTTTTATTCATCTCTCATGCACACCATTTTCATTAGCAAGAATACTGGCATGCCTTTTCTTTTTGGATCAACTTGGCTCAATCTTCATGTCTGTAACCTGTGCGCCTTTGCACTTTCAGGACTTCAATGTTGAGATCTGCCTGTGTGATCATAAAGATTACAAACAGTTTGAGCCCCCAGATTATTAAAAATTCTATTGTTCACTCTAAATAGAAAGGGTCTGGACAACTTTCTAAGATTGAGACTTAAGTCCTAATTGTTGAGACTTGAATGCAAACAGCCTCACCATGCCTGCTTTTGTACTTAAAGGCATATTTTGCTTCTTAGTATCATATGAATCTCAAAACCATGTGTTCCTTGGCACCAACAACCCAGATGAAGTAACATGATAGCAAACATGACACTTCAAAAAGAAACATGTCACATTGTAACAATGGCACAAAAAGACGGTAAGGAATGTTGTGACTTTGTCATTCTGTGTGTATCAATGACAGTTTTACTTTGTCATTTTTTCCATAGCATGCAGCAAATGTTTGAAAGATTTTATTCTTATGTGATTTCTAACATTTTCTATTCTGTCCCAGAATTCATAATTTCAATTACATACCATGCATCAAGTACCTCTATGGTACAACACATACAGGTACAGCACACGTGGCTGTCTCATATCTCATGCTTTTTTCCTGGATCCTTGGCTTAATTACAATACATGTAAACACTTCTGCAAGGCTGTCTTGGCCTTCAAACTTGCAGTTGTAAGCATTTGTCCACCTTTCATCCAAATAACCCATGTGTCATACGAATTGAGCGTTGTGCCACACTTTGTCAGACAGATTTTTGTCCCAGCACAGTTCACATTATGCCATACCAATACCTGATTTTCCTGTAATTTTGTCAAGATTTAAAATGAAGATTGCATGTTCAAATTCTTCGCAAAAATAGCTTTTGTTCAGGTTCCAATTTGCCTGTTATACAGTCAGTGGTTTTTGTACTGCCTGGCAAGTCATGATGTAGCATAACTTGCCAAGGCAAGGCAAAAACCACCGACCAAAGCCTTTGCCACTGTTGTACAGATGTATCACATTAGCAGCATCAGACGCAACTTTGTAGAAATATATCAGGCTTAGAGCGACAGACATCATGACCTTGTACACAATGCTACCTTACATCATCAGCGTGTATATATTCAATGCTTGCTTTGAAGAGAATTGAAAAATTAAAAAATCTGATCAAAATACAAATGCAATATGTAAGTTAAAAGGAAGTGATTATTTAGCAAAATAAACAATTGGCCATTGTATTTTTGTCACGAGAATTCTTCATAATAATGTTTTTGTACACATATTGCACAACAGCATACACAGGATGTGACTCTGTCAAAGTCTTCTCTGTTCTTGTATCACTGTAAATTGCTTTAATTTTACTGTGCTCTTATTTTCGCTTATTTTGCTGAGGGCACAAAACTGTGGAAGTAAAACACAGTGACATAGTAATTTAATATTGTTTGAATGTAAATTATGTCCAAAACAGTGAAATTAAAACTACTGTGAAATGTCAAAAATACAAAAACTGAGAAAATTTAAACATGCAAAAATAAAGCAATTGGCAGACAAGTATGATTTATACATGTACTTGCCACTAGGTGGTGCTGACATATCCCTGAGTGTTGTTTTAAGTTCTCTCCAACACATTTTTACTGGTTAATCCATGTAGATCTCTGTATATTGATCGGGATATAATATCTGTCATCCTGTTATTATCCTTGGCATCTGTATATACATACATATATATATATATATATATATATATATATATATATATATATATATATATATATATATATATATATATATCATCTGATCTGATAAATACTATGAAATTCTGGTATTTTCAGATAATGTCTGCAACAAATCATGCACTTTTTGCATGAACATGTGAACATAAATCCATGACAGAATAATTATGCTTTCGGTTCACCATCTTGTACATTTAGTATGTATGTCACTCGTAAACAAACATCACACACAATCCTTGACTTTGTCAAGCCTTTAAGTTATTTACCATTTGTACACTGACTGAAGCCCTACAGATGTGGCCGTAGAGACTTGTGACTTTCCAGTGCAGCTTTTGGTTCAATTATTCTGCTGTTTTACTCCAATAGGTCCATATGGTAAGACTGTTGCACATCTACAGGGAAATTCTTGGGGATTTTTGCTATTTGTTTTTGTGTGGTTTGTTTTTTTGCTTGTATTTTTAAAGTTTATATCACATAATTTATCTGACAAGCCAGCATTTAGGGCCAGTGGCTGCTCAGCTTATCAGGTGATCATGGCAACATATGGTGACATGCATACCTTTTGGTGCTGAAATATAATGTGTCATTCAATCTAACAATCTGGCATGCATGCAGAAATTAGTTGAACCCAGATTTTTGTCGTGTCTCTCAACTTTTCATCACCTGCACAAACACAAAGTTAACCTGCGGGACATGTCTCATTTCTTATCAGCAAGTTTGATTGATGTCCTGGCTTGGTGTTACTTGCGTTTTGTCACCTTGACCCCATTTTCCATAAAGCTTCCATTTTGTTGGATAAGTCCATTTTTTGTCCCATTGGTTTTAACTGTTTCTTCAGTAGCCATCCCATTAGTTTTAGCAGTCCTATCTTCTGGATTCTTGGCCTGGCTTCTCCAGTTTCTGTACATTCGGCTGTACTTACGTATAGCATACTGCACTATACTGATCCAGAAGACCCAGCTTATTGTGTATATGGCAAAGCCACCCAGTCGGCCCCAGAAGTCTGGAGTTGGGTTGATATTGTAATGGTAGAGAAGTGAGCTTCCCACTCCCAGCCTCATTATTCCAAACACAAACATGAACGCCAAGTCCACACACTCAGCTAGCCAGGTTTGATGGTAACCAGCTTCACGAAGGAACCACCGCAACTGAAGGAGTGGGTTTGAGATTTCAGTCCCAAATATAGTTGCACACATCTCAGTGCCATACTTGCCACTGAAGGAGGTGATACCAGTTCCCAGGATACTAAGAAAGTGGTGGATAAGCATCACTGCACCTAGAACAGACAATATAGATATGTAACAATTATGGCCTGTATGTCACTGTGACCCTGTAAGGCAATACACCACCAGCACTTTTACCACACAAATGGGGTAATTGTTAATATTTCCCTTTGCATGCTTTGCACAATGTTAGTGTAACAATTCCCCACCAGGTGGTAGCACTGTTTTCCCCTTGTACTAATTTTAGTTCAGCAAGGCCCCCACAAGGAGGCAGGACTGTTGTTCCCTTTGCGTAATATTGATGAAGTGACTCCCTAACAGGTGGCAGCACGGTCTCCACTTTGCATAATGTCCATTCAGAAATATGGTGGTGAGTGAAGAGACGTAACACTGTTTTCATCTTAGCATAATGTTAATAAAGCTATTCCCAACAGGCAGGCAGCAGTGTCTATTCTATTGCATAATATTAATTGAGCTTTCTCATGCAAGGTGGCAGCACCTTCCTGTCCTTTTGCAAAATGTTGGTTCAGGAATACCATACCAGTCGGTCACACCGTCTTCCAGCAGATTGATGATGATGTGCTGCATGTTGTTAACATTCACGAGGATAGGACGGCAGTATGAAGGCTGTATCAGGTCTGGCCAGGTGGTACCTGAGTCTTGAATGATACTCTGCATGCAGTCATTTTATTGTTTACCATGACACAGATAATAGAATTTCATGTGTAGAATTCCGCCTTTGGAAAAATTCCTTGCTCAAATTCAAGAAGCTGGTCCTACTATTATACAGTTGCATAGCTGGCTTAGTTGAGCATTTTTTTCTCCTGTATATCACATATTTTTGGCTGAAGAAAAGTGCCACAGGGGCTTTTTAGCTGCCTACCATGCTTGCATATATCAAGGCACTGCTTGGCAGCATAATCTACTATATCTGACAATGATATTGCTATTGTTGGACATGCATGTAATAATCTTGCATGTGCATGGAATTCATTTCGAAGCCTTCCTTGTTTATGTGAATGTCAACTTTGAACAACATACCCATACATAAACATGATGCAAATTCTACATACAAGTTTCATAAGAAAAAATCTTCATGATTGTTCGAGTCTTTGGTATAATTTGTATGTACAACCCTATTTACGTTTAACCACCTGGATCCCATTTTCCATGTAGTTTCCATTTTGTTCCAGAACTCCACTTTTGGCACCTTGGACTGTCTCTCGTTCTTCCACAGCAGTCTTACTTGCTTTTAAATTTCTGTCTTCACATTTTTTGTCCTTGTATCTCCAGTTCCTGTACATTTTGGTGTATTTTCGTATGGCGTATTGCACTATACTAATCCAGAAGATCCATCCCACTGCATATATGGCAGTGCCACCTAACCGCCCAAACCAGTCTGGCTTAGGGTTAATGTGGTACGTGTACAGAAGTACTGTACCAACACCTAGTCTCATGATTCCAAACACAAGCATGAACGCCAAATCCACAATCTCAGCAAACCAGGTTTTATGGTAACCAGCTTCACGAAGGAACCACCGCAACTGGAGAAGTGGGTTTGAAATTTCAGTTCCAAGTAAGGTGGCACACATCTCTGTGCCACGAGAGCCATCAAAGGCGGTGACACTGCTCCCAACCAGACTAATACAGTGGTGGATTAGCATCACTGCACCTAGGACAGACAACACAGGCATGCATCAAGACATACGTCAAAAAATCTCTCTCTCCAGGTTAATGATGTGTCTGAACAGACTGTTATTTACATATTAATACTGGAAGTAAGCTGGCAGGGGGTTACAATGGATATTGAAAATGGTCTGGCATGGCAGCAACAGAATTTGAGGTCTTCTTCCTGCAAGCAAGTTAAACATGAATGTTGTGAATTTTCACAGATTTGCCATAGAAACAAACAAGTTCATATGGCTATCAAGAGTTAGTTCATGTATTTGCCACAGGATGGCAGCACCATACTCCACAAGTTATTGGTATACTACACATGCATGTAATGTGTTATTTACAGATCCAAAAGCATATAGGCAAGTTAGGGAGTTAATATGAATTAACTACCAAGATATCTCTAAAGTCAGTTGCAGACATAGTTCTGGTATTTGCCAAGGGGTGGCAGCACCATCCTCTGTATGTTCATGCTATACATATATACAGTGCAATGTGTTGACCTGTTTACAGACCTGCTGTAGAAACAGGGCTGGAAGATAGGAAATTCTAGACTGCAAGTTCACGCTATCCATCTGTATAGTGCACTGGTGGCAGAAACAGGTTAGGCAGATGTAGGAGTTGTGAAACAGGTCACCAATTGGACGAAGGCAGCAGAATTCTTCAAAATCTATTTGACACGTACGCACGAGCACTTTCAGCAACAGATAAGATCCAGATGACATCCAACTTACTGCATGTGGTCTGGTGTCAGTGCAATCTCCAATGGAACATCAAGATATCTGTCATTGGGAGTAAACTGACCAAACTTTCAAAACATACATTGACTACGATAGATAAAATTTACAGTTCATTGCCAGTTGTTTGAGTGTTGTCATTTTGAATTTATGGCAAAAGTTTTTCTGCTGCCATAAAGCTTGCTTCCACAGCAGACCAAGCTCTGTATTAGCCCCACTACATGTACAAAAGTGGAGTGGAGAAAACACGGGAGATTGGTCTGTTTATGCAAGCAATTATAAACGATGCAACGATGTAAGTGATGGTTCAACATTTTCATCATTTTTTAATTTGTACTTATAGTACACAAGGGGGAGGGGGTTAAATGGGTCTGTACACTTTCCCCCAATATGGAAAATGATGGTCAAATTTTGGCCTATTTCATGCAATTTTGGTATAATTTTTTTTTTAAATCATCACTTTTGAAGTACCAATTTGGGGGAGGGAGGGAAGGTCATGAAATTTAGTACCCCAAGGACTAATTCAAAAATGATGATATTGTTAAATCATCCCTAAGCAATCCAACTTTAACTTTAGTTTATCAACCCTGCCAAGGTAGATCCTGCTATGTCCCAATTTTAGCAAAATAAGATTGTGCTTAATACTTCATCTTTATTGTGTCCTCTTTTTGTGAGTATATTTTGGGGGAATTTGACCTGTAAGGGACAAGTAAAACTTGCCCAGTGGTGTTTGTCATACAATAGTGGTTATAGGGCAACTGTTCTTCCCCCACACACCGAGTCTTTGGAATATATCAACAGCTCAGAATTTTAATTTGAGATACAAATAATTACTTAAAGATAAGTAAACATTTTACAAATAGTTTCATAAATATTTGGATTGACTGTCAGGTCAGACCTGCTAGGATCTGATGTCTGATGGTTTAACATTGCTGGTTTTGATGAGCATCACCACATGGTCTGAGAGACAGGTAAACCCTGGTCAGCCTGGTAGTGCTAACATCTCAACTTAAACCCTTTCTCCTTTAACAAAACCGGCTGACAGACAAATGCTGTCAACCTCGACGTTTTTCACTTTGACATGTGGATGAGCAGGGACTGCTGATGCCATTAGCCATTAGCCAAATGCTATTAATGTTTCATTCATTTGGCTTAAGAAATTTGCAAATGGCTTATCTAATTGAAGATGAATCATATAAGAGTTAGGTCAAAGTATGCTGTGATCACGGCTTTATTTCTTGATTTGGCTACAAATTTTGAAGGCTTGGATCTGTCCCAGGATGACTTTCACTAATTTCTCAGTCTCATGGAGGCAATGCATCTCACAAAATTATTTTTTTTGTCATGGTCATCATATAATATGTCAGCAGAGTATCAGGCCCATGGGCCTCTTGTTTAAGGTTTGGTAATACTGAAACTAAATGTAGGAAGACACTTGCAGCAAATCTGGATTTTTATTTCTTGGCTTTTCTCACAATTAAAAAAAATTACACAGCAGGTTTTACCTTGACAATGACGTTTTCCAAACTTATATACAATTAGAAATACTTTCAGTATTTCAAGTGCTATTGAGGGGGGTATAGAGTGTTTCCATCCTGGGGTATTATATTTTTCCTGCAAATATACAGGAAACCCTTTTATTTTCTGTACACTGTACTGGAGCCAAATTATTTCCTGTGACACCACAGTAGGACCTCCCTTAACCCCCCCTCATTAACACTTTGAGTGCTAAGTGAAGTCCATAAAATGAATTTAAGCAGAGTGTTTTACTGTGAATGATCACCACACTAACATGATGATAATGCAATGTACAAATGTATATATGTCCAAGGAAATAATATTTCAGCTTCAGATTACAAGATATTTCCAATTATGGAAGGAGTGCAGGGTGGACTGCCTTTTTTTCTGTCCATGTCAAATTTTCTTTCCTTCATATTTTTAGGACAGTCTAAGGGCTTTTAACTTTTTTCTTTTTGTATAAAAAGGAAATCCTCCATAAGTGAACTGAAACATATTTGTCTTTGCAAAAAAAAAAAAAAAAGAAAAAAGAAAGAAAAAAAACCATCCTTCTTGCAAGTTTATGCCAAAAATAAATGTGACAACAGCCACTATCATGGTGCTTTAAAAATGTAATACTTAAGTAAAATGGGAACTACAATGTACAAGGTGATCATAAAATGTTACAGTGAGGAAAACCACGGCATCCCTGTCAGATAAAATTACAGGGATGGGAGAGAAAAGTGAAGTGTCTTGACCATGACCTAAGCAGTTCTGAGGTCAAGTATATTCTGGTAAGGTAGGCCAGGCCGGGTAATCTGAAACAAACTATGTTCTCCTTGGCATCATCGTAATAATAATAATAAATAATAGTAATGATGATGATGATGATGATGATGATGATGATGATGATGATGATGATGATGATGATGATGATGATGATAATAACAACTAGACCAATATTCCAGGTTTTTCAGCAACAGTGTATAATACTTACATGTAAAAACACATGTATTGGGTATTACGACATACACAGAAATTCCATCAAGAATTTACTGAAATGAAATGAACTGATGGTACAAAAATTAATCAAAAATACTATAATGATCCAATGGATCATGTCCCTGCCATACCATCTTCACCAACACCCCACACTGCATCTAAATTATCAATTAACCCCTGATGGGGTGTAGTAGTACAAAAAGTTGATGTATTGCTTCAAAGGGATACGTCAACAATAGCACATCAATATAAACAAAAATATCCCAAAAAATAGACATGTTCAGGGCCCATGCGATCCTGAAAATAATTCGAAGTAATCTACTTTTTATTAATTATTTTTTTAATGCTTCAGTGGTGCAAATATTGGTAGTTTCAATGGTTCCTGAATTATGAGCAAAGATACCAAACAACAGGCCTTTTCTGGGACCGGGACCCGGAAAACAGGTCAAGGTCACCAAGCTAGGTCGCAAAGGGCAAGGTAGAATGCGCCTCTGATATAATTTCCGCCATTGTATGTAAAGCAGTTCTAAAAAAAATAGTGAAAGATGCTCCAAAAGACATTCTGGGGGCCCCCTGGCCTAGAAAATATGCGAAGGTCAACAAGCCAGACTGCTCAAGGAGAGGAGGCATAATACATCTATAGTATAAATTTCATCACTGTCGTGAAATGGTTCTGGAGATATCATAATGGATGGAAACACACAGCCCTACAGTAACTATCCTTAAGATATAGACACAGTCCTACACAATTACCATCTTTTACATATAGACAGAGTCCTACAGTAACTATCTCTTAGATGTAGACACAGCCCTACAGTAACTATCTCTTAGATGTAGACACAGCCCTACAGTAACTATTTCTTAGATTCAGACACAGCCCTACAGTTAATATCTTTTAGTTATAGACACAACCCTACCATAACTAACTCTTAGATATAGACACAACCCTACATTCTGGGCTAGCGTTAGGAATTTTTACCCCTTAGCCAATTTGGCTAAAACTACAAATTTCTTTTAGCCACATGGAATCTTCCTTAGTCAAATTTTAGTCCAATAAATCTGACACATATAAAATCAAAACGCACCCCCAGCCCGCCCTCCAAAAAGACCTTAAAAATATTTTGTCAAACACACAACCATACATACTTACATTGTTATTAAAATAAGTAAATTTACTTTTCTTTTCCTCATTCACTTTTTTTTTTCTAAAATAAAGTTTTAAGTTATGAAACTTGGACATATGATAAGGTTAGTGACCAAGACATGTCAGAACTTAATTATATTATGATTTTAATTTATAATCCTAGTTTTGAAAAAAATTGCACTTTTTGAGCCAATTTTATGAAAATTTGTTCAGATAATGGTTATGATACTTTGATTATCATCAGTAATTAAATCAACAGAAAGATATTTAAATCACTGCTGGTATATTTATCATAGCTAAATTTAGAGATAAAATATTAAAAGGAAACATTAATTTTCAAGAAAACGTTTAATAATTTTATTTTGGAAGAAACATATCAGCTCATTCCAGAATAGTTTTTTCTTTTCTTTTTCTTTCCTTTTTTCTTTCTTTTTTCAAATAACTGGAGTTGACAGTGGTAAATAATGTTTGTAGTAATGAGTTATTAAAATATGAACAAAGTTAAAACATTAGATATAAAAAAGTGAGAAAATATGTGTATACTGCATTGTGTTCACCTTGACAACAGACAAAATAAGGTGTAGGTGGACTAAACCATTAATCAGGCCTGTCAATGGGTAGGCCTAATATCTATTGAGAATCTGCAGATATTATACAGTTATAAAAGTCTTGGCTGCTTGAATCAATATTATTACTTCCTTTAAGTCAATGTTAATAGAAATAAACTTCAAGTATCGAACTTCTGATTTAAAAAAAACAAAAACAAAAACAAACAAATGCTTGTTAATAAAAAATCTGTAAAAGATAAAAATACATGTACCAAATTTGCTGCCTATATCTGAACGAACACAAGCATTTTTTATTTTCGTCAATAGATTGCAGGACTACTACACATGCGCCAATGTCAAGGTCAATCAAAAAGAGCATGGCACCCGCAATTTTTTTACTTGTTTCTTTCAATGAATTTTTTCACTACAAGGCATTTATGAATCATGACAACTCTGTCTGTGGTCACTAGTGGATATATACAATGTTTTGACAAGGAATCCTATAATACAAAGACCTAAACTGGGAGCTGGAAGTCATGATATGACCTTGATCAAGTATGTATTTTGCACACCTTGTTTACGCATGCTGAGTCAAAAAGCCATTTTGAGATGGACAGAGAAGAACATTGATTCATTTATGCCTGAGCAAAGCAAATAGACGTAATATTATATGTCTCTGAAAACATTTTCTTATTATCTGAAGTCCACTTTGAAGTTGAATAAAGTTTTTTTTTTCCGTTATTTTGATAATGCACGTTGTTTTTTTTACCAGAACAAAACCTGTCCTGGAAAATTTTATCTTCCCCAAATTGGCGACTTTATTCGAATTTGTTTTCGCCAGATCAACTATTTTTTCGCCAGTGGCGAATTGGCGAATGGATAGCACGAGCCCAGACATTAACTATCTCTTAGATTTAGACACAGCCATACAGTAACTATCTCTAAGATATAGACACAGCCCTACATTAACTATCTCTAAGATATAGACACAGCCCTACATTAACTATCTCTTAGATATAGACACAGCCCTACATTAACTATTTCTTAGATATAGACACAGCCCTACATTAACTATCTCTTAGATATAGACACAGCCCTACAGTAACTATCTCTAAGATATAGACACAGCCCTACAGTAACTATCTCTAAGATATAGACACAGCCCTACAGTAACTATCTCTTAGATATAGACACAGCCCTACAGTAACTAACTCTTAGATATAGACACAGCCCTACAGTAACTATCTCTTGGATATAGACACAGCCCTACAGTAACTATCTCTTGGATATAGACACAGCCCTACAGTAACTAACTCTTAGATATAGACACAGCCCTACAGTAACTATCTCTTGGATATAGACACAGCCCTACAGTAACTATCTCTTGGATATAGACACAGCCCTACAGTAATTATCTCTTGGATATAGACACAGCCCTACAGTAATTATCTCTTGGATATAGACACAGCCCTACAGTAACTAACTCTTAGATATCCCCTTTGTCACCTTTGATGGCAGGGATAATAACCTCGACACCAATCATATGATAATAACTCTCATGAAAGGTAAAGTTTTCTCAATTGACATTTCGGTTGCATGGCACAACAAACTTACCTTCAGTCTGGTGATAAATACACCATGAGAAGTCAAAGATGAAGTAAGACAGAGTTGTGGCTACTGCCCATGTTTGCAGAGGGGTGCTTAATTCCCCTGCAAGAGTGAAGAGAAATAAATTATATGAAAATATATGCAGGTGTATGTATACTAAAAGGTGATCTGCATCTTTCTATGGGTACTACAAGACAGACAACAGCTTCAAGATTTGGGGACTTATAAATGACGCTGGTGAAGATGGTTCAAAATAAGCTCCTGCCGTATACCTAGAGCTTGTACACTGCAAACATGCCAATGTGATTTTATGGTGGAAGGTTTTTTTTTTTTTAAATTTTGTCTTCCTTTTTTTTTTTTTGGAAATGGTTTTGGGGGGGGGGGGGCTTAAATTAAATGCTTCTGCTACCTGACTACAGGCCAGGCAGTTGTACAACAGGCCAGTTCATAGGACTCTGGTTTATTTGATTCACTTCAGAAAGCTTACCCTGCATTGTTTACATTTTGTGCTCGACCACGCCGGCCGGATTACATGTGGAAGAATCAGAAAGTAAAACTCAGGATGTGCTTGGATTTCATGAAAAATGAAACTGTCACCAAACTAAAAATGCATGTTTCACCAGCGATGTGACATTTTAAGTAAAAGATTTGCACTGCTCAGCACAATCCATGTTGTAATCACTAGTGTTAGCGGTGGCATCTGTTGTAAACATGAAGGCGTGGGCCAGACTCAGCCAGATCAGGCCAACAATGGAATGCATATTTAATTACAGTCCGGAAAAGTTCTGTACAACTCGGTATGAACAGGTTTATTAAAATAATATTACAAAATATAACAACAACCTTCATACAAAATTAATAATCTCTACTCCTATCCCAAGTACACACCTAACGGTAACATACACCACCATTGCCTATCAGTATTATTATTTTTTTTTCTCTATTTGTACATGTACTTAGGACAAATTGTTTTGATATTTTACTTGTCCCCTACTCAAATTCACTTGTCCATCCATTTAAATACTGTTTGTAAAAGCTAATTTTTGGTTTGCCGCCAGCAGAAGTATTTGAAAACTTTTTCCTGTCCTGACTGGAATTTCCCTTGTCCCACAAGGAGGTACTAAGCCGCGAATCAGTGAACCCTGACCACAATCGCATAAAAACATACTTTTCATTTTCACTTTTTAAAAAAGACATACCTGCATAGGTAAATGGCCATGGTCCTTGATAAAATGCTATGTAATAGGTCAATGCTGTAATGCTGAGAGCATGCACCAGTGTCACAATACGACAGTGCCATTCTGGTTTTTGGCTTGGATTGGACCTCCTCAACGCCAGGTACAGCAACAGCCAACCGCTGGATGCTACACTCACAAATGCCGTCAACTTTAGCGGAGAATTGTTGTCAGCCCTCATGATCACTGCAAATATACCATTCAATGTGTAGATCTACTGTTGCCTCAGTGACACTGTCACAACAGATGTGACGATGCTCCAGGCAACCGTACATAGGAACAACCTCACAGCCACAAGTGTACAGTAATTATGACAATTTACTAATAAAAAGTGACATGCGTATTACAAGGTTTGGAAAGGGGCTACTTGAGATCAAGCACTGAATTGATGGACATCAGCTGCTCTTCCTGTTGCCTGCTTAACAGACCAATCTGCATGTTTTCCCCACTCGAGTGCAGTAGAGATAATATGGAGCTGGGTCTGCTTTGAAGGCAACTACCCCACATCACCTGATGATGCTCTGAAGGTTACCATGGTTACAGTATGATCACCTGTATCAGGTCAGTAACTGCTAAAATTGTAAATTTCCTGTTTTTAGAAACCTCTGCCTCTCAATTTCTATACCCCCTCCTTTTTTCTTACTAGTTTTAAATTTTATGTCCACTGCATTTATACCTGACAACATTGCATGTTAACAGGATAGATGACATGAACAAATCAAGGTCATTAATTTTGTAATTTTGGCATGTGTGTATGTACCTGCCTTTGACCCAGAGCGTGCTTACAGACAATCATGCCTATCCAAAAATAATGACCCTTGTCACCAACCATGAACTATATGCACCCAAGTGAACAAATGTACCTGCATCAAAGCTATACTAATTCAAGATCGAGACCATTGTTTCTTACCAGATGTTTCTGTAAATCACTCTCAACAGCACTGTGTAAGGTTCCTAAGGTATACAGCTACCCATGCAAACATTGTGGGTGATAACCTTATCAACAGATTCTTTAGTGAACATAGGTATCAGTATTAACAGTGATTCAGTGCTGGTCAATGATCAAAGTTTGTACCGTGAGTACATGGTATACATTATACATAACCATGATAGTGTTTACTCTATGAGAAAGACCATGCTCTGAGTACGAAACATTTATGAATCCACATGATCTGCTGAAAAAATGCATGCTACATGCATGAATCCACATGATGTATTGTAAAACATGTATCACTAGTAACTTGTTTCGGCGTTAGTGGGTGCGTTTCCGCGTTTCAGGGCGGTTCCCGGCGCTACACAGCGTTTGCCGGCGTTACAAACGCCGGCAAACGCCGACTAACGCTGGCAAACGCCAAAATCCAATTAAGCCTTTTGGGGCTCGGCGTTTGCGGGCGTTATTCAGCGTTTGCCAGCGTTTGACACCCTTTCAACCCCAGCAAACGCCGGCTACCGCTGGCAAACGCTCTGTAGTCCTCTCAACTAGCAAACTCAATGGGATACATGTAAAATTTGAATTCAGTTGAACTGGGATTAGAAGGATCCATGGAAATTTGTGTCTTGTACTTGTACTAATCATTAATGTACTTTTATTTTTTATACTCATGGGCAATACAACATAACTATCTTTAATATTATGACCATGATGATTTATCCATTGAGGTGTATGTGTATTGAATGACTTTGCTCATGATCAATGATAAATATATATTTTGGTCACTCCAATCTTGGTTGCAAAGTAAAGACAAACAAACAACCCTGTTTTCAATTTTATTTAAACACAGCACAGCAATTTTTCATTGTTTGTACCGCACAAGTCAGCAATGCATAGCTTTGTGCTAGCACAGATGTGAATCCCTGTGAATATAATACCAAAGGGTAAAACAGGTAAAATAGCATACCCTTTTGCTTACCCTAAAATTTTGATAAAAAAGTACAATTTTAGCATATATTATCCGGTTTGAAAAAGGTTTGCCTTCCATCAAAAGGTTGGAAAAAGGTAGATGCGTGTGGTGACAGTTAAGTTTAACGCGGGCTTAACTGTACAGGGGTCCGCCAGAGGGTAAAACAGGCAAAATAGCATACCCTAAAAAGTTTCAAGAGTACTTTTGCTTACCCTAAAATTTTGATACAAAAGTAAAATTTCAGCATATATTATCCAAAAATACCCCATAAGGCTTCATTGTCAGACTTTTAAATTTGAAATAGGAGTAATTGAGTAACCTAAAATTTCACTCAGGCAGAAAGCCTGCTGTATTTCTCCCAGCAAGACTATGCATGTGTATGCAAGCCAAATAATATTTTGAATCATATAACTACAGCTACAAAAGTCAGACATTTATTCTGTGTTATGTTACCATACAAACTGATCACTCTGAATACATAACTATAGCTCGAAAAAAAGTTTGTGTATTCAGTTGTGCACATTGAAGTAAATACAAACTGTATAAAGCTTGAGATCACTGATGTAATGACAACACTCTGCAGTTAAAAGTACATTATAAAACATTCAGTACGTACTATTAATGATGTATTACACAGAACATCAGGACAAGAAGACACAGAACATACAGAACTGTTTTAACCTACAAATATGCAATACAATGAAGTGCCATGACCAATTATACACACCCACAAACAAACAAGAGGTCCATGGGCCTAATGCTCTGCTGACATATAACATGATGACCAGCACCAAAAAATCATTTCCTGAAATGCATTCCCCCAATCAGGGTTCATACAGCATAGCAAAGCCAAAATTCCATACTTTTTCAAGGACTTTCCAAACCATTTTTTCCAAAATTCCAAACTCAATCATCCGTGGTTTTATGGGTATATATATATGGAGGTGGTCTCTCTTCAGGAGAAATATAATGAAAATGCCATACTTGCTGCACAGCAAAGTGGCCTTTGTAGAGGGAGTGGCATCTCTTTGGGGGTGGCTTACAAGAGGGGGACCAATGTATACTGTTTGATACTAGCAAGCGCTGCTTCCCCCAAGTGCACATTACTTGCACACACCTTGCATCTTGCGCTGTATTTGTCCTGTCTTACAGGCAAAACCCAGTCCTTGTATTTGGTGTTTTCAAGCTAAAGTGCATTATATGTACAGTCTTCCCTTGTTGTTGCGGCTTGGTGCACAATTTATGTCTGCGGCAAACATTTAAGGTCGCTCATCCATAATATTCATGATGGACCATCACTCGTAAAAAAATGACGCATGCTTGTTTTTCAAATCTTGCAAAGAATCCCGTTGCATCGAGAGTTGGAAAAGCTGCCTCCCATGATGCTGCGCAATGCAGAAAACCCCATAGATGCTATATTTAGCAATGGAAACAAACTACGATCGTAGGTATTGCAACAAACATTAAAATAAAGTCACACAAACAGATTTTTTCATTCTGTTTCGTTTTTTTTTTTTTTTAAACCGGAAAATCAATTTTCCATACTTTTTATGACTTCTTTATGAAATTCCATACTTTTCAAGGCCTGGAACAGAGGGCATTCAAATTCCATACTTTTCAAGCCTTTTCAAGCTCTGTGCGAACCCTGCCCAATGACCTTGAGAATTTAGTCAAGGTCATCCATACTATGCAATATCAAACTTCCACATGGTACGCATTTGTGGTATATTTGGTATGGTTCCCTGTATTTGTGGTATATTTGGTATGGTTCCCTGTATTCTTTATTAACATATTGAATTTAGTCTCCTTCTCTTATATATTCTCAATGACCTTGAAAAAAAGGACAAGGTCAAATAAAATATTATAAGATTTAAACATTGGCTTAATGCAGGTTTGGCACAAATTTTGCAGTTTCATCTCAATTTATTTGCACAATAATGACTTTTAATATATTGTGATACCTATGATGATAGGTACAAGGTCACACAAAATATTGCAAGATTTAAACACTGGCTTAATGCATATTTGGCATAAATTTTGCAGCTCCATCTTGATTTATTAGCACAATAATGACTTTTAATTTATTTTGATACCTATGATGATAGTTACAAGGTCACACAAAATATTGCAAGATTTAAACACTGGCCTACTGCATACATGGCATTGATTTTGCAGTTCTACCTTGATTTGTTAGTACAATAATGACTTTTAATCTATTTTGATACCTATGATGTTAGTTACAAGGTCACACAAAACACTGCAAGATTTGAATATTGGCCCACTGCATATTTGGTGTGAATTTTGCAGTTCCATCTCAATTTGTTGGCACAATAATGAATTTCATTATGTTTTGATACCTATGATGTTAGTTCCAATCATTACCACCATCATTTGACTCAATAATAACTCATATTTCCCATTCACCTATAAGTGGGGCTACCAGTGTTGCTCAGGTTTGGGATAATAGCCTCCAGAATATATCCACCAAATTTTTATAAGGATCCACTGGAAATCAAACACACCAGTGCATTTTTTTTTTTTACTTCTTGGTCACTGTATCGTGTAATTCACCAGGTGGTGCCGTCAATAACAAAAGGAACCAAGATTTTCATTCGTAGAGTATGTCCAAGGACTCAACAGGCTAACTCAAAAATTTTTTTGATACTGTTGTGTTGACAAGCAATGGTTTATGGAAGTATGGAGGGACAGACATGGGTCACTGCATTGGCTCTGTGACCAATGGTCAGCAGAGCTAACAAAATGTCTCTCTATGGATTGTTCATAATTATAATGGACATTCTTTCAAAGTCCATTTATACCCTTAATTCATTCCTACATCATGTGTTAGCAGGGGATAAGACCTCTGATATAATGCATCAATTGTCAGCCTTTAACCTCAAGTTCTGATAAGGACAGCCACGCTTGTCATTGTATCACCTGGTTCATCTCAAAGTCTACAGGATGATTATTATAAGGAGACATGTTCACATAATACAATGTCACAGTTATGATATATTACAAGGTCATCACACATCACAAGGGGCCAATCAAAGTTATAACAATTAAAAAACCAAGAGGGCTGTGACAGTCCTGTGCTCAGCTGACCTACTAAGATATCGGCTTATATGTCCAATTTGTTGCTGTCTGTAGTGTGCAGTAACAATGTGAGCAAGCAGATTACTTACCAATTTGTCCTGATGTTGATAAACAATCAGAAAATGACAGCACCATCATCTACTTAAAAAACTTGGCGGAGATCAAGTCCACCTTCCACAAGAAACATATCCATTAAGTTTAAGCTTAATTGGTTCTGGAGAAGAAAAAAAAAACATAAAAAATAGAATAGAATTGCAGCACTACCTGGTGAACAAATTAATAACTAGGAATCTCTAAGAGTGTTCCTGTGTAATGTAACTGGTTTCAGAGAACAAGATTTTTTCAGATTTGTCCCCCCAAAAATAAAAAAAATAAAAACAAGAGGCCCATGGGCCTAATGCTCTGCTGGCATCGTGGCAATATGGTATATTGCACCTGTTCATTTCAAAGCTGTGAGTCCTCAAGTGGCTTCTGAACATATAAAGCTTAATGTAAAAATTGTCCACTAGATGGCACTTCGCTACACATATAATCATGGCTTATTTGTGCAACTGCTGTGATGAATATTCTTGCATGTGCCAAGACAACAATGAGTGAGTCCTTAACTTTATGTCCTCAGTGACCTTGGGACAGATCAAAGACACTCAGATTATGTAATACTCGAGGCCCATAGGCCTGCCTGGTGCTGTGCTGACATTGCGATTGAAGTCCAAGCTACACGCTGCCATTACAAAATCACCTCTTTCAACTGTACAGGTATGGCAACCTGACAAAAATACGTCAAGGTCACTGATACTATATACAATTCTTGCTTTGGACATTGTCTATATTTACTATAAATTTGGCAAGTCTAATCTAATTACTTTTGGCTTATAATTTCCACCAAATTATAGGTGGCGCGTAAAGTATCATTACCAACTTACACTTTGACCTTCCTCACTATCCCATTACATTTGGTGAAGATCTGCCACAAATTCAAGATGCTACAGTGTTCACAAGATTTTCGCATTTTGACCCCTATATTCAATAATATTGTAGGTGGTGCCACCAATATGGAAAAGCATCTAGATTTTTATACCCCCTATAAGTCCTGAAAGTTATTGGGCTAACTTGAAAACTGTGGACAACATTGCAGTCACAAGATTTTCACATTTTGACCTGTATATTACATAATACAAAAGGTGGCACCACCAACATTGATGTCAACAAAGATTTTAATACACTTCACAACTCCAAAACATTATATGGGCCTATCTCAAGAATTGTGGGATGCAGAGCATTCATGAGATGATCCCAATATTCAAACTGGCCATTTGACCTTGACCCTCAATTCGGATCAAAAAATTCTTTTGTTCAAAATATGCGCTCCACATCCAGCTTTCCATATATAGTCTGTTTGTTCAAATCAGGTTATAACTTTTCGAGTTATTGACGAAAAACAATAAACTTGGGACAAGTGCCAAACTCCATAATTACTGGGTCACAGTGACCCAAAAAGTAGGTCACCAAGTACAGTTTTATGTATTATGTACTCAAGTGCAATTTTGATTTGGAGGTTCAATTCTCTTTGCCATCGATGTCCAAGCTACACCCTGCCATTACAAAATCACCTTTTCAACTTTGCAGGCATGGTGACCTCACAAAACTAGGTCAGGGTCACTGATATTACATAACTTTCCACGTTTGGCCATGGTCGTTTTATCATACAAATTTGGCAAGTCTAATCCAATTACTTTTCCAAATATGGAATTTCACATCTTACATTTTGGCTCATAATTTGTCAAATTATAGATGGCGCCACTAGTATCATTAGCAACTTTGACCTCCCCCACAATCCCACCAAATTTGGTGAAGATGCGCTAAAATATAAACAAGATTTTCATATTTTGACCGCTACATTACATAATGTAGGTGGTGCTACCAATATAGAAAGCAGCCTAGACTTTGATACACGCTAAAAGTCCTTAAAAAAAGTTATATTGGACTAACTTGAGAACTGTGTAGGGTACTGTGCTAATGACCAAAAGTTTACAGATGGATGGACAGACAGACATGAGCGGTTGCACAAGATCTGGGACCTCTGGTCAGCAGAGCTAAAAATCAATGGAGCATGACCATTTGAACAAGTCTGATTGAGACTGACCCAACTACATTGCCACCAAGTTTAAAGTCAATGTAGCTGACAATTTTGGAGAAGATATCAAAGTAATTGGGTGAGCAGTTTTGGAGAAGTCAAAAATGTGAACTTGTATTAGAATGCCCATTGCCTTACATAGTAATCAATAGGAAAGGTGCATTTATGAGTGCCCGAATTGAAAAAGTTACAAGTAAAAGGCAGGAATCCACAGCAGTGCCACAGAGTGAAAAAAAAATGTTTGACCCTTCCACAGGAATATATCCACTAAGTTTCAGCTTAATCTGAGTCACGGTTCTGGAGGAATCAAAAATAACAAAAACACCAAAAAAATAATAAAAAGTAGAAAAAGAATCCCAGCACCACCTGGTGAACAAATTAAGAACTAGGAGTGTTCCTGTGTGATATCAAAGCAAATGGGTAAGCAGTTTCAGAGAAAAAGATTTTTAAAATTTGCCTCCCCCCCCCAACAAAATCCAAAAATCACTGGAGCATGACCATTTGAACAAAATTGGAAGACACCCACTTAAGGTACATCGCCACCAAGTTTGAAGTGAATATGACCGACAGTTTTGGAGAAGAAGTTGATTGTTGACAACAGACGACGGACTATAAGATAAGCTCAGCTAAGTACTGACAAGTCAGCTGAGCTAAAAAAATAAGGTGAAATTACTCTTTCGTGGCTCCCACACTTCAAAAATGTGTTAGCAAAAAGTGCATGTCTGGTCCACACATTGAGCTAGATGCAGAATTCCTACAGGAGTCGAAATTAGGGTTGTCTAGTGGCCCCGGACAACTTAAAACTTTGTTAGGGATGGTTCAACATTATCATCATTTTTGAATTAGTACTTATGGTACTAAATTTCATGACCCCCTCCCTCCCCCCAAATTAGTACTTTAAAAATGATGATTTTCCCCCCAAATCATAGCAAAATTGCACAAAACAGGCCAAAAATTGACCATCATTTTCCATATCCTGTGAAAGTGTACAGACCCATTTAACCCCCTCCCCCCTTGCGTACTGTAAGTTCTAATTCAAAAATGATGAAAATGTTGAACCATCCCTTAGGTAACTTAAGATGATTCCCTGGTTGCCCAAGGGGCCCCTTTCAATTTTTTTAGTTTAATCAAATGTGGTGTTTTATAATACGCAATGAGCCAGAACAGGAATCATAAATGGTCTGGTGACATTTGTATGCATTTCACATAAGAAGTACTTTCGTACATGTACAATACATTTTATCAAACTGAATAGGAAAGGTCACTATAAAATGAATGTACAGCAAAATTTATAAACAAAATTCTTGTAGATCTTAAAAAAGATGGTCACCTTTTAAGATGAAAGTAACACACTTAATATGACCTTGTCGGTTATACATGGATTTAAGACATTTCATACCCTTTTATAATTATCTAGATGAAATATGAAATTTCAAGTTTCCAATCACGAACATCAGACTCCAGCCCACAATGCTGGTAATCTTACCTATTTGTGGTAATTCTAAGTTGATTTCATTATTTGAAATTATTTCTCTATGGTAATTCCGTACAGCTTGCTGGCCTTTCCCGACTAGAAGGCAGCACAGTTGTGCTATTTTTTTTTTTTAATCAATAAACCGTGATTACAAAGAGTACCCTTATCCATAAAAAGAGGTCAAGTCTTGCATTTCTGGTACCCTGCTCAAGCATATATAGGATTTCCAGCAGGCATCCAACCCAAAATATACATGTATTACGTAGCAATGAAACTGACCCAGTGACACTATTTGAAGTACCAGGGATGGCTCAGCTGGTGTTAATGAGACTTTAATTAGCAGGCCTGGCAGAAATTTGGGGCTTGTTCCCTGAAAAGGCCACATATCTATTGTCAAGGCACCACATCTGGCAATAACTTACAGATGCTAGAATTTGCTTATGTTTGATACTTCTCCTGAACTTGATCAAACCATGCAATCTCTGCCACATATTATGGACCACAAATGGTGCTTTAAAATGCTTTATTATTGTAGGTGTTATGCAGTATACTCACAAATATGTTCTTACAAGAAAAGACAATGGAAAAGTACTTCAGACTGAGATGACAGGTTCTGAATAATAAAATCTTCACACTGACTACTTCTCTTAGGTTGAATGAAAGCACTGTGATAATGAAAAAATGATTACCAGGCAGTGGTAATGTGATTTGGAATTGTATTGTGTGATTACCAAATATTGGCAAGATTACCAGCATTGTGGGCTAAAGCTTGACCATAAGAACTATTTGTATTTCTATAACCATTTTTTTCTCTTTTCTTTCTTTCTTTTTTCAATTGTTTATGTGCAAATTACAATTAAAGATAATACCAATGGCAGCGCCAGGGATACATGTCATGATTTTAAAAGACAAAAGATTCTTAATCTGTGTTCACAAAAGTAATAACTGAGTGTTGTTTTCTCCTGTTTCGATGTAAATCCCATAAACACTACAGTTTTTATCTGCAACTTTGAGAAATAATTTTTCAAAATAATTTTGACCTTTGATTTTTCCCAAATTGGATTGTTCACTATATTTCTTGTATATTTTTAGCCCTTAAAATTAGCCAAAATCCCCTATTCATTACACTATATAATATTATGATCTATCACTTTTTATCATTTTTTTCTCTGAATTTTTGCCGAACTTCGCAATTCACAACATTTTCTGTATTGTCTGTATTCTATATTCGTTACATCCTAAATAGAGGCACCTCCCCTGTAGAACCTCAGCCATATGTAGTGTCATAAAAGTGCACAATAAGATTTCAGTCTCTATACCAACCATATATTTACATATTTGCCCCATGTATCTTATATCTCAGTTTCCCTTTTCCCATCTGTACATGCAATGCATAAAAATCTGTTTGAGCTCAAATGCTGAAATTGTAGTGGACAGCCAATTTTGCTTGTGTGGAACATGTAAAAATATTTGGATACTGCAATAATCATACAGGGTCATAACGAACAGCCAAATTGGGCTAATCAGAACATTTAAAAATTCTTTAAAGTCATGATGCTTAAACTAGTGAATGGTCAATTTTGCCGAATTGGAGCATGTAAAAGTATTTTGAGTTGCAGTGAACATGTAGTGAACAGCTGATTTTGGCCAATCTTAGTATGTAAAATATTTTGAGGCATAATACAGTAACTGTAGTAAATAGCAAAATTCAGCTATTCAGAACATGTAAAAATATTTTGACTAATACATGTAAATAGATTGACTTTACACTGGTCTTACAGTGAAGAGCTTCAAACATTTTGATGCTGCAAGTCTATAACACCGTAAGTGGAGAAAATTTAGTTTGCACATGAAAAAGACAATGGACTGACTATTTCCATGGTACCATTAAAATAGACCAGCTGGCTATTTTCACAGTACCATGATTTTAGCGAGAATTTAATTTCACGGTGGGTCTCAGCCAATCAGATGTAACTGGGTCACTGTGACGTATTTAGGGTCCACTTCCAACAAACTCATTCCACTCAACAAGTTCAGCATATGCAGACATATTTGTGGTTGTGTTTAAATGTTTAGATGTCATGGATAGTTTCAACAAATACATCGGTGAACAACACTTTGAAAGCTTACAAATGCTCTGTAATTTGTGGTCACTGGTGTTGGGGTGAAATGCGGCCATTCAAAACTCAAATCAAGGGTGGTGTACTGCCACTGAACTAGTTAGGGGGCAGCCATTCAAGACCCAAGTCAACGGCCAAAATACTTTCTTCCCGAATAATCTACCCGTTTATGATACATATGCTAGACCCTCTATCTTGTCAACCAGTTTTTCAAATCGAAGTGTACATCCCCATTTCCAAGCCAGCAACACCTACGTCAAAAGTATTAATAATATACCATAATGCAGTGGGAGTGACAGTTTACCACTGGATGGCATGTGGTCACGACACCATGCAAATGTATAGTATTACCTCTGTGTTGCATCAATTGGCAAACAATAGGAAAGGTCAGAATTAGCTCTAAGGTGTGTATTTGCCCCAATAGACAACTGAATACACGAACACTTGGAGGGCTAGAGCTGTGTATTCCCATTAGTTTGTATGTTACAGCAACCTTAAATAAACTAGTCACTTTTGTAGCTGTGGATATATGATTTTCGTGAGGTATTTACTTATGCATGTAGATTTACTATCTGAAATTTGGTGTTTCTATGTGCAGTAGTTTTCAAGTTATTAAGTTGCAAATTACAATGTAAAGTAATGGAAATACACAACCCTAGCCCTCCACTGACTGCAGTACCCTCTTTTAGGTAGTTCTTGACCCTTCTGTTCTTGCCTTGCCTATTGTACACCGTGAATGTGTGTGTGTGTGTGGGGGGGGGGGGGCTATATTCATTTATAACCTGGCTGTAGCATGAAAAGAGACGGCCAGTCTGCTGTACGGTACTGTGAAAATAGACAACCAGTCTGTTATCATGGCACAGTGCCAGTCTATTTTCACTGTATCGTGAAAATAGAGGTGTCCAAAAGACAAAGCCAAAGGAAGATTTATTCTTGACACAATTTACAAATGATGCCAGGGCAGGGAACACCGAAATCTAGCCCTCCTGGCTGAAGTGCTCTTTTGGAGGGTCAGAGCCACGGATACCTTCTATTCTTATTTTTCTAGCCCGAGCTGAAGAGCTTTTCACACTATGTTGTTTGACTGCTACTCTATGTCTATGATTTTTTTCCAAGAAACACAAATGATTAAAAATGAAAAGCATTTCACAAATAAACTTAGGTCTTAGCTCATACTACCATACCCAGCCAAGGCCATGCTGGTATATCATAACTTTGGGATAAAATTTAGTGTTCGAGATAATCCATGCGCTATTGAAGGAACAACCTCAAATCTGCATAGATATGAGAGGGTTGTCATGCACCACAAATTGCCTCGGGCGAAACCACAGTCCACACACCTGTCGCCGCGTCACTTGCGTCTGAAGCACAACACGGGCGTGAATTGACGCTCCGAGTCACCTGGACACTGCCCAAGGCCAAGCATTGACGATTGCCATCGGGCACCGACTTACGCACAATACGGAAGCAAACTTACACATTCGTCAACACCAGCCGTCTGTACTAGATGCCCTTTTTTGGTCCACGGTACATAACTGACACTCATTTAAACAGATCAGAAAACACATTAGTTTTTCAATGATCCATCAGCGGCACCCGCAAGATCAGCCCACCATGGCCTCCATTTTTGCATACGGGTCGAATAACCGCTGCTGACGTGATTGGTTCATTTTCTGTCCCATTTGTGTGCAAATTTTCCTTAAAATTTGAAACATATCATCCAGTCGATATGCAATAATTTTCCAAATTTTATTTTCTCCGATCTCGTGCTGGAATTTTCTATGGATTTTCTCAACTTTTCAACGGACCAATGAGAAAACGGAAATCTATTGTTCATTGTTGTGAGTGCGGCAGTAGCGTGGCAGAACAAGCATTGAAGCATGCTGTCTGTGTTTTGTGACTGAGACTTTGCCAGGTTACGGTGTCAACAAACAGCTGGTAATTATTACGCTTCACTTGTTGAAATTAACGTATTGTATACTGGGGATTACGTAACATTTGTTTGGTCACTTATGATGTAAGCCACAATGGGCTGGCCTGCGAGGCTGCAGACAGCAAACTTGTCAGAACTCATTTTGAAGTTCCTTTTGGCGCACATTTTTAAAAGTCCAATATACACCAAGGCTGGAGATCGTAGCAATCTCAACTGAAAATACTTTGTGACCATTTGTCTTTTCTAAATGTGGTAGCAGTCTGCATTTATTTATGACTGTCAACATAGAATAAACATTGGGATGCAATATAATTTATATTGCATCCCAATGTTTATTCTATGTTGACTTTTTTGTGCCAACAGTCCAGACAAGCGTTTTGATGAGAATAACCTTTATTGCATGAATGCTCCATCTGGAGTATATAGCAGGTATTACAAAGGAGGGCAGGCCCAGGCTACATCTAGATGGATGCCACAGGTCACAGTGTATTTACAATATTTGAATAATAAATAGATAAATAATAATAAAGTACCTTGTTTAATAAAAACAGAAGTTACCACAACACTGAACCCACCACAAATTAGACAGTCACAAATGTATATAAGCACAGGGTAGGTTTCTGTATAGAAGTAGTGTGTTCTGTAGACTAGAGTTTTTGACTTTTTATATTCATATTTATGTATACATGTCTATGTATTTTCACCACTTGGCCCCTAGAGGGTGTGAATGTGGCAATAAAATCTTTTGTATCTTTAAAAACAAAACAAAAAAACAAACTAGGATTGCACATTAAGTTTGTCCCTCTGATCCATGGCGGAGTGGGCAGTGGCTAGAATAAAAGCAAATCGACAAATCAGTCGTACGTCAGATTTAATTAAATTTAGTTGCTAGTAGATCTAATATGAAGTATGTATTTATGGTTTACTGCGTAAGGTTTCTGCATGCTTGCCGGTATGTATTTGGCAACAGAGGGCATGATAAGGTTTCCTTAACCTGTAAAGTGCTGATTTAAGACTGAGTCAACAGCTTTCCTCGGGACACTTTTCCCGCAAAGTGTCCCAAGGAAAGCTGCTGACTAAGACTAGTTTATGCTTTAGATTAATCTTGTTGGTATTTGAATGAAAGGTATCTTCATGAAGAATTTGAATCTTTCAACCATTATATGTTTAACGGCAATGAGAAAAAGACAATAGCGGTGCAGATTAGCACTTTATAATAATAATACTTCTGTGGTTCTCCACTTTTCTGCTGCGTTCCTGTGTGAGACAGGTGACCCAGAAGAAAAAAAAAGAGGAGATTGTGTGGTGAAAGTACATTTGTACCATGGCAAGAGAGCAATGTACTAGTTACTTCACCATGCTCTGTTGAATTCAACAGGGTAAAGCTGTCATATGTATCATCTAGGGGCAGGGAAGCGCCCAAGCATCATAAATAGTGACAAGGTCTCATGACTTTGTGTAAGTATGGCAAACACTCCAGAATCGTTTGGGAGAGTCCTGAAAATTCAGGTTGGAAAGTCATGAATAGGAGACATTCATATTTGACTGCAATCCTGCTCACTTACTGTGTTGCAGGGGCAACAGACTGATGTTTCCACCATGATCAGGACAGATTTGTATTATATACTACATAAACATCCATTAATAACACCTTTTCAACCAAAAGAGAGCCCATTTCTAATCAATTTAGACATCCTTTATGTTTCAAATATATATTAATACATTTTCTTCAGATTATTGTGTGTTTGTGTTGTTCATTTTGTTGAGAAAGTACTTTTGACCATGCTAAATACATTGATCTGCCCTGATGCAGGTGGCTCCATCTTTTGCTCAATAGGTGTTAGTGTAGGACTGCATTTAGGTATGAATACATCCTATTGAGTAGTTGTGACCTTCCTCCCCAAAATCTATATAGATCTGTATTTTTCTTTGATATTTTGTATTGATGAAAAAAATCTCCAGAAAATATGCTTTCTGACTCTAAAATTTTCAGTTGGATAGGTTTAAACCACTGGTGTTTTTTTGTTTGAAACATAGCTCTTTGTGACCATATTTTTTTAAATTTGAAGTTACCCTTTGTTACATTGCCTCACAAATCCAAAATTAAAATATGTGTTTCCAAAATATGCATGCTTAAAATGCAATGCTTTCACGTGTCATAAGGAGCACAACAACAGAAACAGAACAAATCCACAACCAAAGTAATATCTTGGGTGCACTCTCTTAAAAGCGTTGTGTTGTATTCAACACCCTGCCTATAACTAAGGAAGGAGGCAAGTAATCCTGGGAACAAAGGACATACCTCTCTGATCAATCCCTGTAATTGGTGCATATGGAATACAAAACACTGTCCATTACTGATATATCTTGGTAATGCACGCAGACATGAATGTTTTTGAGTCACGCTGAAAAATATGGAGCAGTAATCTGTGTTGATATGTTTGTGTGCATCCTGTGATAAATTAAAGATATCTTCAAATTCAATTAAATAGATAACACATCTGTCAATGAGTTCAATGTTAAGTTCCCTGTTATATTAACCCTTAAAGTGCTGATTTAAGATTGATCAGGGACGTGCTATAGATGGACTACCAACGGCGGGGCCCCCTTTGTACCATCTATATTGCTGCTGCTCAAGTGATCGGGTGTTTGAGCGAGCACCTTCAGTGCTGAACAAACACAACTCCACGGTCCGCACTGGCCGCTGGAAGTCTTGTGGGCCAGGTCACGCGATGAAAGGCGAGAATAATCGTGTCACCGACTGAAATGTGCAAAAATTTTCACCGTGTTCCACATTTTAAAGTCAAAATTTAGCGTTACGCCGGACTCAGCTACAAGAAATGAAACCACCATCATGATCCTACCGGCATACACTATCGATCTAAAACTACATTTTTTATTGCTGGTTGCGGCGTAAGGAGTTATTACGCGTGCAAGTTGTCTAACTTTGCATCATTTTGGACAGAAAAAATGCAAAAACTAGCCCTTTTATCGGCCGATTTCAACGAAAAACACATCGATGGACTCGCACGGGTTCTGATTCAAACGATGAGACTGGTTGCGCACGCATAAAACTCTCCGTTTTTGAACTTGGTACAATAGCACACCCGATGTAAGTAGCCTGATACAATTGAACACGGAAACATAGATGGAACAACAATCGGACTGAGCAGGGGGGATTAACTTGAGCGGCGCTACTGAACACGCTTTGTAGTCTTTGCGCCCAGTTGACCACTAAAGGGATTAGCGCTCCCATTGGTAGTCCATCTATAGCACGTCCCTGGATTGATTCAACAGCTTTCCTTGAGACACTCTGCACCTATTGTGTGCAAAGTGTCCCAAGGAAAGCTGTTCACTGCTCAAGGCTACTTTTTGCTTTAGACTAGGCTTGCTGGTATTTGAGTGAAAGGTATCTTCATGAGGAATTTTAATCTTTTAATCATTATATGTTTAATACTACAGTAATGAGAAAGCAACTATAGCAGTGATCAGCACTTCCAGGATTAAAATTTTATGTACCTAAATGTGGGCACCCATGTTTTTACAGTTTCGTTATATAGAAGACGTTTAGTAAAAAATCAGAGTTGAAAAAAGTAAGTTGTGATATTTGTGTTACCATTAAATGGAAAAGAAAAGTGAATTTTATAAGTGGAAAATAATGCACAATGCATGAATTAAGAATGTTGTCCAGCAATTATATGCCAGAGTTTAAAATTCCTGGAAACAAATTATTTTTGTTAAGATTTTCCCACTTGAAAGTATGCTGCAGAAACTGTATTTTTTAAAAGCAAACTAGAACAGGCGCAATTACATAAATGAATAGGAATATAAAAGTAAGGGAAGTAATAAAAAGTATTTTGCTTGGTGTTGTAATAATGTTTTGTTGGGCATTTGTTTTGTATAAGATATTTTTATTTTTCTACTTTCAGATATTACTGACATCTTTTACACCAGAAATTGGTACCTCAGATTAATTTAGGAAAAGTGAAAGTAGAAGAATTCGCTTTGAGGTTTTTGTTGTAATCGTGTGTGGTGAGTTATTAAATGTTTATTTTGTATTGAAATAATTACCAAGGCTTACGTGTAAACTGACATACTGTCAGTTTTGGTTGATTGAATTGGCTAAGCATGCTTAGTAGGGCAATATTTCAATTAGCATGTACTGTTTGTTATACTTTTTATCTCGAGATACAATTTTATTGTCGGTGACCAGAGCTCCACAGAGCTCGTGAAACTTAGTTTGTAAAACCAACGTTTGATTAACTTTATCTATCTATCTAATGAAAAGATATTTCAATTGATGACAAGCAGGGTTTCTGCCAGAGCGAAATTTTAGGGTACTCAAATATCAATATTCTCAGGTAAAAATTCTAATAATGAAGACTTTATGGGGTATTTCTGGGTAATATATGCTAAAATTGTTCTTTTCTGCTAAAATCTTAGGGTAAGCAAAAGTACCCTTCAGATTTTTTAGGGTATGCTATTTTACCCTTTTTACTCTCTAGCGGAAACCCTGACAAGGTATTCAAATTTAAAAGAAATTCTTTAGGTCTGATGTTTGCTGGACAGAAGCATAATACAGTAGTCCCTGTCACGAGAGACCCCTGTCGTGAGAGACCACCCTCTCATGAGAGACCCTATTCAGATTCCCAAGTCCTATACTTCCCATGTTAATTTACCCTGTCATGAAAGACCACCTGTCTCATAAGACCACTTTTTTGTTGCTTTAGGGGTGGTCTCTGGTGACAGGGACCACTGTATTCTTATTTAGGACTGAGTAGGAGGCATTTTGAGGAAGATCTGCAAATGTTGAAGCTGTTAATGGCTGAGTGATCTGAAAGTTGTGTATTGTATTACGATTCAAAAATTTTCTTTAAGTCAAAGTTTGCTTTGCATGCTGAGTTTGGGATCTATGGACTTTATTTTCAAGTATCAACAGGCAGTGGTCAGTCAGGACCAGTTTTGTGTAATCTAATCAAAACTTTTGTAATGCAGACATCGAGTACATTGGGTATTTTTGTTCCTTTTACTTTTGATGTTCAGAAATTTAGCACCAGTTGAAAATTCTGAATTCTACACCAAAGTGCACATATTTTTCAATTAAATACAAAGAAAGAAGAAAAAAAGAGAAATGTAGATAAAAGCTAAAAATATGGAGAATCACACAAAAACTAAAACCATCTGAGCACCTTGTGCATTAGTCAAGACTACAGTGCTGCAGTTATGGGTAATTTAAATGTATTACAGTGGTACCTGCTATTTAAGACCACCCCTACAGCCAACAAAAAGTGGTCTCATACTGCAGGTGGTCTTAAATTGAAGGTATATTTAACATGTAAATACAGCAGAGGGTCTTGAAAGAGTGGTCTTAAAAAGACATGCGGTCTTAAATGGGAGGTGGTCTTTAGAGCAGGTACCACTGTATCCAGAATTGATGATATCAAATTTTGGTAAGATTATAAACTGATCCTGAGATCTATGACTGATTAGTACATGATGTTTCTTGGTTTAAAACTGAAAATATGAATTTAGGAATTAATTTTCATGGTAGTGCTTGGTAAAACCACAATACAGTAATACCTTCTTTGAGAGCACCCCAAGTGCTATCCATGAAGTGGTCACATTCAAAGCAGGTGGCCTCCCAAAGGAAGATTGACATCTGCCCAACTAGTAGCCACTACTGTGAATGTATACACATGTACATAATTTTGACTCAAATATCACTGATGTACATTTACTAGACCCTGTTCCATTATGTATTCTTGTGCTTACTCATAATATTGGTCTACACATATACATTGTATTTTGAATTTGTAATCTGGTTTTGACAAACTGTTTCACCAATCCTTCACAAAATATGTGTTTTTTTACCTTTCTGAAATGGAGACTTTTTAGTTGGGTAAGTGGTCTTTTGGGGCCAGTTTGGGTGGTCCCTGGTTAGGTTCTACAGGTAGTCTCCCAAAACAGGGAAGTTATTAGAAGGATCTTTTGCACACTGATACAGTCACATAAGGCCAAAGAAAATAAATAGTGTGTTTGAGGTTACATGCCAAAAATAAATAGGGTAGGTAGGTAGGCTTTTTTTTTCCCCTTAAATTTTTGATCTGAAAACAGAAGAAAAGTGACTTAAAATGGATAAATTGTGCATTTCATGAAGAAAATCTGCTTAGATTTTTTTTTTTTTTCGAAAATCAATAAAAAGTTTTAGGGTAGGGGGGTTTGGGCAAGGGTCGGTAGGGAAACCCCAAACACAGACTTTTTTTTTTTGGCCTAAGGCAGGTGGTCTCCCAAAAGAGTGGTCTTTGAAAGGATGGGCTACCATAGATGAAAGGGTTGGAGATTGGTGATGATTTTGGGTTGGGGATTGGTGATGATTTTGGGTCTTGTTGATTGGTCTGCAGCACTAACTGATGATACATTACAGTTAAACAATTTTAATTTTTGTCAATATTATAGATTTACTACTATTGTCCCAAATTATAATATAGTACTTGGTGTGAAAATGAGGCTACTGTGATTAAATGCTTTGTTTGCCATGATATAACATCTGATATATCACGATGACCCTTTTTTCTGTTGTACTTTCCCCCCTCTGAATAACCACCCTATATGAACCCTGGATTTCTATGACACCATCATTAATAAATTACGTAGAAATGTATGGTTGTTTAATTCATTTAATAAAGCAATTACAGCAAATGTTCATAAAATATCTTTCACAAAAATGCAGTGTTTTAATTACTTTTGGTTCCGCCTTTCTATGGTAGTTGTAAACCATGGTCAATAATACATGGCGTGGTAATGCCAGTACATGCGTTCTCCCTATCCCCACTTGCTGCCAATGCTGCGACAACCAATTGTAGCAAAGTTACAAACCTTATCATGCCATTACTCCACAATTATTATCCCAATGATCCTCACACATGTAATGAAAAGTCAATGCAAGTGCATTCATGGACATACTTGGTGAATAATCCTCCAGATGACCTAAACCAGTGTCAGTGATTAATACTACTACTAGGGCCTAGGCTTAGAATTTAAAGTAGGCCTACTCATGCCATAGCATCCAATTCCTCCAGCTCCACACCCAAAATGAACTCTGCTTAGTACTGTCATAATTATTGTTGTATAGACCTTGCACTTAAGAAACCTCTGTCCAGTAAAAATAATCCAAACAGAACACAAGCTATTTCGAAAATCGCCCAGCACAAGGCGCATTTACCTACTTGCCATCGTCGTTCACTTTTAACGGTGATATATTGACTTGTCACATGACCTCATTCAGCCAATCACAATTGTTGGACATCGTTCACCTAGGGGTGCCCTATATTGTTTGTTACGTTCTAAAAAGCTTCCAAAAACTATGTCTGCAGGATAGCCAAATGTAGACCTAAGACACAAATATGATATACTTCAGTTTCTGTTTTTTATGATCAATATATTTTGAGCCTAGGCCTATGTGGAAGGTTTTACCTTGCAGTGGTATAATCTTCACATCTACAGCCCCCTCAATAGGGCCCCACTAATCTCTACAAAACGGTAAATTCTGTGGTGGAGGGAGTACACAAGCAAACAGGAACGGCATAAACAAAAGCGATGATAATGGGTGAAAATAGGCCAGTTAATCCTTTTGGAATTTGGGTGATTTTCAACTTGAAACCATATTATCACGCCAGAATTTCGGCGAGAATCCATTCTCGTAAAGATTCACCTAAGCTTGTCTTTCTTTAAAAAGAAAACTAATTGACAAAAATCCAAATAGGTTCTCGCAAAATTTTGCGAAATTCTGGCCCTGTATTATAATAGGAATTAAGTATGGTGTGGCGTTCATTGTTACCGATATATCACTCAAGAAGCAGTGAGACTCCGTCAGATCGCTCTCCTGTCGGCTTGCAATCTGACTTGGATCTCACTGCCTCCTTCATGATATATTGGCAACAATGAATGCCACACCATACTTAATTCCTTAAGTAGCACGCCGTACTTAATTCATTAAGTAGCACGCCATACTTAATTCCTTAAGTAGTGCTCGAGGCCTGTTGTGAAATAATTGGAATCAAGTATAGAATTTTGTGTTTGGACCACCTTCAAAAGTAAGTTGATGGAGGGAGCATTCCATGTACATACTAGTAATCAAGTGGAATTTTTTTCCCCAGTGGTGGTGCTTACCGTGAGGAGAGACAAGATGGCAGCAGAGGCCAAGTCTGTTACCCCACCAGGCTTCATGCACATCATGGAGGACCTCACTCGCGCCATTCTGGTCGCCAGGCCAATTAACATACTAGATTTTGCGGCACATCATCTGGAGGCTAAATTGGATGAAAGAACTCTGAAGGAGATGATGTTTGAAGGTAAGGACACTCACTTGTTATGTGGTTAAGCAATTATGATTTCAAATAAAATTCAATGGCTTGTAATCTAGTGCTGATGTGCCTTGTGCTTGGATATGTTTTTCAGACATATGAAGGAGAGATTGTTTCAAATAGAAGTTTTTCAGCATACATGTAAACATTATAAAATTCTTAAAATGTTTCAACCCTTTCCTTGTCAATAACATTCCTTTTTTATTCTGGTTGATCACTCATGTCCACCCATCTGTCATGTCCATCTCTCCATCCATCTATAAGCAAATAGTGCCAACTGTGGGTAAATGGCAGGGCCAGAATTTCGGCAAGAATCCAAGAATCCATTCTTGTAAAGATTCTCCTAAACTTGTCTTCCTTTAAAAAGAAAACTAATTGACAAAAATCCCAATAGATTCTTGCAAAGTTTTACGAAATTCTGCCCCTGAATGGGAAACATGATGTATGATGTGATGAAGTTTACAAAATTAAATTAATAGAGAACTTGTAAGCTAATTTCATGAAGTGTACAAGTGTGTGTCGTGCGGACGTTGAATATTACATAATATGGGTGACCTTGACTGACTTTCCGATGGTCCCTGAGGGGGAAAACATTTCTGGAAATGATTTTGTTTTGGTTTCCATTCCGTCTGAATTTGTGGACATATAGATCTATCCACCATTACAGGAATATTATTACCAAAGAAGAATGTTCTGATTTGATAACTTATATTACCAACAGTGCATACCTTAGCTTCGGTAACAAAGTAATTGACAAATAGTTGGAATACCCATGGGAACTGATCCAGCTCCTGAAATTGCCAATTTATATCTACATTAAATATTACAAAACCAAATGGATGGAATAATTGAAAAAAAAAAAAACTACACCGCTGCAAGAAGATTCTATTCACATACATACTAGAAGATTAATTGATGATCTGTGTGCTCTTAACAACAAGGATGAGATCAAGAAACATTGGAAGGAAATTTACCCAAAAGAATTCATTTTGAATAAAGAAAATCAGAGTGACAATAAGGCAACTTTCCTTGATCTTGAAATAGGGTTTAACAAAAAACAGCATGTGACAAAGATTTTTGACTAACAAAATTAATTCAAATTGGACATAGTTCATATCCTGATATCATTGGAAACATTCCAGAGAACCTAGCCTATAGTGTGGTCATTGGACAGGTTTTATGCACTAGCAGAAACACATCACAAATACGTGTAAGTGAATTTGTAAGGAGAATAAAATTAATGAAAAAACTATGCCACAAAACCTATGATACCAAAAAGCTATAGATGTAAAACTCTGTTGAAGTGTTTCCATAGATATGGAACAATAGTGACTAATTAAGTAATTATGGAGTTAAGCACTAGTCCAAGTTTATTGCTTTTCATCAATAACTTGAAAAGTTATTACCCTATTTGAACAAACAGACTATTTATGGAAAGCTGGATGTTGGGTGCATATTTTGAACACTAACATTTTTGTAATCTGAGTTGAAGGTCAAGGTCAAATGGCCAGTTTGAATATTGGGGTCATCTTGTGAAATGCTCTGCACCCCCACAATCCTTGAGATAGGCCCGTGCAACGTTTAGGAGTTAAAAAGTGTATAAAGATCTTTGTCGACATCAATGTTGGTGGCACCACCTATAGTATTATGTAATATACAGGTCAAAATGTGAAAATCTTGTGACCGCAATACTGTCCACAGTTTTTAAGTAAGCCCAATATAACTTTTAGGACGTATGGGGGTATAAAAATCTAGGTTGTTTTTTATATTCGTGGCACCACCTACAATATTATGCAGTATAGGGGTCAAAATATGAAAATCTTGTGAACACTCTAGCATCTTTACTTTGAGGTAGATCTTCACCAAATTCAGTGGGATGGTGGGGGAGGTCAAAGTCTTTCGTTGTTTATGATACTAGTGGAGCCACCTATAATTTGATGGAAATTAAGAGGGAAAATGTGTTTGAAGATATAAAATTCCATATCTTGAAAACTGATTGGATTAGATTTACCAAATTTATAGGATAAATATAGACAATGCCCAAAGCTATGATTGTATATAATATCAGTGATCTTGGCCTATTTTTGGTAGGTCACCATGCCTGTAAATTTGAAACAGGTGATTTTGTAATGGCAGGGTGTAGCTTGGACTTCAATGGCAATGTCAGCACAGCACCAGGCAGGCCTATGGGCCTCTTGTATTTCATGATCTGGGTGTCCTTGATCTTCTGTGCCAAGGTCACTGAGGACATAAAGTTAAGGAGTGACTCATTGTTGTCTTGGCACATGCAACAATATTCATCACAGGAGTTGCACAAATAAGCTATAATTACATGTGGAGCAAAGTGCCATCTGGTGGACAAATTTTACATTAAATGTGCAAAAGCTGTATATGTTCAGAAGCCACTTGAGGACTCACAACTTTGAAATGAACAGGTGCAATATACGGTATGGCCACAATGCCAACAGAGCATTAGGCACATGGGCCTCTTGTCATTATTTTGCTGATTTTCAGCTGGCAAAATACTCAAAACATGCCGTAAAAGGTACATTCTAACATGAGTGGGGCCTAAAAGAGAGGAAAAACATTGTGTTTGTAACATGACTCGGCCCATGGTTAAATGGAGCACAAAGCATGGGCATTATTCAAGGAACAGCAATGGTTTACCCCTGCTGGCTGTCCATCAAATGTATGTGCTAGCATGAGGATGGCCAATGATGCATCATTAAATGTTAAGTTGGGCACTAAGTAGTATTTTTTCAATTTGGGTACTTGTCTGTTAATGCATTCATTCCTATTGATTACTATGTAGGTAAGTCAATAGGGATTGTACTAGAAATTCACATTTTCAACTTCTTCTCCGAAACCTTAACCAGATTCACTTCAAAGTTAGTGGGAATGTACCTTAGGGGGATTTCCATCTAGTTTGTTAAATGGTCATGCTTCAGTGATTTTTAGGGGTTTTTTGGAAGGGGGGGGGGATAATTTTTGGGCAAAATCTTTAAAAAATCTTTTGAAGTCACTCAGCCAATTACTTTGAAATTGCATAGGGACACTTCTGGGACCCCAGACTTCATTTGTTTAAGAGGTGGTGCTGCGATTTTTTTCTATCTTTTTCACTAATTTTTTTGTGTTAAAGCTATTTTTTAACTTTTCCAAAACTGTCTCCTAGATTGTTCTGAAAGATAGTGGATAGAGCTTGTGGGAGGGGTAAACAAAGTTGTTCACTAAGTTGTGATACTGAGGATCCCTGATTTTTAACAAATTTTTCAATCTGGGTACTTGTTGGTTAATGTGTACATCCATTCTTACTGATATTACATTGTTTAGTTATTATGCGTGGAATGTCAAGGTCACCTGAGGAGGGGCTGGTCATGCAGCTCCCTGTTTTTTATGTTTTTGGGGTTTTTTTAATGGTCGGGTTCACCCAACTGTAAGTTATTTCAAGGAACTGCAGGGTGAAAGGTTAAAAGTACCTATTTCTGATATCTTGCAAAAATTTAGTTTGGATTCCAGCACTATCACTTCCTTGTGCAGGAACCGTATTATTCTGCATCTGAAAACCTGTTCATTTATAAATGTATTTTACTCCTAAATAGACTCCCCTATAAGTTGTGGGCATTCTTCTGATTTGCGCATTCTACCAATCGTGCTGCGTGTTCTATGGATCTCTTCTTCAGGCACACATTGACAGATGGCGCTGCACTGTGTGGATTTGTTTGGTGACACTTGCAATAAGTGATGTTCATGCTGCATGTTAGATTGATGACTTGTCAGAGTGACTGAGTAGAATTCAGAAGGGGGCAAGGGAAGCTGTGTGGCATCTTGTCAGTGATGGTGTCACTGTCAGTTCATGTCAGCTTCAGAACACTTTTGTGAGTGTTTCTTGACACAGTTGGGTATACATAGGGCTGCATTGCAAGTGGACTAATATTCACTGCATCAGGACGACCAGTGACGGTACATGTATTGTTGTAATGATTTAAACAATATAAAATGAGTCCTCCCTTACAGGCCTTTTGGCAAGACTATGGGTCATCCATTAAAAGCGCAGCACTGTCTTCGCTGGTGGATATGTGATTCTTGTATCAATTTCTCATCATCATCTAATGAGACAGACAAGTTTACATGAAATAATGTGTCAGAGATCTTCTATTTTACATGTTGCTTACGAGTCTATGCACAAGAATGTACTGAGGTCAGAAAAAAACGTTGCGTCATTGATTGATACTGATAGTTGCATTTCTTAACAGTAATTACTTGTATTGTCAGTATGATGTGATTGTCAGTGCATACTTATTACCATTTGTTCATTAGTGGGGAATAAAATTAGTTTCATACATAAAACATTGAGTTGATTCTCATCACTTCCTCATTGTGCAGTACTACAGTATAATCATTTATATTCCCAGGCACAAAATTTGCCGAATACACTCCAAATCAGAATTATACGGGTGTTGTTTCCCTGATTTTATGCAGGCTTTCATTCCACATTCAATCGGCTACAACTTTCCTGAGTTTAATATTCTCGAACTGGGTTTCCTCAGGAAAATTGGGAAATATTTATCCGTCACAAGAATTTATGATTATACAGTATCTGCTACATGAATATACGTGGAAGGCCATAACCAATTATTTTCATATTTTACAGGATTTTTTTATTCATTATCCCTTTCCGAACTTTCACGACCGTTTCCTTTTAGAAGACTTTTTTTCCCTACGTAAAGGGAAATAATACTACACTGTGCCCCCCCCCTCCCCCCCGCCCCTCCAGCAGACTGAGACACCAATCAGAAATCAGCCCCTGGTCTCTAGTGTACTGCTGCCTGTTACCATGGTAATCATACTTAGCTAATTACTAATTAGAAACTGAGTCACTTTTCAACACTAAATCAGTGACCTTGTTTAACAAGGGCCCACCCCAGCAGAATAGATACACATGTAAAACAGAGCTTGGGTTGGCTTTGTAGGCAAGAAAAGGGGACATGGTCCTTGGCTGTTTTTTAGTGCTTACTTTTTCAAAATACCACAGCTAAATATGCTCACCTGACATAATATAAAAGGAGAATGGTCATGATGGTTGATATATTAAAAGATATAAGTTAAACTACTTTTAAGGGGAATCATTTACTCCTTTCACAGACATTTTGACAAGTGTGTATGTGACAAAGTGATCAACAGGTCACTTGAAAAAATAACAATGAAGCAATGGTTAATCTCATTATGCAATATGCAGGTGTAATAAGGGTTTAAGCTAAAGCCATTGGAGGGTCAAATCCAACATGCTCACACCAAGGAGAACTTGCAGGGCTACAGTTTGCTTGTCTGCTAACTAACAAATCACATTCTTATCAGTACAAGTTAAAATCTTAAAGCACTAGATCCTGGGGCAACCAGAAATTTTCATTTTTGGAATGAGATTTGTATTCCAGATTGACAAGCAAGTTTGAATGGAGGGCTAGCAAAATGCCAAAACTACTAGCGCAGAGGACCACAGCAGATGAGAATTGTGGACCCCTGTGTTGACTTAATTTTAACCCTTTCCCCCTCAAACTGGCCAAAACCGGCTGGTGGTCAAATGTCGTCTGCTTCAGTGTTTTCAACTAATTTCAACAGTTATGAAAAACAATTTGACTGAGAAATGTACATGAGACTTATCAAGATCACATACCCCAGGTCAACAGCTTTCCTTGGCATGGGTTGGGCACTTAGTGCCCAACCCATGCCAAGGAAAGCTGTTGACTCAGTCTTAATTCAAGGGGGAAAGGGTTAATCTTGAGGAGAAAGGCTAAGCCTCAAACAACATCAAGCCACAAAAGTGGCCCAGTTTTCACGCTAAGTTTCCAGGCTGCAGGTGAAGGCTAATTGTGCTTCTGTGTGTTGGAAATTGGGAGAATCTATGATTGTGAGCTCATGATATTCAAACAAAGATTAATCTTGGGTTGATATCCAAGTGTTAGCAGGGCCAGAATTTCGGCGACAATCCGAGAATCCATTCTTGTACAGATTCTCCTGAACTCGTTTGTCTTTAAAAAGAAAACTAATTGACAAAAACCCAATTCTGAGATTCTCAGAAAATTTTGTGAAATTCTGGCCCTGGTTAGTAGCATTGAAATGACACCACAGCCTGTTCTTATATTTTTATTCGTACATGCATTCTGCCAATATTGAGATGACGTCCAGTTTGACACTGTACATGAACCTTCATCTGATTATTAGGGCCCCGCATTGTAGATGCCATCTCTTCGTCCATCCGGGGTTTTTTTTGTTTTGTTTTTGTTTTTGTTTCAGTACATGCATTCTGCCAATATTGAGATGACTTCCAGATTGGCACTGTACATGAACCTTCATCTGATTACTAGGGCCCTGCATTGTAGATGCCATCTCTTCGTCCATCCTTTTTTTTTTTTTTTTTATTTTTGGTTTTGTTTTTTGTTTCTGGACAATAACATTCCACATCATTCAATTGCCTTCAAATCAAAGGTGGTGAAAGTGTGCATCTAGGTCAAACCTTGTCCAAGATTGTTTATGAGTGACCTTGACCTCAAGATCAAGGTCACGTGTTTACAACTAAAATGGAGTTTTATGGAATATCTCCAGAACAATTAAATGCAAGTTCATCAAATATGGTTACAATATGTATTAATATAGGTCTCTGCTACCTTATGCTTTTTATGACCTTGAGGTCAAAGGTTAACGTCACAGTGGCATAGCAATGTAAATCACTTTCTGTGCAATATCTCTAGAAGTATTTGATAAAAGTTCATTATGTTTAAACATTTTATGTATCTAGAGAAGTAAGTTATGTCTATATAGTAAGATCTTGTGTCATTTAATCACTATGTTCATTTATTCATACTATTATGAATGAAACTTGCTGCGCAACATGCGAAATCATTGAAAATTGTATTTATGCATGGGCTTCCAATCAAAAGGTACACAGGGCATCTTGGCATGGTCAAGAAAACTTGTTTATGTAGAAAACTATCTCCTTTGCATGATTATGCCTTAATTTTAGCTTTGAAAATGTACACTTTTCATATTTTTGTTCACCTAATTTCAGCAATTTTCTTCTCAAATGTTACTGCCATGTAGGATGCAAAACTTGTCACATTTCAGTACACATCATTCAAGTTTATGAGTTCAAAGCTAATGTGTTTTGATTGCTCTTTTGCAGCTCCAGGTGTGACACAGCAAGAGTTGCTGGTTAAAAAGGAAGCAGCGCCCTCTGGTGATGCTCCAAAAGCATCTCCCTTGCCTGAATCAGTGGCAGAGCCAGGGAAGACATCCAGTGATCAGCCGATCAAGGTTGAGACTGGTGTGGAGAAGCTTGTGTCAGAGTCTGCAAAAACTGTGTCTTCAGACCCTGGTGTGGCAGGTCCAGTAAAGGAGGAAAAGACACAAGCTGCTGTGACTGTTATAAGCTTCCCGGGTGAGGTGAGAAAAACCTTTTTGACAACTGAAGTCATTGTCACTAGAAAATTAAGATAGGGTAAGCCTGCGCTTTTTTTCATGGATTGTGAAAGAAGTCAAATATTGACTTATCAAGTTACTCTTCATGGCACAGATTGTAAACATATACCTCCTATTTCACTTGGTGGAGGAAACTGAAGGATTCAGAGAATATTGCTGTGCAGTCAAAGTGCAGTGAAACCTCCTTATAACGTCACTCAGATATCTGACATATACATTATAATGACACAAATTTTGAATGGCAAAAGTTTATTTTGTTTGTTATTTGATTCATTTATCTGACATATTTCTGAGGGCACAAATGGTGCCATTATAACGAGCTTTCACTGTAGTTGGAACTGTTTCTACTTGCTCCCACCAATGAGGATCAAACCTAGGTCCCAGAGGTTTTGCCACTAAGCCATCAGTGCAAGGTAGTACCTGCTGTTTTTGTCTACAATCTGGCATCAGATAGAGACTTTAGGTATGACCCTTGAATACTAAATGTAATAATTCCAGTCATTGACTGGCTTTTAATCAAGTGTGAGCTTTGTTAAAATAAATAAATATGCTGAACTCATCACGTAATTTACTTTGTCCCTAGCAGCCTTCACTATTGCCCAACATTGACAGCTGCACTTTATAACCACACGTATGCTAATTTGCAGATACTAAGATTGTTTTTTTGTTTTTTTTCACCCTCAATAACACTTCAATCAGACAAGATTCATGCCTGGTGTGATACCATGCTGGTATCAAAATGATCTGGCATCCAGGTCAGAAAAGATTATGTTGAAATTGAGAGTCCGATTGCAGATCAGTGGAAATGTTTTGCTGTCAAAATTTTCCAGGACTCTTATTCCTCACGGTTTTATCAAACCTGCCAAGTTCTTCAAAATATACATGAATTAGCCAGGCTGTTTCTTAGAGAGTAAAAGCTAACCATGAGAAAAATCTATGACAGAAAAACTTTGTATCAAAGGCTTCAAACATTATTGGCACATATACCGTACTCACTAACTGTCCAGCAAAAATTGTCAGGCATCCCTAGATGATGATGATGATGATGATGATGATGATGATGATGATGATGATTGTTATTGCTATTATTATTATTATTATTATTATTATTATTATTATTATTATTATTATTATTATTATTATAATTACTATAGACATGGTTTGGGTCCGGTAGTGTACATTGGGAATGATCATAAGTGACCTTGATCAATTTTACAATTCAAAGGGCATAGTCAAGTATTGGGTAGGGGGGGGGGGCAATATAAAAAAATTGCATTGCTTTGGAAATGGTTAATAACTTAAAAAGAGACTATCAGTTATGCACGAGTTGACTTGGTAATACAGCAAGCATCTCCACAAAAGGAACTGGTATTAGGTGTTAGACGCCCAGGGTAATACCAGTTTCCTGAGTGGGAGATGACTGCTGTAATTACCCAGTCAATGAGTGGGTAACAAATTTGTCCCATTTTTGTAAAATTTCACCACAAAATAAAATCACAACAAAACATATTTATTATAATTTTACCCCATTTGCCTGTGTTTTCTTTTCCTTCCACCATTTTGCTTGCAGCTCTTGTCTGCTATATGATGCCTACTTTGCAATAGCATTCTCTGCCGCTAGGTGGCAAGGTGCCATATTTTCATACATCTTGTTGTGCTACAGTAATACCATAATTTGCCTTAAATGCAACAAGCACGTCACAGCTATTAACCAATCAGATGCCTAGAAGTTTCAGAAAAATGGAATAAATAAATGGTCACACCGGCTATTGTAGAAAGTGAAGGGTTTGGTAAAATATTATGCATTATATAAAGGTGTGGTTTATATAAAGGGTTACCTATGGAGACCACAGCCAGTTTTTAATATGTGCTTCAATGGAAGCTGGTGAGTTGACTAGTTTAAAAAGAACACATCGCCTTCACATAGCCAGGCCTTCACCTGCCAGCAAAACATACATAAAGATGTTAAGAGGTACTGAACCATGTTTTTGTGATGTTTACCAAACATAATGGACTGGAAAGGACACTGTCTGTTGTATGTGTTCTACAGGTCACTTCCAAGACATTTACAGTGTTGTCCTTGGAGCAGTGTCCATCACTGTAGGTGTATTTTTTAGGCATTCTTCCATATACTTTCCTTAATTGTCTGGTAGTCAAATGTCAGCTTCAGGTTTTTTTTCAACTAATTTAAACAGTAATGAAAAAAGGTATGAAAATTGTAGATGAAACCTATCAAGATGACATGCCTTAGGTAAACAGCTTTGCTTGGTGTGAGATGGGCACTACACAGCCAACACACACCAAGAAAAGGTGTTGACTCAGTCCTAATTTAAGGAGAGAGGGTTAACAGATGGACACTTACAGTGTATTGTGATATCACACTATTTTGCTTTCAGGAGAAGGAAACAGGAAAAGAGGTGGTTGTTGAAGGAGCAAAATCACAGGCTGCAGCCAATAAGACTGTTGCAGGAGCATCAGATGTGGCAGTAAAGGCTGAAGTGGAAGACGAGAAAGCTGATACTGTCCCAGAAAGCCTTATAGAACATTTACCAATAGAAGAAAAGGCCCAAGAAGTCTCAGGAGAACAGAAGGCCCCTGAAATCCTAGTGGAAGAGAAAGCCCCTAAAGGGGAAAACGCTGCAGAGGGTGAAGTAGAGGAGAAAGTTGTAGCAGCTCCAGCTGAGGAGAAGGATGTTAAAACTCCAGCTGTGGACAAAGTTGCAGAGACTCCAGCTGAAGAAAAGACTGCAGAAATTCCAGTTGTGGAGAAAGCTGTAGAAAGTCCCCCAGAAAATAAAGCTGTAGAAGCACCAACTGATGAGAAAGATGCACAGGTGCCAGCTGATCAGAATGCTGCAGAAGCTCCAGGGGAGAAGGCTCCAGAGGAGAAGTCTGGAGAAACTCCAGCTCAGGAGAATGCTGTAGAAAGTTCCACAGAAAATAAAGTTGTAGAAGCACCAACTGATGATAAAGCTTCAGACACTCCAGTTGAGAAGGCTGCAGAAACTCCTGCTGTAGAAAATGTTCAAGAAACTTCAGCTGAGGAGAAAGTTGTAGAGACTCCAGCAGAAGAGAAGGCTATAGAAGCTCCCACAGGGAAGACAGATGTACAAGCACCAGCTGACGAGCAGGCTGCAGACGCACCAGCTGATGAGCAAGCTACAGAAGCTGAAGAAAAAGCTGCAGTAGTTGAAACTCCAGCTGCAGAGAAGGCTGCAGAGGCACCAGCTGATGAGAAAGCTCCAGAACCTCTAGATGAGGAGAAGGCTGCAGAAACTTCAGCTGAAGAGAAGGCTGCAGAAACTCCCGCTGAAGAGAAGGCTGCCGAAGTACCAACTGATGAAAAAGCTGCAGAAGCTCCAGCTGAAGAAAAACCTGCAGAAGTTGAAGTAGATGAGAAAGCTGCAGAGAAGACTACAGACGCACCAGCTGATGAGAAAGCTCCAGAACCTGTGGCTGAGGAGAAGGCTGCAGAAACCTTAGCTGAAGAGAAGGATTCTGAAGCACCATCTGATGAAAAAGCTGCAGAAGCTCCAGTTGAAGAAAAAGCTGCAGAAGTTGAAGTAGAGGAGAAAGCAGCAGAGAAGGCTGCAGAGGCACCAGCTGATGAGAAAGCTCCAGAACCTGTGGCTGAGGAGAAGGCTGCAGAAACCTTAGCTGAAGAGAAGGATTCTGAAGCACCATCTGATGAAAAAGCTGCAGAAGCTCCAGCTGAAGAAAAAGCTGCAGAAGTTGAAGTAGAGGAGAAAGCAGCAGAGAAGGCTGCAGAAGCACCAGCTGATGAGAAAGCCACAGAAAGTTCAGCTGAAGAGAAGGCTGCAGAAACTTTAGCTGAAGAGAAGGCTGCAGAAACTCCCGCTGAAGAGAAGGCTGCCGAAGCACCAACTGATGAAAAAGGTCCAGAAGCTCCAGCTGAAGAAAAAGCTGCAGAAGTTGAAGTAGAGGAGAAAGCTGCACAGAAGGCTTCAGAGGCCCCAGCGGATGAGAAAGCTGCAGAAACTCCAGCGGAAGATAAGGCTGCAGAAACTCCTGCTGAAGAGGTTTCCAAAGCACCAACTGATGAAAAAGCTCCAGAAGCTCCAGCTGAACAAAATGCTGCAAAAGTTGAAGTAGAGGAGAAAGCTGCAGAAACTCCAGCTGAGGCACCCACTGATGAAAAAGCTCCAGAAGTTCCAGCTGAAGCTAAATCAGAGGACAAAACTGATGAGACTTCAATAGAAGAGAAATCTGCAGACACAGCAGCTGAGGAGAAATCTGTGGCAGAAGAAAATGCAAAGACTCCAGCTGAAGAGAAAGCTGAGTCCCCAGAGGAAGTAAAACCTGCAGAGATTCCAGAGGTGCTTGTACAGGAAAAGGCAGCAGATACACCAACTGAAGAAAAAGTTCCAGAAGCTCCAGTGGAGGACAAATCCATTACAGCTGCAGCAGAGGTCAAAGCTATAGATTCTCCTGCAGAGAAGACCATTGAAGGTCAGGTAGAGGAGGGGACCACAGAAGCTTCAATAGAAGACCAAGTGGGACAGGAGAAAGCTGTAGAACCTTCAGCAGAAGAGAAAACTGCAGAAACCCCAGCAGAAGCCACAGAAGCCCCCACAGAGGAGAAAATCACAGACACCCCCACAGAGGTCCCAGAAGCACTACCAGAAGACCAAGTAGCAGAGCAGAATGCTGTAGAACCTTCGGATGAGAAAGCTAAAGAACAGCCAGTAGACAAGGCAATAGAAGCTCCAGCTGAAGACAAAGCTATAGGAACATCTGCAGAGAAGACCGCTGAGGAGAATTTGCAAGAAGCTCAAACAAAGGACCAAGCCCAGAAACCTTTGGCTGATGAGGACCAAGTAGCTGCTGTGGAGGAACTAACAGGTGAAGTTACATCTGGAGAGAAGACTGAAGGAACTACTGCAGAGCAACAAGGGGCAGAACCTGCACTTGAGAATGCAACTGACTCTTCAATTGAAGAGAAGACTGCAGAAGCTGCATCTGGAGAAAAGGGTCCAGAAACTCCTGTGCAACAACCTCCTGAAGCTTTTGCAGAGAAGACCCCAGAAATTCAAGTGGAAATGGTTCTAGAAGCTGCAGCTGAGGAGCAGTCCCCTGATGTTTCTACAGAAGAGCAAACTAGAGATGTTGCAACTGATGAAAAAACACCAGAAATATCTGCAGGAGAGAAATCTGCAGAAACTGTTTCAGAGGTGAAAGAAGACCAGGCTGTAGAAGTTCCTACAGAAGAGAAAACATCAACAGGAGAGGAAGCCCCTGCAACACCTGATGAGAAGACACCAGAAGCTGCAACAGAAGAGCCGACTACTGAAACTGCTGTTGAGGAGAAAGGCCCAGCAGAAGAGCAAGCCTCAGAAATTCCAAGTGAGGGCAAAGCCACAGAAAAAGCTGTCCCTCAAAGTCCAGCGGATGAAAGTGCCCCTGAGGCACCTGAGGAAGATAAGGCTTCTGTAATCCCAACAGAGGAGCAGACCTTAGAAAGTTCAGCAGAGGAAAAAGGTCCAGTGCCACAACCTTCTACAGAGGAGAGAAGTGCAGAAATTACAGTTGAGAAAGAGGCACAGGAAGCTCCTGCGAATGAAAGTGCTCCTGAGACAACAGCAGTGGAAAATAGCCCAAACCCTTCAGCAGAGGAAAAAGTAACAATTCCACCTGAAGGACAGGCCCCAGAGGCTCTAGCAGAAGAGAAGGATCAGCAGGTTAAAGCTCCTGCACAGGAAAACATATCAGAATCTGCCACTGAGGAGACAGTTGTAGATGATCCAACTGCTGAAAAAGCCTCAGAATCTCCAGCAGAAGAAGGTGCATCTGGTGAAAATGCACCAGAAGCAGCTTCAGAACCTACTGAGAAGGCCTCGTAATCTCTACAAGCGGAGACCTGGGGGTAGGGTAGCTGAGAATTACCAGTGGATTATACCTTCACATACTTTGTGCAGCTCAAAGTAAGATAATTATATGGTCACACTATTTTATTTTCTTAAGTACTTCATGCGGACTATATAATTTTGCTTCTTATCAGTTTCTCTTGCTGGTCAAGAGCAAATGGTAACTGTTTCATTTCCATTCTTTAAATTTTGCAGTCATTTTCATTTTTTGTACATGAAACTGGGAACCCACACAAGGATTTATTATCAAAATAGTGATGAAAACTAGTATTGGTATTGTGACTTGCAGTCTCACTGCTGGCATGCCATTGCCTATTTCATGTGGATTTGAAGATTTATATTCCTGGGTGAGTTGTGCGAAATGTTGAAAGAGGTCAGGTTTGTGATGCTCTAACTTAGGGATTACTTTGCAAGAAATAAAAGAGGCTTGTTCAAGTGATGTGACTTTAAAAGCCTTGTTCAAGTGATATGCTTTTCTGGCCAACTTGTGGATAATATTTTCAAGAATACTTTATGCAAATGTAACATCTTGATTTCAAGGTAGAGAGGACAACACCTGGGAAGGCAATCTGAAAACTACATCTTCTCTTACCCGTTGCTAGTGATGAGCATCAAATAAAAACAATTATTTTGGAAGAGGAACAGCTGCATCTAAGAATCAATGGTTTACCTTTATGTACTAATATTTGTGTACCTTACATTTTATGAAACAGTCTGTTTTGCAATGCATACATGTTTTGCTGTTGTGAGATGATGCCAATACCTGCATCAAAGTCTATAAGTTTGAAAACTGTCATTAAAGCTTATTTTGTGTGCCAAATGTTGCTCCATTTGTAGCAAATTGTTTCGTCTTGCATCACATCCACCCTGTATTGTTGCTTGGTGCCAAATTTGAGATATACATGGTGATCGCTTAGATAACAAAGTGCATAGAAAAATATCCAGTTTTGTGTTATAAGAAACTCTTGAGAATACCTTTTGGGCTTGAAGCTTGGAATATCAGCTCACATTATGTGCAGTTGTAGATACATAATGGAAAGATAGTACATGTATAACTTGTTGAAGTGATAACTCATTGCCTTTCATTGGTGATCGTTAGTTTCATAAGGTGCTAAAATCAGACACAGTCATGATCATGTGTAGGTTAGCATGATAATTATTAAAGACTTGGGTTTTTAAATAATAATAGTTGATCCTAGAAGGCTTTAAAGACTTGATTACTTAAGCAAAAATGTGATTTCTTGTAGATCATGGAATAGATGTCTCAACATTTTTGTAGTGTTAGGGGAGAGACCAATATGCAGAATATGTATTCACCAAAGTGTCTTGAGCAGTATCCATTATTTGAGCACGTTTCCATGGTTATATTGTTCAGTTAATATTTATGTTGTAGATGTGAAATGATCTACAAAAGTGAATCTTTATGTAGTATTAGTGATTGCATCGAGACTTTGTAAACAAAGGAGTGAATTATGGTTTCCGCGATGTGAAATCCAGTTATACTAGTCAGTAAATAGTTATCCTTACGTTTATTTGTAATCATTTAACTTTTTCATAGTATTCATAAGTTTCCATATCTTTATACAGCTGTTGAGGAAGACCCATGTCAACGTTCAGTAATGAAAAAATGCTTCAGTGCGTTCATCATGTACAGTAAAAGGGGCAAATCGGTTTGTTTCTGTTCATTACACAGTTTGCTACTCGCAAATTCTAGTCTCAATACAATTTTAAGAATCTCAACAGATTTAGATAATGCTCATTCAAGTGCCTTCATCATACATGGTAAACGTTGCACACAAGGTGCTTCTTCAGTGTATTCTGCAAGTCTGCAGGGTTTATATCAAGAAGCGCAGTATGACATTTCACGAATTTCTGTATTAGTCGCCATATGAAGAATCTCAATATGACATTATTTTAAGAATATCAACATACCAGTAACATTTTTTTGAAAATTTTTATATGTGGCATTATTTGTGAAACCCAAATGTGATATTTTTGTACGACACATCAATGACAATATTCCAAGAATTTTAGTATCTTGAAACATTTTGATATCATGACATTAGCTGGAGAATATCCGTATCACATTATTTGAAGAAACTTGAAACATTAGTTGAAGGATCTTTACACATGTCTAACATACCTCAATATAAAGATTGCAGCATGTACCATTTGCCACATGTGACCATAACTGTCGAGTCACTTGTAAAATGATAAAATAAACGAGTTTATGTGAGCCAAAGTGTGTTCGTAATTTTTATTGCCTCATAAGGTCAAAATTCTATACTGTCATGTCTGCATACAAATACAGATATTTTGTTTTCCTTCCTTCTTCATATTGCCCGAGGAAATTGTCAAAAACATTCCGAGTTTTGAAAATGTTATGTCATTCCTGTGGTTGAAAATTATGCAAATTAGATGCCTCAAATTGTATCAAGACTAGGACAGATGCCATTCTAAAAAGATAATTCTTGTGGGCCACACGGCAGTTAAACTGCAGTCTGCTGTGTGTGATTGTCCTGTACCACCAGTGTCCAAGACTGTCAACTTTGTTCTTTGCCTAATTTTAGGAAAATAGTATATGTACATCTAATAACACTGTCCAGTACACTGTGCAATAATTTCCTTCCGTACAATGATTAGTAATTGTCAGTATGCTGTAAAAACAAAATTGCTTCAAAGGACATTTGTCTTTTGTGGCTTCAAAGAGAGTGTAATTTATAATCCCGGAACATTAACTTTGTGTACCATGGGAATGGCACAATCTGTCTTTTAAATGTTTAATCTTGCACACAACCTGACTTTAAATAAAGAATTAAATAGGAATGGGAATCAAAGTTGGATTGGCAACTTTAAATACTTTTTCAAGATGTACTGAACGAATAAACTGATTAGCAAACAGTTCAGAATAACCTTTCTCAGTCATAAATTCGACTCAGCAGGAATACAAGTTGCAAAATCGGCAACAGAGGAAGGTTTGCTTTTCAAAACACCAGTTAAGACTGAGTGTAAGATAACTGACAACGCACATAGACGCACCCAACAGCGCTAAAAGGTCCAATAATACCCCCTCCCCCCCTCCGCTAGAAGTTGGAATGACATCTCTATCAATTTAGCTTTGAAGTGATTCAAGTATTAAAATTTCAAATGCTGCTAATTAGCATAGTTTAAATTGCTACAACTTTTGTTTTAGATTCATTACATGCGCAGTGGTCAATAACCACCCAGTAGAAGTTGAAATTACATCTATATTTATAATAGTTTTGAAGATATTAAAGTTTTAAAATTTCAGATGCTGCTAATTAACATAATTTAAATTGTTACAACTTTTGTTTTGAATTCATTAGATGCGCAATGGTCAATACCCCCCTAGTGGAAGTTGAAATGCCAGCTCTATCTATTATACTTTTGAAGATCTTCAAGATTTAAATTTCAAATGTCCCTAATTTGCATAATTTTAAACATCTTCATTTGTCCGTATAAAAAGGTCCAGCCCCTTGTGTTGAGGTACAATCATGCCAAGTTTGGAGTTTTTATGCATAATAGTGTGCGAGAAAAGTGTCGGGCATATTCGCTGGTTAGGAAAAAAGAAAAGAATTTCAGGAAAAACAGAAAAGTGTGTGTTGACACATACGCTTTAATGAAGTGAAAGAAATATGGGGAAAAAGCAAACAAAGCACATAGAAAGAAGTAAAAAGAAGAAAGACTGGAAAAGTCCGAGGAAAAAAGTACATTTTTTTACCTCTTGTTATATATATATATATATATATATATATATATATATATATATATATATATATATATATATATATATATATATATATATATATATATATATATACATACATATATATATATATATATGTGTGTGTGTGTGTATGTATAAGTAGGTCTGTGCACAGATAGCTATCAGCTTTGGTCCACGTTCGTATAGTACTGTTTATGTAATAACCAGCTAAGATGAGTTCACAATATATCTCATTGTGGTATACCTGGTAAATTAATACTAGTGTTACAGAGTTTCAGAGCTGTATCACTGTAAACACTAATTTTAAGGTAATCGAGCTATGTCCCGGTAAACCGCAAACACTAGTTTTAATGTAAGCAAGCTATGCTCCGGTAAAGTCCACTATCCTCTGTCCGATTCCATGTAGTTAAAAATCCACATATACAAAGCAAGGGATACATTGTTGCAAAGACCATGATCAACAGATCACAAATGATATAAAAGTATGACGTTTTCCTTATAATGTGCTTTGATCTGGAATTACGATATGACATCAGTGTGCAAAAATGTGGAAATAGCTTGTTACCGGTTCAACCATAAACGACCCTCTATTCATCCAGTAAATCTGCATATGATTGATAGCAAGAAACAGGTAATTAACACAGAGGTATAAATATTACCAAAGGTCATCAGAGAGTGCCCCTACTGGCATCGGTGTGATCTAAATACACAGCAGAACAGCAACTGTGCTAGCAGGCCATTTCAGTAGAGCTAATCATTTAGGTAGTGCTATCTGGGTGCGAACCCAGACATTTTATTTTTCCAAGAATTAATTCTTTCTTTCTTTCTTTCTTTCTTTACCAAATTTGTCCTGAGTTTTTCTCCGATACTATTATTTCGAAAACCATTAAACTTGCTATGGTGACTGACTTACCAGTGAAATTGTGCATATCATGATGTTTAAAATTATGCACAATAGGCGCAATAAAAGTTTTAAGAGCTCTATGTCTTCAAAAATATTATAAAAACAAAGTTCTAACTTACACATGTTGGTTTGAAACATCTGGCAAATCCAGTGGCATGCAAACAAAAGTTGGGGGAATTTTAATGCATGCTAAATTCGCTGAATCACCCACCCACCCACCCACCCACAATCCACATCCCATCTGCTGCTTGTTACAAGCTGCATGGACCTCCATGGTGCAAGGCAACCATTTTCCATTCATAATAAATTAGCCTGAACCTGTCTCATAGTCGGTGCACCTTGACTGAGATTGGCGTCCTAGCTGGTCTGTTTTTGCCTGGGGCCACCATTAGTCTGCTGTGCTTATCAGTCCCAAGCGAGCATAAGCACTGCACTTCTGGGCTGAAAAAGCCTGCTATGTGTACCCTGCATTAAAGACAGACTTCATACAGTGCTGAGTTCGCTTAATCATCTCGTTAATACGCCCATGGCTAGACCCATCGAAGTGTGGTATTCCATTCTTCAATGACTGTTTTCACAACTTTGTGAATTTTGATACAGTGTGTGGATTTGTGTCATCTTCGTGGACACTTTCATTTCTTTTTCTTGTAACCAGTGAGGTGAAGCCTTTTATTATTATGAACTTGTTCTTCATACCAACCCAAGAAATATTGAGACAGTATAGTGCCTGTCTCAGTTCACAGGTACATGTATATGTAGTTTGGTGACAGCGTCTGTTAATTTTTTTATGTAATAAAGGAACAAAGGCATGCTGCAGTTTTGCATTGCACGTTTACACATTCCCTTGAATATATACATTGTACATGTATATGTGCATGTTTTAAAAAAAGGTATGGAGATCATTGGAGTTAAAATAGGTACAGTATGCACTGTTGCGTCGCATCTACGTGCTTGGTATTGTTACAGTTCTTCTGGGTCTATCAGTGCGTTGAATCTGGTGATAGTTGAACATATCATTGAAGCAGTAAGGCAACATACTGTTTTTGTACTTGTAATATACTTTGATACAGGATACCTTGAATTGCAGTTAACAAGACCAAGTTTGTTTTTTTGTTTTTGTTTTTTGAGAAAGGAGATGTTGTGCATTGTACTTGCTATTACGAGCTCATGGCATCACTCATGTCTGTCCATCTGTACGTCCGTATACAAGTTTACGCGTGAGCGCGATATACTCCACAATTTTCAAAACAACCGCATGTAAGTATTAGGAATTATAAAGTGTATGAAAATCGAGGTTAAGTTCAATAGTGGCATTGCTGTTTTAGGTTTAATAACCGCACTTGAAATATGGCCCCGATTTGAAAATAATAAGGGTCCCGTGAATCCTTTATGTTGGAAGCCACAGAATGAACACTGTTGATTTTTAATGAATTTTAAATTTACATCATATTCAATAAGTGTACACATCGCTGTCGACCGCCAGCCATTTCAATGGACAAGGCAATCCCAATCCAAATGTACAGGCTACAGCTTCTGTAAACTTTGACTTGGTCTCATGATACTTCATACAGGGGCCTATATGTATTAGAACCAGTGGGTACCAGTATGTTATGTGACATCACTAGGTCAAATGTTTGGGTGAATGGCAATCCAAGTGCTATGATTTATCTCTAATCTAAATCTTCCTTTTCTGACATTGTTTCACAAAATTTCACATATGCAGGCATGTATCAGACTAAAATACATGCAATGAGATCAAAATGGGTCATTATAGGTGAGGTATCCTGGCCACAGTGACATATGTCCATGTTCAATGACAACAGGGACGTGAATAGCACGTGTCTGGTTACAGCTTCATTGTGCTTTGACGTCTTGTCGTAAAACTTACGTTCATCAAGGAGGCTACACGAACGCGCAGCTTCCTTGCTTTGATACATATGAGGCGAAACATACATGCACCATAGTAAACAATGTGACCTGGTCATTTTTCTTGGTCGTTTAGTGATATCGAGAAACGTCATCTCTGGCTAACAACTTTCCTGTATTTTTTATTTTGGTCAATGACACCTTGCACAAATATGAACCAAGAAGAGGCTTTGAATTTGAAGAAAAAAACAGCTTGAAACACAAAGTTAACACCGTAATAATTCCAAAACAACGTAAGAAAACCCAATTGATTGATTCATTGAATGATTAAAAATAAAATATGAATACCTGCTTATTAAAGTGTGTGAGTCAACACACACTTTTCTGTTTTTCTAGGAATTCTTTATTAAAGTGTGTGTCAATGCACACTTTCCTGTTTTTCTAGGAATTAAAGTGTGTGTGTCAGCACACACTTAGCACACACTTTTCTGTTTTTCTAGGAATTCTTTCTTTCTTTCTTTCTTTCTTTACAGGCAAATTTGTCCGACATTTCATTTGAAAAGTATAACACGTAGAAACTCCAAACTTGGCACAATTATACTTCTATAGATAAAGTCTGGCCTTTTTATTATAAGAGGTCATGCTTTTCAAAATTATGCAAATGAGGGCTAATTAAAGTTTTAAATCTTCAATATGTTATATACTATACAGTGCATTCCAACTTGAGCTCTGGGGGCCGTCTCATTAGTTGTGACCACAGTGCTGGTGGGCCAAACAGCCTATCACTGACCTCTTTGCCCTGCCGCTCAACCCGGCTGCTATAATTAGTGGTAATTGTCAACATGTCGACATGGGTGCTGCTGTAGACATTTATATGGGTTTTATTTTCACTTTTGTAGCGTCAAATAATTGGATTTTTTACAAAATAATCTGGCTAAAGGGACACCATTTTACTGTGGAGCTGGCCCTACTATGTGTCTGCCACCCCACCAAACACACATGACCAGTGACAGTGAATGATTGGTATCAAATGGCCAGCTTATTCCAAAGTCCTGGCAAGTGTAACCACATCAAAATAAACCCTACCCTTTCCACCTTAAGTTTATGTGTATTTTATTACCCCAATAGATTTCACTCATAATCCACAGCCTTTATCAACATCGTAAGACCTGTGGGACATTTTTACAGGGGTGATTTAGACAAAGCAAGTAGCCAAGAAGAGGCAACTGGAAACTGTGCGAGGCGTTTCGACCCGTCTAGGTCTCATCAGGCACTGGCAGGGATTTCAAAATGTTTCATATATATAGTTAGGGGTAACAAATGCATTGCTAAATTTTTACAGGGGTGTCACATCTCAAGTAAACTGCAAACAAGCCATAATCCCGGTATATATTTTACAAGATGTGACATCAAAATGACCCTTTGAAAATGAGGCATCCCTTGACTCATTCAGGACAGAAGTCTTCATTTACTGTCAGTAAAATTTGAATCAAAGGTTATACTGAGTATTCTTATCTTTTAAATTAGGGGGTTCTGATTTTAAATTGCTGACAATCATAATAGAATATAATATCTGCTCATGATTTCTGATATTCTGACCTTTTTTATTTGTTTCACACATTGTATTAGCAATGCAAATTTGAAAGAATTAGCAAAGAGCATATCCTTTGGGTTCATCAATGAAAGAGTTAATTGTGTCATTTAAACATTGGCTGCATTGATTGAATAGTTACGTCTGTTTGGTAATTTAATTATAAGTTAAAGTTTTCTTTCTGGACACCAGTCAGTTCAGTGGCTCTCTAAGAAAACATATTGGGCTACATTATTTATATACAATTACACAGTCCAGGAAATGCTCTGCAAGATTCCCGCTCATGCAGTCTATCATTAAAGTGTGTGTGTGTCAACACACACTTTTCTTTCTTTCTTTCTTTCTTTCTTTCTTTCTTTCTTTCTTTCTTTCTGAATTTGAAAATTTCAATCTTGAATATCTTCAACAGTATAATAGAGATGTCATTCCAACTTCTACTAGGGGGTTGTTGACCATTGGCACCTGATCACCTAATGAATTAAAAATAAAAGTTGTAGCAATTTAAATTATGTTAAAAGCACCATAAGAAATTGTAAATCTTGAATAACTTCAAAGCTATAATAGATAGAGATGCCATTCCAACTTCTACACCTGTTTTGTGGAATAGTTGTACATTGCCATACCAATATGCGTTGAAGACACACACACTGATTTGCTATGCAGCAAATCATCTTTCCTGGTTTCTTTCTTTCTTTCTTTCTTTCTTTCTTTCTTTCTTTCTTTCTTTCTTTCTTTCTTTCTTTCTTTACAGGCAAATTTGTCCAACATTTCATTTGAAAAGTATTACATGTAGAAACTCCAAACTTGGCACAATTATACTTCTATGGATGAAGTCTGGCCTTTTTATAATCAGAGGTCATGCTTTTCAAAATCATGCAAATGAAGGCTAATTAAAGTTTTAAATCTTCAATATCTTATATACTATAGTTGATGTGGTTCCGAGTGTACAGGAGTTCGATCAGAGCAAGGTAAAGGCCATCTCAAACGTCAAGGTCATGTCAAGGTCAAATGTCAATTTTAAGCCAAAATGTCATTTTGGAGGTCAAGGTTCACTTCAGGTAGAAGTCATCTCAAGGTCAAAGATCATTTCAAGGTCAAAGGCCACTTTCGATGGTGGCTTTCTTCTAGCCCTAACTTGGTCAGTTTTTATCCAATTTTGATCATGTTGGGCTCAAATTGTAGTTATTGTAACACTGCACATTTTTTAAATGTACATGTGACCTCTGAAGTTCAAAGGTCAAGGTCATGTGGACCTTTGAAAGTTTCATGCAGTCATAACTTGGCCAATCTCCATCCAATTCTAATCATGTTGCACTCAAATTGTAGGTATTGCTACACTGGACCTTTTTATAAAACATGTAACCTCAAAAAGGCAAAGGTCAAGGTCATTTGGCCCTTTGAAAGTTTCCTCTTGCCATAATTTGGTCAATTTTACTCCGATTTGGTTCATGTTGGGCTTAAATTGTGGGTATTGTAACACTGTGCAATTTACATGTGACCTTTAAAGGTCAAAGGTCAAGGTCATTTGGACTTTGAAATTTGCATGCAGCCATACGCTTTATGGAATGTGAAGTACCAAAGGATAAAAGTTGTAGCATTTAATATTTACACATTTTGAAGGCACGCAGATTTGCTTTGAAGCAAATCTTTTCCAGTTTTTTTCTTTCTTTCTTCTTTCTTCTTTCTTCTTTACCAGCAAATTTGTCTGACGCTTTTCTCAGACACTATTATACATAGAAATTGCACATGGATACTTCTAGACACCCTCTGTCATAACTTTTTCAACATGTGGCGTTGTGATATTTTTATGAATTTTGTTAATGTTTTGGTGACTTTTCTTGTACCAGAAGTGGAATTCCCGTCAAACTTGGTTAAAACATTGTTCGGCTTTCAAAATCTCCAGCAAGTTTTTCACTATATGGGGGCACTATCATTTGCATATTTTTAATCAATTTTCGATATTATGTCATGAGCAGCAACAATAAATGTTAGCACGGTTACTATAAGCATGAACCTATCAGATAGTAGGGCCATGCTATAACATTACAATGCCAATTCACATGCGTATATTCTCCCAAACTGTTGCCTTTTGGTTGCCATTATCGACATAAAACTTGGTGGAGATGGATTACCTTGCGTAAGTCCTTCTGAAGTGTATTCACATTGGCCATACTGCAGTAACGTTTTTTTTTAAATATCAGTTAAGCCTCCGAATTTTTTCTTCTTTAAAGCCACGTGACCGATGGGTTACAAA
>OZ026628.1:21425300-21640300 GCA_964020975.1 Hermodice carunculata | reverse complement strand
GTTTTCTCCCAATGAGTGGTTTATCTCTAGTTTTAGCGCGGGGGACAAAATTATGATATTGATGATTGGTTACACCGGTTAAAAGCAAACTTTAAATGGGTAAGATACTTGGACGCATCATGGAATAAACCCTGTCCCATCGATGCCCCCGGTGTAAAGGGGTAGTTTTCCTGATGAAATTATTTATTTATTTATTATTTACAAACCATTGGCATTGGGTGCGGAATTCGCGATTTGGTATTTTGAAGAGGCAGCATCCAAAATGTATGTGTGATTAGTGCTAAGGGAAGGTTAATTTGTCAAAAGAATGTAATGGACAATATATATGTATATATACATGGAGCTATGAGAAGCCTATTGATGGTTGCATGCGCATGTAAAAAGTAAATTTCAAATGGTAAATGGATGCTGTTCCACGTACGGCTCAATGCTGAACGTAGATACAGCCCTACCACACACAAATCCTTACTTTGTAATATAGACGGCTTCTTGTAATATACTTGGACGCATCATGGAATAAACCCCGTTCCATTGATGCCCCCGCTGTAAAGGGGTAGTTTTCCGAATAAATTATTATTATTATTATTATTATTATTATTATTATTATTATTATTATTATTATTATTATTATTATTATTATTATTATTATTATTATTATTATTATTATTATTATTATTATTATTATTATTATTATTATTATTATTATTATTATTAGGCTTTGCCACGAACCTATAAATTGAGGTCGGAATAGCATCTCTATGTACAATAGTTTTGGAGATATTAAACTTTTAGATTTTTCAATGCCTCTTATTAGCATAATTTGGAATTCTACAACTATATTGTCCATTATATATATGATAGTGGCAAGTGTCACACAGGTATATATGCAAATTGAAATTTTGAGTCCATCTGCAATAGTTTGGAAGATATAGCACTTTTACAATTTTGTCGCCTCTAAAAATTTGCATAATTTTAAACATCATGACTGTTCCAAATGAGATGCACAATTTCACTGGTTATGTCAGTCACTATGGCAAGTTTGGTGGTTTTTTCCAATAGTGTCTGAAAAAATCTCTGGACCAACTTGGTCACAAAAAAAGAAAAAAGAAAGAAAGAAAGAAAGAAAGAAATTGGCCTTTTATTTCTTTGTTAATTTATCTGAGATGAAAGACCACCTGTCCTATGTGACCACTTTTGTCTGGCATTCATTAATTAGGGGTGGTCTTAAATTGCAAGTACCGCTGTACAGTCTAACGTCTCTGCAGTGAGCACTCTTGCGACCAGAGAAAAGTGCCCACTCCTGAGAGGGTCAGCCCTTATGGGCAGTATTGATGAGCATATGTGCATGTACAGTATACACATATTATAATTTAAAAACATGTGTATACATGGAATACAAAACTGTCTTTTTTCAACTTTCCAAGTCAGGTGCCTAATTTCACTGGTAGGTCAGTCACCATGGCAAGTTTGGTGGTTTGCGGAATAGTAGGGTCCATAAAAACTCCGCAAAAATCTGGTCGTAAAGAAGAAAGAAAGAAGGAAAGAAAGAAAGAAAGAAAGAAAGAAAGAAAGAAAGAAAGAAAGAAAGAAAGAAAGAAAGAAAGAAAGAAGAAGAAAGAAACAAAGAAAGAAAAAAGAATTCTTGGAAAAACAAAATGTCTGGGTTAGCATCCAGACATAATAAGTAGGAAAGATTTGCTTCACAGCAAATCTGTCTGGGAGCCTCCAAAATGAGAACAGTTTGAAATGCTACACTTTGCCATTGTTCAACATAATCTAAATTTTGTGTATTGGCCTAATTTTTACAAAGTAAAATGCAACAACTTTGGTTCTTGGTTCATTGGATGTGGCCATGTCACAAACTTATAAAATGAAGTTAGTATCTATAATAGTTTTGAAGCTATTCAGCATTTTAATTTTGTGTATTTGCCTAATTTGCATAAATTGAAAGCCTACACTTTGGTTCATTGCTCATTGGATGCACCTTGTCCCAAACCTACATATTGAAGTTGCAGTGGTACCTCTATGTGTAATAGTTTTGAAGTTATCCAAGATTTACATTTTGCATATTCGACTTACTCGCATAAATTAAAATCCTACAACTTTGGTTCAGGGTTCATTGGATGCATCTTTGTCACAAACATATAGAGTAAAGTTAAAATGGCACCTCTATGATAATTTTGAAGCTATTCAAGATTTAAATTTTGCGTATCCACTTAATTTGCATAAATGAAAATTCTACAATTTTGGTTCATGGTTTATTAGATGCAGCTATGTCACAAACCTACAAATTGAAGTTACAATGGCACCTCCATGTACAATAGTTTTGAAGTTGTTTAAATTTTAAATTTTGTGTATTAACCTTGTTTGCATAAATTAAAATTTAACATTTTTGTTTCATGGAAGCGTGTATGTTAAAAACCTTAAAACTGAAGTTAGGATGGCACCTCTTTCTATAATAGTTTTCAAAAAGATTTAAATTTTGTGTATTCACCTTATTTGCATAAATTAAAATATTACAACTATTGTTTATGTGTAATATGTTATTGGATTTGGCTATGTTACAAACCTTAAAATTGAAGTTCGAATGACACCTCTATCTATAATATTTTTAAGCGATTCAAGATTTTAATTTTTAATATTCACCTAATTTGCATATATTGAAATCCTGCAACATTGGTTCATAGTTCATCGGATGCGGCTCTGCCACAACCCTATGATTTGAAGTTGGAACGGCTACTCTATCTGTAATAGTATTGGAGATATTCAACTTTTAAATTTTAAATGCCCCTAATTAGCATAATTTGAAATTCCACAACTTCCATTTACTGTCCATTGTATTGGCAGGCGTCACAAACCTAACCATGCACATTGAAATTTTGTGTCTATCTGCAATAGTTTGGAAGATACGGAGCTTTAAAAGTCTAAATTGCCCCCAATTTGCATAATTTTAAACATCATGACTATTCAAAGCCAGGTGCAAAATTTCATTGGTAGGTCAGTCACGATGGCAAGTTTGGTAGTTTTTGGAATAATAGGGTCCAAGGAAAAACTCCGGACAAATCTGGTCGTAAAGAGGAGAGAAAGAAAGAAAGTAGAAAGAAAGAAAGAAAAGAAGGAAGAAAAAAGAAAGAAAGAAAATTCTTGGAAAAACAAAATGTCTGGGTTTGCACCCAGACATAATTCTCAGACTGTTCAAAGAGAGAAATGGATGGAGAAAAGTTCTGAAAAAAGAAAGCATTAACACAAAGAAAGATTATGAAAACGACAGAAAGAATGTGCATTCATTCATTATATATCGATTTAAGATTCAGTATGCATTAAAACAACTAATTTTCTATCCTCCGAAAATTAGAAAGAACCACATGCGCCCGTAACGGTATGTAATTGTTATTAATTATTGTTGCAAGTTTTCTTTAAATCAAAATTTCCTAACAACAGCACGAACCTTTATCCGTTGGTCAGCAGATAGGGGTCACATTTATACGCTGACGACCAGTGACAATTATCATTTTATGTGTGCATAAGTACGTCCCATACCCACCATGGAATTTGTACTTTGGTTGCTGGGCTGGATATTAACCTTTCTATTTACTCTACCGAAGAGATCCAGATATTGCCGGTTAAAATCCATCACAAGTTTGAGTTTTCTGGAACAGGTTTTGTCGTCTACATAATCAACACCACAGAATTATTTACACGCATATATATATATATATATATATATATATATATATATATATATATATATATATATATATATATATATATATATATATATATATATATATATTGTGTGTGTGTGTGTATGTGCATGTGTACGTAAAACTTTATTGTACATCAACCAATATTGCACAGGTATAACATGTACCAGCAGATGATAAAATTAAACTCCTCCCACCCAGCTTCCGACAGCATAAGGCTACAAGGTGTTGCAACCTGAAGTGGGAAGACACAGATACGTACCGTACGCTAACGTGTGTGTGTGTGTGTGTGTGTGTGTGTGTGTGTGTGTGTGTGTGTGTGTGTGTTACATGTAACTGTTATGTATGTAAATAAAAACTATTTCGTAAGATTGTTCTGTTCACAGGCTCGGTTTCTACATTTCATCCGGTCATTTACATCTTTCTTTGTTCATTTATTTATTTAACATTTACTTTCATGTAGAAATATGTAATTATTTCATTAGTTTTTTTTTTTTTTTATGCAAGACTATCGGAAGCATATATTTTCTGAAAGAAAATATCTATCTAAATTGAAATTTACTATTGAATTTTAGATTTAACCATTACAATTTTTCTATTAAATTCTAATTAAAATTTATAAAATGTTCATAAAATAAGAAATAGTATCTTCAAAAATTAACATACAAGCTAGCTTGCACTATCAAATTAAAGCTAGCACCTGTGTCTAAAATATCGTATCTCAGATCTTTGAAAAAGCGCTTAGGTAATTTTTTATAGATTAATGAAATTTTATTGAAATTTTGAAAAAATCAATAAGATTTAAAACGCTTTAAAATGTGAACTAGACCCTTTATAAAAAATTTGAGATACGCGTTTGTGGGGAGCAATATACTCTATCTATTTCAAAAACAAATGTTTATCTGGAAATGTGTTTGGGCTATTTTGTTTGTTTGTTTGTTTGTTTGTTTGTTTGTTTTTGTTTGTTTTTTGTTTGTTTTGTTTTTGTTTATACTCAAAATATGAAAAAAAATAACTGTAACTTTAAAACTAATTAAGATTAAATGACTAAACAGCTACAAAAGATCTGTTGCTGGTTTTACATTTATCAAGATGTCTTCTTTCATAAAATATATAGTTTTTATGGGTTGAAATGAAAATTGTAGAATACACATTATCATATTCAACAAAAACTAGCATTTTCTGTCTTATTAAGTTATTGTTGTGAAGTGTTCTATCCCGTTAAAAACTAAACGAAAACAGCGGCGTGAAGCTTTCATTTATGTGTGGATAGAACTTAGAAGGGACTTTGTTTTCCGTAGGCACTGCAGAGTACCGATACAGTTTTTGTACGGCATGCTGAAGTCCCGGGCTGAAGTCGATGCTCCATGTGTGCGAGCGGTCGAATTACAATATAGCAACATGTGTGTTGCGTATGAATTTTGTTTACAAGTCAAACATGGCATATGAAAAAAATAAATAAATAAACAGATCTGGTACATCTGAAAGAAACTTCGTTTTGCTCTTTCACTTAAAGTGTATGACTTGTCTCTCTGTATGAGCGAGAGTGTCACTGGTCATTTGTTCCATACACCATGTGGATTTTTAATTGGCACTTAATGGGCGAAAGCCATCGCGTATTATTACTATTGATGACATAAGTAGCACAACGTCAACTGGTGTTCACACTGCGAGCTGATCACTGCTGATAACTGGCGGCTATTGTGAGGATGACTTCAACCTCAGACCTCATTGTCGCACCCTATGGACTGAGCAAACCAAATGCTCACTACAGGCTCATATGTTTTAACTGGGCAGGGGGAGGGTCACAGTTTTACCTCAGCTGGGCCAGGATATTCCCAAGTGATGTAGAAGGTGAGGCAAATGTTCAGTGATGAACCGGTGCATAACACCGCAAATATTCAACGGTGAACCCGTGCATAACTTAAGTAATTATCCCTCTTCCTACCCTCACCCCCTCCCCCCACCCGCGCCGCCGGCTCCCCTCACCCCCACAAACGCACATGGTCTTAGATACATGCATATTTATATGAGCATAATGTTATATATCCGACCGTAGACAGCTGTTGCTTGCTCTATAAAATTAATGTTCCAATCAAGCCTCCTAGCATGGAATTTATACCGGTATAGGCCTATACTATATTAGTAGTAGCATATACGCACACGTGACAGTGTCATGACCCATGTGTGCGTATACGGTATATGATACCATGATTGCCATGAACGTAATTACGTTCATGATGATACTACTATAGGCCTATATAAATTCCATGCTAGGAAGCTTGGTTTTTCATCGTGTCATTGAGCTGATGAAAACTAGCCTTAATACAAGATTTTGCTTAAGCAAACAACAATCATACACAGTCTAAATACACATATGTCACATACCTTGTGTAGGCATATACATTCCATCAGGACGCATGCATCCACAGCCAACTGTGTGCTAGTGTGTATTATTTCTATTATTATAATTTTAAAATACAAATTAAAATACCAGGGTACATGTAAATATGTTTGTACATGCAGACAGAATATTTGTATATGTCTCAAAACATATGGGCATTGTCTATGGGTCTTCATGTCTATACATGTCAAACAAATTATATGCATATACATGTACATGTATGTACCCTGTATCATACTCAATACGAAATTTTTAATATTGTTTGTTGTTCATGCACTTATTTTTATGTGTATATTTTGACTGGTTTAGCATTTCAAGTGTTTAGCTGGAGTTATGCTTTCATTTTTGGACATAGCTCCCATTAAACCCATATCAAAATACTATTTCTTTGTGTTATTATGTTCATGATTTTATGCCATCATTGAAATAAGTAAATATAGAAATACAGCAAAATTTTAGTGAATGTACAATGTTGCATTTAAAATATGTCTATACATGTAAATATATTTTCTGTCGTTACACAAAATATATGTATGACTGTAAGAAGACGCCAAATAAGGAAGGTAAATATTTCTGTTCTGAGTTGGCTCCTGATGAAGTGAAGCAACATTTTGGCAGAGAGGAGAGAAGATATATTATTCATCTGATGGCAAAAAGCTCACAGTGTTCTTGGGGATATCATTCTTTAGTGGAAGAGGAAGACCTCATGATATCTATATGCTACAATATTTTTTGCCCCCCCCCCCCCCCCATATGAACAATACTCGGAAAATTATAAACTCTCTTCTCAATATCTTGAGGGTTGGAAAGGGGTTGCCCGTACTCCGTGCGGGGGCTTTTTTTATTTTTTGTACAGCCTAGAGAGAAGTTACTCACCGTATAGCGTACTGACAGCAAACCATGTACTCCGTACTGATCCAAATTTATTATGTGTAAAGCGTACCAGCAACACATGTAATACTCATACCCGTACTGAAAAAAAATGAAAAACTGTACTGTTTCATCCTTTCAGAGATGCTACTTTTCAGGATTTGACATGATGAATTCAGATAGTTTGCATTTTGCTTGAAAAAAAAATCCATTTTGTCTAAGCAGTTCAAATTTGAGAAGAAAGACAAGTTTCAGGTAAAATTGTAACAATTCAGGTTGAAATATGTAAAAGTCTGTGGCATCTTTGTTCTTATAGGGGAGTGAACCAACAGCCTTCTGCATGCATTAACCCTTTCCCCCTCAAACCAGCCAAAACCTGTTGGTGGTCAAATGTCGTCTGCTTCAGTGTATTCTACTAATTTCAACAGTTATGAAAAACAATTTGACTGAGAAATTTACATGAGACTTATCAAGATCACATGCCCCATGCCAAGGAAAGCTGTTGACTCAGTCTTAATTCAAGGGAGAAAGGGTTAAGGGCACAACCAGCTGCTTTCAAAGAGTTGTCAATGTTGTTGTCATTCTTGTTGGAAAAAAAAACAGAAATCATGTTCGTGTTACATATTAACTTAAGCACAGGGCAGCTGGACAAGTATAGTTTTTGTCTACTGTGTTGTTATTTTTGATTTATTACTGGTTATTTATGTTTTCCTTGTGGAGAATTTGAATTGAATCAAACTACATAGTTTCTGGTAATTTTTTTGTGATGCAAGCTGCTTTGTACCACTCTAGGTCCAACATTGCAATACCAAAATGATTATTGGATCCATAAATATGACAGTAGAAATGTCATACTGCAATACAAGAAAGCATTATATGACCCGTATGAATATTGCAATAAAAGTTGAGCTGAACAACAACAGGAGATTTGTGACAAATGATGAATGTATTCATATACATGAAATACTCTTGAAATAATTATGTTTGAAAATTCCAGCTCTGGTCTGTTTGCAGACATCTTCCCCTGTTGGAAATAATATGAATGACTCACGCATCTTACCCTTTGTCAACTCGCCACACTATTATGAATTCTAATGTTGGCTCAGACATAATAAGATACTGTCTCTGGAAAGATTAGCTAATTACCAAAAAAAAAAAAAAAGTAAATAAAATAAAAAAAAAATGATACATAGAATAAATATATAAAAAAATATTAACTGAAACAACTATAGTTTTTCTTTTGCCTCTGTAGTACAGTGTATAGCAGATATCACTTGTTTCTTTCTTCCTTTTTCAGTCATCTGCATGGCACATGTCTCTCACCTTTAGGGCCTGTATTTTTCCATTTTTGACGGAAACAGAACGGAACAATGAATTTTTGTCACCTCTGAAACAGAATTTGCTGTTTTGCCTTAATGTGTTTTACATACAAAGAGAACTTCTGAAATGGAATTTGGAAATTTCTGGCTGGTGAAAAGGAATTTCTAGTTTTTTTGAAAGGGAAAAATACAGGCCCTACACCCTCCCTCTCTCAATAAAGTGCTTTTGATGTTTGTTTGGTTATCAGTAAACTGTTACTTGGTGTATGGGCAGACTCAGACCCAGAAATATGCACTGGGGTAGAGGTCTTGACAAAAGGGGGTGGGTGGATAAAGGAGGTCTTTGTATCAGTGTACTGGGTGTTTTGATTGACCATACTTGCATACTGGAAGACCTTTTTTGTGCTCTGTGTACCAGTCATTATTTCTTAATTTTCTTATTATCCACTATAGTTAAATTACTACCTGTGCCAGTATACAGGGATTGGCCCTTGCCCCACTTCTTGGCACTGAGTTGATTTATGCAGGCAACAGGCATACAGGTGTTACACATGTAATCTGGTATGTACAATAGATGTATTGGAGGATGTCAAAAATAGCTGCTCCATGATCTGCATAATCTGATAAGATGAGCAAAGAAAAGTCAGCAAATCATTGCCTTGTAGACACATGATTTGCATGTGTGCATGACAGGATATATTGTGATATTCAATAACTTATAGCACTGTGATGCAGATCTGCATGTGAATGAAAAGGCACAGTGTCCTCTGGACTTTTTCGCGGTGGTCTTATATGGCCTGAGGATGTACCCTTGCCAGTAAAGACAGTTGTCTAACATCATGTCATAATCAACATCCTTAAATTGTTTGGCGTTCTTTAAGTAAACAGAACCCTTAAGTGGTGTTTTTTGGCCCATTTTTATTTTTATTTTTGTGGCTTTGGTAAGCATGGTTATATTATCTATCCAGTGTTAAAATTTGGAACTGATATTTAAGTTCTAAATAAAAAAGGAGAAAATAAGAGTAGGATTTGCCAACTTTCCAGTCAGTGTATGTTTGTTTACAAGAGGAGGTCAACAAAGTGTATCAATATACTGTGAACACATTTATTTTCAAGGGCATTTATTTCATGGTTTGTCCATTTTGGGCCTGTCAGTGAGACTTCAAATTCATTATTTTAGTTCTACTTTTCATCAATGCAATGTTAAAAACACTTTTTTTCACTGTGTTCTTAATTTCACAGTTTTCAAGCATCATCAAAATAAGCAAAATGGAACACAGCAAAATTAAATGTTTTCACAGTACTGTCACATGTTCTAATTTGGTAACTATAGGCAAAGATTATTATGTTTCAAAAAGAGAGAATTCTCTTATTTTACAGGTCTCAAGATATATCGCAAAATTGTAAGCATACCCATATCTTCATGATCGCTTTGTTTACACCGCAGTTGTCACTGATAGGCTGTGTCGGTTGGGATCTTTGCATTGTTCAGACTGCTTTATTATGTTTATAAAGAATATTGCCAGGATATTTGGCTTTGAATTGCAGCCGCTTTTCTATGTTACCATAAAGTTTCCAGTGGAAAATCAAATTTGCAAATTGAAAAGGCTGGTTGTAATCAAACCATCAAATTGTCTCGTGTATAATGCAAACATGCAACAATTTCTGATCAGTGAGGTCACTGCTGACCCAGTTGGTTATCAGTGCAGCAACTGTTGTACCCACCTCTACCCTCATCAGGCAGAGAGGACTGCCTCTCCTGCATGATAAATTGACCAGGCTTGACTTCAACAGAAAAAAATAAGATCAACTGGTGACTCAGCTGTATTTTATGACAGTGAAATCAAATATAACCCAGGCTCTACAATTCTTCTCATCTCCTGTAGCTCTCGGTGCTAGTAGTTTTGGGATCTTACCAGCCCCCTGTTCCAACTTGCTTGCCCATCTAAACAAATCCTATTTAAAAAATCTGAATTTCAGTTTGTCCCCAGGGCTAGTACTGCAGATTGCAACTTGCCCTGATTCAAATTTAATTTATCCTGGGCTAGTGGACATGTGAATTGTAGAGGCCGGAGACCAAAGTTCTGGTCATTCGTGTATGTAATGACAGACATGTGTGATACAACCTACTGAATTATGATGTGTGCATTGAAGTGAACCATCCATGTGACGAACTTCTATGTTGGTGAACTGTCATTTTGATCATTTTAATTACCACTGACTACTCTAGTATCACAAAAAGCACAGACTCAGACAATTTTATTTCAATCAAAACATACAAATATACTGATCCACAAAAAGGCACTAAGAGATAACAGAATATAAGTGGACATAGATACAGTTAGATTACCTTAGTACAGAGTCAATAATGAAAGGAGACTCCCAGTATGACAAAAAGCCACTAACACAGGAACCACATAAAAAGCTGTGGAGTAAAACTGTGTATTTAGTATATGTGAAAAAAGTGGTAAAAGCAGAAAATTGTATGGTTTGAATTCGCAGGCATAGTAATATTTTGGGGGGGGGGGGGGAAAGAGAGAGAGAGTGAGCTCTCTTGCTCAGTCTCACTCAAAATTTTAAATGCAAGGCATACTTTTCCTTCCTAACTGCTTTGGGTCCACATTCTGTCACCCCTGTGGGAATGCACACATTATTTCTGTGTAGTCCAGTGCACATAGTTGTTGAAAGATTGATTGATATTTTTCTCTTTGGCAGCAAGGAATTACCAGATCTATGGCAAGCCATTTTAACATTTAATCAGAATTATCGATATCCAAAATTGAATTCTTTATATCAGTAATTATTTATGGATATTCAAAAATAATTTTTGATATCAAGAATTCATTTATTGATGTCAATAAATGATTTTTGGATTTATCAGAAAATCATTTATTGATATCCAAAATTGATTTCTTGATATCCAAAATTCCTTTTTGGACATCCAAAAATAAGTAGCAAGGAAGAGTTGTTATATGCACAATATGTGAAAATACTTTGTATTTATATGTGAAAGGAACCAATAAAAAGATTTTTTTCAAAAATATAGCAAGAAGAGGAATTCTTGATATCAATAAAACATTTTTGGACATCTAAAATTCAGTTTTTGATATCAAGAAATCCTTTTTGGATATTAAAAAATTATTCATGGATAACCAAAATCATTGATATCCAAAAATCATTCTTGGATATTTATAAATCATTCTTGGATATTAATAAATCATTTATGGACATCCAAATTCCGGACTAAATGTTTGAAATAAGTTATCCTCCCTTTAGAGTTGTGACAACAGATTGGTGTGTGTCCAGTTAGACTATTTAAAACCATTTTTTTATTTCTCAATTCGCAAAGAATAAAAGAAAAATAAATGAATAAATGAACAAATAAAAATTGTGTGTATGAGTCCAAGTATTGACACTGACAGTTTAGCATTTTATTGGTATATCGTCCTTCACTGAAAGCATTACACCTGTCTGACAGTGCTGGCTATCCCCTCCAGAACTGTAGCATCCATGTTTCATGGACACCAGCTCCGTACTAAATATGCAAAAGGGACTTTTCATTATCACAGACATTCATTTCCTTATTTTTGGATATTTGAAAATCAATTTTGGATATCCCAAATTCAATTCTTGATATCAAAAAGGCATGCAGCTAACTTCTCTTTTTTTGGGTATCAAGAATTGTTGAATTTTTGACATCCAAAAATGATATTTAGATATCTGTCCATAGATATCCAAAAATGATTTTTGGATATCAATAATCCAAAAATGATATTTGGATATCAATAATTAAGTTTTGGATATCAAGAATTGAATTTTGGATATCAAGAATTGAATTTTGGATATCAAAAATTCACAAAATCATGGCAAGATTTTGGATATCAAGAAATAAATTCTTGATATCTAAAAATAAATTGTGGATATTCAAAATTCAATTTTGGATATCCATAAATCTGATTAAATGTTAAAATGGCTTGCTGTACAGATCTTAACATACAGATATATCTGATGCAGTACAAAATTGAAAAAAGACCATTTGTTTTGTAATCCCTGCTATAATCATGCAATATTATTCTCTCTTCATTTTTAAGTTAATGTTATGTAGTGACTAAATTATATCAGAAAACCACTCTCTATGGTGTCTATTTTATGGCGTATAGCCATAAGTTGACCAAAGTTAAATATCTATATTAATTAATTTACTTGGCATAATTACTTTTAGACTCTGCTGTCAATAGTGAATAGTATGCCTAGTGTCATTATGTTTTACTATAATCTCAATCTGAATTTTGAATTCCCTTTTGACTATTGATATTTGTATATAATACCATACAAAATAGTTTGTGGGTAACCCATGCATGGTTCACCTATGGTTGAACCATTTGCCCAGTATTCACCCACTGCTTGCCCATTATTGATGTTCTAACCAGTGGGTGAACAATGGACTACAGCTTGGACAATGTGTCAACACTGGGTCAAGTGGACTCTGAAATTTTCAGCAGTGGCTGCCTGAACAATGGGCAACACTAAATTAACCCTTAAAGAGTTAAGATTGAGTCAATACATGTAGTTTTCCTTGGGACACTTTGCTCGTGCGCAAAGTGTCCTGAGGAAAGCTGTTGACCAAAACTACTTTTTGCTTTAGACTGGGCTTGCTGGTATTTGATTGAAAGGTATCTTCACGAGGAATTTGAATCTTTTAACCGTTGTATGTTTACCGCAGATGAGAAAACGACTATTGTCGTGATTGACACTCTAAGGATTAATTAAGACTGTCATAGTTTGGCAGTGGGTGAACAGTGGGCTACATGGAAAAACTATCTCGGAGACTTTCTGGAGAGAACTATAATGTATTGCAGCCGTGTTGGCATCATGTTTGAATTGTGTCTTTCTACATGTATAGTAATTGCCAAAATTCACAGATCAAGGATGAACAAAGCATGCCAGACAAGATGAACAGACATGGCACTGTGCAGAGAACACTTTGGAATTTTCTACACATCTGATTCCAGGGTGGAATAGAAGACACAATTGAGTTAAATCTCTGTTATATTCATGTACACATCAGTTTTCAAACTGTAGTGGAGTGGAAAACTATTCATGGAACTCAATGCATTTTTTCCTATGAAAAGCTATGGAATAGACTAGAAAAGCTAGTGCAAGTACTCCATTGTTCTCCATTTTCTTGGACATGCATCTAGTACACAGGCTATCCATGTATAAAGCTTACATGGAGGTTCATTTTTGAGATGTACGGCATTCATTGACCTGCATGTATTGCTCCAACTGACATTATAATTAATTAAGACACCTAAAATCTGAAGTCTTCAATTTTTTTAACTGGCTGGTTATTTATCATTACGTATGGTAATTGATGAGGAGGTAAGTGTTTCTGTTTGGTATGAAACATCATATACAGTGGTACCTCTTTTGAGAGACCACCCCTATGGCAGGTCAAAATGCGGTCTCTCAAAACAGGTGGTCTTTCATTAGAGGTACAACAACATGGAAAAGGTAGCACAGTGTTCTGAGAGAGCGGTCTTAAAAAAGATATGCGGTCTCTCATTAGAGGGGTCTCTTAAGAGAGGTACCACTGTATTTTGATTTATTTACATTCAAAGATAGTTAGTTCACAGCAGGCCAGTCGCTTACTATAGCTAATTCTTTAACTTTTTCAGATAGTGAAGCTGGGGGTGTTGTTTCATAGTCATATATGGTGCTTAATAGGCTTGTGTAGTCAGCATACATGATTGAGCTAAGGTTGCTGGCTTTGGATAGGTCGTTGATATAAATGAGGAACAGAAGAGGGCCCAAAATAGAACCTTGGGGGACTCCAGTGGTGATTTCTATTGTTGGGGATTTAATGTTTTTAATTTTGACAAATTGAGATCTATTACTTAAGTAGCTATATTGAACCAATGTAGTTCTACATTTGAAATTCCATAGTACCGATATTCAAAGTTTTTTTAGAAATATTGTATGATCTATAGTGTTGAATGCCTTAGAAAGGTCTAAGAGAAAGGCAATTGACAGTTTCTTTACCTCAAGGCTTCTCACAAATGCTAAAATTATATTATTAACCAATATGAAATTAAGTATAACACTATTAAAATTTTGTCACATCTACAACAGGTAATAATTAGTCATATATGTATTATTGTCACTTGGTCTATCACCTGAAGTTTTGCAATATCTGCTATCATTCAGCCTACAGTATTATGTTAGAAATCTTACTGCATATGAGTTTAAACATAGTAATTAAGCAAAGTATATCTTTAGGGTGGCCTACATGTCAGCGACTCGTTGGAGTCTTAATGTATGGTCTCCTGGTTTAAGACATTGTGTACATTGTTTAAACCAAATAAAGCTATAGGTTTAAAACTAATTAATGTATTCTTGTAAGACATTGTGTACATTGTTTAAACCAAATAAAGCTATTCTATTCTGTCTTGTAGTCCATTTGTTGCCCATTTTACTGGCCAAACAGTGGGTTACCCACTGTTGGCCCACTATCTCATTTTAAAATTGTAAAACGCCCATTTCTGCCCGTGGCTCAACCATGGGTAACCCAGCTGGGTTGTCCCTGGGTTACTCACTTTTTTTTGTGTGTGGGATGATGCCAAATATTTTCCCATGTATACAGTTTGTATGGTAACACAATTTGTAATATCTTGTTCATATTGTATGAATATTGTGTGTCTCTGTGTGTCTGGAGAACCCATTGTTGTCAGTAATTTTTGTACTGTTGGGTAATCCAGTATAAATAAATACATTGTATGTTTAAACTAAACTTATATTTCTTCATAAAATACCCCAGCTCTTCTGGGACTTAACTCATTCCATACTATGGTGACAGGCCTTGGTCAGTGCCAGAAACACTGACTTAAGACTATAGGCATGTTGGTACTTGAATGAAAGCTCTTTTCATGAAGAATTTAAATGTGCAATTGTCATCTTAAATCTAGGTAAATATATGGAAAAATCAGGGACTGGTATGGAATGAGTTAAGGCCACTCAAGGCAGAGCCAGCAGGCCATGACTTGTGTATTCAGTGATTATCTGCTCCTTAAAGCCATGGTTCCAGGATACTCACTCGTGGACTATTTGAAATCTGAAAGCCAAACTTTTATCTCTGCTGAGCATGCTCATGAGGTGCATTCCTTCAGTATCCACCCCCTAACATCAAAATATACAGAGGCAAAGCATAAAGCTTTAAAAAGAATTGTTACAAATGACAGCTTTATTTATTGAGAAGTTTGCTAGTATTTTTCTTCATCTGTAGGCTACACTGTACTATTTTAATATATCCATGAAGCTATACCAAGAAACTGATAAAAATGGAAAGTTTGATTCTGGTTGCCATGGTAACTTAACAAGTTGAATGGGGAAAGACACTTTCGGTGTTGAATGATCTCTGGCCTCAAGCCATTTGTGGCTGGGCTGAAATGGGGACTTGGTTTATTTTAATGGCAGATAAAAAATGGCCCATTAATCTCAGCATAGAAATAAAAGAAAATATACACTGTATGGAGGAAGCCAAAAAGTTGCTAGATTAGTGGTGATGATAAACAAGTGTTTTGTTTGTTTGTTTGTTTGTTTGTTTTTTTAATGACGCCTTATTATTACAATTTGCATTTACATGTTTGGATGGAAGAAACAATTCTTTCAGTGTCAAATGCAACTAGGTTTAAACTACTTCAGACCTTTTCCTAGATTCATATTCCTTGTGAAGAGAGCTTTTATTCAAGTACCAGTATGTCTTTAGTTCCAGAGACTATAATAGTACAGGTCAGCAGCCTTCCTCAGAGTGCACTGGGTGCCAGAGTGACAGAAATCTCATTTTTCTGTAGAAATTTTAAAACCACCTGATCTCTTTTCCTGCCAGAAGACACACTTCTTGTGTTGAGCTTCATAACAATAATAATAATTAAAAAAAAAAAACTCTTGAAAAAGCCATGTATTTAGTTGAAACTGCAACAGTGCACCAAGGTGCAACATTTTTACTACAATTCATGCAAATTTCTTCATGCAGGAAGGTGTAGGCTTTAATTGTTTCAGTGCCATCACAGCTAAAGTTCATCTAATTAAGTCAGCCTGGTCTGAATTGTCATTAGGATCCCAGATTTGTATTCCTCATAAAAAGGCCTTTCATTCAAGTACCAGCATGCCTATAGTTCGAGAGAGAATATTCCAGGTCAACGGCTTTTTTTGGCATGCATTGGGTACAATGTGCACCAAGAAGAGCTGTTGACTCAGTCCAGAATTTGGCATTGAAAGAGTTAACCCACTGTGACCTCATGTTTCTCTGTTACAAAATGGCGTGCACCAGATAATCCCTCTTTACATCTGTCCATGGCAGGTTGGAGCCAACATAAATCATGTCTGAATTTACCAGGAAAAAACCCAGTGTCTGTAACTGTGTGCTGACCCAGGCATAGTTTTTGACCTTTCCAAAATACGATTAGCATATTCGTGACATTTTTCTCCAGAAAATCCTTAAAGTATAGGTGGGTTGCTTAATACATGCATAGCAAAAAATTGTAAAATAAGCTCAAGCTTCCTGTGATAATGGAGAGACCAACTTTAATTCTCTGATTTCTGGTGTCAGTCCAAGGAGTTAAAAGGCTTTGGGGACCAGCATGTAATAACCTATTGCCCACCATATACTGTCATGTGAGGGCTAGGTGCATTTGGTATTTTCACAGTTGGCCACCAGATGGCAGTGTTGAAATTAACACTTCCAGGCAGTGAAGCCTTGGTGGTCATATTGGTGGGTCCATGTTGAGTCCTGTGGATGTGGCTTCACCAGATTGTCAGCTGAGCCAATCAAGCTGAGGGAATAGTTTCACTTGAAACTGGTTTCAGTTTTGAAAAACTGGTTTCACCAATTTGACTTAATTGGTACGTATACAAATGAGTATTTCATATGGTTTTGATTGAAACTGACCTGAAACTGCTAAATTCTTACAGTTCTACCATTGTATGAGTGGTTTATTCACACCAAAACCAGTTTTACAAGGCACACCATTTTGGTCCCTTTCACACAACAGCATACACTTTGGGTTTCCCACATGTTTTTACTCAAATGAATATTAATTTTTTAAAGCTGATTTTCAGCAAAACACTTTCTGTAGCAGGTTTTGCCATTTCACAAAACCAGTTTTAATTCTCTAACAGACATAAGTGCGGTTTTGTGAAACTGGTGACATGGACAGTGACTCGATAGTCAATGGTTGACTTCCTTCACAATCCATGTAAAACCAATGTGTCTATACTTCTTTTTTTAGTTTCAGTTTAAAATAGTGTCATTGAACCAAATATGCCTTTAGATTTGGCTAGCAAACAAAAAAAAAAAAAAAGGCAAGGCAAGCTGCTGTCAGCTAGGTGAGCTAAAAGCTAAAAAAGAAGGAAAAGTGAAACTTTAATATATGTGTAATAGCTAAATGCCAAGAGCTAGATGAGCTAAAAGCTAAAAAAAGAAAAAGTGAAACTTCAGTATATGTGTAATATGTAAAATGCCAAGAGCTAGATGAGCTAAAAGCTAAAAAAGAAAGAAAAGTGAAACTTCAAAATACATGTTATAGCTAAATGCCAAAAGCTAGATGAACTAAAAGCTAAAAAAGAAAGACAAGAGAAACTTCAATATATGTGTAAGAGCTAGATGAGCTAAAAGCTAAAAAAGAAAGAAAAGTGAAACTTCGATATACGTGTTATAGCTAAATGCCAAAAGCTAGATGAACTAAAAGCTAAAAAAGAAAGACGAGAAACTCCGATATACGTGTTATAGCTAAATGCCAAGAGCTAGATGAGTTAAAAGCTTAAAGAGAAAGAAAAGTGAAAGTTTGATATATGTGTAATAGCTAAATGCCAAAAGCTAGAGCTAAAAGCTAAAAAAGAAAGAAAAGTGAAACTTCAATATATGTGTAATAGCCAAATGTCAAGAGCCAACACAAAAGAATGGGATTACTTATCAAAATTCCTGTCAAACCACTATATTTAAATCAATATGATTGACTGCCAATACATTTGCAATTTTTTTTTTAAATCTGAAGATTAAGTTCAAGAAAATGACCAAACATGTCAGTATTCAAAATGTATATTTAGCACTAACAGCAGCCATAATAGCCAAATGATAACTAAAATTCAGTATATGTGGCAACTGAAAGTGGCAAATGACTATAGTTTCCAAAGCAAATATATAAATTGACTTTCATATGCAGAAAAGGTAAGAAATTCATCTTTGTAGTGTTTATATCTGTTTCCTACAATACGGAATCTTGGCCACTGATTATAAAATATCCCAGGGCTAAACCAGTGCATGAATCATAGCTCACCAATGGGTTAAGCCAGCTGAACTGTACATGTTGCATAACTGACCAAGAATTATGAACAAACCTGCCAACAGAGGCCCCTTGTAAGTCACCTGTATACAGTTAAATACATGTGTCTACATGCATGCATACATGTTTATACACTTTATCTGTATTAAGGCACATTTACACATGCATTCATGCATTGCTACAGAGAATATGTTCAGCTCCTGTGCTCCAGTGTTTCTTTCATGTCTTCTGTGCCATCATGAGTGGCTTGTAAATCTGTATTATTCTTTCTACGTAATTTAGATCAAGTGTGATATATTGAATTGTATTGTTTTACAGTCCTTGCAATACGGCCACCAGGACGGGAATCCAGAATCCGAGAGGAATCATATCAAGTACCAGAGAAATTTATATCTGATGCCACTAAAGAAATTGTGGATAAATATGCAGACAAGCCATTGGCTCTCTTTGGCCACAGGTGAGCTCTTCTTGGCAGTTTTTGTGCGGAGCTTTGGTTTGTAAGGTCTGCTAAGCAGGCAAACTTATTTTCGGACCAGCAATACTGTTAATTCGAGGTTCAAGCACATAGAACATAGAACTCTGGAGACAATCAAGATATGGCAGGTATAACTGTTTCAATTTGATGTAAAGAAAACATTTAGAAAGTGTTTTAAAAATGTGTGTAGACAATGGCCTTTTTGTCTTTGCTGGTCAAAGGTCACAGAGCTCATGATAAATGTGATCACTGCTGTCTGTCCATCCATCCATGAACATTTTTCAGGAATGTGACACAGTCTATGGTTGTTAAACACAAACAAACTGAACTTGTACTTCTATAAACAACAGACAATGTACCAGGTGGATGTTCTATTTTGGTAATCAAAAATGATCGTGCTCATTATTCCACAGTAAGTATACTAATAAAGCACAAGCCATGTTCTTCTTGTGAACCAAGAGCCACCTGGTGGCCAACCTTGGTGGCTGACTAATCTATTAAGTTACCCATCAGAGCTGACTATTCTATTAAGTTACCCATCAGAGCTTTCAGAATTGATCACATACATATGGAAAGCTATGTCAGCTTGAATATTGGTATTCCCATTTACAGTATTTAATGTGACACGCAGGTTAAGAATTGAAAACCTTATGAGCACTAGTAATATAACCATCATAATTTTCCATGGATCCAGTTTGTGATACTGGTGGGACTTGGGGAAAGGTCAACATATGATCGAAGTGAGAAGCCAGAGGGACCGGCTGTAGTCATGTGGAAGACAGGTGCCTTATTGTCTTCAAAACTCCCATTTCATTATCTCAAGAAATAGTTGTAACCCTTTCCTGGTCAGGACAACAGTGAGTCCATAGCTTTCTTTGGTATCAGTTGGGTGTATTGTGCCAAAAACCTACACCGAGGGAATATATGGAGCGACGGAGTAACATCATGACACATCTTTCCTGCTATTTTCAGCAAAAATTAACCCTTTCCCCCATGAATTAACACAGTGTCAAGTGTTCAACTCAGGCAAAGGAAAGTTGTTGATCTGAGGCATGTGATCTTAATAGGGCTCATCTACAATTCTGAGTCAAAATTGTTTTTTATTACTGTTGAAATTAGTTGAAAACACTGAAACAGATGACATTTGACCACCAGCCGGTTTTGGCCAGTTTAAGGGGGAAAGGGTTAACATGAAATCAAAGTGGAAAAAAAACAAAACAAAAAAAAGAAACATAAATAGCAACTTACCTCTAGGTGCTTTTGAAAAGGGTTAAAACTGACCAAGTTTACAAGAATGAAAAAATATGACGATATTGTAGATAATCATTAAAAGTTCTTTCCAGATGATGGGCAACAAAAGATAATGGCTTGTTGAATATCCCTTTCACTGTCTAACTTAGGATTCTGACAAAATATAATTTATTTTGCCAATATTTTATCATTTTATGAATGAAGTGATGTGTAGTTTTAGTTGCTAACAGTTCCAATATATAATTTCACTTTGAATCTACACGATAGTAATTTTTAAAAACAAAATGTAGGTTTAAACCTATTTTATTTCTTGAAAATATTGATGTATTGCTTTGAGAAATTTGTTCAATCTTTGCATCCACACAGCATGGGAGGACGGATAGCATTTGCAGTTGCTAGGCAACTGTGTAAACGTCATTCCATTGATGTTGTGCACCTGTTTCTGTCGGCAGCATGGGCACCACATGTAAGTTTTATTATTTGTATCATTTAACATTTTCTCTTTTGGATCTTGAATATAGCAAAATGTTACTGATGGTGTGAAGTGTTAATTGTTTTATCATTTTCCTGGAATTTTACACCTAACACAATGTTGCTGCTCTTTTTCCCTCCTGGTGAATTGTTTAAGTGTTAACTGAAAGTAGGTTGATCTTTTCATAATTTCCCTTACCCTTATAATCATAATACATGCACCAAGAACCTGTAAATACCCACTTATTATGACCTTGAGATTCAATGAATGTTGAGAACTTTCTTCAGAGATGTCTTGCTAACAATTCTGTTTAACAGTCGTGTGTTTGTTTGAGTCAGCTAATGACATCAGCTTGATGTAAAATATGTATACATGTACATCATGCAGACCTTCAAGTTAAAAAAAAATATGAATCATGTATGTAAAAATGTATGTATATATATACATGTATGTAAAAATGTATATATATATATATATATGTGTGTGTGTGTGTGTGTGCATGTTGAGTACTTACCCACTGAAGACCCTGTAATTTATTAGGGCTAATACAGCCCATGTCAAAATTTACAGAGGATGGTGTGCAATATGGACAATAGAACTTCTATGTATATAAGTTAGACAGGGACAGGTTAGCTTATGGAGAGTAAAGAGTTTGGACTGTGGAATAGGGTAATGACTACTAGGAAGTGGTTTTGGACAAAAAGACACAAATACAATTATATATATATATATATATACATGTATATATATACACACACATATATATGTGTGTATATATATATATATATATATATATATATATATATATATATATATATATATATATATTTATATGTGTGTGTGTGTGTGTATGTATATAGTGGTACCTGCTATTTAGACCCACCTCTATGCCAGCCCAAAATGGTCACACATAACAGGGCAGTCTTTAATGGGAGATATATTTACAGAGAATCTGGACTTGTGCCATCAAAAATGTGGTCACAAAAGCCAGGTGGTCTGTCATGGCAGTGGTTTAAAATTGCAGGTATCACTGAATATATATTTATATGTATTTATTTAATTTACAGTCAGTTGAAGCCAATGAAGCTATCAAAACACGAGTTCCAACTGCCAGTGCCACTGATGACGAAATGGTAAAATATGTACAAGGTGTTGGTAAGTTAAATAAATTTTTGTTCAAAAAGAGAAAAGACAGAAAAGAAGAGAGAAAAGGAGCAGACAGAAATAAAGAGAGAGATGAAATGGTAAAATAGATAGAGTGTGTTGATGTTAGGTACTTCAAATGTACTTAAAGTACTGTGTATTCTCTGCTTTATACATGTTAAAGATCTATTTGTTTTTTCTTGACTTTTTTGCAAAGCTTTTTCTGTTTCTATATGGTTCTGCATCACATCACAACCTGCTAGCAATTTATGTTCAAGTGTCTGCAAACTTGTGATAAAAACACCCTTTTTCCCCACCGTAGAAATTTTTTGTCAGACAAGATGTCTAAATAAGGCTAGATGACAAGTTCTTACCGAAACAAAATACTTTTTTTTTTTTTATTAAATAACTGTGGAATTAAAGCCACTTACTGTGTCAAGTCTTGATTGAGGCTCTGGCTTTCACCAACTGTGGAAATGAGAAATACAAGATACAGCAACGCCTGTGTGTGATATCCAGTTCACATCTACTTTGGATGTTCTCTGACCGTCTAGGATTCCAGCTCACCAAAGACTAATTCTTAAGCTTTAATACTTGAATGTGAAATTAGGCCCAGAAATTTTCGTGTTGCGTAATTATGTATTTTGCTTATGTAATAGTTCTTTGTATGTCAGACAGTTGAAGTGAAGGCTATAGGGATAGTAACCATGGGAGTGTGCAGCAATTTCCTCTGGGCACTCCTATAGCAGCATTAACTCTTTGAGTGTCAGCTGTGACTACAGATGAACTACTAAACTCAGAATTGCTCTGAACTATAATAAGGTCGCTAGACTCATATTCCTTGTAAAAAGACCTTTCAGTCAAGTACCAGCATACCTACAGTTACATGTACATAGAATATGATAGTCCAGGTCAACAGCTTTCCTTGGCACACTTTGAAAAAGTGCCCCAAGGAAAGCTATTTAATTGACTCAGTCTAAAATTTGGTGCTAAAGGAGTTAAGGAAAGTAGTTGGTTGAGTCTGTTTTCAGTGACAAGCAGTAAAGAGTAATTATGAATTAATAAGTGAGATGTACTAACTTACTAAGCCCGAGACATTTTGGTTGTACTTTTCAGGGGGCACTCCTCCAGAAGTACTGGAGCATCGAGAGTTGCTGGCCCTCTTCCTTGCACCTTTGAAAGCAGATTTAGGCATGCTACATCAATATAAGTAAGTGGGGTGCTTCCTCTCAGTTATCACCCCTGCTGTAATAACCTTGACCCTCTGCTGCAATAACCTCGACCCCCTGCTGTAATAACCTTGATCCCCTGCTGCAATAACCTTGACCCCTTGCTGTAATAACCTTGACCCCCTGCTGCAATAACCTTGACCCCCTGCCTCCTTGGAATCTGATCAAATACTGTAAATTGCTTTAAATTCAGTGTACACTGTACTGTTATTTTTGCTTATTTTGCTGATGGCACTAAACCGTGAAATTAAAACTACTGTGAAATGTCAAAAATACAAAACCATAAAAATGTATACATGGAAAAGTAAAGCAAGTTACAGTATCAGACCAAACAAATTGAACACTTAATGTTCTCTTTCACAGCATTTTGTTGTTCAAAGTAGGGTTCTAGATTGAAAACTCATTACATTGCCATTTCTTAAGCACCTGTGGCACTTATAGGCAGGAACATGATACCTCCTTTATGGCTTGTTTTACTTTGTTGTGTCCATGTCCCTCACAAAGAACTGCTGTGCCAGAAGCTTTGGTGCTGGGCACAAGGTTATCTGGGCTCATTTGTTCCTGTTTTGTCCACCATGTGATCTGGAATATTTCTCGGGTTTTTTTTGTTTTTTTGTTTTTTTCTTGAATCAATTTTTGCGTTTAAATGATTTTCAACTTCTCTGGAATATCTCAATGGAATTGTTTGAAGTTTTATCACCCAATAATCTGACCAAAGGTAATGCAAACTTGTGAAAATGATAAGGATGTGGTAGTTTTTGACCCAGTCATGGGATATCAAACTTTGTGACCATGTGTTGGTAAGTGTTGCTACTGCACTTATAGTTTATAGCAGCCGTGCAGTGCAGGTACTGCAAAGTTGTTAAAACTTGGAATGCTTTTCTTTCCCAGACGGACCTTCATTAAGTTTGTGAAGGACATAGTGATGCAATAATTATGCATGTATTCTTAGGCACTGGGTTTGATGTTCAGCAAATCTGACATACTGGCTTGCGTCTTTGTAATGGTGGGGTCTAGGTCCATTGTTACTATCAAATATTAATAAGAAAATAACTTTGACCTGTCTTTTGATCTTTTGTTATTGTTGATTTTGACTTTTGATGACCTTGAAGGGTCAGACTGACATCCTGGCTTGGTAATATCAAAAGTTTGGTCAACAATTGGTAAGCACTATTTACAATACATGTAAAGACCTTTAAAATCTTCACTTGCAGAAGCAGCAGGTTCCAATCAGCCCAGCATAGGATCCTCAGGATCCTCATGTTTGCGAAGTAGCCCTACCTACCAAAGGGGAGGGGGAGGACTTACCAGTTAACAAATCTGAGCATATGATACTTAATGTTGATAAAAAAGTTTTAAAATGGAGAAATTTTTAAATATACTGCACACCAGATACTTGTTTTGCACATATTATAAGTTATTGTTTAAAATTTATATACTCATGGAATGTTTGAAGTTGATGATCCAATTTTAATATTCTTTGAGTTTTATTTTATTTATGTATGTATGTTTTTGATAATTTGTTTTTTAATTCAATGTTTGAGGAGGTTGCAGCGTAAATCATAATATGAAACTTTTCAGATATACATTAGAAGATCCACCACCACTGACCTGCCCCATCAGTGTTTATGAAGGTTCCCAAGACATTTATCATTTTGATGAGCGTAAGTATGATGCTGTTGTTGAGTTTTATAAACTGTTTAGGTCCAGTGTGGTTATGGGGCCCCCTGTGTTCAGATTTAGTAAAATCGTGTGAACTAGAAAAGATTTGCTTCAAAGCAAATCTGTCTGTGTGCCTCCAGAACATGTGTAAATTTATATGCTAGAACTTCTGCTTGTGGTTTATTGGATGCGGTTTCAGCACAAACCACATGAATAAAATTGGGAATGGCATCTATAACTATCATAACTTTAAAGATATTCAACATTTAAACTTTGTAAGTGCCACCAATTAGCATAAGTTAAAATTCTATACAACTTTTGTTTGTGGTTCATTGCATACAGCTGCAGCACAAACCGTTAAATTGAATTTGGAATGACACCTCTACCTATAACAGTTGTGAAGATATTCAATATTTAAACTTTTCAAGTGCCCGTAATTAGCATAAGTCAAAATTTTGTAACTTTTTGTGGTTCATTGGATATGTCTGCAGCCCAAACCTATGAATTGCTGTTGGAATGGCACCTGTATCTATAACAGTTGTGAAGATATTCATTGTTTCTCTTGTTGCTGCTGCCCACCCCCACTACCGGGGGGGGGGCTGATAGTAAACACTTTTTCCTGCCTGTCCGTGCGTCACTTTGTATCTGGACTGTTACTCTCTTGTCCTTTGACTTAAAGTCATGAAACTTTATGCACATGTGTATCTACACTCAAAGGTGTGTCATGCACAAAAAGTAGGTCACTAGGTCAAGTATCTGGGTCACAATGATATGGCAAGGATGGCATCTGTCTAGAAATCTCTGATTCCATTTTAATTAAATATTGAGGAGAATGTTCTATTCAATGTTTTTATAAATTTTATGTGTGTTTTTATAATTATTGCCTTCCCCCAAGCAGCGCTGGATTCTTGTCAATTATTAGGAAATTTAACTTGACTTGATCTCCACCAAAGTTGTTCACTAGAGATGAATACTTTCATTTGCTGATCTGTAACATATTTTTGAAATGATAAAAGGCCCAGTAAGAGTACGTGCTGTGGGAATACTGCTGTACGTGTGTGTGTGTGCATGCGTGCATGCATGCAGTTTTACCACAAGCTGCACTCCTCCATATCCATTTCAAACTTGATAGAGATGCACCTTGGGTAAGTCTCTGTCAGGTATATCCAATAGCTGGCTTCTGGATTATTTTGTGACTTTGTGGTTCATGTTTTATGAGCAAACCTTGAAAAAAAAAATAATGTTTCGTAAAACCGCTTGGCTAATTGCTTTGAAATTGTGCAGAAATTTAAACTTTTTATGAAACTTTTAATGTATTTATTTGAAGGCTGTCTGAGTGGCGTCAACCCTGATGACATTACGGTGATATTTCAAAAAATATTGACTTCAGTTTAATCAAATATTTGCCAGAGTGCATCTTATGATGGACCAGGTTGCTATGTAAAACCAGCTTCCTCTTTGTATTTGTAAACTTTTTATGACACTTTAAAGTGTGTATTTCAAGGCTGTCTGAGTGGCGCACAAGGGAATGACGTTACCATAATATCTCAACAAGGATCCATGGCAGATTCACCAAATTTTTATCAGAGATGCACATTAGAATGGACCATGTTCCTCTAGAAAACCAGCTTCCTCTTATTATTTTTACATTTGTTATGAAACTTTGGAAGTATTTATTTGAAGGCCATCTGAGTCACTGGGATTTGCATCAGAAAAATAAAAAATGTGTCCGTAATTGTTGTCTTTGTCTGGCCCTCTGGTTGAGGATGCCGGACTGTGGGCGCCAATCACTTTATTGTTAGAAATGATTTGGATGAAAATTTAAGTTGATATATTATCTTGACAGGTCTCAACTTCAATTTCCATGCAAATTATTTCTCATTTCTTTTGAAATAAAATTCTAAAACATTGAAGCAGAAGACTTTTAAGCAGTTTTGCCCAGTTCAAGGGGGACAGGGCTCAAGTCAGTGCTTTACCATTGCAGAGGAAGTCATGCTGAAGTTGCATTTAAAAAAGAAAAAAAAAACAGTATCTGGAGCATGATTTGCCAACAAGTCCAAACAAACCCCAACAACTGCATGCTTCTTCTGAGCACAAAATGAATATGAATAAGTACATGTATTGTTAAAACTCTACTTTCAGAATGGCCAGAGGTGACATCTGGCATCTTCCAGAAGAAGGTCTTCCCTGGTGGCCATTTTTATCTGCATGAGCCCGCCATGCAGGAGCAGCTAAGAGACAACATTGTCCAGTGTCTGAAAACAGCACCATGCTAACCCTATCCCCCTTGAATTAAGACTGAGTCAACAGCTTTCCTTGGCATGGGTTGGGAACTTAGTGCCCAACCCATGCCAAGGAAAGCTGTTGACCTGGGGCATGTGATCTTGATTAGTCTCATGAACATTTCTCAGTCAAATTGTTTTTCATAACTGTTGAAATTAGTTGAAAACACTGAAGCAGACGACATTTGATCACCAGCCGGTTTTGGCCGGTTAGAGGAGGAAAGGGTTAATCACTGGGTGGGCACTGAGTGCCCAACCGACATCAAGGAAAGCTGTTTACCCAGTGCATGGTTCAGATGGGCTTTGGAGAGCATTCCATTATAAGTTGTGTGAACGATCTGTCACATAATACTGCAATTACCAGTGTTGTGGGACCACCCAAAAATTCAAAGTGTGCGTAGAGTTTTGTACATTGTTATGACTGCGGCTCTTTTATGCCCCACCTCTTTTTTTTTTTTTTTTCTTTTACAAAAAGTATGATAACGCAATGTAAATGTTCCAAATTTGGACCAGTAAATATTCAGAAATAGTTTTCTAATATTCATCACAACAGTTCATAATTTCAATTATGTGGTTAACAATACATATCAACATTATCAGAGTACATATATGTAACAACTTTATATCTTTGCACTAAAGTACCACCACCATGATTCATTATATATATGTGTTAAGTGTTTTAGCCTTGTACAGGTCTACCTGTCAGTTTGCAAGGATAATTTCCATGTGTGAGCACACAAGGATTAGCACTAGGAATTTACAATTATCAGCTAAATTCACATTTACTTCAACAGTGCTTCCATTTTAATGCAATGATTTTTGTAAAATTGTGCTCAAAAATTAATTTTGGCATATTTTTAGTGGCAATTTATCCCATTTCTTGCCATATTGAACTTTGAATAGCACTTCGCTGCTCTTTGCAAATGCCTATGCTAACTATCATAATGTCTATGGTGCTAAGTTTACAGATATACAGGCATGGGCCTATGAGTGTGTTGAACACATTTGTAGAACATAAATGTGACTTTATGGGAAGAGCTTGTGTGGTGTCAGCGTGTCGCTGAGAGACTGTTGATGCATGTAGTTGCAAGTATAGCCGAGACAGAGAACAAGGACTTTATATGTGTGTTTGCTGGTGTATACAAGAGTTCACCATCTTGAACACGCTGAATTTGTTAAATAAAAGAAAATGATAAAAAGTTCATTTGTATCCAAGGCTTTTTTTACCTTAACCCTGTGTGGCCTGAGAGTTTTGTATGGCTTTAGTGGTGATATATCAGCTCTTAGGGTCAAATGGGTTAAGTACAGAGATAGAGTACACATGGTAAGGTAAACAGAGTGTGAAGTGCACATGGTTATGTACAGAGGGTTATGTACAGAGGTAGAGCACACAGAGTAAGGTAAACAGGGTGAAGTGCACAGGGTTAGATACAGAGGGTTAAGTACATAGGGTTATGTACAGAGGGTTATGCAAAGTGCCCATGAACAGGCAACTCACAAAATGACAATGTAAAGGCATATGCTACAGCTGCCAATAGACCAATTCATAGGACTCTGGTTTGTTCTGTTTACTTCAGGAAGCACACCCTGCTTTGTCTATAGTTTGTGTTTGATCACGCTGGCTGGATCACACGAGGAGGATCAGAAAGTAAATCACAAGATGTGCTTGGTTTTAATGAAAAGGCAAACTGTCATCAAACTAAAAATGCACGTTTCACCACTGATGGGACATTTTCAGTAAAAGATTTGCACTGTTCAGCACAATCTATGCTGCAGTCACTAGCATTATACATGGCATCTGTTGTAAACATGAAAGTGGGCAAGACTCGGCCACTTTCTGATTGGACAGTCAGGCCAACAATGGAATGCATAGTTAATTATGGTCCGGAAAAGTTCGGTAAAACTCTGTGTGAACAGGTCTATTAATACCAATTTTGGGCATTTCACAAGTGGGGATCCTTCACCAAAATCCATCTTTTTAACCTAAACTGTACATGTATTACCTGATGAGACTTGCCCATAAAACAAGACATTTGATCCTTTAAAGGGGTACTCTGTGATAATTTTCAATTTTTGAATTGTTTTATACAATAAATGTGGACCCATATTAGAAAATACAAACTTTTTTCCCAATTGGATAAGCAGATGTCAAGTTTTCTTAGATATATAAATGAGGGGTTGTAATGTCACCTGCCTAGACTACCTGCTATAGCTAATGCAATGACAGCTGAGTGAAACACTGACAAAAACATGGACACCTGACCAAGTACGCGTACATCACTTTTACTATGGATGAAGCAGTGTGTATAGATATAATCAAATGTACTAAACTGGGATAATTTCTCATTTAATCAGGATTATTTTTGAAAGAAAAATGCAAAAATCAATACACACAAGCTAACAGCTCTTGTGGTTGTGTATTCAATTACTGAAGCAGGCGTTAACGAATATACCACACTGATAAGATCAAAGAGGGTGATTAACAGAGTACACAAGTCATTATGATATGCCTGCTAATGTGGTGTATCTCACTTTGGTGCCCCCCTCAAGGTTTATATTTGTGTCTTTTTGTCCAAAACCACTTCCTAGTAGTCATTACCCTATTCCGCAGTCCAAACTCTTTACTCTCCATAAGCTAACCTGTCCCTGTCTAACCTATATACATAGAAGTACTATTGTCCATATTGCACACATTCCTCTGTAAAATTTTGACATCGGCTGTATTAGCCCAAATAGATTAAAGGGTCTTCAGCGGGTAACTACTCAACATGTTTCGGAGCCTGTTTGTGTATTATATATGGAGGGTAGCCCAGGGGACATCACACATCAGAACACTGGAAATATAAAATAGCTCTAACTAAATACCTGTTTGAGAAAAAATGTTGAAAATTTGTCAAATGAACAGCTAAAATGACCATTAATGAAAAAAAATAAAAGCTATCCCTGCTGTTCCCCTTAAAGAGTGTTCAGTTTAAAAATGGCTGCCTCAGTCCATATAACAAGTTCTGATGATGCTTAACTTTCTACCAGGTCCAATTCACTTGGTCTTCGATTAAATTCTATTTGTAAAAACAAAAATTCTTGGGACTCTTCACTTTTTTATCCTGCTGTAGTCTTCACTGCCTCCTAAGCTGACAAATCTGCTATGTTGTCCCCACACCTCTTGTGTAGTAGAGATGATGGAGAGAGCTTGGTCTGCTTTGGAGGCAATAGCCCTGGGGCCAATTTCTGTCATTTAACTCTTTCAGTCCTGCTGTGACTAAAGTAGAACTACTTAAGCACGGCTCTGAATTATACTAAGGATGCTAGATTCCTACTCCTTGTAAAAAGGCCTTTCATTTAAGTATCGACGTGCCTGTAGTTACATAGGAAATAACAGTCCAGGTCAACAGCTTTCCTTGGTATGTTTTGGGTGCAATGTGCCCAGTGTGCAGAGGAAAGCTGTTGATTCAGTGCAAAAAAAAGCAGTGAAAGCGTTAAGATGGTGAGAAAGATCTATCTCTTTGAAAAGCAGAATAATAAAATTATGTTAACATTCCTAACTGGTGACAGTGATATACACATCATACCACATAGTAATAGTGATATACACATCATACTACATAGTAATTGTGATATACACATCATACTACATAGTAATTGTGATATACACATCATACTACATAGTAATAGTGATATACACATCATGCTACATAGTAATATTGATATACACATCATACTACATAGTAATAGTGATATACACATCATACTACATAGTAATAGTGATATACACATCATACTACACAGTAATAGTGATATACACATCATACTACATAGTAATAGTGATATACACATCATGCTACATGGTAATAGTGATATACTCATCATGCTACATAGTAATAGTGATATACACATCATGCTACATAGTAATAGTGATATACACATCATGCTACATAGTAATAGTGATACACACATCATGCTACATAGTAATAGTGATATACACATCATGCTACATAGTAATAGTGATACACACATCATGCTACATAGTAATAGTGATACACACATCATGCTACATAGTAATAGTGATATACACATCATGCTACATAGTAATAGTGATATACACATCATGCTACATAGTAATAGTGATATACACATCATGCTACATAGTAATAGTGATATACACATCATGCTACATAGTAATAGTGATATACACATCATGCTACATAGTAATAGTGATATACACATCATGCTACATAGTAATAGTGATATACACATCATGCTACATAGTAATAGTGATATACACATCATGCTACATAGTAATAGTGATATACACATCATGCTACATAGTAATAGTGATATACACATCATGCTACATAGTAATAGTGATATACACATCATGCTACATAGTAATAGTGATATACACATCATGCTACATAGTAATAGTGATATACACATCATACTACATAGTAAAGAGAAAGTCCATCTCTGCCACAAGTGACACTGTGTGAATATTGGTTGCATAAATATTTCAGATAAGAGCAGGAATCTCCAAATGTACATTCATGGTTGTTTTAGGAAACAGCTGGGACAAAGATAATGGTTTTGTGGTATTTTAATCTGTACACTAAATACTGCAAAAGCTTTTCAGCGATTCTTTGTTTAAGGATTTGTTGTGCAATGGGATAGCAAAGGCACAATGAGACCTGACCTACGAAGAGCTTTGGTCACTTAATTAGAAAAGTCATGTTTCAAGGTATATATATATATATATATATATATACACGGTGGAACCTGTCTTGAGAGACCCCTCCAATGAGAGACTGCATATCTTTTTAACTTAAGACTGCTCTCTCAGAACACTGTGCTATCTTTTCCATGTTATTATACCTCTATGAAAGACCACCTGTTTTGAAAGACCACATTTTCACCTGCCCTTGGGGCGGTCTCTCAAGACAGGGACCACTGTACATATTTATATTGAGGTTACATTTCAAAACGAATTTAGAGGTTACTTAGCATGTAGCAAGTTGACCACTCTAACCTGCCGGACATGCATGTATTGTTAAAATGGTCTACCGTACTGCCATCTGGTGCCTGCAGCCAGCATTATGAGGAGGAAGGCCAAGACTTCCAGTGTATGCACAGACCACGCAGACTTCTGATGCCTTAATTTCTCTGCATGCACTTGGTTGTTCTGTTTGCAAAGTAACTATACAGAAAAGGATGCATTATTATATATTTTGAGCTTCTGTCAGCTGAGCTTATAGGATGTTCATCAGTCCTTCAACAATTTACATTTTTGACATCTTGGAAACCATTAGTTGGATCCTCATCAAAGTTCCTGGGTGTGTCCCGGTCAAATTTGTTGAAATGGTTGTACACCAGTTATTTATGTACAGGATCTAGTCTGACACCACTTAGACCTTGATTTGTTTTAACAGTTTGCCTTGTAATTTTGAAACATATTTAAAACAAATTTTTATGTTTTCATATTTTTTACTTGTCACAAATGGCTTCCAATTTTGTGGGAATATATCAGGTAGATTTCTACCCAATTTATTCACTGCCTACCATTTCCTTTATAATATACATTTACAAAACAAGAGGCTCATAGGCCTAATGCTCTGCTGACTACCATCACCAAAAATCATTTTCTGAAATGTATTCAATCCACCAACTTGATAAATGTATCAAGATTAGCCATATTGTAGATGCAATATCAAACTTCCATATGATACACATTTGTGGTATATTTGGCATCATTCGCCTTTTATCAAGATATTGAATTAAATGTCCTTTTATTAAGTGCTTAATGACCTTAAAAATTGGTCAAGGTCACACAATCATTGGGTCACAGAGGCCAATAATGTAGGTCACCAAGTTGAGTTTTGTATACAATGTACTCAAGTGCAATCTTGATCTTGAAGCTCAACTCTCTTTGCCATTGATGTCCAAACTATACCTTTCCATTACAAAATCACCACTTCCAACTTAACGGGTCTGGTGACCTTGCTAAAATAGGTCAAGGTCACTGATTTTACATAATTAGCATTCGACATTATCTATATACACTATAAATTTGGTTTATCTAATTCAGTTAGTTTTCCAGATATGGAATTTTGTATCTCTCAAGATATTCTAACTCCTAGTTTCTGTCAAGTGGCACCAGTGCCATAAGAAAATGAGATTTTAACCTCTTCTACAATCCCACTTAATTTGACGAGATCCATAAAAAATAAAGATGCAGGAATGGTCAAAACATTTTACCATTTTGACCCATATATTACATGCTATAGTTGGAGCCACCAGCATTATTGTCAACATGCATTTTCATACACTTGACGAGCCCTAAAAGTTATACGGGCCTAACTAATAAACTGTGGGGTGCAGAGCATTCACAACATGACCCCTATATTCAAGTGGCCATTTGACCTTGACCTTCAACTCAGATTAAAAAATTGTAATGGTTCAAAATGTGCACCCAGCATCCAGCTTTCCATACATGGTTTGTTCAAATGGGACATAACTTTTCAATTCATTGAAGAAAAACGATAAACTTGGACACGCACCAAAATCCATAATCATTGGGTCACAGTGATCTCAAAAGTAGGTCACCAAGTACAGTTTTACTTACAATGTAATAAATTGCCATTTCATTATGGAGGCTCAATTCTCTGTCATTGATGTCCAGGCTACATCCTGCCATAATAAATTCACCTTTCAAATTTACAGGTGACCTCACGGACATCGGACATGGTCTATACATGCTCGAAATTTGGCAAGCCTAATCCAATTACTTTCTGAGATATGGAAAACTTATATATGGAGCTGGACTGTGGAGGTAACTTGTTCATTGCACAAAAGAACTTAGAAAGTTGCTTGTTCTTATGAAGATTTTACCGGATTCTTCCCTATAAGGCTCCCCCCCCCTCCACCTCCTTGGAATCCAAATAAAAAGTTTAACCTCCCCAAATTTTGTAATTTATTGATCTTTTTGACAGTATTTTTTCAATTTTATAGTGCTCAAAGAGGAGTTCTAAATTGATGGCTTATTTCGTGCAATTTTGTAAGCACTTGAAGCATTTTTGGGACAAATGCAGCACTTGTCTGTGACAGAAATAAGGAAAAATGTTTCAGTTGTCCCCAAAGAGGTAACTTGGGCAAAATAAGTGTTTGTTCTTATTGAAATACAGGTAAAAACTGGACAAGCTGCATTGGTGAGCCAACTTATCAATCACATATTTCACTCATCACAGGCAATTGAAAAGGCCTTATTTGGGCCCTGCAGACAAGAGTATTGGGATTTTTCACAGCTTCATCAGGCCTTACAATTAAGGGCAGTAGTCTTAGGCCTAATACAAAATATTATGCACACACAGAACCAGGATTAGAACTGGGGAGTGTTCGTTTTTAGGAGTTTTAAAAAGATACTAGTATCTGATTACCATTGAAAGAGATCATATCACTGAATACAGGATTCTGTTGCTGTTTCTGAAATGTAATAAATTCAAATGACAACAAAGACCTTCACCTATATTTCAAATATATTTTATTATGAACTGCTGCATAAAAGAGGAATCCAGCCCATAGAAATTGGTCATTTAAATGAAAATAGACAGCGCACCCTGGTGGCAGCAGAGTGAATATGATACAGGTCAACTGACAATCACTGGTCAGCCTTTCTTTTAGCAGAATTCAATTTGACCATTCCCCTGCTGAAACACCAGGCACCAACAACTGTTGTCACAAATTCTAGTTGTCAGACGCAGCCCAATACATCTCTGGGCCATAAAAATGTTGCACGAACAAAATTTGATGAGAAAAGTTGTTGAGCTCGACTAAGGCATGCATTGGATTCCCTGTACATATTTCTTAGTTTCATAACAAGAAAAAAAAAAAAGTCTCCATTTTACTGGCATTGGTTGTGTAAAACTGTTAGTAAATGACAATTTATGCATCATAAAGTAAGAAGGTCAGCAGGGGAAGGGTGGAGTGTATGTCATACAACAACCGGCTATAAATACACCTGGCTCTCCAAATATAGCACATACCTTCTATATATGTATAGACCTTGGTCTATACATGGGGTTTGGCCTGCTATACATAGACCTGGGTCTATGTAAGGTATAGCCTGCTATGTATAGACCTGAGTCTGTACAACGGGTTTAGCTTTGGCTATACATAGACTTGGGTCTATCCATGGGGTGTGGTCAGCTATCAGCAACCTGGGCCTATGCAGGGCGTAGCCTGCTATCTATAGACCTAGGTCTTGTGCACATAGGTTAAGGCATGGTATATAGATCTGTGTCTGTAAATAGATAATGGGATATCCATTTGCTGTATAGACCAGGGTCTCTATGCTGGGTGTGGCTGTTATATATAGACCTGTTTTCATGTATTGGGTGTGGGTAGCTATGTATAGACCTGAGTCTCTATTTATAATTGTGCCAGTTATTTATAAACCTAGGTCTCTACATAGAGTGTGGCTCACTGTCAATGGACAGACCAGGATGTCTAGATATGGTTCAGCTTGCTACAAAAAGACCACGCTTTTCTGCATAAAGTGAGACCAGCTATATATAGACCTAGGTCTCTATACTGGGTGTGATCTTTGTAAACCCTGTTCTTGATGAAGTCTGTTGTACATAACCTGAAGTCTGTTCCATACCGAGATTTTAACTGCAATAAACAAACATCAGCCCTGTGTGGACAACAGCATAATCTGTACAGATAGCAACCTGCTCAGAGATTGAAGTCTAAACCCTTTTATTTAGACTGTAATGGTTTGTGTATACTTCAGTCTGTAAGAAATAGACCATGCTTTGGTGCAGCCAGCCTTGTAGCATAGTAACTATAGCCTGCAGTCAATACTTTCCTCTGCCATATGTGGAGTGTAGTCTGCTATTTTCAGATGGCAGTCTGCTTTATAGAGACTGTAGTCTGCCCTATATAGATTACATCTGCCACTTATTGATTGGGCTTTTACACATCATGACTACAGGGTCCTATACAGCCTCTTAACCAACCAGGGTCTGCCTAGGTTTCTATGGACCTCCTCTTTTCAATTCCTGGGGCACTGAAATGTCATCACTTTAAAGTGTACACACACTGCAGCACAACTTTCCCGTCCTGGTCATGTTGTTCAATGCCACTAAATCCTGTGGTCCACAAATAAAGAGCCGTAATGAGCCCTACATATCTCTGGTAAAAATTTTCGTCATGAATCTGAACTTCACAGAGTGTTACATGCCCAGTTCGCTTGCCTCAATGAACACTCCACATGTATGTACACTCATTCAAACATGAAATATAATGAATGCTCCCTTTAAGAGGAAAGCTCGGGCAGTGTTGTACCCCTTGGGTCCCGTGTACTGTTAGTTCTGGTCCACATTTGGCAGGGTTGTGTGCTTGCTTTCCACTCAACAGTTTGGTCCATCTCTTCACTAGTCCACAGAAAAAAGTGGATACTCTTCTGCACAAAATAATGGGAGGAAAGAACACACTCTCCTCTCCACTAGTGAAAGACACAAAAACAGCTTCCTCTTGCCATAAGTAGGAAGAGAGGAAGCATATCTTCCATCTCACTTATCAAATGAAAAACACAAACAACTTTGCGGTCTTCTCTGCACATGTGGAAAAAGAAAAGCCACATACTAAGCCGGTGAGCGGTACACATGTATATTGTTAAATCATATTTATACGTTATTCACATTGAGAGCAGACGTCCTCTTTGCTGTCTTTGTATAGACATGAAAAAAAAAATCTGCATTTGATGCATAAAATATAATATAGAAGGTCAAGGTCATCTGATGACGAGTTAACTTTACAACTTGCCTCACTGTCAAAATTGTCGACTTTTTTGTTCTCCAAAGCTGTTTCAAAAGCCAATTTCAGAAAAGACAAATTTGTTTTTCCAGTTGACCATTCCAAAGTGATCACCACCCACGTGTCCGTGAAGCCCCCATATTGCACACAACATTTATGAATCCCACTGTTTATCTGTTTACCACCAAACACACTCTCAAATCCAAACAAAAGTCAGTACAAGTACATAGGATTAGAGTTTCAAGATACTGCCATGCGATCCATCAGTCACACATTTGCAACTTTTCAGAACTAGCCATGCTCAATCACACCAAAGTCCCCATACATGTTAAAATTCTACTTCTGAATTCTGCAGCTCATCAGATTATCATCAGGCACAACTGGGGCATTGGATTTGACTTTCTGTAAAATCTTGTACTACCCATGTATCTGGTAACATATGTATGTATCTGGTACCACACATGTATGTGTCTGGAATCACATGTATGTATCTGGAACCACATGTATGTATCTGGTGCCACACATGTATGTATCTGGGAACACACGTATGTATCTGGTAACACACACATGTATCTGGGATACGTATGTATGTATCTGCAGGCCATCATTTTAGCTCTTTGCAAATGACACACATTCAATACATAATGAAGATAACAAAATTTCCTTTCTCGCTAGTCAGGTCCACAAATCACTGCTCTATGTGCCTGGAAATGAGTAATTACTCCCCATGATTTTTCTCCATGTTTTTTCAGACTTTTCTTTGATGTGTTGCTATGCACTGATTTGGAGAAACCTATTCTGCTGTACAGGAATCCTTTTACCTCTAACGTTTTCCCACTCAAATTGCCTGAAAGAGCCCACCTGGAAAATAATCACCTGAACTTCTGTTTTTAACCCTTTCCCCCTTAAACTGTCCAAAACCGGCTGGTGGTCAAATGTCATCTGCTTCAGTGTTTTCAACTGATTTCAACAGCAATGAAAAACAATTTGACTGAGAATTGAAGATGAGACCTGTCAAGACAACATGACCCAGGAAAGCTGTTGAATCAGTCTTAATTCAAGGGGGAAATGTTTAATTAAATTCCTTGTTCATACAAAATAATCTGAAGGCAAATGGTAGACACTGGTAGGCTTCATCACTTGGATGTCACTCAAAAGAGCACCCGCTTTCCTTGGTGCAGGTTGGGCACGTCATAAGACCCCTCCTGAAAGTGTCTCCCAAGGCTACACCATTCCTTGGAGCAGGTTAGTGCAACACAAGAGACTTGAGTCATTATGACAGTATGTCCTGGGTCTTTACCTTGCCTTGGCCTGGGTTGGGCACAGTTTATCATGGCAGCATATCCAGGTCAACAGCAGCCCTTGGCTTGGGTTACGTACATTGCACCCAAAACCCACTTTAACTCAAACACTTTGTTTGGCAAAACTGACAAATATGGAGGACCTCTGATTGTATTTTTGATGCGTGGTTATGCTATTTGTAGAGGAATGCAAAGGGAAAAATCTATGTATTTAAACAAAATGATTATGTCTCAAAATCAGTCTTCAATTCTGACCTCTGAATTGCCAACAGGAAGGCATGCATGAAGCCTGACAATGGTAAAAATGACAGCCTAGTTGTGTGTTGCATTGGGCCAGATTTTCTGGTCGTGCCCATATTCTCCTGACCTCAGGCTGCATAGTTGTTTGGTTTAGTGATTGATCATATATATCTACCATAGCATAGTAATGTTGACCACGCTGTTCAAGCAAAATTCATGAAAAGGTGCACACTGACTTTGATATCACATTCAAGCCGGGAGAGAAAAAGACAATTCCTCAAACAGTGGCTTCACTGTCTAGAGAAGTGCTGACCCCTGGTGACTGGCACTGGAACTATAATAATTTGGTTGCTTTCCTCTCTTGGGATACCATAGCCAAATATGCTTTGTATTGATGTTGGCTGCACCTCAGGACAATCTTCAGTGAAGCTTCCGCTGTCCCAGGGTCTCACATTTCTACCAGCGTGTTTTCAATACACATTATATCAAACATATCTGGCCTCCAGGAAAAACAGCTGTCTCAACAAAGTAGGCATTATGTCATTTTAATTTTAGGTGAAGAAAACTTACTTTTGTAAGTCTTGACAAGGAGTCTTCCAAGTTTCATGTTCAATAAAAATAAGCAATTCACAATACATGTATTTGCAAAACCTTACAGATTTATAAGCAGATGTTTCATACATATTTTTCTTTCACATCCATTTTTAATATAGCTTTAGAGTGTTTTTCTTTTCACTTTTTGTGATTTTTTTTTTAAACTGGATGTTAGCTGATTAATTTGTGCTGTTAGATTGCAGAAACTGAAAACTGATAATTTTAAATATGGTAATATTCCTTCTCCCTGTCTCCCCTCTTCTGCCCAGCTGTTAGGTACTCTGTCCACATACAAATGCCAATGGCTTCTACCAGTGGTGCTGTCTTAAATATTTCTTCAGCCAAATAAACCTGGCACACCTCCCTCCCCCCTAAATTTCCCAACATTTGTTTGCTCACATTTTCAATAAACCATTTGTACAATATAAATGGGGAAATGCTGGGTTGTTAATGTTTAACTGTTGTACTCAGTCACAGTGAAGTCCTGTCGGACAGCTCCAGTGTCCACAGACCATAATAAATACATAGCCCATAATCTGCTGCACTCAACTCTAGGTTTCCCTTCATCTATCTCATTATTTTCAACATGCATGTCCAGAGTCTGTGTTTCTGTGGTTTGTATAATGCTCTTAATTAATAAGTTCCCTTTCACTCATAACTTCCTGTAACTTCCCTTCCATTCCTATCTTCCTATTGCTTCCCTTTCACTATCTTCCTATAACTTCCCTTTCACTCCTATCTTCCCACTGGGAACAGAAGCATCCCACTGATTTTCACATCATTTGAAACACAAGGGAAAAAAGGACTGTTTTTTACATTATCTGGCAAGTCATGCACAAGTGACATGATGCAACAGTGGGGGGCCACATGTATGTAGTTCCAAATGTGCTCACCAGATGGCTGCAGTAACTGCTGCAATGACAATAATGCTAACTGTACATTTGTGACAAGCTATTCTGGTATTTGATTTCAAGCAGACAGTTAAGTACAAGTACAGCCACATAGCCCTTTGCCATTCACATCTCCCAAGTGTCTCCTGATGGAAATTTGTTCTGCTTCAACAGTTCACTGGACATCCTCATAAAAGGAACTTGTTTTGGGGAGATTTGTAGCAAGGACCTATCATGGTCACATGACTCAGGTCAACAGCTTTTCTTGACATGGGCTGGGTGCATGTATCCATCGGAATCTTTGTCATGGAAAGCTGTTGACTGGCTTTTCTTCTTACCAGTAAAGATGTAATGTCAGCTTTATAAATGGGGATTTCTGGTTATTGGAAAGGCAGGTTTGAGCAAGATGCACACAGTCCTGACTGTGCACAAACTTTGAAGTCCCCAAACTTGATACAGTGTTCTCTGCAGCATAAGACTGAGGATAGATTTCCATTTCATATTACTCCCTGCTTTTCTTCTCAGATTAGCTTAAGCTTGGTAAACCTACAACTCATTCCACCCTAATGACATTTTTTCCCGCCAATAACTAAATGTTGTCTGCTTATCGTATTTTACACATTTAGGGATTATCTTTCAAAATTTTGGATGAAACTTGCATGGAAGATCATTCTAAATTATATGCCCACTGTCAACAGCTTTCAGTGGTGTGCTCTGGGTGTAATGCACCAGGGAAAGCTGTTGACTCGGTCTTCTATCAGGGTGGAATGAGTTAGATTTCCATTTTGTTCCTGTTGAAGTGCTACAGTTTTAGACTTTCCATTTCTGTGTGAGACCTTTTCCCTCCCTATCCCTTATTTAAAATGCCGCTTTTCATTTAACCCTTAAAGTGCTAATCAATGCTATAGTTGCTTTCTCATTACTGTTAAACATACAATGGTTAAAAGAGTCAAATTTCTCATGAAGATACCTTTCATTCAAATACCAGCAAGCCTTGTCTGAAGCAAAAAGTTGTCTTAGTCAACAGCTTTCCTCGGGACACTTTGCACGCAAAGTGTCCCGAGGAAAGCTGTTGACTCAATCTTAAATCAGCACTTTAAGGTGTAATTTACCCTGACCTTTTCAGAAGCTGCAGAGATCAGTGCTCAGACATCCTTACTTCACAATTTTGTGGGAACTGACTGATCTAAGAGAACATAACTCCATGTTGAGTTGGTGTGTTGCAAGTAAGTTATCTTATGTACAGGAAGTTAAGTCAAAGGGAAGTTATTACTAAAGAACACTGTAACCACACAGCAAAGTATCAAATTTAGCAAACTGCCTGGAAAGATTTTTGGCTTTTGTTTTCACCCAGGACTTGTTTTCCCTTTCAGCACAGGCAGAGTGGCGACACTGGTGGCACGTCCTTGGGGACAACCGGTGGCCATCCCATTTTGAAATCAGTACCTATGTTAACTACATTCAGTACAGTGGCCTAATGTTATGTCCACTTCTGCCAAACTTTGCACACAAAGCAAGTGGCTTTTCACTGCAGTTTAACTGTAACACTGGATCCAGTGGCCACAAAGAACAGGTGACCAAACCTGGCAGTCGCTACATACAACAGGCACTGCTGAATGACGTTTGCATATCAATGCACTGGTCACATGACCATGCTCACTGCTTCACCCATATCCAGGCCCCTTCCTTCTACACAATGTTAAATACTTGTATATAAATACTCTGCTGTCAAAATTCCAAGATTTACATATAAAAATGAACCTTCTTATTTTCATGTTGAAAGCATCCTGGGCAATTCACATGGATAAAACCAAACACACAGCATGTCCATATTACAATGTTCATGTCTTCCAAGTGTTTACAAAGCAATAACCTTTCATGCGGAACGTTTCCCCTCTTAAACTGACTGGTGGTCACGTGTCATTTGCTTCAATGTTTTTGACCAATTTCAACAGTAATGAAAAACAATTTGCACCAAAAATGTAGGTAAGACCCACCAACATACCAGACCCCAGGTCAACAGCTTTCCTTGGCATGAGTTGGCCGCTAAGCCTCCAGCCAGCACTATGGAAAGTTGTTGACTCACTCTTAACCCTTTCCCACCCAAAGCACCAACAGCGTCCAGATGTAAATAGTTGTCTGCCTTCACCTTTTTACTTAATTTCTTATTTGATACTAGAAAACATTTTTGCTGAGATTTGTATGTCAGACCATCCATGATGGCATGGCCCAGGTCAATAGATTTCCTCCATGCCAGTTGAGTTATATGATGTGCCCAACCAATGCAAGGGGTTAATTCAAAGAGAGAGGGACATCAACATCATCTTCCTATTCTTTCTGCATCCAAGAATGAACATCTTTTCAACATATTTTGATTACGCAGCTTAAAAGTGCCACAATGACAAAATGATATTTAACTTCAAAAATGGAACCACCCTTTGGAAAAAAAATGCCCTGATGTTTTCTGGGCAGAACAGTAATCTTACCAAGAAAACCTGAAGGCTTAGGCTGCAGATGCAGCCTCCTCTGTGATAAATTTAACTTTTCCCCAAAAACAAAAGTGTCAAGATTTTCTTGGCAATTTATAAGCAGAAAACACTGTAAATACAACACTCTGGTCTCAGCAGGAAGAGGGCGCCACATTATGGCCAGGAAATGTCCACCTGTAGGGGCATATACATTTAGAATATCTTCTTGGGTTTTGGGGGCCTGCAGCGTGTACATGAGTTGAACAATGCATCTTGAAAGATCTGTCATGTACCTGGAACACATCTACAACATGTCTGCAGAGTATCTGCAAAAGTGTTGTCATCCAACTGCAATATGTCTGTTATACACCTGCAATCACTCTGTAAATGTTCTGTAACTCATCTGCAGCAGCTCTGTATGAACTGCAGCATGAAGTCTTTTAATATCTGCAGTTGGTTGTATATTCCTCTAAGGGTGAAATAACTCCACTGTAGTAACACTGTGCCTCTTGGCACTTGGGTATCCAGACACCACATTCAAGCCATAGGCTCCCACAACTGACATTGGCAGCTGTACAGACATAAGTCCAGTGGAAGCGATTATAAATGTCTGTATAATTATCAAAATTCACTTGAAAACGGCGACATTCCAGTAGCCACATCATGAAGGCTATCTGGTTTGCCGTAGTTCACTATTTTTTTTGTTCACACGTAAAAAATGATGTCTCCGGTTGTGATGGTTAGAGTGCAATGATTCAGGGCACTCGTTCTGACCAGCTAAATCCAGTTTGGACCCCTGCCATCTGGTCGCAACCAGTTCAAGCAAAACTGTACATGCACTGTGTGCAAGTTTCCATTCTACCCTGACTATAAAGCATTTGAACCCATCACATGATCACAATGGTTCAGTTTCAAAGCCTCCCTGGATGTAGTTTGATCTGTTTTCCCATCATAATAAAGCACCATCTTGAAATGCTTGTCATCAGCACATCTTCTCCTTCTGGACTCTGTCACTGCACAGTAGTGCCCTCTGTAGGAGTTTTAGCAAATTACAATTGCAAATCTGGTTAACACTATGGCATATATGAATATATACACTGTGAGCCCTCATTTTTTGGGCACAAATTCTCGCAGTATATCACGGGCCATTTTAAGGTTGTTTTGCGAGATAGTCAAGGCCCTCAAAACGGATTCCCTCTCATATCCTTCCTCGCACAGCTCCTCAACATGTCGATCTGTGAGGCTTGAACACCGTCCATCATTCTCTTTATCATTCTCTATATTATGTGCATGGTTCTCCCGGAGACGATCTTGCCTCAATGGCAGTGGAATTTCTTGCCTAACGTTCTGTTCGGTTTTACTGCAAAACACAGAAAGAAATCTGTTTATGTACTGGCTAAGAAATATTAGAACATACTTCATGGTGTGTAAGGGTACGTTTCCTCAAGTCCTGGGACCTGTGGTTTGGTTTACACTTATTTTATTTCTTGAAAAAAAAAAAAAAAAGATGAACAGCAGGCCGAGCCCATATGAACTCACATGGGGTCTCAGGTTCCACAGGTGAAATACATGGATTTGAAGCACTTGGGCATCTAATGGCTTTAACTTGACAAAATTCACTTGACAAAATTCACAAACACATTTTCTTAATTGTGATTTCAGCAGAGTGAGGAATGAAAAAGAAGCTAAATTACTAAACCTTTCCCCCTTGAACCGGCCAAAACCGGCTGGTAGTCAAATGTCATCTGCTTCAGTGTTTTCAACTAATTTCAACAGAAATGAAAAACAATTTGAGAATTGTACATGAGACCTATCAAGATAACATGCCCCAGGTCAACACCTTTTCTTGGCATAGGTATGTGCCCAACCCATGCCAAGGAAAGCTGTTGTGAAAGTCTTAATTCAAGGGGGAAGGGTTAAACCTGTAAAAGATAAAATAGCATAAGAGAATACACAGGTAAAATAATCCGCTTCTAAAAAGACCACTCTACTCCATGAAAGTGTCCACAGAAGTGTGTGTGTGGGGGTGGGGGGGGGGGGGGTACTCCCTTGTGGGTGACATCAGACATGGATGGACACTTCCTTTATCCAGTAATTATAGCTGTATCATCCAGAAAAGGTGGAAGATACAGACTGGGTGATAACCCTGTCCATATCACCACAGTGCAAAGGTCAATCTGTATCACCACAGTGCAAAGGTCACTGAGAACTACTTTCCTCCTAAATTCTTGTAGTAGGCGCACGTCAAGCATGTAGTTTTCAAATGACCCAATTACTGGATCCTGGGTTACAGTTATTCATACGCAAAACTATGCAAAGTCTTGTTTGATGAAATAAACGTTGAAACTGTTTTTGATTGTCTTTTTTTTTGTATTTAACGATGAAAATATAATTACAGTTATAATTACTGGATAAAAGTAAAACCAGCCGCGTGGAGGAGACTCGTCAGCAGACTGGCCTCGTTCCCGCGGCGGATCACTCCTCGTGCAAGCACTCGGAGTGATCCGCCGCGGGAACGAGGCCAGTCTGCTGACTCGTCTCCTCCACTTGGTTGGTTTTACTATTGTATTAGAACTACAACAGTTGTCACAGACTGATTGGGTATCCCCCCCCAATTTGCATACCAAGGGTCCTGTGACCTTGAAAATGTGGTCAAGGTCACAAAAACGTATTATTGGTGTCAGGGTACAATAGGAAAGGTCAGAATTAGCTCTAAGGTGTGTATTCGCCCCAATACACAACTGAATACACAAATATTTGGAGGGCTAGAACTGTGTCTTCCCATTAGTTTGTATGTTAAAGCAACCTTAAATAAACCAGTCACTTTTGTAACTGTGGTTATGTGATTTTTGTGAGGTATTTTGTGATGCATCTAGATTTACTGTCTGGAATTTGGTGTTTTTATGTGCAATAGTTTTCAAGTTACTAAGTTGCAAATTACAATGTAAAGTAATGGGAATACGCAACCCTAGCCCTCCATTGACTGCAGTGCCCCCTTTAAGGCAGTTCTTCAACCTTCTATTCTTGTCCTTGCCTATTGATTAAGTTTGAGTTTGGTGTGGCCAGTGAATCAGGAGATATTTTGCTGCCAAGGATTGTGCTGTGGTGGACAGTCCAACAAGTGGAAAACAGTCTGTGCCCCAAACTCTGTGGGCAGTATAATAATGGCTTTATAAGCAGACAGGCCTTTGGCCAATGGGGCTCCATTAGAGGGGGATCACTGTATTCTCACCAGTCTCCTTAAGTCCACACCCCTTGTTTTCATATGAGGACTACAAAAAAATACTACTATAGACCTGTCAAAGAACTGAATGCGTATATACAAGGTTTACACCTATCAAATTTGGCTTTCTCCAATGTGTATGAAATAAATGATATGAGAGTTCAAGTCTTGCTCAGTGTAAATGGTGAAGCCTGTTCAAAAAGTAAATGATTTCATGTTAAAGTGCTTGATCTGGCAGGCAGGTGTGAGAATTGTCTTATTTTTTGGGAAAAATCTGACAAGTTTGAGCTTTTATGCACATTTTTCATAAAAAGTCTCCTTAAATACTACCCTTTTTTGCCAAAATTCCACAAAGGTAATACATGTATAATCCTACAAATGTAGCCTAATCCTATTCAGCACAGACACTGCATACCTGTGTTTGGAAAAGCTGGGTGCACCCTTTCCTGGTGATGGGGATGGTAGTCGATGCTGAGGGACTGGAGGCGGAAAGTCATACTCGCTGGGCACTCTATGTCGCTCCTGAGTCGCGTCTGCAACAACAGAACAATTTTTACACATCTGCCCTTCAATTTTGCTCAGAAGAATTTCTCCACACATTTAGTTACGCACAATACAGCGACACCTGCTGCCATAAGAGAACACTTGCTGTTTGTGGCCACTGATCTGGGAATCCACGAGTCAATTTCTTTGTAATTTACATGTGGTGAAAGAGCACCTGTCACATGGGACTGCTTTTTCTTACCAGAAAGAGTAGTCCGGCACACAAGGTATTACTGTATTCTTGATTGGTTGTCGTGTACCTGACCAAGGCACCTTGTGATTGGCTCTCAAGATGCATGGTTGAGACACTCTGTGCCTTGTACTCATGGCATGTAACTCGCGCACTCTGTAATACTCCTGTTCATACCGACTTGTACCGAACTTTTCTGGACCCTACTTAATTATGCATTCCATTGTTGGCCTGATTGTCCAATCAGCAAGTGGCCGAGTCGGGCGCAGGCTTTCATATGCTCACAACAGATGCTAACACTGGTGATTACAGCATGCATTTTGCTGAACAGTGCAAATCTTTTACCTAAAATGTCACCTCAGTGGTGAAATGTGCATGTTTAGTTTGCTGACGGTTTGATTTTTCATTAAACCCAAGCACATCCTGTGTTTTACTTTCTGATCCTTCCACGCTAAATCCGGCCAGCGTGGTCGTGCACAAAATGTAAACAAAGCAGGCTGTGCTTCCCCAACTCGGGCCGAAGTGAACCGAACAATCCCGAGTCCTATGAACGAGTCTATTGGCTCTTGTAATGTAACCTGGACGTTTTGTCATGGCATCATGACAGAGGTGCTGTGCGGTTCCCATGGAGCATGACCAAAACACTTTGTGACTGGCACTTGTGGCATAGGACCAAGAATCTTTGTGATTGGTTCTCTCAGATCATGTGACCAAGCCAACATGTAAGGGTCTGCAGACACAGTAAACCAGCAGACTTGCTGGAAAGACTTGTGATGCTCATCATCCAACAAAAACAAACTGAACTTTTCTACCTCCATCAATTACAGTGGTCCCTGTCTTGAGGGACCACTCCAATGACAGACCACCTCCCTTGAAAGACCACCTTTCAAACATACTTTGCTTAGTACTTTTCTTATTTGTATCTCATATGAGAGACCACCTGTCTTGAAAGACCACAATTTGGTTATCCGTAGAGGTGGTCTTTCAAGACAGGCTTCACTGTATCAGAATCATAGTACAGTAGTCCCTGTCACGAGAGACCCCTGTCGTGGGAGACCACCCTCTCATGAGAGACCACTTTTCAGATTCCCAAGTCCTATACTTCCCATGTTAATTTACCTGTCATGAAAGACCACCTGTCTCATAAGACCACTTTTTTGTTGCTGTAGGGGTGGTCTCTGGTGACAGGGACCACTGTACCTATAATAGATGCTGTATGATGATAACTTTGTCATACCATAAGTCTCCACTGACAAATAATATAAGGTCAACATATTTACATCGCATTAGCATAATAGTATGCTGCAGTTAGCACTGGGTGATTACAACTCAGAAATTGTCCACAAATGAGACAGTCATGTACATGCCAAATCTGCAATGAAGCGTATAGCCACAAACATAGGAGTTGCATGGCAAGTTTCAGAGCCTACCTTCTTCTGTGCTGTTGCTTTCTTTTGCTGTGTTGACATCTGTGGTGGTCGGCCTGTGGTCCCCAGTGCTAGGCACATCATAACTGACGTCCGACGTGCCTTGTCTGGCCTCTGGTGTTCGTCGTGGAGCAGGCACAGGTGTGTCACGCTTCACCTCTACAGCTGTAAGGTCCACAAATATTTCTGTACAGCCATAAAAATTAACTGAGTTTTTTTTTTCAAGTTCTCCCTGGACAACCACAGCATTTTTACAAGTTGCCCAAGCCTCCAGAAAGTTTCCCAGTTTCCCACCACATGGGAATTGTAGTTACTAATTATCTTATTAAAAGACAATGATATTTAAAATGTTGCAAATATAGAACAAGAGCTATATTTGTCACCACTATGAAAACAGTGTCTGCGCACAAAAAAGATTTTAGGAACTGTATTTAATGTTAATTCCCACTATTGTTGGAAATCATATGTTCTTCTGAAGATAGAAAGTTGCCCCATGGGAAACCAGCTAAGGAAATAAAGTTGCCTGACACGACTGAAAGTTGCCCGGGGCACCTCGATACATGGTAATTTCGAACCCTGATGTACTAACTCTTTCAGTGCGAATCATGACTTTATAGTAAATATACTTAAGTCAGACTAGTCTGAATTATGACAATCTACTTAAGTCAGACTAGTCTGAATTATCATGACAATCTACTTAAGTCTGACTAGTCTGAATTATCATGACAATCTACTTAAGTCAGATTAGTCTGAATTATCATGACAATCTACTTAAGTCAGACTAGTCTGAATTATCATGACGATCTTAGATTCGTATTCCTTGTAAACAGTCCTTTCATTCAAGTACAAGCATGTCTATACTTCCAGAAACCATACCCCACATCAACAGCTTTTCTTGGCGTGCATTGGGCACAGTGCGCCCAATGCCCGTCTCGGAAAGCTGTTGACTCTGTCCCAAATTTGCCACTGAAAGAGTTACTGTAATGTCCACACTATTTGAACTTTTTTTTTCATTCTCAATACGATATATATGTTGTTGTCTACTCTTGTGCAGAATTTGATAACTTTAATTCAGTTATAGAGCACAAAAATAGCATTTAGAGAACAGATTGTGCGGCACCAATACAGCCTTGAAATAAATATTTAAAATTTCCTGGAAAAATTTATGAATACAAAGAGGAGCTGGTTTTAAATATGAACTGGTCCATCAAAAGATGTGTTTCTGACAAAAAGGTTGGTAAAGCTGCGGTCAATATTTTTTTAGATATCACGGTAACTTTGTTTGGGTTGACCCCAGTCAGACGGCCTTGAAATGAATACATTAAAAGTTTATAAAAAGTCTGAAAATACTCCGAGGAAGCTGGTTTTCAATAGAAACCTGGTCCATTATAAGGCGCATCCCTGATAAAATTTGGTAAAGCTACGGTGAATATTTTTTTAGATATTGCAAAGACTGAGCTGAACATTAAAGTCTTGACTGCAAAAACATACCAGCCAGATTTTTTATTTTGATCCATATGAAAGTAACGGTTTACGAAAATGAAGGGTCCATATTTTTGGTACCAAGATAAAAAAATGAGCCAATTGGCAACTTTAACCATCTCTCAAGAGAGAATGGAAGCATTTAGAAAAATCACAGAATTGGTTTTACAGTTTAATGTGTACAGATTAAAATGCTTCAAGAATAAACTTCTTCCATAAAGCAGTTCTCGAAAAATATTGCAAAAATTTGATGCATACCCATTTTACCACTATGGTATATGTTTGTTTATACAACAGTTGTTACTGTGTAGACGTTTCTGTCTGTTGCAGTGCATTCACAAGTCACTTGCAGTTAAGCACATACAAATGTTTACCATGTTAATAATTACTATTGCTGAGATATTTGGCTTTGAATCTTAGACCATGAAATGGGTTGGCCATTAGTTTAAATGGGTCCACCAATATGTTCTCACCCAATATTAATGAGAATCCCAAATTATCAACCTTCGTCTACACAAGCGGAGCAAGATCTATGAGGTATACAAACTGAATTACAGAAAGTCTGATGGAGCAAGCTTAATCATCTGTCTCCCCCTGGTGGCATATCTCAGAAACTGATTCCCCTTGCTGCTTCTTCATATGCACAATTTCTGTTCTGTATTTTTTCACTGGTTGGCCACCAGATGGCTGCACACATGTTGGTAATCAAGAGCTTGTAACTGGTGGCTGGAGTCATTTTAGCTACCAGACTGTGCCACTTACTTGGTGTAACTGGCCTATGTTCTGTGGAATTCTCAAGACCCTGCGGCCGCTGTGGCACTTCAGGTACTCCGTCTACCTCATCCTCCTCCCTGTCCACATCTGCCTCATCAGGGGGTGGTGTTGGGGGGAGCTGTCGCCTAGCAACAACACAAACTGTTACCATGGCTACCGGCCATATTGTCAAAATGATCACTTTCCAGTGGACGCCTACATGTGCCAATTCATACAATTATCCCTTGATGTTGATGTCCCTATATGTGCAGACACACTTCTGGTCTCCATAGCAACCAATAAAATGAGTCTCTTTCATCATTGAGGTAGGAAGTGTATTTTTTATACATATAAGGCCAAAATTACTCACAAAATGTTTGTAATAAAATTTCAAACATATGAATATGTTTTATGCATTTCAATCAATAAAATATCATTTCTTAATCAAATTTAGACAATTTCCATAAAAATATGGTTTCCATGGCAACAACATATCCTGCTAAAGTTAACTGTAGCTGGTTCTCCACAAACCTGTTAGATATGTGATCCCTGATCCAACAATTATTTTGGTACATATTTTATGCCGACATAAATATGAAAAAATAAACATTAGTAGGGTTGCTGGTGTTATGCTTTGACAAAAAACACGCAAAAATAAAGCAATTTACATTACAACTTCTCTGAAGTGTCTTAAAAAAAGTCATTTAAGTGCTATTGAATGGTCACAAAAGGAGGAACAAAAACTAGACATATTTTGCTATCAGGATTATGTGTGTACTGCATTATTTATTTATGGACTGATGCAGAAACAAATCGTCCTATGCGTCTAGTTGGACAACTAACTGTAGTCCTTTCTGGAGTTGACCAAACACCTTGGTCAGTATCTCAATATACACCTCCCAGTGCATGTTTCCTTGATGCAGTCTTGCCAAAACTTCATTGCCATGGACTGCCAGGAATTTGTATTTTCCCCCACTTTATAAAATGTCACTATAACCAAATGCTATTCATTCTAGTTAATTTTGCTTCTATCATTATGAAAATTAATGCATTGCATACTGATACACTATGAGTAATATTTAGTTTTGGTGTAAATGTAAAAATAGTGACTTCAATTTTAATAAAATTTCATGAAATACTGCCTTACAACCTTCCACAGGCAACATCGTGAGTGGTGACTAGACCTGAAGGTGGCTCAGGAAACAGGCTGTGTGATATCTCTGGTCCACTACTTCCTTATTGCAGCATGTTTATTTTCTGTCACAGCTGGCTAGGATAAGCTGCCATATCTTCAAACTATACAAGTACTGTATGTGGTCTTCTGAGGACATGGGCATATTACTGAGTAAAGGCCTATAAACTGGCACCCAACTCTAGGCTTTAACAGTATCAATTCAAACGTAGTTGTCTGAACAATCTTAAGCCTCCCTTGGCCACGTGTATCTCAGAGAATATTTATCTACCAGAAACATGAGTTCGCTAAAAGCATAGGGAATTGAGTTATATAATATCTAAATACTCAATGTCCTGTTTCTGGGAGCACAATGAGTGTCTGTGACCTAAAACTATGATACACTGATAGTGAGAGAGAGAGAGAGAGAGAGAGAGAGAGAGAGAGAGAGAGAGAGAGAGAGAGAGAGAGAGAGAGAGAGAGAGAGAGAGAGAGAGAGAGAGAGAGAGAGAGAGAGAGAGAGAGAGAGAGAGAGAGAGAGAGAGAGAGAGAGAGAGAGAGAGAGAGAGAGAGAGAGAGAGAGAGAGAGAGAGAGAGAGAGAGAGAGAGAGAGAGAGCACATTCTTGTACTACCAAAGAACCCATTTGCATGTGCTTCCGCCATACAATACATAACCACCAAACAACCCAAAGGTTCACAAATCTGTACATAATTTGCAAAAGTTTGAACTTTGTAACTTTTGTCACCATCAGTTGATCAACTTCCCTCACATGACACTAAAGCTGTGTATGACTACTGTATCATGATTTGGAAAGAAGTTATTGCCTTTACAATGAGCAATGGACATACATTGGCACACACTCATGCGCAGACTTGACAACCTCAATAACACTTCAGCTTAGTTGGCTGAGGGGGTACAAAGCATGATACCTAGCCACGGAATGATAGCCTATTCTGTTTTACTGAGTTATGAAAAATTGAAGGATGCTAAAGATCTTGAATTGTTTGTGACTGCTCACCCAACAAGGCTCAGCAAACCACTGACTTGGTTAACCTATGCCTCATTTAACCCTTTGACTCACTTCACCCCACCAATGACCTGGTCAACCTTCAATGCTCACCCAACAAGGCTCAGCTAACCACTGACTTGGTTAACCTATGCCTCATTTAACCCTCTGACTCACTTCACCCCAATGACCTGGTCAACCTTCAATGTTCGTTTAACCCTCATGGCCTCAAATGTGGTTCACTGCAGTCAGAGTTGTCGATTAGTACAACCAAATCTCATTCACACAACAAAATTCTTATTTTTTTCCTTCAGAATTTTTAGGATTCTACAATATTTTATATCAACCCTATGTTCTTGTTCCATGGCCATCTGTACCAGTTCTATCCTTTTCTATATGAAATGAGTTAAAATTTAAGTGCAAATTAGCAACTTGAAATGCTTAATTTTTCATACCCATGGTAACTTCTGTGCTAATCTAACTGGGTGCATGTCAGGCGTGAACTTGTGCACGGTGAATTTTCTGCATTTCTATAAATGCAGAGATGAAAATTTGACAGACATTCATGTCATGAATGATATTCAGTGAGATATGTTGGAACATCATCCAATCATGCTCAACATGGCCAGGCCAACCACAGCATTTATTATGACAATCTCCTTCAACGTCTGGATGTTTGAAATTTTTGGTTGTGTATTCTTTATATATATGTATATATATATATATATATATATATATATACACACACACACATGTAGATACTTTAGATACCTTGCAGGAAGGAGTTACAGTTCCCCCAAAGATGCACCCTGAGAGTAACGAAATTCTGTTTGCTGCAGAAATGAACTACGTGGAATGGTCATTAAAATTTCCCTTCCAAGAAGTAATTCAGGTCACATGTAGATTAGTATGAGGTCAAGTGAGGATGGAGACTTATTAGGTTTCAGGGGACCATGAATACAAATTTATTCCCATGCTTATATTTAATTGACAAATCTCAAATTTGACTAAACTTTTCTAAACTAAAACTAAAACTAAAACTAAAACTAAAACTAAAACTAAAACTCAAACTCAAACTCAAACTCAAACTCAAACTCAAACTCAAACTAAATCTAAAACTAAAACTAAAACTAAAACTAAAATAAGTCAGACTGAGGGACTCCTTTGTACATTATTTCATTAAAAGGAAAAGCCATGTTCTTTTCGGAGCTCAGACGAGTCTGTCTGGACTATGGCAATGCAGCACACCACAGCCTGTCTAACTGGCTGTCTTTGATCCCCTCATACATACCTGGGAAGTTTGGGAGAAGGATGTGGTGAAACATGGGGTGAGGGCTGGGGGGAGCCGCGGCGGGGCGGGACCGGAGGGGGCAAGTCTCGTTTACTGGCACTTGGAGAAATACGCGGTGACCCACTCACAGGTGAACCCTGAAAATAAAGGAAAACTGTCAGCTTTTTCTGCTGATCTCAACAATCTGCAGCAACATTTAACCATAAACAGAGGCAACTGTCACAAAGTTTGCTACGTTGGACTCTTCCTTAGCAGTAGAAAAGATGAATGTCTCCCACTATAGTATAAATGCTCCCATGCTGATTCCCTTTGCATTGTGGGAAAATCAACCAGTTCCCAGTTACGAGCAATAACACCCTGCCGGATGTCATTGATAAAGGTTATACATGTACATGTAATAGAACGCCAATGAAAATTGTATTTTTGGTTGCAGTCCACCTTGTTCTTGGAAAACAACATGTTGCTTTGATTTATAACTTGTCCCTTTGATTTATCTATTAGCCCAAAAGACACCTCTTGCACAATTAATGGCAAAAATAACAGCAAAAATGTCAATTTTCTTTGGTAACATTTTTGTCCCATTTACTCACTGTGAATTTTTGAAAAAATCAGTGTTACAGTTGACAGACAAATTCATGTTAGTTTGAAAATGGGAAATTTGAAATGTTTTGATGTTTGGCAAACAAAATTTTACCTGTTATTTCATCAAAATCTTTTCTTTTTAGTAAGATACTTGTACACTGATGTACTTCTGTCTGTTAATGTAGTGTCCTGTGACAAAGACTGCTCTTGCAAGAGATTTCACAATGTCAATACAGGCAGTGCCCATTTGCCTTTTGAAATGCAACTGGCTGACCACAAAATATATGAAATTATTATATATCTATCATGTTGGCCACTTCTGGGCAATCAGGAACTGCTACTGTTTCAAATAGATTAACGGTAATTTAGAAAACAAGAGGGCTGTGTGAACAGCCCATGCTCAGCTGATCTTGACATTCATCACACTTGCAGATCTATGAACTTGGGAAAGGATCAAGGTCACCCATGTTCTGAGTAAGTCTGACCATTATAAAAGAACACTAACATGTGCAACATCAAGGTTCAAGTAGCTCACAAGTTATAATGAAGAGTAAAATTCATGTATGTTGCACTGTGACCCCAGAAACGAGGTCAAAGTCATTCATGTACTGTCTGAGCATGACCTTCATACAAAAACATTAACATGTGCAGCAGTACAGTACTAACTCAAAACAGATCTCAAGTTATCAAGTAAACAGTAAATTTTGTGTCAGTTGTCCTGTGAATTAGCACTAGATTGCCCATTGACTTACATAGTAATCAATAGGAAAGCTGCATTGATCGATAAGTACCCGAGTTGAAAATACTTAAAAATCAGGAATCTAAAGCAGTGCCACCTAGTAAACAACTTTGTTTGACCCTTCCACAAGAACATATCCATCACATTTCACTTTAATCTGAGTGACAGTTCTGAGAACAAGTGAAAAATAACAAAATCATATAAAAAATTCATAAAAAAAAAAATTTGAAAAAATTGCCCGAATTGAAAAAATCGTTAAAAATCAGGAATCTGCAGCATTCTCACATAGTGAACAACTTTGTTTGACCCTTCTACAAGGAACATATCCACCACGTTTCAGCTTAATCTGAATGACGGTTCTGGAGAAGAAGTAGAAAATAGCTAACACACAAAAATTTATAAAAAATTAGTAAAAAATTGCAGCGCCACCTGGTCAACAAATTAAGAACACGGAGTCCCTAGGTGTTTTCCCGTGTGATATCAGAGTGATTGAGTAAGCGGTTTTGGAGAAAAAGATTTTTTAAGATTTGTCCAAAAAAAGAACAAAAAAATTCATTAAAAATCCAAAAATCACTGTACATGACCATTTGTACAAACCTGGTAGACACCCACCCAAGGTACATCCCCACCAAGTTTGAAGTTAATCTAGATGACGGTTTCGGAGAAGATGTTGAAAATGTGAATTAGCATTGGAATGCTCATTGACTTCCATAGTAATCTATAGGAAAGCTGCATTGATCAACAAGTACCCCAATTGAAAAAATCGTTAAAAATCAGGAATCTGCAGCATTCTCACATAGTGAACAACTTTGTTTGACCCATCTACAAGGAACATATCCACCATGTTTCAGCTTAATCTGAGAGACAGCTCTGGAGAAGAAGTCGAAAAATAGCTATAACACACAAAAATTCATAAAAAAATAGGAAAAAATTGCAGCGCCACCTGGTGAACAAATTAAGAACTAGGTGTCCAAGGGAGAGTTTCTGTATGATATCAAAGTAATTGGGTGAGCGGTTTGAGAGAAGAAGATTTTTTAAGATTTGCCCAAAAAAGAACAAAAAAATTCATTAAAAATCCAAAAATCAATGGACTGTGACCATTTGAACAAACTTGGTAGACACCTACCCAAGGCACATCCCCACCAAGTTTGAAGTGGATCTGGCTGACCGTTTCCGAGAAGAAGTCGAAAATGTAAATTGTTGACGGACGACGGACGGACGGACGGACGACGGACGGAGGACCATAAGATAAGCTCAGCTGACTGACAAGTCAGCTGAGCTAAAAACAAACTAGACTTTGAAATAGACAATGTTTTACATCACTTTTTTTTTTGAAACAGTCCTACTTTTCATGTTTTCGCACTTCAAGTCTTGCAATATATTAAAGTTGTACATAATAACTCTGAAATCATTTTTTCGTTCCAAATCTTTGTAAAGGTCCATTAAGCACATAATTCTGTTTGACACACTGTGTCTTGTGTTCATGTCAAAATGCTCCATGCACTTTTCATCTTCGTTTGAAAATTATACAGTAATTCCTAAATGTTGTTTCACTGTACAGTCACATCATTTGCTCACTTTTATTTTTGCTCATTTCATTCAAAAAAAAAAAAAAAAAGAAAAAAAAAAAAAAGGACACAATGAAATGTAATTTTAACAAAGATTAAATAGGAACTAAGTCCAAAATAGTTAACTTAAAACTTCATCCATTAAATGCCTGACATGCAAAAGGCATGACATTTTTTACATATGAAAATAAGTAATAAATACATGATTACCATATTATTGTAAAACTATCTCGAATAGGTACATTTACAGTACATCATTGTAAAAATATATCTCATAGTTGGCTAAAATTCAGATGCACCATACATTAATTATATTTTAACCACACAGCACCATCACAATGCACGACAATGCCACAGTTCTGCTACATTGCATGTCATACTCTTATACAACGTTACGTTATTTTGTGTTTCTGGACAACCAGTTCCCTGTGTTATGTCACTACAATTACCAGGTTACCATGGGAACAATTATAAGCAAAGCCTCAATGTCCATGTCATTAGCCTGTGCTTCAGAAGCTACCCCCAAGCCACCATCACTATCGGTGCACCAGCTATCACACGTGCATTGGGTGCATTGCACCCAGCCTGCATAAATTGAAAGCTATATGACCAGGAATGGGTTAACATTGACACGATCTGCAACTAACTCTTTAGTCTCACTAAGTGACAAAAACATTGGGTCAAAATCGAGTGCATGTTTCAATATGGTAGTGTCTGGTGAGAAAGCAAATGCCATGCGAGGCGCCACCTATATAACACAAATGACCTTATGACTGTCATGCTGACAGTCTAATTATCACCTTACACAATAATTGTTTGTTTCACTTTGGTAACGACACAGAGAAGCCACAATACAAAACATTAGCGAGCATGGTGCATAGTATGGGACATCAGTGCCGACTCAGCATCTTTATTTGTTCACAAACCATGAGTTAAATTCTGCTGCTAACTCAATTATCACAAAGAATAAGCGAATGGATTTCATAAAAGAGTGTGAGCAGAACAGGTGTGGATGGTGTTCAGTAACAAGCCCACATACATGTACTACATTCCACCAGCTCTACTCCAAACACTCATTTCTTCAGGTATCAGCTACACGTATGCAATGTTTCTTGGATAGCCCTGCGCCTCCACAGCTTCTGATGTGTGTCTCTTGTAAATGAAGTATGCAGACACAGGTAACAAAAGTGTATGTGGTGGAGTAGCGGGAATTTAACACCTGCTTAATTACAAGCATTTTTTTCAATATTTTTATGTACAGCTCTGTTGTCAGTGATGCAAAAGTGTCATTTGTTCCAACATAATTGTGATCGCTCACAAATTAAACCAAAAAAAAAAACCAAAAAAACAAAAACAAAACACAAACAAACAAACAAACAAAACAAAACAAAACAAAAAAAACCCCCACATATTAAAACAAAAAACAAGAGGTCCATGGGCCTAATGCTCTGCTGACATGTAATTTGATGATTATCACCAAAAAATCATTTCCTGAGAAGCGTTCCCTTCATGACCTTGAGAAATTAATGAAGGTCATCCATATTATGCGATATCAAACTTCCAAATGATGCACATCTGTGGTACATTTGGTATAATTTGCCTTATTGTTTATCAATATTTTGAATTAAATGTTCTTTTCTTAAGTGCTTAATGAACTTAAAAAATAAGTTAGCGTCACACAATCACTGGGTCGCAGTGCCCGGAAAGTATTTCACCAAGTGCAGTTTTATGTTCAATGTACTCAAGTGCAATTTGGATATAAATTCTTTGCCATTGATGTCCAAGCTACACCCTGCCATTACAAAATCACTGCTTCCAACTTTTCTGGTCTGGTGACCTGACAAAAGAATGTCAAGGTCACTGATATAACATAAAATATTGTTGCGGTTGCATTGGCACACCAGCTATTACGTTTCCATTTTCATCCTTGGGGTCATGAAAACAGAAGATAAATAAACCAAGTAGCTGTACAAAACAGGCGTCGGCGATGGTAATGTAAGTGTGTTGTGCACCGTATGCTTGAAAATGCACTGAAACTTCATTCAACATGGAGAATAACAGATAAGGAACACATACATGTATGATTTTATCATATTCAAGCAGGGAACATGTACTTTATTCACATATATACGGAGTGGTATGAGTAACATTGGTCGTGGGATACTGGCCTTGTGGTATTACTAGACAAGCAGCATTGGTGCTCTCTCACTCAGAATATTTTCACATGCCTGTGATCAAAGCAGTTGGGTGAGCGGTTTCAGAGAAGCAGCTTTTTAAGATTTGCCCAAAAAAAGAACCAAAAAATTCATAAAAAGAATACAAAAACCACTGGAGCATAACCATTTGAACAAAACACAATCCCACGAAATTTCATGAACATCTATCAAACATTAAGTGTGCTACAGTGGTCTCATGATTTTCACATTCTGACCCCTATATTACATTATACTTTAAGTGGTGCAGCCAATATCAAACCTCACCTGGATTTTCATACACTTGAAAAGTTCTAAGAGTAATATGGGGCTATCTTGAAAACTGTGGACTGTATCATGGTTGCAAGCCAAATTTACAGACAGACAGACAGACATAACTGATCGCATAAGCTCTACGACCTATGGTCAGCAGAGCTAAAAATAATAATCACCTTTTAAGAGGTACAATGGACAGCCTCCCATCTAGAAACATCTATTATCACGTTGTAGGATTCTCCATTGATAAGGGAAACCTGGCTGGTGCTTTTCTTTAAGTACTTTCTCAGAAAAATGCCACGATTAAAGAATGCTTCCAAACCAATAAAGAATGCAGTGTTAGGTACACTGGTGGCAACATGCCCATATTTGGGAACACATTTCTACGAACACCTTGAGCCTAATTGAGGAAAAGGATTTGCTGTAATCGTATGACATGACAGCTGGCACTAGGAAGTGATTTTTTTTACTCTGAAATTAAATCAACTTTGCATTTAACGTTTTTTCCAGCTCGCTGGGTGTGTAGATGAAAGGACACTTTTGGTACCAATATGAAAGTGAGTGAGTTTACATTTGTGTAAAACTAGAAGTGGGAGGTTGATAAAGTAACCCCACCACCACCACCACCATACCTACAGTACCTCCACATCTGGGTCAGTCTTTGTTAAAGCAGACAAAAGCTTGACACATTTGGCCAAATCTATTGAAAACCCCTTCCCACTTTGAAAGTGTCATTTTCATTTTCAAGAAAAAGGAGAAAATATCAGCCTCAGCCAAATCTATAGGAAATGTCCTCAACTCTGACCTCCTGAAGACACTGTCATCAATACCTGGGCTTTTCAATTTGCCTACTCCCACCTCCCTCCCTCCTACCAGAGTATAAATTGGCAGCCCATGTATCTTTTATTTCTTATTCAAGGTGTAAATATTGTGTTTGTATGTTCTGAGTTTTTTGATACTTGTACACTGTGATGTAGCCCTCAGATGGAAATTAAAAAAATTAAAAAATAAACAAACAAATGTTTGTATGTTCTAAGTCTGACTCTTTGACGATACTGAAGCAATGTTCTATAACTGTTATCAGTCAAGACAGCCAAGGTTTACATGTTGACTGATGCAGACTGATGACTTAATCTTCCTCTGAGACCGTGGAGAAGGAATTTGGTGGCTGCCAACCCTTCGTGGTCAACAAACTCACAGTCACTTCCAAGGATTTTTAGTGGATGTTATCAGTTCACTTAAGAACCTCTCCCACCTTGCCAGGCACACACTTGAACACATTTATGTGTACATCTACTTGCCACAAAGGTACTCTTGTCACAAACAGCTAACAAATTTTAACACACGTTTAAGACTTGTTTTTTTAAACATTTTTAGCCACGCAAACAGGAAGCAGATTTACCCACTGCACAAAGTACTTAATCTTATCAACAAATGTGACCATGAATGGAGGGGGAAAAACCCCAGTTTGTTATTTTGGGCTTCTGAGTCACTTTCTTTCTCTCTCTCTCTTTTTATTTTTTAAACTTCTGAGTTACTATTCTTCTGAGTTGGCTCAGCAACTGAAGCTAAGTTGCCATGATGCAAAGTCAACTCAGCCAGGCTCAGCCTTTTCTCAGGGGCCCATCAACCCTTTCTCCCTTAAACTGACCCAAACTAGTTGATGGTCAAACGTAGTTCTAATTCAGCATCTTCAAACTAACTTCAACAGTACTGAAAAACAATTTGGTTGAAAATTGTAGATGAGACCTATAGAGATCACATGCCCCAGGTCAACAGCTTTAATTGGCATGAGTTGGGCACTTCGTGTCTAATCCAAGCCTAGGGAAGCTGTTGACTCAGTCTTACACTCAAGGGGGAAATGGTTAATTCAGCAGGCCAGGGTCTGTTAAAGAGGGCAACATTTTCTCTTCAAATCAGCCACAGTCCCCTGATGTCAGTACTTTGTTTTTTTATTTTTCTCTTTAATTTTGAATGACAAGAGGCTTGTTACAGTAGCAAGTCTGATGTCTGCTTTGTAACAGTACCAGGTCTGCTGTCTGCTTTGTAACAGTACCAAGTCTGCTGTCTGCTTTGTAACAGTACCAAGTCTGCTGTCTGCTTTGTAACAGTACCAAGTCTGCTGTGAGCTTTGTAACAGTACCAAGTCTGATGTCTGCTTTGTAACAGTACCAAGTCTGATGTCTGCTTTGTAACAGTACCAAGTCTGATGTCTGCTTTGTAACAGTACCAAGTCTGATGTCTGCTTTGTAACAGTAACAAGTCTGCTGTCTGCTTTGTAACAGTAACAAGTCTGCTGTCTGCTTTGTAACAGTAACAAGTCTGCTGTCTGCTTTGTAACAGTAACAAGTCTGCTGTCTGCTTTGGCGGTGACATCATCCAGAGAAAAGTTCTGAACCCACTCTTACTGTACCTTGGAAAAAAAACCCATCTTCCTGGTCAGGCAACAATTCGTATTACATTGAAATTAACCCCATAGCATTCAGTTTACTTTTTCTCCTAAAAGTAAACACTTTGTAACCTCCCCCCCCCCCCCCTGGCCTGTACAAATTGTGTGACCCAGTCTCATTCAGGCAGAGGTTGTGCAGTTTAGCAGCAGTGTAACCAACTTACCATTGCAGTAATTTTTCGTGGCAAGACATGCAGCATTGTTACAATGGGTTACACAATACATAAAAGGTCACACAATTCATTTCCTGCATATAACCCACTAATGGGTTGTGCTAACTTTAATATGTACAGGCTTGATATTACAAATGCTATCCACTTCTTGTCTAAGGTGAATGATTTTCAGCATGATGCCCGACATGCAAAAAATAAAAATCTGTTATAGAAACTATATGACTAGTCTTCATCTGGGTGGGAAAAGCTACTATTTGTATCTTTCCATGTGATCCCTCGTGAACCATATAAAAAAATTCTGGTCCACAATCAGTCTCAGTCTCATAGTCATGTGAAGACTAAATGACACGATCAAGTTGTTGGCAAGGTTTGTGAGAAGACAAGGTTACTATGGTTACATTTGAGCACACTAAGGCGTACTTGGGTTATTATCAACCATATGGGGCAACATTATGTTCCATAAGCCACTGTGAGGACTGGACTGATGCACGATATCCATCAACGCAAACTCACAACACATGCAAAGGATGGGCACAAATCTGGACATCCAAAACATGAGCAATAAACACGTATCAACATTACCATTCAAGCATATTCACTAACAGTCTTTCATACATAATGGTGGCATCAAAATTCTGCCCCTGGTTTATCTCGTGCTGGAACTTTTGTGTAGGAAATTTGAACATGGGAAAACGAACAAATCATTGGAGTTTGTAAAGGAAGTTGAGACTGAAAGTGTCATTACAGAAATCCATTTGCTTTTTTTCTGACAGAGAGGAAATCTTTTCTAGAATAATGAGTGCAAGGATATCCAGTGGCCACCCTTGTAATACCAGGCAGTGGATTCACATTGACAGACAAGCCAGGGCATCTTTACCACCAAGATATAAATACTATAAGCAACATGAGCACAGTTGCCTCCGAAGCAGACCCAAGCTTCCTGTTTTATCTATTTCACTGGTACCTGCCCTTGTTTAACAAAGTCACTGTTTTAACTTTGGAAAAGTGACTCCATTCCTAATTGGTCGAGTATGGTTACCATGGTAACAGGCTGCAGTACACTAGGGACCAGAGGCTGCTACTGGCCAAGGTGATAATGATTAACTTCCAGATTGCTGTCTCAGTCTGGGGGCACGGTTACAGTCTAGTTTTATTTCCCTTACTATCCACAAGGTGGCTACACTGTAGCCACCTTGTTATAAATAGATCCTTTCAAAGAGTCTGGACCAATGTTAATTAATATTATCTGGATGTTTTGAAAAAGGAACTTGGTATAAACAATATTTCAGACATAAGAGGAAATGACGTTTATAAATTACACAAACAATCCATTGACAATTTGATTGATGCACATAAAGATGAGATGAAAAGGAATTTTAATATCAAAATTTCTGAAGAGGACTCCTCTATTCCACTTTTGTTCTGGATACCCAAATTACATAAAAACCCTTTTAAATCTAGATTCATAGCTGGTGCTTCAAAATGTACTACAAAGCAATTATCAAAAGAAGTAACATTGTGTTTGACTGCAATTAGGAATCATTTTCGTAAATACTGTAATGCAATTTCTAGAAACTGTGAAATAAATTGTTTTTGGAGTATTAACAATTCTTCCGAGTTTGTATCTAAAATCAAAGATGTAAAGGCAAAAAATATCAAATGTTTTGATTTTTCTACACTGTACACAAATCTACCCATAGATGAAGTCAAAAGTTCACTTTCAGAATTAATTAGCAAAATGTTTAAACATAATGGTAAACCATACATAAATATAAATTCATATACAAAGAAAGCATACTGGTCACACAATAAATATTCAAAAAGTAACGTTAAATCTTACACTGTTGAAACTTTGATAGATGCTATAAAATTTCTCTTGGATAATACTTTTGTTCAATGCGGACCACTGGTTTTTCAACAAATAAAAGGCATTCCAATGGGTAGCAACTGCTCCCCTTTACTGGCAGATTTATATTTAACCTGGCTTGAATTTAAGTATATGAATAAATTGATGAAAAAGGACTTTCAAATGGCTACAAAATTATCAAACAACGCAAGATATATTGATGACATTGCTTGTGTAAATGTACAAAATTTCAATGAAATTGCTAAAGAAATTTACCCAAAAGATATCCCTTTGGAGGGTAACAATTCAGATGGTTTCAGAGATGTATTTTTGGACTTGGATATTCAGGTCACTAATGACAGGTTTTGTATTAAAGTCTATCACAAAATAGATGAGTTTAACTTTGAAGTAGTTAATTATCCTTTCCCGGACAGTAATATTTCCGATACTATTGGATATAATACATTTTTGTCACAAATTTTGAGATTTGGTCGTATTTGTTCTAAATTTCAGGACTTTGCATCAAGAACCAAATTTATTTACAATAAACTTGAGTCAAGAGGATTCAAAGGTGTACTTTTGATCAAATATTTCTACAAATTTTGCTGTAAATATCCCGAGATGGTTAGAAAGTTTGGCTTCAATAATTTTAGAGATTTTAGACTTGCCTGTTTTGCTACTTAATTTCATCTTTTGACACCATTATGTTTAAACGTTCACCTTTCGGACATTTTAGGCTAGCTTGTTTTCTGTTAGGTAAACCCCCAGGGGCTACAGGTAGCAAGAAGCGGCCTACGACAGTTACAAGCTTGCCTAATTGTACTTGATATCTGGTTAATATTTTCATTGCATTCTTTTGACATAAATACAAAAGACTTCCATTCTTTTCTGACTTGCCCTATAATTCTACTGTTAACATCCAAAGATTATTAGAAAGTCTGGCTGCAATAATCTACAGTTTTTAGACTTGTCTGTTTTGCTACTTAACTTTATCTTTTGGCATCTTTCTGTTTTAATATTCACTATCAGACATTTTAGGCTTACATGTTTTCTGTTAGGTAAACCCCCAGGGGCTACAGGTAGCAAGAAGCGGCCTACGACAGTTGCATGTTTGCCTAATATTATTGTACTTAAAATCCTGTTAAGAAAAATTGTTTTGATAGCATGTTTTTGGCATAAATGCTAATGACTTCCATTCTTTTCTGACATGCCTAAATGCACATTTACTCACTATTAAAAAATTACTCAAAATTGACAGTATTTTCTCAAGTGTCACAAACCTGACACATTAAGTTGACACATTGACCCAGGGTTGGCAGTTAAATAGAGCTTAATTGTTTGAGGAGTAGGTGTCATCATGGAGTTTGTTTTACATCTCTGGTACAGGATGTACATTGTTGCAGTCCTTGTTAGGATTTTCCTTGGTTTGTACAGGTGGTCAAGCTGCAACTGTTTATTTTACAATCACTGGGACTGAATATACTGCCCCAGCTTGTTTCCACTTCAGTTAAACATTGGCGGATGGTTTAACTAGGAAAAGCTGTCCAGCTAGAAAGGGTACATTTTGGTTCAGGGGTAAGTCAAATTGTTCTTATCTGAACCTGTACTATGAAATTTTGGTAATTATGGTTTGTTTGACAGGTATTCTTCTTTGATATGAAGCTCTGCATTTACAAGCAAAACTTCACATATTTAGCTAATTCATCAATTGCCACGTTCATATTTATTCATTATTATGTGGGTTGTCTTTGCTGAATATTTAGCTTAGGCAAGGAGCCGCTACTCAGAGAGACGTGTACGGGTAAAAGGCTCCGAAACACGTTGAGTAGTTACCCGCTGAAGACCCTTTAATTTAATTGGGCTGATACAGCCTATGTCAAAATTTTACAGAGGAACGTGTGCAATATAGACAATAGTAATTCCATATATATACAGGTTAGACAGGGACAGGTTAGCTTATGGAGAGTAAAGAGTTCGAACTGCGGAATAGGATATTGACTACTAGGAAGTGGTTCTGGGCAAAAAGACACAAATACAATTACATAAAGCACTGAGATACCCCAATTATATGGTAATGCTTTGTGTAAACAATGCTTTCATAACAGTTATACAAGTGTATAAAATACATCATCATTCTGAATGTCAATTTTGATTCAGTTTATACACTTTCCCAGATATTGACACCAAAATAATGTATGGCAAATGGTAGACACAGTAGACAGTCCAAAAAGCATGTCTCAAATTTGTAATTTTTATTGTTGTTTCTACGGTACAAGTGTTTAAAGCTTGGGCGATGACACATCAAAGACAAGTTAATTTTAACTGAATCTGGTGACAAGACCATACAAATTTTTGAAAATTTGAGACACCCTATTTTGATTCATCACATAAACTTTTTTAGCAGCTTTGAGGTTCAAATGTTAAAAATTGAAGGAGCTGAGTCAAGATCTGTGGTAAATCATAACCACTTATGTAACTGTTGTGTAAACACAGCCAGCTACTCATATTAAGAAAGTGTACTGAAGAGATATCGCTTTCGTTAGCTTTCAGAAAATATATACTTTAGCAGTCTCTATATGTGAATACAGGGTTATATCCAGCAATTTTTGAAAGTCTCTGTTTACCTAATGTGCTTGTATATCCTTCGGATCAGTTCCACTTTGGACACAATGCCAAACATGTAGCAAATATACCAGTCTTTTCTTGCACAGAGTCCCAGAAGCCATGTATACAGAACTGTTCACTTGTTTTGTTGACGTAAATGACATTTCCAGGTAAATATATTTTTAGATTTTCCAAGATCCTGAACTTTTTCCAGGGTAACTTGGAGACCGGGTGAAAAGATTTCTCCAGCATGCTTTGCGTATATTGCACCTAAGGAATGCTGAAAAAAACTAGTTCATCTGATTATTTTTTCTCCTCTGGAAATACAGGTGCACTGGCACTTGAATGAGAGGTCGTGCTGCAAGGAGTTTTTTCCCACCAGTACAACTCCCCCCCCCCCCCAAAAAGAATGTATTGGAAGAGCTAGTATTACTTATTTCTTTCACGCAATGAAACAAAAAGATTAAAAATACTTTCGAGGAACAAGCACCGTCTCTCTTCAGACCTAGTGAGTGGATTTATTGGCTGCAAACCCACTGCCTTATAAACTGTACGAGACAGTGTCCAGTGACATTTCTAAAATGCAAGAATTAGGAATCGAAATAACTTCATGTGAAGCAAGTACAAGTAGGTCTGTTGAGACATCTTGCCTGTATGGGTAAGTTGGTGCTCACTTCACTAATCTATCTGCCTCTGATAAGCTTGTATGGGCTCTGTTTGGTGATAATTAGTACAATGCTCTGTTAGATCACCAGGCCTGTGAGATCACCAGGCCTGTGAGATCACCTGGCCTGTGAGATCACCTGGCCTGTTAGATCACCAGGCCTGTTAGATCACCTGGCCTGTTAGATCACCTGGCCTGTTAGATCACCTGGCCTGTTAGATCACCAGGCCTGTTAGATCACCTGGCCTGTTAGATCACCAGGCCTGTTAGATCACCTGGCCTGTTAGATCACCAGGCCTGTTAGATCACCTGGCCTGTTAGATCACCAGGCCTGTTAGATCACCTGGCCTGTTAGATCACCTGGCCTGTTAGATCACCTGGCCTGTTACACGAGCTTTTCATGATGCTTTGCTTAGTATAGCTCATGTTATCTACACCTGCTATGTGACCACCTGTCTTGAAAGACCACAATTTGATCATCCCCAGTGGTGGTCTTTTAAGAGAGGTTTCACTGTACCCACGGCAGCCAGTGCTTCATGCACTTTTTTTTTTTTTAATGCTGCCCACACCCAACTTTAACAAGGCATAGAATGTTGATCACGGAATTCAAGTTCCAAGCACTCGCTACCATTTCCTTTACTCAATGTTTGTCTTTGACAATGGACTGTGTCACTGGCAGATAATGAGTGAGTATGGGTAATTGGGTCTGGCTATTAGGTCCCGTATTGACATGCTGTTTTGACAAGGTCCCTCCATGTAAGATTATCAAGCATACAAATACAATTTTGGTATAAAAATGGCATAATGTACAATTCTCTCTTCCCAAAACACATGCAACTGATGCAAAAGTCAAAAACATACACAAATTGACTGAGAAAGTCCAAACACATTCTATCATGCCACTTTTAAAATTTTCCACAAAGCAAGGAATTTGCTACATGTACATTCCAATAATCAAGGTTTTTAAATGTGGAAAATATCTGAAGAAAAGCATGCCAGATAACCCTTCAAGGATCATGCAGTCATTAGAGTTGGTAATGATGCCATCCGCTAGTGCCCCCTAGTGCAGGCTCCGTGCAATAAGCATTCCCGACACTGATGAACATAGAAACTGACCTGATCGGAGCGTGGGGATAGAGACAGTGCCTGCAGATTACTGTGTGGAAGCCACTGTGACGGCTCCTACAAGTAACCGAGAGCCGTTGTGGTCTCGTACATCTCCATACACAGCCACTCGACACATTCTCATTGACACGCTCCACATAATACTCTTATGCAAAGTTATTTCAAACTAACTAAGCCAAATCAGCATCCCAGCTGAGCACGCTCAGTGAAGCTTAGCCTCTCTCTGAGTCATGGGGCACTAGGAATAGGACTCGATTACTGAATATAGAAATGTACAGAGGTCAAGATGCAAAACAGCAGAATTCATCTGTCATTGACTGAAGTTTGTACTTGTTATTATCAACAGGATCTTTTTTTTTTGTTTTTACGCCTGCCACCACACTTCACCAGTTGACTTATTTTGATCACTAAGACGTTAGTTTACGTGTTTCCATTAAATTAGACCAAGAAAGTGATCAAAAAGAGCAGTTTGATTCTGATTACCAGGGAAACTTATCAAGTTGAGTGGGGAAAGGTCACTTCCTTCCCCCAATGACCTTTGATTTAAACAGAGACTAATGTTCACAGAGCATGCTCAGCTGGGATGCCTACTTGGCTTATTGTGGACCACCTTTCAATGCCATTTTTACCTGATTTTGTATCACTCTATGTTAGTAAAACTTTGGGTTCTTTTTTTTTTTTAAAGTATTTGTTTTGTGCACATCAAATACTTATATACTGTAGTATGGTTTGCCTGGTAATGTAAAATACAAAATACAGCCAACACAATGCTGTATACCACATTTCAGGTATCTGATATTTGGCCCACTTTTTCTCTTATGTGTGTAACGACACTGTGACCGAAAAGTGTGACTTCACTGGGAAATGGTAAATTTCACATCATCAGTATGCCAGGAAATCCAAATTACAAATCTGAGGTTGTTCTGAACATAGAAAGCTCTTTTCTATCCAAGTTGAATGTTATGATTCTTTTTAATTCTCAGAATACAGTCAAGACAAAATCCTTCACTCAATGGAATACTCTAATGGCAAGTTCTCTTCTCTTGAAGCCTACACAACATAAGGATGGTCCCCTAGTATTGTCAAGCAACTGTTGTCCATTAACTCTTTCAGTGCGAACTGCCACTGGAGTCAAACCACTTATAATGAACTGCTGTGAATTATAATAAGGGTGCTAGATTCGTGTTCTAAGTAAAAACACATTTCATTCTAGTACCCTGTAGTGACATAGAAGACAACAGTCCAGGTCAACAGCTTTCCTCAGCACATTTTGGGTACACTGTACCCAAAGTGTGCCAAGGAAAGCTGTTGACTCAGTCCAAAATGTGGCACTGAAAGGTTAAAAATTATCATAAAATGTCTGTTGTTGTGCTGTTGATCGCTGTTCTTGAGTCATTAAAATACTGGTCAGTCAACAGCTTTCCTTGGCACCTCTCTGAGGGCAATATACCAAAACTGCAATGAGAAAAGCTGTTGACTCTGACCCAGTCTCTACATAATTAAATATACATATATATTTTTTAGTTTTGCTTTCTCCTGAGAGCTGGATCAAACAAATATACTTTCCCTAGTCAAGGTTTCATTGCCTGAAAAAAAGTTCCACACTTTCACTAACACAGATCATGCCAACAACAAAATATCTGTAACACAAGCCAAGAACTTTATCACAATGAAGCGGCAAATGAAATAGAAGATAATCCCAAGGGGACATATACAGAATGCACATCTCTTCATGTAGTTTTTATGACAAGAAGGGAGCATTTATTATTTGATACACAGCCCCCCTCCCCCCACCCACCCACAACAGGTTTAACAGCAGCAGTGGAAGAGATCAGTATGAACCCAAATTCCATGATGTACTACAATGCAATGCCGGGTATTGCACTTATCTTGCCTGGCTGACTTGCCAAGCTTTTGCTCTCTGGTGCTTGGCTCAGCACGCAGGCAAAACTGAGTCTTTAACACATAAATGTAACACCATAAAATCAACTCATGAGGACCGCCAAGGAACGTGTTGTTATACTTGACAGCCAGTGTCACAGGAAACTTGATCTTCCTCCCCAGATCACAACTATTACATCGAGTCAGTAGTGACTTTTGTTATCAGTGTTACTGCTGACAATAATGTTTTTCTTTCAAATTTTTTTCAAGATTCCTTTTCTTCCTTGGAAACTGTCATTCAAATTCAGCTTTTTCAAAATATAGTTTCAATTATGACTGGAAGTAAGTCTCGACACCATGTGTCTCATGTGCTAGATACTTTCTGCGATCTCTTATGGTGCACTCCACATTTGTTAACCAGTTGGGCCACCTTACTGTGGGTATCTGCACAGATCCAGAAAACAATAAAATTATATTACAGACTAAATTCACCTGTGCTTTAAATATTGTAAATATCTTGGGTGCTTAGCACAGGAAATAGGATATTTCTATTCAGTAATTGGACACATTACTCTTAGTTTAGAGCTATCACAACATCCTGAAGGTTGCCACCAACTACAGTGCCACCTGGTGTCAAAACTGATGAACTGGCACTGGGTGATCAAAAATAGACACGAAGTCTTCTTATAAAAGGGGGTTTCCAGGTTAGAGAGCAATATATTTTTTTTTGAAGACTTATAGTCAGTTCGGTGAGTGTGATCATGGACACATTATATTTCTCAATCGTGTCACAGGAAAAGAGTACTGTTTTGCATGGATTATTGGTAGCTGGCCCCATTAGATGGAAATCAATGCCATATCTGCACCAGTTCATGACACTCAAAACATGCATAGGCTTGTACTTCAAACAGACATTGATGTTACAGAGCAAATATTTCACTTTAATAAGGGGGTAAAACAAAATTGTTTCAGTTTGCAAAAATGATATGTTACTGGATTTTTTGGGGGTGTTTGCGCAGGTACAGTATGTTTGCGCAAAGTTCCCAGTATGCAAACACGCACATTTGTACGCACGTGTACTTATAAAGGAACTCTGTCCCTGCAGCCCACCCACCACAAATGGGCTCGGTCGAAGCCGACCCCAAAAAACAAGACTGATTATTTGAATTAATTCCCCATTATCAGAATATCAAATGAAAATATGTTAACCATTGGCACAAGTATTTCATACACTGTATGGTCTTCATTTATTACATGTGAAATGCTTATCAAGACTGGGATCAATTGCGAGTTTTTTTTTTTTTTTTTGGTTTAAATCACACAATCATTTGTTTTATTATGTTCCAAAAACCAATTTCCCATGGACATGTTTTTTTTTCTTTCTAAATTGCAAAACATTTTTGTAATCACAAAGATTGACAATTTTCCTTGTACTTAAGAGCATTGGAGTCCAAGATTAGAAGGAACAAATTCCTGTTAGATGGGTGTTATAGTCGAAAACTGCATCATCTGCACTGTACAAACACCAAGTGCTGGCTATGAACAGCGTACAAAGCAAAACAGACTTCCTTGTAATCAGTTCCTTAGTAACAAGATAACATGATGATCCCAATGCTTGAGAGCCCTCCACTAGTCCTTGCCCTGGTTACCAGATACCAAACCAATGGTAGACAGGCAGCCCTCTAGTGGTCATTTCCCCAGTTATAAGATCCAAATGCTAGACAAACCCCTTTTGGTCAGTTCCCTAGTAACTTCATAATATCCCAATGCTAGATCATGGGTTTTATCACAGCTGAACTGGAATTGTATTGGTCCATTTCCCATGTTTGGGGCAACTCAGTATGGCAGGAAAACTACCCTACTACCCTGACCTGCTACATGGCAGAGTTTACTGGACTCCTATTGGGCAGTTCCTTAGTGACTGGTCACATTACACAATACACATACTGTATATAAGTTCTGCAATGTCTTTATGATACATTTCTGTTGACTTCTTAGTTATGAGGGTAAAGATCGCAGTGGTGCGTCAGATGAAATTTTGTCCACATACCTCTAGATTATCGTCATCGTCATCCATGTGACTACTACCAGGGGAATAGCTGGTAAAGCCTCCATTCTGTACCACCCGGTGGGTGTGTCTGGGGTCAAAGGGGTCAACCACCACCTGCTCTGTGCCCTTGATCTCTGCCCGGCAGAAGGGACAACCCTGTGGCCCATCAGAGTCCTGCAATACATGAAATTCTTCACTGTACATGTAATTTTTTTGTTTTTTCAATTATTATTCATTTTTTCTCTCTCTCTTTCCTTAAAATTTTAAGACTTTTTGAGGACTTTCCGAGATACTTTTTCCCAGAAATTCAAGGACTTTCCACCCAGATTTATTTTTCTTTTTTTGCATCTTGCTGTCATTTGTTTAGGGTTTTTCTTAGAAAAAGGGAGGAGCGGATTGAGGTAAGCTGACAGAGGACGGTGTATTGGTAGACATTTAAAATTTTAGGACTTTGCTTAAAAAAAACCCGTTGACTTTCAAGGTTTTCATGGCTTTGAAAAAGCATGTAGTAAATTCCAAGGATTGCAAGGACAGGTATGCACTTTGGTTAAGACTTAATTAACCACATACCTTGGCACACTCCGGGCACAGACAAGCAGTTGACAGAGGATGTACAATTCACTGCCATACTCCCTACTAACTCCACACAATTTTCTGATACACTAAATCAAAGTTTCAAAAATTGGAAAGCAGATGAAATTTGTATACTCCGGGCATTTGGAGTGGAAAAGGTAATGGCACTTGCTATTAGGCATCTGTGTACTGTGAATTCATTCAATTTCACTACCTTCCTATTTTTGCTTATTTCCCTGACACTTTAAAATCATCAAATTAAAATTACACTGAAGAATATTTTTAATATGGCACTGATAGGAAATATGAATAAAATTTCAACAGTAGAAAAGAAAAATTGCTTCAAAGCAAATCTGTCTGTGTGCCTTCAAAAGTTGTAAATATGGCTATACGAAAATTTCAAAGTCCAAAGACCTTGACCTTTAGAGGTTACATGTAAATTACAAAACTGTGCAGTGTTGCAATACCTGCAATTTGAGCCTGACATGACTGAAATTGGATGAAAATGACCAAGTTATGGCTAGATAGAAATTTCACACGGCCAAATAGCCTTGACCTTTAGAAGTCACTTGTAAATTATAAAAATATACGGTGTTGCAATACCTACATTTTAGGTCCAACATGCCTGAAATTGGATGAAAATTGACCAAGTTTTTGGATTTTTCACATGCCAAATAACCTTGACCTTTAGAGGTCACTCGTAAATTATAAAAATATGTGGTGTTGCAATACCTACATTTTGGGTCCAACATGATAAAAATTGGATGAAAACTGACAGAGTTATAGCTGGATGAAAATTTCACAGGTCCAAATGACATTGACCATTGACCTTAACAGGCCACATGTAAAAAAAAAAAACCTCCAAAAATGTGCAGTGTTACAATATCTACATTTTGAACCCAACATGATCAAAACTGGATAAAAATTGACAGAGTTACCGTTACAAGAAAATTTCAAATTGCAAAATGACCTTGACGTTTAAACTTTGGAGGTCACATGTAAATTACAAAAATGTGCAGTGTTACAAACATATTAATTGAAGTTGGATTGGTTACCAGTACCTATAATAATTTGGACATATTAAAGATTTAAATTTTCAAATGGCTCTTAAATATTATATTTTCATGACATCACCTATCTTCATAAAAAGACAGGACTTCATTCATGTCTGGAGCTATAATCATGGCAAGTTTGGAGTTTTCAATTGTAATAGTGTTCGAGAAAATTGTGGACAAAAAGGGAGGGAGGGAGGGAGGGAGGGAAGGAAGGAAGGAAGGAAGGAAAGGAAGGAAGGAAGGAAGGAAGGAAGGAAGGAAGAAACCCAACAAAAAAAGAATGTCTGTGTTGGCACACCAACATCAATAATAGTCTCACTGAAAGGTCCAACATGCAAAAACTGAAAATTAAAACTCTCAAAACAAATGTATTCACAGTACATGTATACAATTCTCCAAACAATTCATGCCAAATATGTGAGCAAATCTCTACTTGTAAGTACAAAGTGAATTACATGTTCTAGAGTTGGTACCCACATAAATCATGCACACGTCAGAATAAGTTGTAAAGTATGTACATGTACCATACATGCGTGTCAGAATAAGTTGTAACGTGTGTACATGTAACAAGCATGCGTGTCAGAATAAGTTGTAACGTGTGTACATGTACTGTGCACGTGTCAGAATAAGTGTGTATATGTATCGTGCATGCGTGTCAGCATAAGTTGTAAAGTTTGTAAATATGGGGCCTGAGGGTGCCAAAGAGGGCTAAGAGTTTACAAGAAATATGTATAGAGGCTGCATATGAGATGTTACCTACTGAAAGAAGGCACAACAGATTCTGTAAGTGCACCCTGGGGGTGCACCGCAAAGCCAGTAATGTGGCGGTTCTGGGGGAACTTGGCAGAAAACTCCTATATTAAGAAATTTTGAAATTGGCAATCAAGTATTGGGTGAGATTACAACAATATCCAAGTGAATCTCTGGCAGACAAAGGTGTTAAATCTTGGTTTAATGACTTGAGAGAAATACTTTCCTACTTCAAGTGAGATAAATTGGGTGGACAGACCTATGCAGATGGCTCAAACATAAGTATGTTAATTGATAAAGATTTTCATATTACGTGGGAAAAAAAGTTGGAAAAAAACTACAAATTAGATGTACTATGGGCACTTGGAAAAAATTTTGGCTATGAAAAATACTTCAATACTAAAAAAAAATAATGAATGGAGAAGTGAAGTAACAAAATTAAGAATCTCAGCACATAGATTACAAATCGAGATGGGAAGGTATAATAAAACCAACGGAAATTTAAGATTGTATAAACAATGTAATAGAAAGGAAGTAGAAAATGGGAGTTTATTTTCTTCTGGACTGTGATTTGTATAGTGCACTGAGAGAGTTGTTCTATTCTATTCTGTCCCATTCATGTATGTCAGAATAAGTTGTAAAGTGCGTACATGTACAGTACACGTGTCACAATAAGTTGTAAAGTGCATATATGTACAGTACACATGTCACAGTAAGTTGTAAAGTGCATATATGTACAGTACACATGTCACAGTAAGTTGTAAAGTGCATACATGTACAGTACACATGTCACAATAAGTTGTAAAGTGCATACATGTACAGTACACGTGTCACAATAAGTTGGAAAGTGCATACATGTACAGTACACGTGTCACAATAAGTTGGAAAGTGCGTACGTCACAGTGCAAGCATCAGAATAAGCTGTAAGGTGCGTACATGAACTGTGTAGGTGTCAGACTATGTTGTGAAGTGCATACATGTACCGTGCACACATGTCAGAATAAATTGTAAAGTGCGTACATGTACCTGCCAGGCATTCAGGCACGGGGTACACAGCAAGTGGCCACACGGTTCAATCCTTATATCTTTGTCATTCTCTGCACAGATTTTACAGAGCTGGAACGTTGAGCCCATCTCACAGTAAAGCTCGTACTGCTCCTGAGTCACGCGAATGTGGTCCTCCGGAAAGTCATCCACCAGAAAACTGAGGTCTGGATTGACATTTCTGCCATCTGGATAAAGGTAGCTGCAACAACGAATAGTTTATTTGCAACATTTTGTACGCAGAGAGAAATTTTCATCAAATTGAATGAGACCATCTTAGACGCCAACTATGCATCATCTTAATCTACAGGTATACATTTGAAAATATTAAACTGTGAAAGAATAGTTCACATGTTTTCCACAGTCTTCTTTTTTTTTTCTAATCTTCTTTAATTTCAATTACAGTGCATGCAAATAAAAATCATGGCATATACAAACAGAAATGGAAAATTCAAATCTCATACAAAATGTATTCATAAGAATGTCAATTCATCGCTCAATATGGCTTCAATGTATAATTTTCTTTTACTCTATATTTACTTTTTTAATTCATTTTTTACAAAGAGATTTTGTCCATTAATTGCCAAAGAGAAGGTGTGTTGTCACATGCACTAATTACTACTATATGGCACAATAGCTGAGTTTTGAATGACACTTGTTTGCTTATATATGTACATCATCAATGACCTGCTGAGTGTATCGTCTGACCAGTACACATGTAAATGGCCGTTCAGTATTAAATCACAAAATATGGTAACCTGCAATGCAGTGCCCATTTTAATTCATTTTTCATCATATCCAAATTTGAAGGCTGTATAATGAGAAACATACTCATATTTACTTCAGCCATTATGTCCTAACAGTAACAAAATAAAAATTCTTTGTTTGGCTTGCTATTGCACCATGTTAAGCTGGTAGCTCAAGACTACTTACAACTACCATAAGGAAATGACGCGTGCTGCTGTTCTTGAACCAGACACTCAATGTCACTGTTTGGCCTATTCTACTTTATCTTGGATAACAGCTTTCATGTTATCTTAAACATTTTTACCTTGGTAGCAAGAAATTTAAATGAAACTTCACTATAATGGGGCCATCTGTTTCTTGCAAAATGTGTCAGATACAAGAATACAGGGGCCAAACAGCAAAGGAGTTTGACTTCTAGACCCTCAAAACTTGTGTCATTGAGTGTACATGCTGGATACATCTGAGTGTTGTTACTATGAGGTTTCACCATATGATGGTACCACATCTTGCAGACATCATGGTGCTGCCAGCAAACATTACCCATCCCCCCACGCTCCATCTATCTGCGGCATTCAATGTGTGTGTGTGTATGAGGGGTATCCCATACTGATGTCCTGGCCACTTTTATCTACTGTACTTATATAGTGAAAGCTCTTTGAATGGCCGTACTTGGTACCAACCATTATTGGTACATTTTCTGCACCTTGTCTGAAGACAAAATTATTTATTCCAGTGTACTAGGAGTCCCCCTTATCCCCCCTTGTAACTCATTCCCCCCTGGTGACGCTTTTTGCCACTAATATCTAAATGTCGTCTGCTAATTGTATTTTACTAATTTAGAGATTATTTTTCAAACTGTTGGCTGAAACTTGCATGGAAGATCATTCCAAATCATATGCCCGTGGTCAACAGCTTTCCTAGGCATGCTCTGGGCGTATTGCGCACAGAGTGTGCCAAGGAAAGCTGTTAACTTGGTCTTCTATCAGGGTGGAATGAGTTAATAACAGGATAACCAAAACAAAGTGGCCAGAGATGGTAAGGCTACATGTATGTTGTTTGTGACCAATGCAGACTGTACTCACAATCCTTCCCTCTGTCCATCCAGCAGTGCCTGACACAGAGACTTGTTCTGGGGTATTGTCTGCAGGATCTGTCCGTCTGTCGTCACATAGCCGATTGCCCACTGACCCAGACGAGTACAGCTCAGTCTAAATACATAACTGCAAAATAACAAAAACAAAAGACACTTTCAGTTACTTGTTTTCCTGTTTATCCCTGTTTCTCCTCACCAGCCTCACCCTTACCCCCAAACTGACCTAAACTTGCTGATGGTCAAATGTCTGCTTCAATGTTTGGGACTAATTTCAAAAGCAACCAAAAAAACAATTTGAGAAATGAAGATGAGACTTATAAAAATAACTATGTCCCACATCAACAGCTTTCCTCGGCATGGCTTGGGTGCTTAAAGCTCAACCTATACAAATGAAAGCTGTTGACTCATGTATTAAAGTCAGTCTTCATTTAAGGATGGGAAAAGTTACAAAATAGGGAAAAAAATCTTCCTAAAATGGGTAAATTTTAGTTTTGTAGCAAAACAGAGAGAATGACATTATGGTACTGCTACTTTAATAGTTAGCAAAGATGTTAGACACCAAAGTAAATCACTGCCAGGTTCACAGAAGACCCAATCATTTATTTTCTTGTTCTCTCACTGAAAAAAGTTAAGTTTTTAAATTTTGCAAATTTGGCAGAATCTCCCCCATGAAAATTCAGTATTTTCTTTTATATTCTTTGTTAATATAAAAAATTTCCCCCATGGATTTTTCAAATTTACGAAAATCTACCTATTTTGAGGTGTGCAATGTTGACAAGTATGACAAATGTGCATGCCCCCCCCCCCCCCCATATTAAATGGAGCTGCAAACTGTATGTTTAAGAGGACGACATGGCCTTATTGAGACACCTAATACAAGGCAGAACATAGTGAAAGGCCAAGAAGCTTTAATAGTTTATTTGCAATGTAGGTTACACACCGTTGAGTTGGTGCCAAGTCTACCATGTCCGCATGACATAAAAAGACACCTTAATGCTCCTGCTACCATGTAAAATATAGCAATGTCTGACAAAACACAATCACACCAAGTTTAACACGTCTGAGGCTTACAGCACTCCATGTACCAAGATACAACCAACATATGATCATAAATATTTCTCATGCTGCAATGATAAAACAGTCAACTTTCTGGGAGTAAGACCCCCCCCCCCCCCCCATAGGGTTGTGTCTGGTAAAGCTTCCTGGTTTATCACCTTAACCTACATAACATGTACAATGCCCACCAAACATCTTGTGTGTGTTAGGGGAGGGGGTGGGCATGTAATTACACAATTTTCATTAACCACAGTATTTGTGAACACAGAGGATAAGCAAGCTTGTGATTTTTTGAGGGGGAGGTTTCCTTTTTCTTGTTTCTGTGACACCAAATTTTGACTTCCCGTGGTAGAAAGCTAAGCATGTCTTGTAAATATTTGCTATCAGGTCTGTTGTTCTGTCTTACAATCCTGTGTGTGCATGTGTTGTACAGTGAGCTGAGGACACACTCCAAGGTGAACATTTACGCTACACCATCACTTTTTTCTTTACATCACCATGACTTTGTAGTAACATTGAATCTTTTCAAATTCTTTCCTATTCATTCACTTGTGGTCCTATTCACAAAGAATTTGTTCCATACCAGAATTTGACCTGAAATTTAAATTTTCTTTTTTTTCTTTTTTCTTTTTTTTTCACTACTTGCCCTGCCATTCTGCTTAGCTGAAAATTAAATTGACAAGCTTTTGACCCTGAAGTTCTTAATCCTTGGCTGAGTAAATGAATAAAAAATTCCAGCTTTAAACAATCTATGTTCTTGGCTATAATATGAACATATTGCTTAACATTTCAATTTCATTGAGCTTAATTTGACCCAGTTTTATCTTTACATCTGGATCAAGTAGGAGAGGTTGCAGTTAGCAATTTTACATGTATTTGGCTGAATACAAAACCCAATACACTAAAGTCCTGTAGGCTAGATGTGTGTATTCTCATAATATTCTGTGTTTCAGTGACAGTCAACATGGTCAGTGCAATGATAGTTTTTGTAGCAAAAGTTATGAATACACAAGAGTGAAATACCTGTATTTTGACTTATACATTACAGCCACACCCACTTTCAGCTCTCCCTCTTCCATGAAACAGGGCACCAGCTTATGTGAATCACTGGTTCCCCACTGGAACCCAGGGGTGGGGTGGGAGCATGAGACAATAGATCTGGGCCTTGTCCATCCCTCCTTCTGTCAGTCTATCTGAGAATGCTTGATTGGGTCACATTTCCTTCTGTCGAATATTTACAGACATGAAATGTGCCGTACAATTGTTGCAGACTTCTTGGAAGGTGGGGTGCCATAAATCAAAATTAGGCCACCTTGACCTTTGACTGTTGGCCTTGACGCCATTCCTGAAAATGCTTGAGTGGGCCATATTTCCTCCACTGCAACAACTATAGTTACAGGAGACTAGGTGTCTACATACGTGTGCATACTTCTTGGGATGATGGTGTGTTGATTACCAAAATCAGGCAACCTTGACCTTTGACTTGACTTCTGATCCTCTCACAGAAAATGCTTGTTCGGGACACGTTTCCTGCACTGTAAAAACTGTGGGTACTACTGACCTCTGGTGGGGGACTCATTGTTTAATAACAACAACTGCCCTTGTTGATTATGAGCACTATGTTATCAATTTTGACACAGCATTGATCGATTTGATGTCAGGCAGAATCTACATTCACATTATTGCCCCTGACAATTTATTTCTGTTCAAACAAGATATCGTGCGAAACACTCAATACCATTCGGCCAACTTGGTTTCATATGCTCAGTGAACTAAGTGTGACCTTTGAAGGACACTCAAGGTCGAATTTAAGAACACCAAAAGAAAGTACATAAGTACTTGGCTATTCGTGTGTCAGCAGGATCTACAATCAACCATACCAAAGGTACACAAGAGATATAGGATCTTGATCCCAGTGTGACCTTTCAAGGTCATCTAAAGTCAAATTTACAAACACCAAAGGGAAGCCGATAGGTACTTTTGAATGCATGTTCAATAGTAACCATAGGTCTAAAGTCAACCATATTGAAAATACATAAGGACAATAAGATGTGCTGAGTCGAAAATAGGCCAAAAAAATTAGGTCATCCATTTTCAATACACAGAATCTAATGTGGGCTCACGCTTCATTCAAGTAACATGAGCAACTAAGTGCAGTCCTTTAACTCATTCCATACTACGGTCACAGGCCTTGGTCAGTGGTTCTGGCACTGCCTGGCAAGTCATGCTGCAGCTGCCCTTGTGACAGCTGCAGCATGACTTGCCAGGCAGTGCCAGAACCACTGACTTAAGACTATAGGCATGATGGTACTTGAATGAAAGCTCTTTTCATGAAGAATTTAAATATGCAATTGTCACCTTTAATCTAGGCAAGTATACGGAAATATCAGGGACTGGTATGGAATGAGTTAAGTGCTGTACACACATGTGGTGGTTGGAAATGCCCCTTCCTGAAATGTTTTTGTTATCACCAGATGCAACCTAATTCTGCAAGATAATACCCTGTGACCTGGAAAAACAGGGCAAGGACAAACATGTTTGAAAGTTAGGTTTTACAAAGGTACATACCCATGTGCAATTTGGAACTCAGATCTCAAAAATCATTTTAGTTACAGCAGTGACTCCCGCTGTGCAACCTTCACTCCTGACCTTAAACTGGGTTTTGAGTCACTCCATGATGCTTCTTTTGTGGAAAAGTCAGATTGCTGGATGCAGGCTTTCAAAAGTTAGAATGGTAATATCACCTTAACCTTTCCCCCCTTAAACTGGCCAAAACCGGCTGGTGGTCAAATGTCATCTGCTTCCCTGTTTTCAACTAATTTCAACAGTAATGACAAACAATTTGATTGAGAATTGTAGATTAGACCTATCACGATCACATGACCCAGGTCAACAGCTTTCCTTGGCATGGGTTGGGCACTTAGTGCCCAACCCATGCCAAGGAAAGCTGTTGACTCAGTCTAAATTCAAGGGGGAAAGCGTTAAACATACAAGATAATGCCCTGTGACCTTAAACCATAAACACATTCCAAAACAACAAACAGTAGAGGTGACACTCTTCTTAAATATCCTAATATGTGAATAAAGTTATCGTCCACATATTGGAAGTTACAGCACTTCAAACAATAGTGTGCAAAACTTAATGTGAATGTGGACTCTGCCTGACATCAATGCTGTGCCAAAACTGATTACATAGTGCTCATAATTAAAAGGGCAGAATATGCCAGTTTTAGCACATTTGAAGACTGCTTCAATGAAGGCTTCTATTATCACCCAACTCCCATTCATCATGAATGATTGATAAAATGCAATCATGAAGCTAGACAAAATTTCAACCTCTGCACCACTGAATAACGCACACCAGGACTTTGTATGAAAATAAACTTTGCTTGAAAAGTGGGCCTTTATTATAGGAAATTACAGTATACATCAGCACTTTCAGACCTGCCACAGGGAGGGGTCTGTCAAATTTGGGACCACCATAGGTCACAGCGACCCACACAACTTAAGTACCAACTTGTGTCTGCTTTATAGGGTGTTCTTGTGCCAAATTTGGGTCTACTCTGTCAGGGTGCTCTTGAAATATTCAACATGAAAGAGATGTACAACCCACAAAGACACAGTGCTTTTTCCATCTCTCCCATGAGAGACATATAACCCACAAAGACAATGCTTCCTCCACCTCTCCCATGAGATGTATAACCCACAAAGACACAATGCTTCCTCCATCTCTCATGGCATCTCTCCCATGAGAGATGTATAACCCAAAGACACAATGCTTCCTCCATCTCTCCCATGAGAGACGTAAAACCCACAAAGACAATGCTTCCCCCATCTCTCCCATGAGACTTATAACCCGCAAAGACACAATGCTTCCTCCATCTCTCCCATGAAATGTATAACCCACAAAGACACAATGCTTCCTCCATCTCTCCCATGAGAGATGTATAACCCCAAGACACAATGCTTCCTCCATCTCTCCCATAAGAGACGTAAAACCCACAGACACAATGCTTCCTCCACCACTCCCATGAGAGACGTATAACCCACAAAGACACAATGCTTCCTCCGTCTCTCCACACAAAGACAATGCTTCCCCCATCTCTCCCATGAGACTTATAACCCGCAAAGACACAATGCTTGCTCCATCTCTCCTATGTCACAATTAAGGACTAAAATTGCCAGCAGGCTGTGCTGATGCCTCACCTTCCAGGTTTAGTGATGTACTTGTGTAACCTGGCCTTCACTTCGTCATAGGTCAGGAAAGCCACATAACCGGGATGAGTGACCGCCAATACATTCCAGTTCCGTAGGAGATTTGACCAAGGCTGGAACAACCTGCAAGAAAATATTTACAGCCATTACATATTCTGTTCATTTTTTTTTCTGTATTTGTGCCAAAACATAACTCAGAGAAGAAACTTGCTGACATGCTTGGGTGGTAAAGCTCTTTGATGACTTCTACTGGTGATATATTAATGACAGATAGAGGTCTCTTCTTGTATCATTCCCATCATAGCCACAGGATATGAAATTATTTCTCAGGCATTTCACACATATTTTCATGCACATCATACATTTGAACATACATGTACATGTAATATAGCCAAGTTTGGGTTTTACCTATTGTTTAAGTCTATATTTTCTTTTATTTTATGTGTATAAGTATGTATGTATGTATACTGTGAGTTCATTTAATTTCACTGTTTTAATTTTCCCTTGTTTTGCTGATGCCTCAAATCTGACAACATACGAACCTAGTGAAAAGAATATATTAACATTGCATGGATAGGAATAATTTGTAACAACAATACTGAATTTTAAGTTTCAGTGAAAGGCCAAAAATACAAAACCTGCCAAAATTAGAAACCATGAAAATAAATGTATTCACAGTACATACATCCATATATATACATGTATATACTTAACATTTTACACACTCTATAAGCAAAATTCAAGAAACACAAACATTGGTTAATGGTCGTCAGAGCGGTCCGTGTGATGTTGACCCATGCAGGAGTAGTAGAGAAATAGACCTAGTTAACACACTTGGCTATCTTGACAGCTTTATTGTGGTTCCTGTCTTGGAAACACCCCCTCCCTCCCAGTGGCCATCTGATTCAAGTCAAGACAAGTGGCATTTATATTTCCTCCCAATAGACAGACCTTCCCTCTTGTAAGGCCAATTATTGACTGCATTTAGGTCAGCTTTATAAGAAGGGGACCACACATAGCATCCAAGTTCATTGAATCTTTAAATTCATAATGTTTTTTCTCTCTTCTACATGAGAGAGAGAGAGAGAGGGGGGAGAGAGAGAGAGAGAGAGAGAGAGAGAGAGAGAGAGAGAGAGAGAGAGAGAGAGAGAGAGAGAGAGAGAGAGAGAGAGAGAGAGAGAGAGAGAGAGAGAGAGAGAGAGCCAAATTTTTTCATGTCTTTGAATGTTTTTTTTTTTTTACTTAAATTCAATGTTAAAATATTTTTGCTGAGAATTGTATAGTCAACTAATTTTTTTAAACATTTACATTCAATGGTCAAGTATTTTTATTTTTGCTGAAAATTGTAGTGTCAACTCATTTAATTATATCTTTTGAAACATTTACATTCAATGTTCAAGCATTTTTGCTGATAATTGTAGACCTGTCCTATCATGATGGCCAGTGCCCCAAGTCAATAGTTTTCCTTGGTGCAGCTTCAGAAATTCCCCACACCTGTGCCAAGAAATGCTGCTGATTGTTATTCCCACCAGGAAAGGCTTGAACTCTGATATTTTCATATACATTAACAAAAAAATCCTGAGCTGACAGGAATCCAATAAGGGGGGGGGGGGGAGGAGAAGGCATAAAAGCAAGTGGAAATATAATCATTTTGCCACCTGCCTTGTTGTAATAAGGTCCCAGGTACTGTATTCAATCTAGCAAGTACACAGCACACTCAGCAACAGTATTACATGACATAAGCACGGTTCATGCAGCTTGGCAACTTTCAAATTCAAGGACTTTCCCAGGACTTTCCAGGACCTTTTTTTCACCAAAATTCAAGGACTTTCCAACTTCATGGATTTTCTTTTTTGTGTCTTCGTGTCCATTTTTGGGGGTTTCTGTAGTGACAGGGGAGGAAGTGATCAAGCTAACCTAACTTTTGGACGAAGGTGCATTATTTGATATTTAAAATTCAAGGACTTTTCAAGGACTTTATTGCAAAAACATTGATTTTCAAGGTTTTCAAGGCCTTGAAAAAGCAGGTAGTACATTCAAGTACTTTCAAGGATTTCAAGGACCTGTATGAACCCTGACTGACACTAGACTTGAACTAACCATAAAAATGCAAGGCTTTTTTTCTGGGAAAAATGGAGTACAGTGAAACCTGTTTTGAGAGACCATCCCTAGGACAGGCCAAAAAGTGGTCACATAAGGCAGGTGGTCTCTCAATAGAAGTGCAGTAACATAGAAAGGATGGCAAAAGGGACGTGGTAAACAGGGTCTGAAAAGGCAGGTGGTCTTTCCTCCCAGTGGTCTCTCCAAACAGGTTTCACGGTATGCCCTTATCAGGAATGTGCTCGTGATAGAACGAATATGGTATTACACTGCATCCTGGTCTCTAATCGGTTAATCATGGCTGCTTTATTTCTACGCTTTCTACCTGAAATTTCAAACAGGAGATGGGTATCAATGTAGGTTACTTTATGCTTGTGTCTGTCTATTGTCTGCAGTTATGACAGCCATACAAGTTGATTGCCCATAGCCTAGTCAGGATGGGATTTCATGAAAGGAAGAAGTTAAAATCTCTTGAACCCTTTCCCCCTTAAACCGGCCAAAACCGGCTGGTGGTCAAATGTCGTCTGCTTCAGCGTTTTCAACAGCAATGAAAAACAATTTGACTGAGAATAATGAAGATGAGACCTGTCAAGACAACATGACCCAGGTCAACAGCTTTCCTCGGCATGGGTTGCCCAACCCATGCCGAGAAAAGCTGTTGACTCAGTCTTAATATAAGGGGGAAAGGGTTAATCATAGTTTTCATTTTGTCAGTGTCACCACACAGTTGTAGTTGCAATGAATACAGCATCAGTTCAGGGGGTGACAAAATGACAGCCTGTATGCTGGTCTCTTTACCACTCGTCCTGACACACAGGTGTACTACTAATCAACTAGTCTTTTCCTGGACTCACTCATTTGCATGCTCACTCACCCAGGACAAGTCAAAAATCCAATTAGGGCAAGCATAAATTTTAAAGTGCCAGCCCTGGGGGCAACAAGACCTTTGGTTTTAGTGAAAGGACCAATTAGAGTGAAAGGACAGTCACGTAACTCGGAACATGAGGCAAGTAAAATACAGTGTTCCCCCACTAAGGCCCCCCTCTCTACAAAGGCCACTTCATGTCACAAAAGTGGTTCAGTGGAACCTGTTTCTAGAGACCACTGTAATGAAAGACCACCTGCCTTTTAGACCATATTTTCGAAGTCCCTTTTGCTATTTTTTGCATGTTATTGCACCTCCATTGAGAGACCACCTGCCTTATGTGACCACTTTTTGGCCTGCCCTAGGGGTGGTCTCTAAAATCAGGTTTCACTGTAGAGTGTTCCCCCACTATTAAGGCCCCCATCAAGTGAGACCGCCATCTCTACAAAGGCCACTTCATGTCACAAAAGTGGTATTTCGATTGTATTGTCCCTCTCAACAGAGCTGCCACCCCTCTAATGTGACTACTTTTTGGTTGCATTTGGGGTAGCCTTATCAGAGGGGGCAATGAGAAGACTAGGCAAGTGTTGGTAAGAACTTATTATTGGAGGGGGACCACTGTAATGCAGTAACTTGCCCTGGGGACTGCAGCAGGAGAAGACATTGGTGCATTCCGCTTTCCTGACATAATATCTGCCTGCAAAATTGTTTAGTATCTTTGGGGCCATTTTTGGATAAAGTGGTGCAAATTTCAAGGGACATAGGAAAGAAATCTGTGCACATGAAACAACCAGAAGATATAATGACTTCACCTATCAAAGATATTAAGGACACAAATGTGAAAAACATCAGTTAGGAATCTGCTCATGAAACCCAGGCTTACATTCGACGACTGTGCAGGTATTTTCCCTATGCTGCCCACAATACATAACCATTTCAAGTACCAGGCAGGATTTTTTGCTGGCAGTATTTCAGTTTCCATGCAGACTCAGAATGTTACCCTGGATTCTCCCGCAGTCACAAAAATTCTAAATCACGCTACTAAAGGTCTTCTCCAGAGCCGTGGGCACTGAGTTTCAAGACATTTTTACAAATTACCCAATACTTCACTCTCTGTGGACAATTTTTCCAGTTTTCAATACTGTCGTCTGTGCACCGACTCCGGGTGTCTATATTGGTTTGTTTATTGTAAGTGGGAGAGGAGAAAGGTTATCTTTGCATACAAAATATCTTAAAAACCATCTGCCAAAAAAAAAAAAAAAAGGCTGAGTGAGCCTGTTTTAGTGAGATGGGATCTTTCTGGATCAACAGCTTTAATGGGTGTTGCAATATGGGCATTTCCTGGCTTTATCTATGTCTGTATTTCTTCGCGTCATAACCTCAAACCCAAAATGTCATTGAGCGAAATGAAATGATGCCAGTGTGGACAAATAGTAAAAGTCATAGTAGTAACAAGCGAGGCTATTTATATGCATTGTGAAACAGCGGAGTGCTTACTGAGAATATTGCAGGCAATCACAGCATTTTTTAAAATTTCAGTTTGATTTTAAGGCTGTTAAAAAAATTCCTATGTCCAGAACAAGTATTTCTGATTTTATTTTTACTATTCTTCTTTCTATTTTAATTCTATTTTGTACCAAAAAATTAAGATTTATGTCTCTGTCTCACTGACACTAAAGTAGAGGAGCATCTTCGACAAGCTTTTTACTGTAAATAAGTGAATCTTGTGTTATCTTGGAAGCTGGTCTTTAACACTGTTACTCGCACCAAGCAAAGCTACTGATTCGCTTCTCCTTTCAGATGAGGGGTGGTGAATGATTTACACTTGCCTCCTGAGGAATGCTTCTATAAATCAGAAGTCAAGCGATACACATTTACTCTACATTCTGTCATATTATAAATGACATTCTATATTTCTTCCATATCCTTATGGATGTTTGCTGCCACAACTCCTAGGGGGCAACTTGATGAAGTCGCTATCTGATCCAGTGCAGGCAGTCTTTGCTGACAGGCAGAAATGTAAATGTAAAAATATGAATACAGTGGACCCCCTCTCGTACAGTCCCTCTTGTCTGTGGCTGTCCCTCATCAAGGGCCACTGTCTTCTTGTAGAAAGTCTCAGCTTCTATTGTATAGTTTGCCTGCTATGACAGACTTAGTTCTATGGGTGGACGCCTCCATTTAGCTACCACCTGTGTAACTGAATTTGTCTTGCAGGCCGCCATATAATATCCTTCAAGAAACACCAACCTTCTAATGTAGCAACTTTTCTAATGTGGGGGTGGGGGATGAGGGTGTCTTTATAATGAGAGGGAGCCACTGTAGCAACCTACCAGGTCCACTGTAGCTATGTGTGTGGCTTACCTTTTTATATTCAAATAACATTTATTCACCGCCAGTATATTAAAGCTAACTGTGCCCACTATTTCTATCTAAAATGTGGGGAAAAATAAAAAAAAAAAAATTAAAAGGCAATCAGAGATTGCTGGATCAATGCTCTTCTCACCTCGTTTATAACCTTGCTAATCACAGCTCTCATTTTGGAATGACCGTAGTCAATTAAAATTGGCTATCACTGTGATCCAGATACTTGACCTAGTGACCTACTTTTGTTACATGACACACCTTTATGTTTAGATGCATCTGTGTGTAAAGTTTCATTAATCTAAGTTACACAGTAAAGGAATTACAGCCCTGAAACAGTTTTACAAGAATATGTCACTGTGACCCAGAAACTGGACCTTGTGACCTAATTTTGGTACATGAAACACCCTTATGTCCAGATGCACCTGTGTGTAAAGTTTTATTAATCTAAGTTAAAGGACAAGCAAAATATAGCCTGGACACGAAAAGCAGACACACACAGAAACAGCAATTACTATATGCCCCTCCTCTGGTAGCAGGGGGGCATAATAAAACTGTACTGATTTATTGACAAGTAAAACATATAGCATGTGTACAGTGCACCTTCCTGGCATATTGGGGTCATACACATCAAATCTGAAATACAGATAATTAAGGTACAAGGGAAAGTCATGCGATAAATGCTGATTGCTCTGACAGATACATGGCACCAAAGTGTCGTAACGCTCTACAAAGAAACTGCTGGGTCTGACTAGTATCAGACAGAGCTCCAGACAGACTGCCCGTTGGCTGATGGTGCATGCACCTTTAATACAATTGTGTGCCTCTTTTGAGAGACCACTCCACTGAGAGACCACCTGTCATTTAAGCCCACATTTACCAGTTCCCAGGCTCTCATTAGCTCAGCTGACTTGTCAGTAGCTGAGATTATCTTATGGTCCTTCGTCCGCCATCAACAATCGACTTCTCCAAAACCATCAGCCACTTTGATTGACTTCAAACTTGTTGGCAATGTACCTTGGCTGGGTCTCTAACTAGTTTGTTCAAATGGTCATGCTCTAGTGATTTTTGATAATTTTTTTGTTCTTTTTTGGTGCAAATCTCAGAAAATTGCAAGGCTATACATGTATGTACATGTAGCTGGGCACAGGACTGTCACAGCCCTCTTGTTTTTATGTTGTCACTGTTTTTTTTGGGAGCCACCTGCTTTATGTGACCACTTCCAACCTGCCTTAGGGATGGTCTCTGAAAAGCATGTCCACTGTTTACCAGGACATAACAATCACATGACTGGTCAGTAGCGCACAGTAACTCTTTAAGTGCTATATCACAGCTATAGTTGTTTTCTCATCACCATTAAACATATAATGGTTAAAAGATTCAAACTCCTTATGAAGATATCTTTCATTCGGATACCAGTAAGCCCAGTCTGAGCAAAAATTTAGTCTTAGTCAACAACTTTTCTCCGGGCACTTTGCACAAAGTGCCCCGAGGAAAGCTGTTGACTCAGTCCTAAATCAGCACTTTCAGGGTTAACCACAGTAGCTCTACAAATTTTTGTGCTGTACTTAATTTTGCAGTCGTTTTTTATTCACAAAATTGAAATGCATAAAAATTAATCAGAAAATTGAAATGAACTTTAGTGTTTAGGTGGACAGTCCAATGATTGGCAGGGATCTGTTTGCGAAGCTGGTGCAAACAAGCGGCCTATGTTTTTATTATCCAGTTTGTCTCGTCATGCCTGTGATTGATGTAGGGAAAAAACAATCAAGATGTATAACGCTGTTTGATCACATGCAGACAATGGCAGCTGGTGGGGCTGTGATTGCATGAATGGTATGATTACATCGTCAACATACGACTGCATTCTCAGTTGTGGACCACTGCTTTTCCAAGTGCATGACAGGCAGGTTCAGTAAGTTCAAGCATTTCTGGTGATTCCAGCTTGTGTGCTTCCCACAAAAATTCCACCTGCAATTTAATTTCATGCCTCTAAATTTGAGAAAATGTCCACATTAAGCAAAAATAGCATTTGCACAAAAATTTGTAGAACTACAGTAGCAAGTAGTGTACATGTATAGTAATGTTTTTGTGTCATGATAATGTGAATCAGGTAAGTTAAAATAATAGCACCAATTGGTCCTGAACGAGCCCCACTTGCATGAAGCGGACATGTCTGTGAATCGAAGCATATAACTACACCAGAATGAGTGTCATATGGCAATATTTAATCTTCACCTGCCTATTACCAATGAATTGATCTGTCAGAATGTTGATACTGTAGATGGTGGTGCCCAGCAGGTAAAAACATCTCTGGAACTCTGGCAATACACTGAAACCTCATCACGAGGACACTCAAATAGCAAACACATTCACTTGACCCTTTCTCCCTTCAACCTGCCAAAACCGGCTGGTGGTCAAATGTCGTCTGCTTCAGCTATTCAACTGATTTCAACAGCAATGAAAAACAATTTGACTGAGAAATGAAGAAGAGACTTGTCAAGACAACATGACCCAGGTCAACAGCTTTCCTCGGCATGGGTTGGGCACCTAATGCCGAGGAAAGCTGTTGACTCAGTCTTAATTCAAGGGGGAAAGGGTTAAACACACACACACTTTGAGGGACTCAAAGTCAAATTCCTTTGCTGTTTGACTCCTTTTTCTGACACATTGAGATATGGGACACACCTTGCAGGGAGATGGTGCAGGTCATTATGACAAGGTTTCACTTTGTACACTGATATCACCAGCTGGATGGACTCAAGTCAGCTGTAATTTGCAGTACAAGGTCAAAGTGACCTATCTACCATTTAACCCTTACAGAGCTAATCACTGCTATAGTCATTTTCTCATTACTGGAACACGTATTGGTTAAAAGATTCAGATTCCTTGTCACGATACCTTTCATTAAAATACCAGTAAGCCTAGTCTAAAGCAAAAAGTTTTCTGAGTCAACAGCTTTCCTCACAACACTTGAATGTGCACAGTGTCCTGAGGAAAGCTGTTGACTCACTGTTAAATCAGTGCTTTATGGGTTAATATAGAGTCTGCACCTTGTCTGTCTGGAAAGCAAGGTTTCATGAGTGGGCAAATGTATTTGTGGTCACATGACCCAGAGCATAAAAAATGTTACTGACAGATCTTGTTTGGAGTGCTGGTAGTGTTGAAAATAAGGGTAGCACACTTCACTGAGCACATGAATGCAATACAACATAGCATCAACATGTTTATAACAAACTTATGTCATCTATACTTGTCCTACATTGAAAAGTTACATAATTTGACTGTCAATGACAAGCTGTAACCAAAGTTGAAACAGTCAAAATTAACTGGTCTGAATTACAAGGGGCTAGATTCATGTCCCTTGTGAAGACCTTTCATTCAAGTGTAGTCACACAGAATATAATAGTCCCAGTCAACAACTTTCCTCATATTGCTCAAAGTGCGCTGAGGCAAGCTGTTGACTCAGTCCAAAATGTAGCACTGAAAAAATTAATCCTTTGCTTTTAGTCATAAAATTTCGGTACCTGCATTGGGGTTCCTTGTATAATATCACAGGGATACTTTATTCTGCCATTTGTACATTTTAACTGAAATTGTCATAGATCAGCCTCACTGGGAAAAAGTGCATTGTTGTGTACGTTCATGTATTTACCCTATCCAAAGCCAATTGATGGTCAAATGTCATCTGCTCAAATGCTTTGTACAGTTTCAAGAGTAACAAAACATAATTTGACTGAGAATGTACAGTGTGAGACTGACCAAGATAGCATACCCGACGCCATGGAAAACTGTTGATTGAGTCTTGATTTAAGGGACAGAGGATTGATTTAGCACAAGTATGGAACCCTATAGACATGCCAATTTCAGTGAATATTTACTTGTAATGCTGTGGGTGTATTGTGGATGTAATGGAAATCATCTCGGACTACACCTGCAAGAGTTATGGTATTCTGTCCCTGTCACTCTGTGCAAGGGGAAAACAGGCCCATAACACAGCCACAGGGAATCAATTCCATTAAAATAGATGCCAATATAAATACCAAACAAATTGACATTTATAAATGTAGTACGCCATTCAGTTTAACCCCATCTCGCCATGACATAAAGCACTCTCCGGTTTTCCTCTGCTGTCTGGACTCTTGCACCAGGGAGGGGTTGGAGTCTCCGGATGTGCTTTATGCTGTGGTCCTCCTTTCGTAAGCCCCTCTGACGAGATCCCAATCCCTCTGCAGAGGCCACCTCTTTATGCATCAAGTATGGTACAGTGGTCCCCCTCTGATAAGGCCACCCCAAATGCAACCAAAAAGTGGCCACATTAGAGGGGTGGCCTCTCTTGAGAGGTACAATGCAATGAAAACACCACTTTTGTGACATGGAGAAGTGGCCATTGTAGAAAGGGTGACCTCCTTTGTGGGGAGCCTTATTGGGGGGGGGGGGGGCACTGTATTTTCATTTTAATGTCCCCCTCAAGATAGGCCACATTTCTGGAGTACTTGGGGTGGCCTTACAAGAGGGGGAACACTTGTGTGTATTGTACAGGTAATTAAGGAACACTGTCACCCTTCTGATGGACTGATGAGCCCAGCAGTACGTTGATGATGACCCATTACTCTTAGAGTCACTGGAATAGTCTGCCCTGTTGTATTGTAGTACCATAGCAGCCGTAACAGACCAGTTAGAAACTGAGTCACTTTTTCAGTGCTAAGCCAGTAATCACACAGCCGAAGGGCAGACCAGGCAGAGTGGAGAAAATGTCCACAGAGTTAGGTCTGTTTAGCAGGCAACATGGTGGGTCCCCTTGCAACTATTATACAAAAGCTTTCAGGAATGTGCAATTACAAAGCAAAAGACAAGCCAGATGGCATTTGAAACTTCCAGCCACTGTTGACCGATTTGAGGGTGACACAGCATTAAAGTGGGAACATGCTGAATGTCAAAACTATGCCACATCAGTCTCTAGGCTCAGTCCTCAATTATTGAGCTCCTTATGTGCTCCATAGATCAAAGCTCGGTGAGTTAAACTTATATAATGTACAAGTACACTGCGCCTAAATGGCTTTGCACACAAACCTACTCTGTCTATCATCTCCATCTAAAACCATGATCAACATTGTTAAAATGCTGGTCACGTTTATCAGGCAGAGTTAAATACTAGCATGGGTGTAAAACATGTGATAAAAAAACAGCAAAAAAAACCCCCAAAATATACATGTGTTGTAAAACAAGGTTCAAATGCAATGGGAAAAACTCAAGGCTGTTGCTGAAAGCATGAGGTAACTCTGCTGTCTTTACAGGGACACTCATCCAAACCTTTCTTTGGGAATAATGGAGTAAGCACAGAGGAACCTGTAGTCAGTGGTGCCATCTGGCAAGCCTGGTTTCTCCATGGCCTCAACACACAAGCAAAAGTTTCTGATCTTTGTAAGCAGAATTTTATGGTATCAGTGAGTCAGAGATTTCATTGTGATGCCAAGTCTCTCTGCAGAAACTTCAGTGCACATTGTCTTGTCACAGCTACCCATATACATGAAATACAGAAGAACTTTGAATCGTGTATCAAGTCTCCTAAGACCAAAATGTACAGGTTTCCAGTAGGCATTGCATTTTCACATTTCTGAAATTATGAAAAACTCCTCAAGCACATGAATACAGTGCTGCTACAGTAACAACTATGATAATGGATAAGCACACTGGCTCCCATCTCACAGACCAATGTGCAAGAGTAGAAGGTTCCTGTGTCCTCCTATAGAGGGCATGTCAGACAGGACAGCTTGACCTGTGCACTCCTATTACTTCCCACTGCAACTTGCAACTTAATAATAATGTATACAGACACAAAATTTTCTGAGTAGATCAACATGTATAACTTCAATGTTTCTTGCTAATCGCTATTGCATGTTATGTTTTCAAGTCACTCAGTATTCTTAAAAACCTTTGAATCAAGTCCCCACATACCAGGTTAAACTACATGGAGGCTGTCTTTGGGAGGAAATTGACTGTGACAGTACTTCCTTTTGAACTAAAATATATGACACCACTTCCTGTGGATAACCAGCAGCCAATCAGTGTGGCTGGATTTGTTTAGCCACCAGCTGGCCCTGCTTGTAAGATGCTAGATACCAAGCCTATGGTACTAGTGGTGCCATCTGCAACACCCATCCTCCATTAGTTTCAGCCAAAAAGAAAAAACTGCTCTAGGTCAACAGCTGTCCTCAGTACGCTTTGCACACAAATTCTCACTAGATGGCTCTGCAGGCAGGCAGGCTAGCTCTGTATATCCATTACTTCCATTGTAATTTGCTCCCAAGTACAAGTGACTTTGAAACTGCTGTAGCTAGAAACACCAAATTTTCTGTGGTAAATTTTCGTTAATACCTTAAATACTCACATAAATTATATTACCTCTGCTAGGTACACTTCATTAGCACAAGTGATATTATTCAGGAAGACAAGTGAAAATTTGGTGTCACTTGTCCTACAGACAAGTAGTCATAACACAAATTTTCTTGCTCTGAACAATTCATGTACATGAGCATAAACCCTTTCCTGGTCAGAATATGACTGAGTTACTGGCCTTTCTTGGATTGGGATGAGCACAAAGACTGTGTCCAAGCCAGGACAAGGAAAGATATTGATCTGGTATATGCCATCATAATACAATGTAGGTGTTATAAAAATCTACAATTCTTCACAAAAAGGCAATGAACATGTCAGTTAAGCAAAAACACTGAAAGATACAACCATTTACATGTATATCCATGTCCTTCTCAGCAATTTTGACAGTGAAGGGTTAGGTTTTCTGCTGGTTGGAGGTGACACAGCTAGTTGTAGCAGCTAATCCAATGCCACAAATACTCTGCCTCATTTTTCTGGATTCCCACAGATGTAATTACCAGCCTGTGGATCCACCAAGACATTCATTTGCATGCATGGCGATGGGGGATTTCAGTCACATAATAAAGTACTTTTGTCTCTCCCATGGTTCTAGTAAATACAGCTTAAATGGGCAGAGTTTCTCCCCATCCACAAACCTAGGTCAACATGTCTCACAGTGCATTGGTCTTTCTGGATTTACAACAACATTAGTATTTATATAAATAATTAAATTATCGGCATTTCAAGGCTATTTACTTTCAGGGCTTTTGTGTTTATTGCATCCTGCTCAAACTTGCAATTTTGTTCTCTGGGAGTTCAGATTTCTCGCTGTGCTGTGAAGCAACTGGGACACTGGAAACTACAACTGTATTGAAACATGGTAAAACTCCCCCAAATGATTAATACACATCAATAGGATCCACGTAAGCATCAGCACAAAGCTCTGTTGATAGAGGCTGCACCGACAAGGCAATGCTGCCTTTCTCAAATACATACACATGACAGCTTCTGGCTGCCCAAGTCAGCATGTGGCTACTGGCAACACTTTGAAATCTGAGACATAGTCACCCAGGCTAGAATAATATCAATTAATATCAAGGCTAGAATTGTCAATTAATATCACTTTTCTTCAAGGGATCATTTAAGCCCACCAATTTACAGTCCTGCTTATACTAAAATTATATCTCTACTAAGACCACCCCCTATTACGACCACATTTTTCATAGCTAGTCTTAATAGGAAGATTCCAAGTACTCATGTGCTGCCATTCTCTGTATAATAATCTAAGTAGAGTGGTACCTGTCACCAAAGACCACCCCCAGGAGGATCAAACTGTGGTCTTTTGAGGCAGGTAGTCTCTCACGAGGTAAAAATAACAATAGGATGTATTTCTATCTAAATGCTGTCCTACTCTAACACCTATTGAGCAAAAGAGGGAGCCACCTGCATCAGGGCAGATCCATGTATTTAGCATGGTCAAAAGTACTTTCTCAACAAAATGAACAACACAAACACACAATAATATTAAGAAAATGTATTAATATACATTTGAAACATAAAGGATGCCTAAATTGATTAGAAATGGGCTGTCTTTTGGTTGACAAGGTGTTATTTATGGATGTTTATGTAGTATATAATACATATCTGCCCTGATCATGGTGGAAACATCAGTCTGTTTCCCCGGCAACACAGAAGTGAGCAGGATCGCAGTTAAATATGAAGGTCTCCCATTACATGTAGTAGGTAAAAAGTGATCTTAGAAAAGGCAAGTGGTCTCTCACCAGGGTGGTTTTTGGTGACAAGTCCCACTGTACCATGCTTACATTGTATATCAAGACAGTTTTTCTTTTAAAAAATTGTGAGATAATTTTGCTTTTAATGTCTTTTTTTCCCTTCACTTTTTTTTGGGGGGGGGGTGTTATTTGGGAGAAATGACTGCACATAATTATTTAGGACTCGTGGTACATCTTGTGGTACATGAAGGAAAAAAAAAAAATTAGTAACTTCCTGGCCTTCAATAGGTTAAAGATCACTAGTGGAAAATCCCTTCACCCAAAATAATAAATGTTTCCTGTACCTGCACCAAGACCCCCTCCCACCTCAAATCCATGGTTCATGCAGCTTGGCAGCTTTCATATTCAAGGACTTTTCCAAGACTTTCCAGGACCTTTTTATCTAAATTCAAGGACTTTCCATCTTGATCTATTTTCTTTTTTCTGTCTTGCTGTCCATTTTTGTTTTTGTTTCTATAGTGAGAGGGCAGGAAGTGATCAAGCTAACCTAACTTTTCGAGTAAGGTGCATTAATGGATATTTAAAATTCAAGGACTTTATTGCAAAAAGATTGATTTTCAAGGTTTTTCAAGGCCTTGAAAAAACTGACAGTAAATAGTGAATTCAAGGAGCTGTATGACCCCTGCAGTCTTTTTACATGATGTGCACGTACCTTGTGAAGACATCAAACTCAAAGCAGGAGATGTAGTCATTACATGTAAGGTCAATGGTGGATTTTAAGGCCATAGCTTCCAGTGGAGAACTGATGGAGTGTGCCTCATGAAGTGTCTGACGGAATAACTTCCAAGGTACAATGGTTCTGAAAAACAAAATCAAGACAGACATTGAAAATACAATGTATGCGTCACACCACATTCAATGCTGGAGCAGTTAGCGTTCATTTTTGGACGCACTATCACCTCTAGAGAATACTGTGTAGATTGATCTCTATACAAGTAGAAAGTCTGATTAAGACCATCTCTGTAATGAGGCCATTTCTATATTGAGACCTGCAGTTCAGTCTCATATTTGTCCTTCATTTTAAAGTATATCCCATCATACCATATTCTGGCCCAGTGAGTCCATTTACAGAATTGGATGACCAGAATGCACATGTTTCCGTCCTTTAGCTGGTCTGAATAGAGACCTTCCACTTTACAGATTTTTTTTTTTTGAATAGTACAAAGATGAACACAGATCCAGCTGATATTAACTCTGTATGATGTCATAATACTCAGCTCTGATCAGTTCATCCATATATCATAGTGTGTCAGTAACTGTGCTCATCAGTCAGGACCCCTTGTACTTGGTCATGTCTTTGTTAAACCAACAAGACACCAATTCTTACAGCTCTGATAACATGACAGTGTCTTGAACTTTAATCCATTAAAATCCATTTAACTCTTTTCAAGTCATTATCTGAAAATCATGTTTATAAGCAACAAATGTCCTTGATTAGTTTTTTTCTTACCCCCCCCATTCGAAACAACTAAGAAAAAACAGAATTAAAAAAACCCTCAATATGAGCTGCAGGGTCACTTGTTGTGCTGGTACACAGACAGATACCCTTTAAGCAAATCTTCCTTTCTAGTTGTTTTTGTCCTGGTTTGTCTCTTCTGCTTCTCATTTCAATTGGTATACTGTAACTGTACTATTTTCATGTGTATAAATTTTCAGTTTTTGCTTTATTGACTCAAAATATATTGACTCAGAAGTGTAACGCGTGAACCATTAGTGTTATAAACACTGTATTACGCTACCACCGAACTGTCAACATCATACAAACATACGCTGAACAAACTACAAATATGCAGATATGTCTGCCATAAATATGAATGATAAACACATTCTGGCCGTCCTAATTCTGTAAATGGACTCACGGGGCCAGAATATGGTATGATGTGTACCAAGCCAATGTGCCGTATTTCATTGGCAGGCAGACTAGGTATAGGACATATAATATATATATACTGTGACAAACATAAATGTATTATAAACATACAGCCTGTTATAATGGCGACACCTCAAAAGACAAAACATGTTACTCCCTCACACTCCGCATACATGTGTAAATTTTACTTGACTCCCTGCCTTTATGATCTCTTCCCTTTTATTCACTGTAACTAAAACACTCAGATAAATGAAAGGATTCTTGCAAATTTACAATATGTAGGGCCATGCACTTCCCGCTTTAGGGGTACAGTGGGTGGAATCGCAGAATCATTATTTTTATCATCGAATTATCTTTTGTCTGAAAATATTAACAGTAAAAAACAGCAAAAAACTATGAATATTTAACAATTTTACTCCTTTTCTGTCAGCAAAATCATCATTGGTAATTCTGATGTTTGTATTCAGGCTGCAGTTACTTTTGTGTCTGAATTTTGGTGCTCCTTCAGTACTTCCAGTTTATCATTTCCCGAACATTCCAGTGGGCCATTTAAGTTAGTTACAAATAAAGCAGATAAAAGCAGAATTCAGTAAAATTAGAAGCACAAAAATCTACTTTTTTTAAAGCAGAAAGTGCATGGCCCTAAATATGCCATACAGTACATCTGTCAATGCAAACGTGGTCTTTCTGAACCCAGAACACGAACATATCAATCATCCAGGTGAAGCCACAAGTAAAACTCTTTTTATGTTCAGACAGAACTCAAATTATAATGCATGGTCCCTGAGTGGAGAGACCTCCTGTCTTGAAAAATTATCTGTTCAGGATACTTTGCCTAGCACTTTTCATCTTAGTGATACCTATGTAACCTCATATGAAAGACCACCTATCGATCGAGAGAGACGGGGATGTTTTTCCAATTAATCCTAGTAATCACCATAAGTTTTGTGACTAATTAGTTGGTTTATGTTCCTGTGTATTTTCTATGTCAACCTATTGTCACAGTGCTCACAATGACTTAAGGTAGCGGCGGGGATTGAGCCTCGCGCAGCGGTCCCGCGACTTTGACGTTGCATAGATGAACTATGTTTCACATTTCACCCACAAAACCATACATTTTATTAATTGTTCAGACATCTAGATTTGTTAGAAAGAAGATTCATATCGATACGATAATTTTCAAGGGTTTTATACGCCCGTTTACAAGAGGGTATCAGATTTGACATTTTGTCAGCATTTCTTTAAAAATAATCGATGCAAAAGTGTATTACCTGTGTAAAATTAAAGTATAGACCAATATGCAGGAACCGTATTTTTTGTTTACAAATAAAAGACATAATAACAGAATTATCGAATTCTTTGATCATCATTTTAAACATCAACAGTTACTTCATTTTGTGAGCTACATAAGTCTCGGAAGGGGACATCTGACGGAAAAACATAAAAAACGGTTCCCAGATAATATATTTATCTTTCAAAAGACGATTATTTGAAGCAGATCGATCAATTAGCTTTTTATTGACGCTGTCGAAAAAAATTGATTCATAAGCAGAAAATTTCATTCCGAGAAATCGCCGTTGAAAGATTTGAGGCCCTTTTTTCGCACATTGTTGGCCATAATGACAATACAGCTTTCCAAATTCGGCCCGTTTTGGTCTCAGTACTTCGAAGAAATGTCAATCAACATTTTTGATGTGTAGTTTCTAACATACAATGATGTTTATTGGCTTAAAAAAGCCGTTTTTTACCCGAATGACATCAAATGCAGCCACACTTGAAAGCTTGTCACTCGGGTTTCCACGTGAATGGGACAGCTTCAAAGGGGGATTCGAAAGCGGATTAGCCACGTGACCCGAAGGTGCCATCACCTTGACCCTAGCAACATTGTTTGCATATGGCGCCGCTTGAACAAACGGGTTGCAGTTTCACAGCTTGCTCTACTCAGAAGGAGCCCGGTAGGCAGGAGTTGCTCACTCACTTCTCATCACCTTGGATCAAAGAACAACATGGCTTTATTAACGGCATGGATGGGACATTCGCCATTCAGTGTCTTGGACTACTTGCGACCTTACCGAAAAGAAAGTTGGAAAAATCGACATGCCACGATCACGGAAGAAAAGGAAGCAGATGGATGACAATGTGAAAAAAAAGTGTTGACGACCAGGAATATGGATAGGACTGAGTCCGAGGGTAAATCGGACTTCAGCACGGTCACCGACTTCAATGTAGCTTATAAATGCTAGATAGGCGGTCAACATGAATGATCGTGACGTAACATTTAAGACAATAGTCCTGTTACTGATAAACAAACACTCCCAGGATGAATTATACTTTAAAGAAGAAACAAAACAAAAAAAAAAAACAAAAACAAAAACAAAAAAACAAAAAAAAAAAGCAAAAACAACCCCCCCCCAAAAAAACAAAAAAAACCCTAAGCGAATGTTTTATATGTGTTGAGAATCAATTAGTTTCAACGTTGTATTGGTGATGAAACTGTATTGCTAGATTGAAAAACCTATTCCATTGATTTGCTGAAGTAGTCTTTGATCAGACCCTGACGGTTACATAGATCAATATTAGTTATAGTGCACCAGACCACGCTCAGATGTAAGGTGATGACGCTACCCTTCGTGCGCAAGGGTAAAACTTTCTTGCCTGCTAAGACGGACTGTATTTGCTTGCCTGGCGACATGCACTTCAAGCGCAATTTAACAATTACGCAGAGCGAGTCTGTCTGGCAGTCAAGAAAGTTTCCAATTCCCACAAAATTGAGAAAGGGATGGGCATCGTGAGGCAGTGTGTTCTTCGTGCCTTGGCTTGTGCGCTTTTTTTTTTTTTTTTAATTATTTTTTTGGTTGTTTTCGTTCTTGGCGGGAGCACAATAGAATACGCCAAGCCTATTTCATTGGTTCCTCCACATATTAGCGCCTTCCTTGTGATAAAGAATGCCATTCACTTTGCCACGTTTTTCTCGCGTATTGCCATTCGAAACCTTGCCACTCATGTAACAAATTTTTTATTTTGTGGAGTTAACCAGCGCACTGAAAGATAGTTGGCTCACCCTTGGACTGCAATAAACTGATCGAGACACAAAACCGAAACTTCCTGATGGGTGGGTGCGGGCGAGTGGTATCGGAACATGCCGCGCACAGTGAGACAAAATACTTTTATGTGACCGATCAACCAGCTAAAAGCAGAGTGCAGAGTCGCTTTTCGCAGTCATTTAACAGTAATCTGATTATTTTATCCCCCTGATGGTCAAATTTTTAAAGCTTTTTTTTCTGTCCCCTCGCTCCGTGTACTTCGAAACACCCCCGTATGGAGTGGGCAAGTCCGTGCATGTGCAATGTGCCAGTCTTCCAGTTCCACAAAATGGGACAGCGCTACAGACGATACCAGTTTTAGTGGAGGCGTGTGCTTCATATAAATTTACTTCAAGGTTAACATTTAATGCTATTCACCGTTTCACATTCAGGTAAAGGGACATATAATTATTGAAGGCAGATATAATTATTTACGCTGAATCGAATCCCCGCTTTTATAGTTTGCGGTATATTTATAGCCAAGTGGTCCAGTGTTAGGATTCCTCGATCGTCATGCGTATTTTTTGCCAGTAAACATTAAAAGCAAATTGGTCTTGGATAGGGCAAGACTGTAGAAAGGGTTGTAAGCCTTTATGATGTATACAATGCCGTGATTCTTAGTAACGATTTACGCATAGGTTGAAATCGCCTTCATTGAAAACACACTGAGGCTCACGTCCATCGCCAGGTGCCGTTTTGACAATCGTCACCTTTTATCTTCCCTTACCTTTTAATTTTTTTTTTATCACACTGAGAAGGAAAACATGAGCCCATCGATTTAATTATCTACATGGCCATTTGGTCACCACAACAAACCCATTAATCTGTCCTAATCTTGTCAAGCAGTTTATACAAGAATTGGTAGGAGCGCACCTCAAAATGTCACAGTTGGTCGCTTGTCGTTGCTACGGTCCTGGATTGTGGAAAGCAGCCGACTGCTATCCAAACTTTGGCGGACTAATTAGCATACATTTGTAAACAGACATGCTCATGCTGCAGCCAGCTAAAACATGGTCATGTTTTTTTCCTTTTTTATCACATAAATTTTGCTTTTTTAGTATTCATGTTTGGTGACAAGAAAGTTAAAGTGCCAAACTTTACGGAAATGGAAAAAACTCATTTTCTGTCGGGTCACGATTTTGCCGTTATAGCTCAATCCCCTCCGCTACCTTAAGCAATTTTGAAGTGTAAAGCTACAGAAAGCTTAAAGTAACTATTTTTTTATTTCATCATATTTTGCTGCATTTAAACACATTTATGTTTTATGTAGTTGAGAAAAATGTTAATAGTTTCATTATTCAAAGTATTTTTTTCTTATTGGGGCAATGATTTAGCAGGCTGCGCCCTAAATTCATGTGAAAATATGACTTTATTATTGGTTTGATGTCATATGAAAGAAGAATAGTTTCAGATATTGGTATTTTGAAACACTTGTACAACTGTTCAAGGGTAAACTACAAACAACCATGACAACTTGGGTTTTTCATGTGACTCAAACTCGATTGTGACATTCTAACCAATACTAACAGCTAGGCTTGATGGCCTCCAAATGCAGTTACTTTAAAATGATAAATTTACCATTCATAGAAATGGGATGAATTATCCTGTGACAAATGTTAAATAGCTTCACATAATAATTGCTACTGGTGGTCCATAATATTATCAACCCCCATCCCACTGAAAATGACCTCACCATAAGCCAAGGGCTGCCTAAGGTATGTGTACCTGATGTAACACGGTCACTACATATGATAGGGGGTCACATGGCAGTAGGTTTTAAGGACACTGGAACAGTGTCTTCACTAATTCATTGGTCATCTCTTGCAAGGACTACTCTAACCATTAGCCACATGCTAAAGTTTCTTGAATTTGGCTAAAGAAATGTGAAAATGGCTAAAAATATTTTTAAATGAATTATTGAAGGACAAAGACCCAATTCTTGTATACTATGTCTGTATTTCCAATTTTGGCTACAGATTTTTCAAGTCAAGATCTGTCCCTGCTACTCTGCTTGGCCCCTTTATCTTGTAGACTGTGTGACCACATGTAACAGGTGACACTGTAGCCTGTACATGTACAGTAAAACCACTCTAACCGAACACCTCCGTATACCGAACACCATTTCTCGGTCCCAAATATATACTTTCAATGCTATTAAACCTCCCTATACCAAACACCTCACTACACTGAACACTTTTTTCCAGTCCCAAGGTGTTCGGTATAGGGAGGTTTCACTGTATAGGCTACCTACGTTTGGATGAGCAATCGGTACAAGGTCAGTACAGTGACTAAACCTACCATCCCACTGCAATGTCCTGACTGATCCATCAACAGACTCATCCACATTACCTTGGGGTCTTCAGGTTCAATGTTTCAGCACTTAAGTCTGTCTGCTTCCTAACCTGTGCATGTTAGATCTGACCATTGATTACAGTTAAAGCATCAAATATCTGCAAGTCTGCTGAGCAAAAAAACTGAACTGCTCGCTAAATTGATCAGTAAGAAAAACACTGTTGTCATCATCATCATGATATAAACAAGTACATGTTTGGTGCATATTATACATGTCTTCCTCTTATGACATCTCAAGTGCACCAAAAATGTGGCCTTATGAGAAGGGTGGCCTCTCTTGTGGGGGATATAAAAGGAAAATACCCTATTTGATGCATGGGGAAGTGGCCCCTGTAGAAGGGGGTGGCCTCTACTCAGAAGGGCCTTACAACAGGAGAACCACTCTATACTCTCTTAAGGCAGTGATGAAGTGATGATCATGTTACTCATGTACTGGAGAGATAATATGATGATCAAGTTACTCTTTTAATGGAGTGATAAAATCATCATGGAGTTACTTTTTTTTTGATGGAGGGATGAAATGATGATCTGATTTATGACGAAAAATGAGGTGTTTCTGTCTACGATATGATTAAAAGTGATCAAAATTCTTATGTTGTGATTTTCTACTAGTTGAATTCTTTGGTGATGCATCTTCACTTGAAATAATGAACAAACTGATGGCCCAAGGTTTACTCAGCACTTTTATGTGGCTGTCAGCTACAATGTGAGAGTCAACTCTAATTTCTGAATGGCGTACAGTTCTCCCTCTTTGTAAGGCCCCTCTATACAGGAGGATTCTCATTTAACATGGTGGGTTCTTGGCTCACACTGAAGCACCTTTCCCATCAGTTCTACGTTATATGTCCTTTCATTATAAGGTGGTTTTGCTGTAACAAAGTCTACTCCATGGATGTCCATCATCAGTGTTATAATGAGGGTGCACTGTACTATTTTGCAGCACTCTTTTAGAAATCATGAGAAGGTTGAACCATCCTTGTACATTGAGCATTTCTAAGAGCTCCTTCGGCATGGGGGGGGGGGGGGGGAGAGGTTACACCATGCAAATTATTACATGTATATGGAAATGCGACAAGATGTCCTCATGTTCACAGTACTTCCACATGTATTGCTTTAGGCTGTTGGTTCTGCATGTATATTTTTCATATAAAGAAGATACACAACATTTGTCAAACTTGGCCATGGGTTAAGTACACATCTAGCATATATATTTAAAACTGAGAGAAATTTAATGGAGAGTGCTTTTATCTCTGGACTTACACGTAGCAGCATCAGGGACATATTTGATAGGGTCATAGCCTTTGGGGAGCCCTGGCTATCTACTAGCTCCAAATACAGGCTTCTCCTGACTGTAGAGGGAACACTTTATCTGTGTGATAATCTGCCATTACAGTGAGACCTGTTTTGAGAGACCACTGTGAGAAAAGACCACCTGCCTTGTCAGACCATGTTTGCCATGTCCCTTTAGCCATCTTTCCCATGTTATTGCACCTCTGCTGAAAGTATACCTGCCTTTTGTGACCACTGTTTGGCTTGTTCTAGGGGCAGTCTCTCAAAACAGGTTTTACTGTCTATTCAATGAATTAAGTGTACATAGGAAATATGGCAGTCCAAATGGCTGGTTACTTGACTTTAAATGAACACCTGCAGTATGTCTGGGCCTGTGTGCAGGACCCATAACAAACTGTCAGCCATTGATGACTTCCTCTCTTCAAAGGAAACAGGACCTGGTCAAAGAGAGATAAACTCTGGCAGGTGATCATGGCCAAGGACCAGCATAACCAGGTTTCCCACACCTGGCTGTATGTATGCATGGTATACATGTACCGTAATAACACCTGCTCCAAAGACCACTCCCTGTAAGAGACCACACCTCTTTTTAAAACCACTTTTTGATAGCACTTGTTTGTACTTATTTTACCTGCATTGTATGGCTGTCTGCAATATGCAGGCCTGCAGTCAGGGGGTTTGAGGGGTATGTAAAAACGCCCCCGTTTCAAAGAAACCCCAATCATTAATTAATTTATAGTATGTGTCCGTAAAAGAGAACACTCTCAAACATTTCCAGAATGCAAGGTGTGCTGTACTTGAAAACCTATTTTATAAAAAATTTCCAGCCCCCCCCCCCCCCCTAGCCTGGCTTTGCACACACATGCTCCTTTGCTGATTCTCCTTCTAACAGATGAGCCCCCTCTAGAAAAAGCTGGCTCTGGGCATAATGTAAGACAACTTTTTACTGTTGATAGCCACAGGACTGGTCTTAACTCATTCCACCCTAACCACTCTTTTTCCTGCCAATATATAAATGCGGTCTGCTAATTGTATTTTACTAATTTAGGGATTATTTTTCAAACTTTTGGATGAAATTTGCATGGAAGATCATTCCACATTATATGCCCATGGTCAACAGCTTTCTTTGGTGCAATCTGGGCACACTGCCCCCCAGAGCATGCCAAGGAAAGCTGTTGACTCAAGTTTTCTATCAGGGTGGAATGAGTTAAACAGCTGGTAACGCTACTATTAGTTACTTAGTACAGATTCTCCAAAGAATGTCACATGCAGGATGGGAAAAGGTCACATGTCCTATTGTCTAAGACAATCAAAATTGGTGATAAATGAGTTAATCATAAGAAAATTTATATCTGACAGACAGCCCTGGACATTGGTTCTTGGGCAAGCAGACACGAAAGAGTATTTTCTCTCCCTCACAGGTATCTGGCACAGACTGTGGTCACAATTATAGATTTTTTTTGTCACATGTTTCACAAACAAAAATATATTTCACACATTCTGGGACAGGACTTGAAAAATTCCTTTGCTCCTATTGTCCATGACAATTTCAATCCTCTTAGGGACAAGTGACTTTCAATCTTCACTTGTCCTATGGACATGTTTATAAAGTTCACATCCACAGTGCAACAAGTTGAAGTCACAGATTAGAATCATGGATATACGTTGCATGTGAAATCACAAGGTCTATATGTAAACTGTAAACTGCTTTAATTTCGCTGTACTCTTATTTTGCTGATGGCACGAAACCATGAAAGTAAAAACAGCAAAATTATATTTTAACATTGTCTGAACAGGAATTATGTCCAAAACAGTGAAATCAAAACTATCATGAAATGTGAAAAATACAAAAACTGTGAAAATTTATACATTAATAAATAAAGCAATTTACAGTATTACACCATGCAGAACACTATTTGCAAATCATCAACTGACATTTACAATGAAGATTATTTAAAACAAACCAAAACTGACCAAAAGCAATTGAACCATGTAGCACAAGTTTATTCGGCAAAACAATCCCTAACAACAAACAACAGCACAGAAGGGGGAACTTGAGAACTTTATTGATACTTCATTTTTGTGAAGATAATAACTCTGTAGAATGGTGGACATCAGGAAAACAGCAAGGAATGGAACAAGTGGAACCAACATTTCTTCCAGTGAGTGAGAAAAACATTTTTATTTGTGCAAAATGTGGCAACAGTGTGTGTGTGTTCAACTGAGGCCAAACATCCTGGACCACGAACCTGTATTGAGTCAATATATTTGTACTGTGTGACAGACCACATTTGGCTAAACTGCTACATTCTGTTTTCTCCCGGATTATAGACAGATAAGCCCTCTTAGCCTGCATGTTCCCATAAACAAATAAATCCCTTATATAAATATAAATATATATATATATATATATATATATATATATATATATATATATATATATATATATATATATATATATATATATATATATATATATATATAGCTTACTGTGATCACCCTCAGATAAAGTCTTTGCCTTGCAGTGAGCATACAAACATAAACCCCTTTAGCAGCATTCTTGGTCAGTTTTGTTTCCTTGATATTGAAATGTTACTTATTGTACTCAATCAGACTTGAAGTCTGCCAAACAAATAAAAATGGTTTTACATGAAATAGACTGCTTGTCCTATGGTGTCACAGTATATTTTCCCCCTGAATGACTGAACAGTGTTTGACCTGTGGATACCTAGTCATCAGGCCAACAAGTTCCCTGCACTTACATCCATGGACCACTGCTGTCTCTTTCACTAGGGGCAGTAACAATCATATTTGACACCATTTTTTGTGTACGCCCGCGTGACAAGTGTATGGTATTTGGTACACTATGACTGTATGTACAGCTGTTTGCTCATCTATGGTCTCTATACATCATCCCTCCTCCAAGCTACACCTGCCTCCTCACCCATCACACTGACACATCCAATTAGCTGATTAACCCTACGATAACTAAGCGATGGTTCAACATTTTCAGCATTTTTGAATTAGTACTTACAGTATGCAAGAGGGACGAGGGTTAAGTGGGTCTGTACACTTCCACACAGAATATGTAAAATGATGGTCAATTTTTGCCCTGTTTTGTGCAATTCTGGTATGATTTTTGGGGAAAATCATCATTTTTAAAGTACTAATTTGGGGGGTGGGAGGGGGGTCATGAAATTAAGTACCCTATGTTCGAATTAAAAAATGATGATAATGTTGAACCATCCCTAATATGCCACCGGTCTTAGGGTGTGCCTCACCCCCCCCCCCCAACTCAACAGAGTTGGAGAGGGGGCACCGGGGGTCGAGGATCATTTTCTGGTCTGGCTCTAGAGTGCAGAGCTTTTGGGCTAGAATCTTGGGAGTTTCCTGCCACCTGCAGTTCCCACTTTTCAGTACCTCCTACACAGTGTAGGAAACTGAAGTGTGCATGCTTGCTGATACCCATCACCTGTATCATCCCATCATAATTATTACCATGCTTTCAGATTCTTACCTGTCAACACCCTGTGATGAGACAATTTTATTAGTTTGGGGGGGGGGGGCGGCACTGTATTTACAAACAATATTTAAAGAACTAAAAGGAAATTCACAAGGGAGATAGTCCCACACCTGCTAAATTTCTGATGAAAAGTCTCAAAAGTTTTCCATGTGGGAGACACCTCAGCATATGGGCAAGACAGGATAAATATGCAGGTCAAAAATTCCTGACACACAGACCTGCCATTGAAGTAAAGTGGTTCCTGTCAAGCCATTCCAATGACAGGCCACCTGTCTTCAAAGACCACAAATTCAGGACACTCTGCTCAGTAAGTGCCATGCTATTCATAACTCTTATGAAAGACCATCTGCTTTGAGAGACCACACTGACGTGATCTGGCAGGTTACCTTTCAAGACAGAATTTTCATTAATTTTGTAGTCTAAAATCAGATGGACAAAGAATGTGTCAGATCAATGTACCACTGACACATTAACCCTAAACTCCCTGAGTTAAGACCGTTAGCAGCTTCCTAGGCATGGGGTCGGAGCTCAGCACCCAGCCTAGGCTAAGGAACTGTCACAAATTGCATGACCCATAATTTTGTCCATGCACAGACTCTGCAGTTTAGCAATGACAGTTATAACCCATTTAGTACTCGTGCAACTTTTGGTGAAAAGACACAGTGTACAGTAGGCCTACTTTCTAAATATGTAGTGCACAACAAAACTTGTTGGATGATATTTTGTTACTCAGCATAATGCACTAATGGGTTGTGATATATGTTAACCCTTTCCCCCTTGAATTAAGACTGAGTCAACAGCTTTCCTTGGAATGGGTTGGGCACTTAGTGCCCAACCCATGCATAGGAAAGCTGTTGACCTGGGGCATGTGATCTTGATAGGTCTCATCTACAATTCTCAGTCAAATTGTTTTCCATTACTGTTGAAATAAGTTGAAAATGCTGAAGCAGACGACATTTGACCACCAGCCGGTTTTGGCCGGTTTAAGGGGGAAAGGATTAATTTGTGCAGGACTCAAGCTGCGAACCCAGTCTTTATTTATGGGAGCAAGGTGCATTCAAGGGCGGCTAGATATACTGACCTCAAAGTAATTGCATACCAGGATGTCATAATTAGCGGTCTGACAATGTTGCAACTTGCAATACATGCACAAAATGTTGTAACTTTTCAAACCAGGTGTGGGGATCAAGGCAAAAAATAATCAATAAAAATATATGAATAATTTATCTAAATATGTGTACACAATGCAGGATAAAATCCTGAAGCTCGCTTCCAGTATAACGTGTACATTTATACTGTCATATTATAGTGGATACATATTTCTTTTTGAAAATTGCATGTCAGAACGATCATGCTGGGACTTGTGACTTACTGTACGTTCCATTTGTGAGACATGTCTAAAATGTTGGCCTTCCTGACAATCAATATCATGAAATGAATCCTGATGCACTAAATGTCTGTTTCTTTTTGTTTGTAAAGTATATATTCATGTGCGCTTACGAGCGCACACCTTGTTACCGGGGTAACTTCCGCCTTGGGTTGTTCGCAACGTTCATTGGTTAAAAGAGGCTTACACTTATTTGGCGCATGCTCACACACAGGATAATTGCTGACATGCTTTGTTTATCATTCACTGCCGCTTACAACATGGTTCAATACTGCTTACAGCATTAGAAATTACACATTGCTCACAGTACCTGCAGTGCAGGTATATTCTAGAGACAAAAAGCTATGACATTTATAGGTCTGCAACTGATTTCGCTCACCTCACAATATTTAAGCATATACTTTTCATGCCGCCAGCCCCCCAAAAGGGGAGAAGGGGAAACATTCAATATTTCCATACATGTGTCTAGATGTATGTTTATAATACCACATTTGTCCAACACTTTTCAGTGAGCTTCAACAAACAAAAGAAAAAGATACTGTCAACCTATGTAATCATAAATCAGACTTCTGATTATTCCGCAAATGCTATTAGACATAGGCGCACACTTCATTGTAAAATAACGCTTATTTCTTTTCTTTTCTATTCTTTTTTTTTTTTTTAAAGACAAAAGAAGTCAGCCCTGAACGCTGCCATTATATGTTCCCCAATAAGGTCTTGCAGTATTTGTGGGCAATGCTGCCCTTGAATGTGAAAGCAGAATTCCAGGAATCTGCATACAATGTCCTGATGGCAGAATTCTGCATGGCTGTTTGTGTAAAAATGTGACTTGCGATCGGACAGGTTACAGTCAACTTAGTTCAAATTTTTTAATCTGAATTTCTATTCTGGCTTTCAGGACTACAGTATGGGACTATGACACTGACTGGTATCAGGAAAAGCCAGAGAGGAAACAGGAATAAGGATCTAACGACATGAACTTGTACATATTTATGTCTATATTTTCAGTAAATAAATACTTATAAAGTCCAACATTTCAAAGTTATTGATCTTCAAATTCCAGGATTACATCTTCATATTCTAAGTGTTCGATAGCAACAAGAAGTCTATAAAATGCATAGTTTATATGATGTATTGGCGTGCACATACATCAAACTATACACAAGTGGAAAGAACCACCAGGTGTACAAAAATAGTTTACTGTAGGAGAACACAAAGATCAACATGTATTCAGTAACTTATGTGCATCCATATTTTACAGGTCCACTTTTTTCTGGACCCAGTCATCAGTCAGTATCTATGCACAATGTCTGGACTACTCAACATTTATTTCAAAAGGGACATGTTTGATTATATTTGTGTTAGTTTGAAGTTCTTCTCATGTAAGCTTTGCACAGAACTGCACAGCATTAAACCATGCCTCTTTTGTCACTGCCAGGCATTTCTTCTGCAGTTTTTCCAGTTAAATCTCTGCAGATGTCTCTTGTATGAGAACTACTTTCAGTGACCAGAACGTTGGACTTCGAATTTTGCCATGGAGAGCTAGTGTTCTCTCTGCTTTATTACAAAAAAAAATATTAAAATATCAGTAAGCCCCCAACAGGATTCAAATCCACGCTGATCATTTCCACAGGCTGAAGTGACTGTTCTAACCACTTAGCCACCCAGTGTGACCTTGTTGTTGAGGCAGGTTTTGTATAGATCGTGCTCAGTGGATCGCGCCACGGAAGACCTGGTACGTGGGTGCACAGGCATGTCAAAAAATAGTTCTATACGGTTTCTTGGATTAAGGAAGTGAAAAGGGTCTCCAACAATAAAATTGTATCAAGAAAATGAGGCATGGTTGAAATAAGAGATACCACTTGTTATTGGGATATATTCTGAAAGCCTGTATCATAAATCCCTCCCGCTACGCGGTCGGGATTTATAATGCAGGCTTTCAGAATATATGTTAATGTGTGGTATCTCCTATTTGTATACCCAACCAGCTTGATAATAAAGGTATATTGCCCTTTGGTTGTACCTCATGAGAAGTGAGTGAGCAGATGCAAGTCAGCAAGTAAAGAACATTGCAATGCAAACTGTCCACGCACATGCCCACTGCCATTTTGAAACAATCATTGAAAAAGTGACAATTGGCTGCATCAGATGAACACACGTTTCAAACTTCATTTTTTAAGCCATGAAATCAAACAAATACTATGAAAACTTCACTGAAGCAAAGCTATATGTTTGTTTCACATGTAGTCAAAGCTGGAGGTGAGGGGAATGAATAAAAGAGCCGAACTTAAAACTTCAATACCTTTCATACAATAGCAATTTTTTCTTAAAACAAGAACGTTGCCTCTGGATATTGCTATATATCATTTATTTATGTACTTTCCAAAGCTTCAAAATACATATTTTTCAAAAACTTACAATAAATATGCAATTTCATACCTATTCACAAAGTGGTGACAAATATCCCATAAACACCTCTTATATATTTTATTTTCATTTCCTACATATCTAAACATCCTTAGCATCAGGAAAACATATAGTTGACTGCATAACAGCACCCATTAGACAGAACCAAAAGTGTGTCTCTTTAGCGATCGCTAGCTTCAAGTTGATTGTAAAATTTGGCATGACAGCCTTTGATGATGTCACTGTTGTACATGTATTGGACATATTTTCATTACCAATTACATTAAATATGAGACTAATTTCAACACAAAAACACTTTACCCACCCTCCCTGATCCAAAACAGTTCATTTGATAAATCAATGTTTACATTTGGTTTAAACACATTTTACTCAGACAAATACAGTTGGGGAGAAGGGCAAAGCCCTGCATTAACCCCTCTTGTTAATATGTAACTTACAGGTTTACATTTACTACAAACAGGAACATTCATTAGTTGCTTCCACTCACTTTTACGTCAGTGAAGCAAGCTTTCAGGCAGTAGTAATACAGTGGTACCTGCCTGGCAGTAGTAATACATTGGTACCTGCTAGGCAGTGGTAATACAGTGATACCTGCTTGGCAGTAGTAATACAATGGTACCTGCTTGCCTGGCAGTAGTAATACAGTGGTACCTATTAGGCATGGTTAAAAAAAGTGATACCTGCCTGGCAGTAATAATGCAGTGGTACCTGCTTGCCTGGCAATAGTAATAGTGGTGCCTGCTTGCTTGGCAGTAGTAATACAATGAAACCTGCCTGGCAGTAGTAATACAGTGGTACCTGCTTGGCAGTAGTAATAGTGGTACCTGTCTGACAGTAGTAATACAGGGGTACCTTCCTGGTAGCAGTAATACAGTGGTACCTGCTGTTTGAGGCTGTCCCTACCACCAGCAAAAATGGTCTTACAGTGCAAGTGGTCTTAAAATACAGGTAATTTTATAGGAGAAATGGACTCTTGTATCATGAGAGGCAGTCTTGACATTTTCATGCTCAAAGCCACACACAGGTAAATTGTCCTCTGTTTTGATGTTTTTCCTACATTTTGTGTCAATTTTTAATTCGTGAGAATTATCAATAAGACTTATAACGATGGGTTATCCCAAGTCAACAACTTTCCTTGGCATGGGTTGAGCACATTGTCCCCAACCAGTGCCCAGGAAAGCTGTTGACTAAGTCACAGTCCAGCACCAGGAAAAGTTTAAAGATACACAGTCTCTCATGAGATAGTCTTTTGGGCAGACATTGCCTGCTGAACAACGCTCTTGGTGGCAATTAACCCTGTTGCTTGGATGCCAACAGACAATCACCCTCCAAGAAAGTGATCAGCCAGCAAGGGCAGATACCACTGCACATATACACATCCTGTGTTACAAATAACCAAGCACCCAGTGAACTGACCTGAATGTGGCAATATTTTATAGCAAGATAAAACATAGCAAACCAAAAAAAATCAGGGCACATAGCCAGAGAGCCAACAGGCACATACATGGTCTGCAATTAAGGACCACCCTACTGCCAGGAAAAAGGGTCTTATACTGCAGGTGGTCTTTAAATACAGGTAAATTTGTTGGAGAAATAGACTCTAGTGTCATGGAAGGGTGGCCTCAAAATCATATCTGGTCCTCCATGAGGGTCTTTAGAGCAGGTGCCACTATGTTTGTGTGACGCAATGGTCCCTTCAGTTGTGTAGTAGCCTTGTCATGTTCACCTATTCATTCACAAGTTATCCTTGGCTTATCTCCACATGTCAGGCTTTCTTCATTCCCAGGTCACAACATATGTACAAATATGACAGAAAAAGCACGCGAGTGCCACTGATGGCCGGTTATAACTATGGAAACAAATTATAATGCTTTGCAATTGGCTTTTGGTAAAAATAGCATCGAAGACACATAAAAGGTGTCCTGCTACAGCCACAAAATTATTACCACTCAGACGGGTCAGATGCTTCTGATTTTCTGAGTCCAACAAAAATATCTACAAAATTTGGCCAAATAGAGCATGCTCTCCTAGATGACACTCCTGTTCATTGGTACCCTCATTGCTAATACATGCTGGTGGAGACACCTAGGGGATAAATGTGGATTTTCTTTATTGACCAGTGGTTGTAAACAGGAAGTTGTGTATTATGAAAATATAGCCTCTGAACCAGTGCTGCCACCTAGAAGAACATCCCTCACAGATGAACTTACAGGAAAGTTGCTGAGATTCTAATAGAAGGATTTCATTGCAAGTCAATTTGAGAGTAGATGAATGTACAATAAAACCTCTCTAACAGAATACCTATCTATACTGAACACCATTTCTCGGTTTCAAGTATATACTTCAAATCTAAGCATTCCTTCCTATACCAAACATTTTTTTTTTCCAGCCCCAAGGCTGTTTGGTATAGGGAGGTTATTTATTGTATGTTTAGTGTTTTCTCTCTTATAAGGTCGCCCAAAATGCACCAGAAATCTGGCCTTATGAGACGGGTGGCCTCTCTTAAGGGGGAAAATAAAATGAAACTAGAACAGACTGATTTTCCAACAGAAAATCAAATGTCTCCCGGTGGAACACTTACGTCTCTGAATAAGCTACAGGTGATACCAAATCACAACTGACCAAGTTTGCTTGAAAACTACAATCCTATTTTAGCTCTCACCTAGATACATTACTCTAGCAATTTTCATCAAGTTCTTCAAGACTTACTGCAGAGATACCAATTTCACATAGGTGACCCTGTGACCTTGAGAATTAGGTCAAGGTCATCCAAATACAATCTCAAGCTAGGTCTTGCCTAGATACATAATCCTACTAAGTTTCATCAAATTCCGTCAAGTTCTTCAACACTTATTGCACGGAAACCAATTTCACATAAGTGACCCTGTGACCTTAAGAATTCGCTCAAGGTCATCCAAATACAATCCCAACCTAGGTCTTGCCAAAATACATAATCCTACCAAGTTTCATCAAATTCCATATTGTTCTTCATGACTTATCGAATGGAAACCAATTTCACATAAGTGACCCTGTGACCTTGAAAATTCGCTCAACGTCATCCAAATACAATCCCAAACTAGGTGTTGTCAAGATACATAATCCTACCAAGTTTCATCGAATTCCATCAAGTTCTTCATGACTTATCGAACAGAAACCAATTTCACATAAGTGACCCTGTGACCTTGAAAATTATGTCAAAGTCACCCAAGTACAATCCCAACCTAGGTCTTGCCTAGATACATAATCCTACCAAGTTTCATCAAATTCCATCAAGTTCTTCAAGACTTATCGAACAGAAACCAATTTCACATAAGTGACCCTGTGACCTTGAAAATTCGCTCAAGGCCATCCAAATACAATCCCAACCTAGGTCTTGCCAAGATACATAATCCTACCACGTTTCATCAAATTCCATCAAGTTCTTCATGACTTATCGAACGGAAACCAATTTCACATAAGTGACCCTGTGACCTTGAAAATTAGGTCAAGGTCACCCAAATACAATCCCAACCTAGGTCTTGCCTAGATACATAATCCTACCAAGTTTCATCAAATTCTGTCAAGTCCTTCAAGACTTATCGCACGGAAACCAAGTGTTGAAGAACATGAACAACAACAACAACAACAACAACAACAACAAGAAGCGGAAGAAACGGGCACTAAAACAATATGTCACCCGGCTTCCACCGGGAGACATAAATACCATACTTGATGTATGGTGAAGTGGCCTCTCATCAAGGGGGCCTTACAAGAGGGGGACCGCCATATAGGGTGGTCTTTCTTTAGAGACACCATTCCTAGGGTAAGTCTTAAAGCACTCACACAAAACAGGTGCTCTTCAAAAACAGGTCAAACAGTGCTTTTCCTTTATATCTCTTCCCCTCTCTCTCCTCGCCCCCTCCCGCCCCCCCCCCCCAAGCAATCCTTCCTGGAGGCTGTCTTCTCTTCTTAGTGGGAACTGAGTTCAGTTAGGTCACCTAATATCCAAAGCCAGGATCTGTTGTGTTTGATGTTTCTGACCACACACAGTCATTGTACAACTCACTTGCTCCTTTCCCCTGTGTCATTTGTCGGTCACTAAGATGCTGGGCTTCAAATGAAGATTGATGCCATGTTACACTGAAATCACATGCACAAACTTTAAATTCTGAAGTGCTTCCTCCTCATACATCACTCATAACAAGCTGAGTGACCATACCTGCTCTGTGTCACAATTCTCTGGTATCCATCTGAGACTGGGGATTCTACTTCCTGCTTCCAGCCCCTGGATACGGCCACTTTGCTAACATAAGGCATACCTAAGCCCTACCACAGACCCACACAAGTGCTTCTTCCTTAACCTTCTCCGCCTTAAACTGGCCAAAACCAGCTGGTGGCCAAATGTGAACAGCTTCAGTTTTCAACTAATTTCAACAGTAATGAAAAACATTTGCACTGAGAATTGCAGATGAGATCTATCAAGATCACATCCCCCAAGTAAACAGCTTCCATGGGCTTGGGTTAGTGACCAACCCACGCCAAGAAAAGATGTCGACTCAGTCTTAACTCAAGGGGGAAAAGGTTAAGCTCACTCCCCTCTATCAGCCAAAAGTGGCCTTCCATGGCTGGCCAACATTAAATTAAAAATAAGTAAACTATAAAAAAAAGGGATGTACTGTAAATTGCTGTAATTTCAACGTACTCTTATTTTTGCTTACTTCCCTGATGGCACAAAACCATGAAAATAAAAACACAGTGAAATAGTATTTTACCATTTCTTGAATAAGAATTATGTCCAAAACAGGGAAATTAAAAACTACAGTGAAATGTCAAAAATACAAAAACCGTCAAAATTTATACATGTAAAAAAACCAAAAAAGCACTGTACAGTATTAAACAATGTAACTGCTATGAGGCAGATTCTGGGGCCATATAATACTTGACCTCTAACCACAATTCAGTATTTTCTGACAACTTCCCATTTGAAATACCTTTTTCATGTTTTAACCCCTTTTCCCTTAAACTGTCCCAAACTGGCAAAAAGGTCAAATGTCCTCTGCTTCAATATCTTTTTTGGCTTCTTTCATGGAAATGATAAAGCAAGGTGAATGAGAATTGTCAAAGACCTGTCAATATGATCAAGATAAAATGACCTTTGCAAAGGAAAATTGTTGACTCAGTCTAAACTCTTTCAGAACCAAGTTTCCGACTAAGTCAACAGTTTTTCTTGGAGTGCATTGGGCGCAATGTGCCCAATGTGCACTGAGAAAAGCTGTTGACCTAGGATATTCCCTCAGGAACTATAGGCATACTGGTACTTGAATGAAAGGTCTTTTTATGAGGAATATGAATCAGGGATCCTAATGATAATTCATACTAGATTGACTTTTAAGTAGATCGGCTTTAGTTGTGATTGGTGCTGAAAGAGTTAATTTATGGGGGAAAGGGTTAAAGTTTTGAAATTTGTACAAAAAACATCTACTCTGTGGACCTGTACTGTAACAGACTGTGTGAGGCGGAACATCTTGATATGGTTTATGTGTCTCATGAAACTGTAAATCATATCAACAATGGGCATGTTTCTCATATAAAATACTATTTCATAGTGTTGCAACACCACTTGTTGGTGTACATCATTCAGGAATAAAGCAGAAGGTTCTGTGTCTATTAATCGCTTCCTTTTTTTATAGTGCACACGTAGGCCTGGGATCTTATAAGCCCCACTGTATAAACTTGCTTGCCCATCTACATGTAAACAAATTCTTTTTAGCAAGTCTGAATTTCTGGCTGTTCCCAGGACAATTACTTTGAAATTTCAGCTTGGCCTGGTTCAAATTTGACTTGTCAAAAGCTGGCAGATATGCAAATTGTAGAGCCCTGAACTTAAAGTATACTTGGTCACCGGTCAAAAACACAAATAGTAAAAGTTATCAATTTAAAATTGAGTGTGCACATGCATGCTAGGGTGCAAAAATTCCTATGATCCTATTGTCTGGGATGATTGAAATCCTTTTGAGGACAAGTGACTTTCGCATTTCACTTGTCCTTTGGACTAGTACTTTTTAATGGCAAAATTGGCAATCTGTTAAATTTCAAATTTTGATGGCATAACAGACACATAATGACTTTCATTAAAACATGCTCTTTTAAACGAAAACTTGGGTACACTTCATCAGCACAAGTGAAAATTTTGTGTCACTTGTCCTACAGGCAAATTATTTCAAAATATTTTTTCTCGCCCTGCACGCACACACACACGAGTTCCCTTGATCATGAGATACCACATGTGAGGAGTCATAAGACTAGAGGTTTGCTTTCCATTTTTTGACCTCTATTAAGAAACCATTCACTTTTAATATATGACAAGCTTTGGATTTGTCCAGAATGCAGTGTGTGAAAGAAGGGACTGATTGCTGTATATGGTAAACATTCATTTCTGTTTTGAACGGAAGACTGTACAGCGTATTATTCCTGTTTGAGTTCCCCACATGATACAGTAATCAGTGTATCGCACTGAGCAGGAGTAATCATTCAGTACTTTGTCATCCTTTTTACTTGTCAAAATTAGGTCAAGACTGCCAGTCCATCACTATATTTGTGCTCTGATATTCACTGTTTAAATGCATGTCCATCATCCCACCCTGAAAATTTCAAGGGATTAGCTTTTACAGTTCCCATGACCTGGCAAAATTGTTGCGGCCTTAGCATATCCTTTTTCCATTCAAATGCAATAAAAATTTTTGGCACAACTTTTTTTATTGCCCCCTAAATATTATGTTTGATAGCAGAACAGCAACGTAAACTAACTTCAACCGGGATCCATAATACATTGCGTATGAATATATAATGCATGCTTCATGCACCAGTTCATAAACCTTGTGCATATGAAGGCTAAATCACTCGGGTTTTCAACAAAATGTACCATGCTGGACTTGCGTTTAAATTACCTCCACAGTGGATCATTGAATATAGGCCCTATGCTTACTTTTAGCAGGCACCTGACTGGATTGACTTCGCGTATTAATTCTGTAGTGCCACCTTAAAGTTATCCCAATGTTTACACATCAACCCAAAGAAACATATATTCCAAGCTATGTTTCTTTGTGTGACATCATGGTACAAACTTGCTGTAAGTCTGGCCATGGATTATCAACAGGAATCAAGTGTCTATACACAGCACAAAGAGACTGGTAAGCTCTGCTGTCCCACTGCCTCAAATCATAAACAGCAGTAACTACAAGGAAAATCCAATCAGAGTTGTGGACACTGCCAAATTAAAAGCTTCATGCTGTTTACAATCAACATCTTCTTCGCTTAATCATTGTAGATTACACTCACTTGTAAAGATGATCTTGCTTGGAAAGATGATCTTACTTGTCTTATCCTGATTACTTCAAGGTCTAACTAGAGTACACATAAAATCCCTATTCTATTCCCTTGTGTTTACTTATGCTAAATTAAGGGGAAGCAAAGTGCTAATTAATGCCACCAGGTGGCTAAATAGGTATGCATATATATGCAAGGGACAGGCCTAAACACATAACTTCTCCTCAGCCCAGGAAGTGGGCAGCACCTCAACCAAAGGCAGCTTGTCAGACCAGAGTCACATCTATGTCAGATGAAAGAGAACCAATTATCAGAGGAACACTGCAGAACGACATGACACTTCACTCTCTCAATGCCAATCATGACTAAAGTTGAACTACTGAGGCCAAACTAGTCTGAATTATGATAAGAACTCCAGATTTGTATTCCTCATAAAAAGTACTTTCATTCAAGTACCAGTATTCCAATAGTTCCAGAGAGAATAAGGTTAACAGCTCTTCTCAGTGCCCATTGTGCCCACTGTGCACCAAGAAAAGCTGCAGAATCAGTCCAAAAATTTGGCACTGAAGGAGTTAAAGAGCCTGCCCACAAAGCTAACAGTGGTTCACTTTGATTGCAGAATGACATTACACTTAAAGAGCCTGCCCACAAAGCTAACAGTGGCTCACTTTGACTGCAGAATGACATTACACTTAAAGAGCCTGCCCATAAACCTAACAGTGGTTCACTTTGACCTGCAGAATGACATTACACTTAAAGAGCCTGCCCACAAAGCTAACAGTGGTTCACTTTGACTGCAGAATGACATCACACTTAAAGAGCCTGCCCACAAAGCTAACAGTGGCTCACTTTGACTGTAGAATGACATCACACTTAAAGAGCCTGCCCACAAAGCTAACACCGGTTCACTTTGACTGCAGAATGACATTACACTTAAAGAGCCTGCCCACAAAGTTAACAGTGGTTCCCTTTGACTGCAGAATGACATCACACTTAAAGAGCCTGCCCACAAAGCTAACAGTGGTTCACTTTGACCTGCAGAATGACATCACACTAAAAGAGCCTGCCCACAAAGCTAACAGTGGTTCACTTTGACTGTAGAATGACATCACACTAAAAGAGCCTGCCCACAAAGCTAACAGTGGTTCACTTTGACTGCAGAATGACATCACACTTAAAGTGCCTGCCCACAAAGCTAACAGTGGTACACTTTGACTGCAGAATGACATCACACTTAAAGAGCCTGCCCACAAAGTTAACAGTGGTTCCCTTTGACCTGCAGAATGACATCACACTTAAAGAGCCTGCCCACAAACCTAACAGTGGTTCACTTTGACCTGCAGAATGACATCACTTAAAGAACCTGCCCACAAACCTAACAGTGGTTTACTTTGATCTGCAGAATGACATCACACTTAAAGAGCCTGCCCACAAAGCTAACAGTGGCTCACTTTGATTGTAGAATGACATCACACTAAAAGAGCCTGCCCACAAAGTTAACAGTGGTTCCCCGGTTCACTTTGACTGCAGAATGACATTACACTTAAAGAGCCTGCCCATAAACCTAACAGTGGTTCACTTTGACCTGCAGAATGACATTACACTTAAAAAGCCTGCCCACAAAGCTAACAGTGGTTCACTTTGACTGTAGAATGACATCACACTAAAAGAGCCTGCCAACAAAGCTAACAGTGGTTCACTTTGACTGCAGAATGACATCACACTTAAAGAGCCTGCCCACAAACCTAACAGTGGTTCACTTTGACCTGCAGAATGACATCACACTTAAAGAGCCTGCCCACAAAGCTAACACTGGTTCACTTTGACCTGCAGAATGACATCACACTTAAAAAGCCTGCCCACAAAGCTAACAGTGGTTCACTTTGACTGCAGAATGACATCACACTTAAAGTGCCTGCCCACAAAGCTAACAGTGGTTCACTTTGACTGCAGAATGACATCACACTTAAAGAGCCTGCCCACAAAGTTAACAGTGGTTCCGTTTGACCTGCAGAATGACATCACACTTAAAAAGCCTGCCCACAAAGCTAACAGTGGTTTACTTTGACCTGCGGAATGACATCACACTTAAAGAGCCTGCCCACAAAGATAACAGTGGTTCACTTTGACTGTAGAATGACATCACACTTAGGAGCCTGCCCACAAACCTAACAGCGGTTCACTTTGACCTGCAGAATGACATCACACTTAAAGAACCTGCCCACAAACCTAACAGTGGTTTACTTTGATCTGCAGAATGACATCACACTTAAAGAGCCTGCCCACAAACCTAACAGTAGTTCACTTTGACCTGCAGAATGACATCACACTTAAAGAGCCTGCCCACAAACCTAACAGTGGTTCACTTTGACTACAGAATGACATCACACTTCAACAGTCTGCCCACAAAGCTATCAGTGGTTCACTTTTACCTGTAGAATAACATCACACTTAAAGAACCTGCCCACAAAACTAACAGTGGTTCACTTTGGCCTGTGTCTTCTCTTTGCCTTTGATCTGATGAGCACAATAATAACTGTACAAAATGAAGGAAAAGTACAGTGGGCTGACTGGGACAAAAACTTAGAGGTTTTGTAGAATTCATCATACAACAGACCAAAAAAGGGAAAAACAAAAAAGTCATAGCACCATCTGTTGAGCACTTAAGGTCAAGGGGCACCCAGATGTACTCCTATGATACAGCTACATAACAATTTGCCAAACTTGTGCTCTTAGAAAAGCCTTTTTTACAATCGCCCTCCAGGCACACATACAATCTAATAAACCTTCAAAAAATCACTGAAGCATCGTCAATGTAACCCACTTGATAGAGCCATCAGGTGTACATTGCCACATGGTTGGGAGTGGATCCAGCTTCCATTTTTGAGAAGAAATTTATTATACGTGAATTGCTGACTCATATTTGATGATGGACCTTCTACAGGCTCAGCTTACTGACAAGTCAGCTGAGCTAATTAGAAAACAGGAAAACTGTTGAGAAAGAGGAAGTTGGGGTGGATGACACTTCACTGGGACACGCTTCACAGTTCATTGATGCTAGTATGCATGCATACAATGGAACCTTTGCACTCAAGGGGATGGGCTGATTTTCCTGTGACAGATGCATGGACCTTTGGCCATGACTCACTTTCATTAGCAAGGTCTGCAGATTCCTGTTTTACAACAAAAAGCAAACAAACAAATAAATAAATAAAATAAAAAAGCTGACCAAGCAAAAAGAAAAGAAAGAAAGAGCAGCGTAACCACAATCACATGATAAAATCAATTGTAAAAAGTTGAAAATGATTTACAGTGGCAGGTAAGTTGCACAGCACTGCATCACAACATTAACACATTGCAGCCTTTTTTGTAACTGATTGTGCAGCACCCATAAACGGACAAAAGTAGCTTCTTGGTAGTCACTGCTTGAGCTCACCTGCCAAATCTACTTGTGTTATCCAAATGAGATGCTTCTGCAATACAAGTTTCATGATAACAGTTATTGCATCTGTAAGTGTAACGGACAGACGCATACATCACAACCACAATACCCCATGGCCAACATTAACCCTTAAAGTGCTAATCACTGCTATAGCTGCCTTCTCATTACCATTAAACATATAATGGTTAAAAGAGTCAAATTCCTCATGAAGATACCTTTCATTCAAATACCAGCAAGCCTTGTCTGAAGCAAAAAGTAGTCCTAGTCAAAAGCTTTCCTTGGGACACTTTGCGCGAAATGCATGCAAAGTGTCCCAAGGAAAGCTGTTGACTCAATCTTAAATCTGCACTTTAAGGGTTAAAGGCTGGGGGGGGGGGGGAAGTGGTCTTTCAGGACAGGATATCTCTTATGACCAGGTCTGTTTTGGGAGGAGTCAGATTGTTGGGAAATAACACAGGTCCCGCTATACGAGAAAGTGTTCTAGCTTCAGTAATGTCAGTAGATTATTGTATACATCAACTGGAATCTTCATCAAGCAAGTAAGCTTGTGAGACACAGAATTGGAGTTCTCAAGGTGATCTAGATTGAGTCTATTAAATATCTCCTCTGTTGTTTCAAACACTGTGTCAACAGTCAATGCCGTCAGGGTAGCACTTCAGAGCCAGGTTCACTAGCGACACAGGTCTTCTGTGGTCCCCAGAAATGTCCCCATGCAATTTCAATGGTAGCCTGTCATAAGACACTTTCTTAGTTAATCCCTTATAAAACAAAATAGCTAATAAATATTATACAAATAAATGATGGGGCAGTCATTGTGTTAAGCTAGAACAAGCCAGGCCGTGAAGCGGTCCTGGAGAGGATTGCAGAAAGGGTCTTTTAACTTTTTTTCTCTGGGTTCTGGTCGCATCTGTTTGACGGCGCTGCAGTGCCAGTGAACCCCCCCGAGGTGTCAGCCACCCAAAAAACGCAGGTACATTTGATAACACCTGTTGCAGCAGGACTACGGCCAGTCAACTGTGTCGGAGGACCATGAACTGTGCTGGCAGCTGTGGTACAGAAGTCTGCGCAACATCCAACTGAGGAACAAGTCGGAATTTAGCTAGATTTAGGGACTTAATGAATGTTGTCTTAAAAGGCAGGTGGTCTCTCAAAAGAGTAGTTCCCCAAAAGGGAGGCCACTGTACAGTGGAGTCTCCATATTAAAACCACCTAAAGGACTAAAAAAATGTGGTCTTGATAGAGGAGTGGTCTTAATAGGGATATAATTTTATTACAGATAGACAAAATGGGTATGTAAATATTATTCATGGTGGTCTTAATGCAGAAATGGTCTCTTTATGGAGGTGTTCTTCATTGGAGATTCTACTGTGCATAAAAATTCAACAGCCATGTGTGCAAATATGGGTCATTTCGTAACTGTGTTTCTCCTGGATACTTAATGAAATTCTTCCCAGGCCTGCAATGACAAGGACTTATCAAACCCACACAGTATGGTAGCCTCCCACTCACATGCCGGTACCACTGACTTCACAATAAGCTGCTCTTCTTGGGTAAAACATTGCTAAATTACAAGTCGTAGAAATGTGTGGCCCTGTAGCATACGTGAATGTCAAGGGACACCAAATCACGTTTACATCAATATTGATCCTATCTTTGGCTGCTGGCTGCACATGGCATTAATTACTACATTAAATGCTTATAGCAATTCATAGTGCAGACTTCCGATTGTCATGTCTCATTTCAGTTGGGCTTCTGGAATAGTTTTGGTGTCAACACTTGCAGTCAACTGGGGAAGGTAACGTGTCCACCTCCCCAGCACATGTCCAATCTATCAGCAGAACAACTACAATTGATTCCTGGCAAATTGATCTCCTTTCAATTGTTGCTGAACTGGAATCAATCACCCAACTGCTCAACAATCATGCCAATAAACATATTGGCAGTCTTCCTGAAGTTCTGGCCCAAGAAACCTCAATGACTTAATTTTATTCCATGCAATACATGTATTCTAATAGGGCTTTTTATCAATAGTTTTCAGCAGCTATAGAACTTGTCATGACTTTAAAAAAAAGCTTCATCTATAATAATCCCAGCTAAAGCTATGACAACAGTCGTTATTACAATGAGTTAAAATTATCAGCAAAGTGTTAATGAAACTAGACACAACCACAGCAAACTCAACAATTTTTGCACACATTAAATTTTTTCCCTTTCAATACGTAGGACTGTTGGATACCCCAACATTATTACAGCAACAGAGATTCAAAGAATCGATAAATTTACTGCCTGTCTTGACTGAATTGTGATGTGAACCATATGCAGACACGGCACATTCCCAGTTCTATACCTCCAGTGTATCTTCACCATATTATTTCTTTTTAAAACCCGGGACACAAGTTACGGAACTGAATTAAAATGTGATCCAATGGCATATGTCCAGGGACAGGAAGTAGCAGATGATAGCACTGGTCAAGAGGTATCACATGACCTACTGTGACCACAGTATTAGTCAGAATAGGTTACATGACCTTTTTTCACCAGTGCCCTCTACCTGTTGCCTCTTGGCTTATGCCGTTGTGGACCTAAATGTGGAACATTTTCACTGCATCAAGTGGTGAATCATAAAATACTGAGCTACCTACTGGATGTTGCCACCATTTCTGCCATAAAAAAAGATCACATACAACAGGTGACCCGTCACTGCAGGTAAATTAACCAAGAAATTGACTCTTGTGGCCAAGAAAAATGTGGCCACAAGCAGCAGATCTTCGGTTTCATAAGGCCCATGCTCATCATTAGTTTTCCATTTCCATGACCCTTTCAGCAACTTTCTTTTCACACAAGATTCACAAAGTATAGTTTGTTCATTAAGCGTGCATGGGTGGGGAGGGGAAGGGGTGTTAATGGAGACGCTATACAGTTAAACATAACATATAATGAAATAGAAGACGTGCAGGGGCAAGGAAAAAATCATTGTATATGCAGTGAACAATACTGAACAACATATTTCAAATGTTTAACATTATTCATTTCATAATGAAGAATCCCAAATTTCCACGAATTTCCCAACCTGGATTTTTGACAAGCAAATTCTGTAACTTTCCCGGTTTTCCAGAACTTGTATCTGGACCCTGTTTCAAAGTACGGATGGGCTGAACTTCAAAAAGAAACGACAGACGTGGATATGAGACAGTCTGTAGATCACTGGTTACTGTGGGATGATGCAAACAGGGAAATGAGGGAAAATGTTTTCAAAAGATGCCATAATGCGAACCGTAATTCTAAAGATTTCAATTTTTGGCCTAAGAGGACTAGATGAGGGACATTTTGCTTGGTTTCTGGGTTTATAAGGAGAATTCTCAGGACATAAGATGGACACTGTATACATGGTATATAAGTATCTAGTAAGCCAGGCTGGCACTATCCATTAGCCAAAATAATCACATGCTAAAAGGTGCGATTTGGATACCACAATTGCAATTTTGTAAGCTTTGGCAAAGGATATTCAATATTGATTCACCTTTCGATGCACACATTCACAATATTTTATTTAATTCTTTAGTTTCACTCAGCTTAATTGACAATGTATATTTCACTCATGGTTTTGGCTAATATAATCAGTATTTGGGTATATTTATTAACCCTTTCCCCCTTAAATAGGCCAAAACCAGCTGGTGGTCAAATGTCGTCTTCTTCAGTGTTTTTAACTAATTTCAACAGTAATGAAAAACAATTTTGATTGAGAATAGTAGATAAGCCCTATTAAGATCACATGCCCCAGGTCAACAACTTTCCTTGGCATGAGTTGGGCACCACCCCTGGGGGTGGGGGTGGGGTGTAGTCAAGGAAGCCACACCCCTCCAGGTTAAATGTAATATGGGCGTTCCGAGTTTGGGATATTTTTTAACACCAGGCTTCGCATGGTAGATTTTTTCCCTCCGCGCATGCCCGATATGCCTGGTAACGCAATTCCGCGGTCAAGCTTTCCCGGGGTAATAGTAGGCCGTGACCAACACAGCGTGACAGCGAAACCCATAAGAGAATCGACATGCAACAGTGATCGTTCTGGGATTGCCCCATTCAGGACGGTGGCCACTAGGCTCTACAAAATCCATCCTGGCTAACTTTGTCATATCGACAGACAGCCAAAAAAATCCCACCACAGAACAGAACAGAGAATAGTGATCGTTCAGTTTCAGTGAACATGGCGGGAAATACGGACGACGGAGCGGCGATTAAGTGATTGAACAGACGGAAAATGAACTACACGACAAATTCTCAAAGATGAAAGTGGTTGACCTTAAGAAGTTTCTAAAGATTGCCTACCTAATAAGCAAATGTGACTGGACACCCAAGAATGTTCAGAAGTGTCACGAATCCAGGGGCTACCAACTTGCGGAACAGGGGCGCATCCATGGGGTTAAGTTATACGTGCTGTTGAACTTTGTTCCATGCAAACTTTTGTATGTGAAGGCACTTTGTACAAGACCAACCTCGCAAGGCGAGGCACTGAACCAGGTCTGGGGAATAGTCACGAAAGAAGGGGTCATCCATACTGGCTTTAATAATAATTATTCGATATTGATTTATTGTTTAATGTCGCCAATCTTAAACAAATAATAACAGCTGATCTGAAAATGCTTGAAGGCCTACAGTGTGCCAGTGATCAGGTAACAAAGTTTGCAGACAGTGTATTGCGAATTTAAGTCAGGTGCTTTACTGTTAATTTCTGATTGCACCCGTCAAGCGCTAATCTGGTTAGTGGTCAGCCAAGCGCGAGGATCTTCAAAGCACTGGCAGAAGTGCGCCCTAGGCTAATCCCTCAGAACTCACCGAGTCAATCAAGGGTGACTTAATGCACGGTTAGTTGTGCCACAATGCAGGCCCCAATTTGTATAGGTTTTGTCTCAGATTTTGTGTCAATATTTTTCATAGTGACCGTGTTTTCTCCTATCTTTGGTACGTCCTGGTATCTTAGAGTTGTACACTGGCATGCTTTCTTGCAGTTACACTTGTAGATTATTGAAATAACCGGCGTTAAAAACATGACACCAACTTTCCCGTGTTAACTCAATGGGGAAAAATGGCGAGACTTGAAAGTGTCCCCCGAGACTTGGAGAAATGTCCGTGACTTCGCGGGAACATAGTAGTCAGCGCCACCGGTGGCAAAAATTGTCCCTAGATCTCGGAACTAAGCTATTGTTCTTCACTGAGGAACCAAGATCTGGTTGGTGTGACGACCTTTGAACCTTACAAGCACGGTCTCTCAAAGCAGGTCTACAGGTGCATACCATATTCATTCCAATTGTGGCACCCCCCTACTTTTTTATATTGCGGGTTCGATTAAGAATTCAGGTTTTTTTAAAAAAATCAACTGCTTCTGATGAAGGTAGATGCTTCATTGTAGTTATTTTATGCCATATGGATTCCATGACAAGAGGAATTGCTTGTGCTATTGTAAATTAAGACATATCATTATCAGAAAAATCTGCAAACACCATGACTGCTCTAGGAAATCTTTGCACCAGCACTGTGTGCTACTACTGGAATGAATACGGTACATGTTTTCAGCAACACCTGTTGTGCAAGACTAATGACATGAGACGCCACTTAGCATTCAGATACACTAATACATATATGCCCTGGTCTGTCTTCAGATAGCATGCGTCTTGAACTATCACTATTTCAGGATAATTTGCTGAGTAGCTTTTAATCTCTTTGTAATATACATGTACCTTCTATGAAAGATCTAATGTCCTAAGAGACCAAAATTCAGTTATCATTAGGGTTTTGTCTTTAAAGACAAGTTTCACTGTCGTCTATTGGTCAACCCTCTCTTTTTCACCGTGTTTTGTGACCATACCAAGTCTTTAACTGGTAGCCTTTGGTACCATTCCACTGCCATCAAATGGAAAATGCACATGTCAACTGCCCTAAACTTCCATTCCTAAAAAGAATGGTACAACGGAGGCCAGAATGCATGAATGCTATAATCGACACGGTCCAGTTCTTTGTATTCAATCCAGTGCAAGTACCGTGTTTGGAGTTGTACCCGATCGGGGACTGTACACATGTAAATCTACCAGTATCAAAGGAGCACCGAAATATACAGCTTCGTGACCATGGAACGGTCAGGTCATCACAGGCTTGGTACATCACCACTACATTTTGTGTGCGCGTGTGTATTTTTTTGTTTTGTTTTGTTCCCCATGTAGCTACAGGGATGATAAAGAAGGATTCATATAGGATTTTGCCCTCCTTCCCAACTGTATTCTTCGAGAAAATAAATTGAATAGGGACAATCCAGAGCCTTTTTTAATCTATTGTTAAAAAGTATGCTATACAATGTTCACTGTGTGGATGCCATGCTAGTGGTATCTAGTAGGAATGTTGTATTATGCACAGCCTACACATATGTACCTCCGGTTTTCTGTGAGTTTGTGTCGTTATATAAACCATTTATCATGCTCCCAGGGAGCTGCAGCCAATTTGCTGCCAATTTACAGGCTAACAGGTGCCCCTTGACCCTCATGTGTGGCCAGGGTTTCCTTCCTATATTTTTGCACAGCTATGGAAGGCTTGCCCTTGAATCTAGTCCTGATCTTTGTGTTACTCATGCACTCGCTTGTAAATAAATAATCAAGATATCCCCCAAACTATTAGATGTTACATTAATAATTTACACAGATGTACACAATCCCATGACCATGGGATGATCCTGCTAATGGGAATAGAGGGATCTGGTCATGATAATAACCTCAATTGTATTTTTGCTGCTATACAACTGTTCCTTTTGCCACTGATACTGTTAGTTTGCAGAAAGTGATAATGTGATAGAACAGCTTCATTGAGCTATGGGACTTCCCCATTAGACGTCTTATTAACCTGTATAGATTAACTCTTTAAGTGCCAAACTTTGGACTGAGTCAACAGTTTTTCTCAGTGTGCATTGGGCCCAATGCGCACAGAGAAAGCTGTTGACCTGGGGTATTTTCTCCGGAACTAGAGGCATGCAGGTACTTGAATGATAGGTCTTTTTACGAGGAATAGGAATCAGATCCTAATGATAATTCAGATTAGTTGCACTTTAGTATATTGACTTTAGATGTGATTGGCACTGAAGCAGTTAACACTGTCTACTGCCACTGCTTATACATATATTTATAATTTAAATTCATAACTAGAAGCCGATCAGTGACGGAAAACCCCTTGGCCAGACATACAGACGAATGTACCACTAACCCTCCGTTAGGTCAACTTCTGTTTCACCTAATGACAAAGCTTTGGTGCAAATGCAATGAGCAGAGATATCACGGCAAGGCCATTTTTCTTCAATGCAGCACTGTGACCTAAATATGTGACCCAGTGACCTTGTTTGCACTAGGTGTCTGAGAAATCCTAAGGACCAACTGTCATAAATAATTGGTGCAGCTACAATGAGTAATAGAATATTTGACGATATCGTGGTACCGCCATTTTCCTTCAATGCAGTACTGTGACCTAAATATGTGACCCAGTGACCTGGTTTTCAATAGACATCTGAGGCATCCTTAGTACCAACCACCATAAACAATTGATGAAGCTACATTCAATACTTTTTTAGATACTGTTTTAATACCTTTTTTTTTAAATGTAGTACTGTGATATAAATATGTGAAGTAGTGACCTACTTTTCCATAGGCAACTGAAACACCTCAATGGTCCTCTGTGATAAAAACTGGTCTCTGTAAAGTGAGTATTTTTTGAGATATGGTGTTAACAAGGCATGGGCGTACGGACTCCCATTTTGCTTCAATGCAGTACCGTGATCTAAATATGTGACCCAGTGACCTGGTTTTCAATAGACATCTGAGGCATCCTTAGTACCAAACCGTCATAAACAATTGATGAAGCTACATTCAATACTTTTTTAGATATTGTGTTAATACCTTTTTTTTTTAAATGTAGTACTGTGACCTAAATATGTGAAGTAGTGACCTACTTTTCCATAGGCAACTGAAACACCTCAATGGCCCTCTGTGATAAAAACTGGTCTCTGTAAAGTGAGTATTTTTTGAGATAAGGTGTTAACAAGGCATGGGCGTATGGACAGGTAGGTGACGACAATACCTGTCCAGCCTGAAGGCCGAGGGGTAAAAAGCAACTGAAATAAGCAGCTTGTAGAAACATTACCATCTTCATGGTCAATGAGTAAGTCCCCTCTCAATTTAATACTCTGCCAAATGGGTGTGCACTATGCCAAATACATTTTTTTGCAATGATACAGCCCAATACACAAACACTCCATTGTGCCTATAAAAGTGTAATTCCCACTGAATGGTACAAAATGAAATATTAAATAAACAGTTACTTTTGCAGTTCCGGTTCATCTAATTCAATTTTTTTTTTTTAAGCACTTTCGATCTGAAGGATCCTACATTGTGCCTGTCCACTGTGACCTCTGCTATTAACCCTTTCCCCCTCAAACCGGCCAAAACCGGCTGGTGATCAAATGTCGTCTACTCCAGTGTTTTCAACTAATTTCAACAGTTATGAAAAACAATTTGAATGAGAAATGTACATGATACTTATCATGATCACATGCCCCAGGTCAACAGCTTTCCTTGGCATGGGTTGGGCACTTAGTGCCCAACCCATGCCAAGGAAAGCTGTTGACTCAGTCTTAATTCAAGGGGGAAAGGGTTAAAAGCCTGGACACTTCAACTCTGCTGTAAATAATACCACAATGAGATGTGTGTACATAGATGTATCATCTGACCAGTGTCAAATGATTGCATTTTCCCGACTTGTGTTTCTTGCTGTGAACCAGTGGCCCAGTTTAACTCATTCTATACTACCAGGGCTCGACAACTTACATGTCCTATTGTAAGGGGCAAGTGAAAATTGATGCAGGACAAGTAAAATTTGAAAGAAATAAAGGACTACATAGCCCTGCTAGTGTAAATTCACTCAATTTTGCTGTATTTTTCTTTTTGCTTGTTTCACTCATTGTGTGAAACTGAAAGTAACACAATGGTATATAGTATTTTGACATAGATTCAATAACAAACCTGTCTAAAACAGTGAAATTTAAAGATTCGGTTCAGTTATGCCTGAAATACAAAAATCATGGAAGTTCTTCTATATCAAAATATGTGTATTTACAATATATAATGCATGGAGTTATTAAAGGGAGGATTGTGGATTCCCAATGCAAAAAGCTTTAATCAAAGTATAGCATGATGATCTTAAAAGTCAATGACTTTTGCATCAAATGCCTGGTAAGTATAATGTAACCTGACCTTATATAGCACTCCCCCCTTCCCCTTGGGTTATTTTTGTCTTCACCCTGGAGAAAAGCCACCACTCTGGGGCCATATTTCCAGTGCACTAGGTGTGGATCTATGAGAGGGGTACCACTATCGGGTGTTTCCATTACGATTTTTTTCAGGGTGTCACATAAAGGGAAATTCAGGGGAGAAGACTACATTTTTACCAATTTACATGTTAATAAACAAGACTTATGACCCTTAAAATTTTTCTCAAAGGGTATTTGAGGTTTTGAATGGGTAATATACCCCATTTGGGGGTTAACGGAAACAGTGCTGTTTTTTCATTAACCGCTTCTCCCTTGAATTGACACTTGAGTCAACAACTTACCTTGGCATGAGTTGGGCACTAAATGCCCAACTCATGCCAAGGAAAGTTGTTGACCTGGGGCATGTGATCTTGATAGGTCTCATCTACAATTCTCAGTCAAAACACTCCAGCCGACGACATTTGACAACCAGCTGGTTTTGGCCAGTTTAAGGGGGAAAGGGTTAAACTGTGAAACCTGCTGGAAAAAGAGTTTCCCTGGTATAAATAAAACCAGTTGTGCAAAACTGTATGTTTGATTGAGTCAAAACTCACAAGATCCCAAATAGCATAATGTATAAAGACAGTCAAAGTGGTGCGACTGGGAAAAGCATTTTTGAATTTGAGACAAATCATTCTATAGTGAAAACTGTAAGAAAAAAGTTTCAGGTAGCTAGGTTTCAGTTACAACCTAATAAAACTATGCATTGATGTATACCCCACTGAAATTGGCAAAACCAGTTTTGTAAAAACAAAATCAGTCACAAAGTGAATCAAATGTAACATAACTCAATATCATGGAATGGGTTAACCAGCATGAACAATGGCCATGTGATGTTTAAGTGAAAACCACTATTACAGTGACAGTGTCAAATTACCACTGTGTAATTGTATAGCACTGTACACAGTATAACTAAATGATACAGCTGTATCTGTGCCAGACCATGTATCTTTTTCAAGCTACCCCTATGCACTGGAGTCTTGTTTCGCTGATAGATTTACTGGGCAATCCCTAAGCATTAGCCAGTTAGCCACTGGCTAAAATGGGTGCGAACTGGCTGATGGTTTTTGTCATCAATTAGCCAAACTGGCTAAAGGATGCTGCACATATAAATTAATTTTGTACACATGTAAAATGTGGCTTCAAGTTTGCAATTTATTAGAAAATGATTATTATACTGCACATTAATCTGGTTGTTTGCGGCAAATGAAACATTTTTGATTTTTTAGCAAAAAAAGAGGGCTCATGCATAAAATTCTTAGAGCTAGCCCCAAGCAGTATCTCCAACATTTAATTTGTGTAGGTCAGGCTAATTAGTTTTCAGCTTAGTTGGCCAGACTACCTAAAATGACAAATTTTGTAGCAGCAGTCCAGTTTTACCTGTGCTTTGTTGGCATTCAGAATAGTCGTGAATAGCAAGCACTACTGTACACAACCCTTTGACACTCACTTCGTTCCTCTGTCAATGAACACATCTCTGACACTCTTATGTCTGTCACTCAAAATATGAATGAAGACTAAGCATTATAAAAAAGACAACCAGAGACCACCTTGTTACAAAGTGTGGCATTTTTGTATTTTCTTCCATAGAGAGACCTTTCCTCATATCACACCAGTTATCAACCCTATTTGGGCGGTGGCAACCACTGCGGCATAAAATAAAAAAGAAAAATTGTATTTGGCGAAAATGTCCAGAAAGATATACATAGCTCTTGACATCTGTATTCAATCGTTTTTCTTTTTTTTTCTTTTCTTTTCTTTTTTTTTGGGGGGGGGGGATGTGTGTTTAGAAAAGAAGCTTACTGACAGTTAAGTCACCATACCATACTAATGCTGATAAAAAATGCCTTGTCTGATATATGTGACAGTTGCATGTAATTTATTAATGTATTCACGTAGTTCAGCTACAATGCCCCACTGTCCAGGTGCAGGTTGGCTGGATGCCTACTGTACATGGCTACATAACTAGCCTAGGGCTTAACATTTTACTTTGAGGGTTTATTTTTTATTTATTTATCTTTTTAAAGTGTTCTGTTACACTAAACATGCAGACAGTTACAACTTATCAGAACTGCTTCATGAGAAAAGACAGTGAACAAAAAAACAAAAAAAAATCCCCGCTAGGCTCATGCATATTTTGTTGAACAAGTCTCACCAAACAAATTTTTAATGCTAGTTTTTTAAGTTCTCACACAGCAAGTAACATGGTAATATTTTATTTTCTGATTCCAGCTTTTGACAATTAGCATGAAAAAAGTTTTCTAACCTGTACGGAGATCTTCAGGGCAACCTGCATGAATGATACATGCAGGTATTTTATTTCATATGCTATCACATCACTCCCCTCGCTCTTCCTTGGGTGTTTCCTTTCGACAAACTGCGTGTCTTCAGTTTGCCTGGTTACATGTAAACCTTCAACTGCCAGCAATTTCCATCGGGATAGACTATATGACCACTACATTCAGTTTAAAGCTAAGATTTTTAAAGCAAACAACATTTTTGTGAAACCCCTGTCAGTAATTTCTCACCACGGGATATTTTTCCCTGCAGTGTTCCCTTATACCAGCCCATTGAGCTGGCCCAGCAGGCTATGATTTCTGCTGGCCCATAAATAATCCACTGCTAGCTCAAGTACAGCCACTGCAACCAAAACGAGTTATAGGCACCTGAAGGTCTAGCTTTGTAATAAATATACAGTGAAACCTCCCTATACCGAACACCCTTGGGACCAGAAAAAAGTGTTAGTGGGGTGTTCGGTATAAGCATATATTTGGGACTGAGAAATGGTGTTCAGTTTAGAGAGGTGTTAGATATTCGGAGGTGTTCGGTTAGAGAGGTTTTATTGTATATACATATCTTTTACTGTCTTTATATACAGAAGTTGGGACCTCTCTTGAAAGATCCCTCATTTAGGAGACTACCTGCCTTTGTGACCATTTTTGCTGTGTAAAGCTCCTTCTGATGATAATTTACCTTTTTTGGGAGACCACCTGCAGAACCTGACCAGTGACCACCAAAAATGATCCTAAAAGAACACCTATCCTCCCACAAATACCACATTTCTAGTGAGTAAAACAGTCTGCCTATTTGGTTCAAGATTGGTAAAATAATTTGTCAAAACCTATTTCCAAATTCAAAATATATAATTTGTAATAGCAATAAATGAGTAAACACATGACTGCCAGACAGAATGGGGTGTATTATAATAAGTGTACATCCTTCATATTTGGATCTAAATTATGGATGGCAATTCAAGGTACATGTAGCGATTAGTTGTTGAATAGGTGGTGCAAGAGTCAAGCGTCCTCTGCTTTATATGACCACCTTTTGGATGGTACTAGGAGTGGTCTCTAAAGACAGATTAACTGTATATGTAAGTTGTGGTGCGGTAGCAGGATAATAATCACCTGTGGCCATATTCACGAAGAATATGCCCTGATCTTAATTCCAATCCCAAAAATAAAATCAATGTGATTTGGGCCTTAAACTACTTAATCCTTGGCTCAATGTTTGATCAAAACTTCTAGGACTAGCCGATATATGCTTTTGGCTACAATATGAACTTCCAAGATTTACAGATTCATTTTATGAAATCAATCTTAGTTTGATCCAGTATTCAATCTTTCATCCAGGATTAAAATATGGATCAAATCAAGATTGCTTTTATAAAATGCAAACTGTAATTCAAAACTTCCAATTATAGCAGAGGACATAGATTAATTAATCCCGCAAGTTTAGATCAAACATTAGGCCAATGATTAAATAGATCTTGTCCAAAGGCACTTTGACTTTCCTTTTAGGATTAAATTCAGGATCAGATTAAACTCTTCTTGAATACAGCCCCTGGGAGTTTACTTCTCCCGCCTTTCAACTCGTGCAGTTGTATGTACACTATGTCTGACCTTTGACCTTGGCAGAAAGGTCATGTGGCTTGGTTTACCCAATCAATGGCAAGTTAAACACTTCATCCTTTATCCTTTTGCATGACTAATTGGGGTGGGGGTGGGGTGGGGGGGGGGTGGACAAAGATACTAATATGTAACATTAGAAGTTACATCAGCATTTCAGATGAACTTGAAAACTGTTTTTGTTCTTATGGAACTACTATCTTAACTTACTCATATATATACATGCATAAAAATATACATACATACACACTGACTGGGCTGGCACTAGCTATTAGCCATAGGCTAATGATTGTGAAATCTGGCTACAGAGAATTTGTTAATCAGTAGCTTCAACATCAGTTTTACTGTTTCATCATTGAATTGTTACTTATTGAATATTAAATGCTTAAAGATGTGAGCTGACTTTGGCTAACAAGATTTAAGTTTGGCTGAAAGATTTAAGTGACTTTAGCCAATCTGGCTCAATAATGCCTAGCACAAGCCCATACACACATACATATACACACACATTCGTACATGCATACACATTTATACATATAAATGTATACATACATATACACATGTGCATGATTATCACAACATGTCCCTTTACTCAATTAAAAATTGAAACAACTAGATGTATACATAACAAAAATTCCACACCTTCCTTAAAAGTGTACACATACATGTATTTCTCTGTTATCTCTGTCTGCCTATTTAACTTACTTAATGAATGCCCCCCCCCCCCTCCCTTTGCATTTGGTAACAGAGACCTTGCACTCCAGAGACCAGGCTGACTAAATGGCAGGATGACCTTCAATGAGAGGAAATGGGACACAGCATAATGTCCTGACACACTGACTAACTTGTGACACAGCAGGTCGTCAGGCCACCCACAGTATCACCCATCCTTAACAGATTAACCTCCTTATGTCTAAAACCTATTTTCATGTTTTTCTTTTTTCTTCTTTTTTGGACATCATTAATTTTTTTTTTCTATTATGTGACTCTGAGCACTGTCATAGAATGCACTATGGATGGGACTGTGTGTTTGAACAGTCTGGAAAGAACATTACCATTTGAGTGTTGAACAGAACCCCTGTGATGCTGGGGTGAAGCTTTCTGACACTGGAAGTTATTGAGGTTTCTTGTCCACAGGATGACCCACTCTAGTCAAACCCAAAATAAACCTGGAAGTCTTAGATTATGACGAGGATGCAGAGTGAACTTTTCAATGGCTAAAATAAATCCCTCAGATGATTTTGTCAAGGTACTGTCCTTCCACAGACAAGCATTTTTCCTAAGAATGCCTCTTTCATATATGCTTTACAATTACACCCCCACCACTGAAAATGTGTTCAAGAGCCCAAGTTTACAAGACTTTAAATAATGATGATGATGATGATAACAAGAGGGCTGTGGAAACAGCCCTTGCTCAGCTGAGCTAGAGATTCATTACACTTCTGGCTCTGTGAACTTGGGATAGGGTAAAGGTCACCCATGTACTGAGTGAGTCTGGCCTTTCCTGAAGAATAAGTTATAGCACTGAAGAGTAAAATTCATGTATGTTGCACTGTGATCTCACAAATGAGGTCAAGGTCACTCATGCACTGTCTAAGCGTGACCTTCATACAGAAACATTAACATGTGCAACATCATGACCCTAACTCAAAATCTTAGGTTATGAAGTTAACAGGAAATTTCATGTCAGTTGCCCTATGATCTTGGGAATGAAGTCACGGCCACTTATGTACTGTCTGAGTGTGGCCATCAAAGAGGATCATAACCATGTAAAACATGAATGTCCAGGCTGAAATATTTCTCAAGTTATCATCTGTAGAGTAACCCACACATAAGTGACCCTGTGACCTTGAGAATGAGGTCAAGGTCACCCACACAAGTCAGCTGAGCTAATAATAAAAGTGAATAAAATAAAATAAATGCCATGTCGAACATCAGTAATGTGTATATTTATCATTGGATTTTTGGGCAGTTTCAGAAACATGTAATTGATATATTACTTGCCCTTTTGACTCAGAACTACACAAAATTAAAATACAGTGGCCCCTTTTTTGAGGGACCAGCCCTTTTGGGCAGGTCTGTCAGCGGTCACATAAAACAGGTGGTCTTTGTTGGAGGTGAAATAAACATGCAAACTTGAGGACGGTCTCTCAAAAAAGGGACTACTGTACATATTTGCTGCATGGAGAAAGTGGCCTGAAAAGAGCTGTGGCATTTTGTGCTGGTGCCCTTATGTTAGAGGGGACCAGGACAAACACCATGTGATGCACCTCAAATACATGTAGAGCCAAAGTAGATTACCTTCCAATGAAATCTACCATGACGATGTCAAATCTGTCCTTAAAAACAGACCAACCTCTATACATGTACATACATGTTTATTATCAGATCATGTCCACTACACTAGAAGAAAAGAAAGGTGGTGTTTAACAGGCATGTTAGAGCCTTACCAAACCAGAGATGTGAATATGCAACTTTAATGATGTCTGCTGAGCTTATTTTTCTTGTTTCTTTTTACACTCAATGGAGCTAGCTGAATTCTCACAATGCTTTAATTCTTTGTTGTGTTTCTCAAAATCATGTTCCCTTTCAGTACAAAAAAAAATCTGAAAATAAAAGTCACAGTTATATACTCATGTAAAAATATGCAAAGGTAATATATGTTGAAAATATTTATTTTTATCCTTTTTTTTTACATAATCACATTGTATGACTGCAGAACGTACATATCATCACAATCCAAAATCCCCCAAACTGCAAAATATAAAAGGCTGAATTTTTACCAATATAACTATACAATATGAGGCCCCTGCATAAGAAGCCAAAGATGTTAACTTTGTACATGTTGTATTGGACACTGATGTCTTCTCTGTCTTGTTACTCCTCTCATCTGCTCTAGTCATCATGCACCTGACCCACTTTTCGTCAGTGCACCCTGTTGGTAGCATACTTTGCCATGTAAAAAACCAAGACTCTCATGACCTTTGACCTTCATGACCTTTAACCTTGTCACCTTTTCACTGCTGCAGCTGAGGAGTACAGGTGCCATGGCCAGGTGTAGTCTTACATGAGGGATATGTAAGACACTGATGACCCAGTCTGCTGGGTGCATATACAGGTAACACTTTCACTTTAGCCGAGTAGATTTCATCTGTCTAAGTTTTGTGTGCTTTCAGCCACATTGTGGATGAAAAGAGTGAAGTACAGCTGGAGAGAATCTGTTGTTTGCATCGTTACTTTCATAAAACATGCACAGTGAAACCTGTTTTCAGAGACCACCCATAGAGCAAACCAAAAAGTGGTCACATAAGGCAGGTGGTCTCTCAATAGAGGTATAACATGAGAAAGATGGCAAAAGGGACATAGTAAACATGGTCTGAAAAGGCAGGTGGTCTTTCATCACAGTGGTCTCTCAAAACAGGTTTCACTGTACAACAATTTGGAATAACAAATTCTGATACTGGGAATGAGAAGTTTTGCATATCACACAAAATATTCCATGACCGTAAGGATGCAATGGATGATGATACTGACCCAGACAACTCGAAGAATCAGTTAAATATGGTTACAACTTTTGTAACCATACTTTTGGGTAAACTAATCTTGAGCCACACGTAATTAATCAAAAACCTTTTCCACTTTGACAAGGGTGTTTGAAGCCTGTTTTCTTTTTCCCTTCACCACATATAGTCTTGACTGAATATGAAAAAAGACCCATCTTACAAACATGATTTCAATATAAGGTACAATCCAAATCTTTCTTTTGTATGTTTTCTGCCACTCAAGGGATGGAAATCCACTGAGTGTCTCTTACCTCCTGCTTACTCTGGAGGGACAGAGAGGACAATGCCATTATACTCTTTGGATGGATGAGCTGCCATTTGAGTAAAATCCATGCGTGTCTCATAGTTATAATGCCATAATGTTCTACTTTTTCAGTTAATTGAGGTAAGTTCATCTCTGAGGTTTCCCATCATATCAATTTTCATTAAGACCACCATATAATTGATAGCAATTTCATTAAGATCCCCTAAACTTATTAGGGGTATCATGGCTATAATTTGATCCATATTCTAATTATGGGAGTGAAAATAAATCGATTCTTTTTTCGAACGCGATAAAAAGATCATTTTCTGCTTGGTACAAAGCTGCAACTGAATACACAAATTTGTGTGTATCATGCAAAGGAAACGTACAGCAGGCAAGTCTGAGCATATAAGGCTGCACTCGTTAAGAATGGCTTATTGTTTATCCCAAAGGCCTACTCCTTGAGCTAGTTCCATAGACACCAGTGTTGTCTGGAGCTTCAAATAGAAGGGAGATTTGCCCTGCCCTGTTGTTTTGCTCCCTGCCCTTTCCTCCCGTACTTTTCCATATTTTGGGCAATTACCTTCTTTTTTCTTGCAACAATTCAATGTATTTTAGACATATTGAGTAAATAAATTGTCAATCTATCTTTTGATCATGAGTGTAAAATAAAAATTCAGAACTACTTCCATAAAAACAAAACAAAACAAAACAAAAAAAAAAACAAAAAACACACAAAAAAAGCCTGTATTTGTAGACCACTACTTTTGGGTGCCCTTTTTGATTGTCATTGGGCCCTTTAAAGTGCCCTTTTAAACGAAAGGTGCCCAGCCCTCTTGAAAAGTTGGAGGTAACACCTGGGCACACAGTCTCAAACAAAAACAAAAAAACAAACAAAAAAAAAAAAAAAAAAAAAAATTTTAATACTGAGTCAACAGCTTTCTTCAGTGCACTTTACATGCACAAGACCTGTCATGTAGTTACTTGCATGAAAAGTCCTTCTTATGAGGCATTTAAATCTGGAACCAGTTAAATGATTCTTGCCAGGACCACTTTACCTATGCTTCACAGCAAAAGGTTTAAGCTATACTTGGGACTCATACAACTAGACGAACTTTAAATAAATTTCCCGAGTAAATGAGAACTTGCTCTGGCATTAACCATGATGGCAAAGGTCTTACCCAGCGGTTTCAACAGTGAATAGTACCTCAGTGATGCTACTGAAGGATGCTCTCCCAGATGGCAGCACTTGTTCAGAGGCTATATTTTTTATAATACACCATTTCCTGTTACACTGCTACTTCCTATTTCAGACTTCCCCTTCTGCCAGCCAAAAATGGTCACATACAACAGGCGGTCTTTAATTGGACATTAATTTACAAAGAATCTAGACTGTTGTACCATCAGAAGAGTGGTCACAAAAGCAAGGTGGTCTTTCATATCAGTGGTCTTAAACTGCAGGTACATGTATAGTGGTCCCTGTCTTGACAGGCCACCTGGCTTGGAAAACCACTTTTGGCAGATTCCTTCTATCTTTTCCATGATATTGTGCCTTTGATGAGAGGCCACCTGTCTTGAAAGGTCACTTTTGGGCCAGCCCTTGGGGTGGTCACTCGAGACAGGGACTGCTGTACTTTATAACAACCAATGAGTAAGGAGTACCTGTTTGTTTAACCCCCAGGTGTCTCCATCTGCAAGTACATGTATTACCAGGCAGGGTACTTATGAACAGTGGCATCATCTGGGGGAACATACCCCATTATAGCAGCCCCAGATATGCTTATTGGTATTTCCATGAAAGATCTACGAGGACTTCTGCACATGCATTTTCTCCCTTAAATTTCAATAAATATGGAGGAAAATCTGCCTGGACAGGGTGCAGAATGAGTGATGGACAATTTGAATGCCTTGTTTTAATTTTTGTAATGTTCAAGTGATTCCTCCCTGGGAAGCCTTGAAATATAAAGAATGATACTCAGATCTCTTTGCTTATCACCAATGTAAATGTTCATTACATTGCATTTTAATAAAGGGAATGTGACCAGCTGTCATTTGATTAATGTCATATCACTGGCATCTTCATCTGTTGGGCAGTGATGTCCCAGCAACAATCTACGGTGGAGATAATTTAAAATGAAGTCCAGCATTGTATATTTTGTTGAGAACCAGAGTGATTTGGCCTTCATATACACAAGGTTTGTGAAATAGTGCTTGAAGCATGCATCATAAATGTATTCACATGCAATGTATTATGGATCCCGGTTGGTGAAGTAAGTTTACATTGCTTTTCTGCTATCAGACATAATTTTTAGGGGGCAATAAAAAAGAATCTGCTGACAAATTTTATTGCATTAGAATGAAAAAAAAGAAAGAAAGATTTTTCAAGCCCATATTTTATAAAACAATTTATGTATCAAATACAAATATACCAGAAAATTTAAAATCAACCCCTAAATTGGGGTAGGAAAACAAAGAAATGTATGAATAGGCTTTTTAATTCTTAAGTGCATCCTTAAGTCCCATGGTCATAAATTTCCGTACCTCAACATGAAGAGTGCAGGGGGAGATGAGGGCGCCACTTGAGCACAGTATACATAAATGTAGTAGTGTTTACAATGGCCTGACCACATATCACTGATACTTGTAGAGTGAGTCAATCGCTTACATAATGGTAAGACTGGGTGTCACACTACTCTTGAACTGTCTGGCTGGAGGTTGTTGGTGGTGATGCATAAGCAATGGTCCCTGTCTTAAGAGAAACACACCACTATGAGACCACCTGCTGTGAAAGACCACTTTTTAAGACACCAATACCTCCTGCATCTCCCAATTGCAATTTCCTCATCACTGCAGATGGTCTCTCAAGACAGGTTACATTGTCGTTGTCGTCGTCGTCGTCATCATCATCATCATCCTAGGCAAGAAGTTTTCAGGTGTCCACAAAGTTCAATATTAACCCTTTGCTGGTTACAATCAGATTGGAAGACAGCTTTCTTTGGGGCATGTTGGACATTATATGCCTGATACGTACCCAGGAAAGCTGTTATGAGCAACACTGATCAGTTTCCTTCTTTCCTTGACATTTTTTAGAGCCTTCATTTTTAGGCCTCACAGTTATCAAATTATTAACAGGTATTTTCCCAGAAAAACTAATTTCGCTTTTTCATGTTTTTTTCCCCTTCCATTGTCAATGTGTGCCTTGCAGAATGGTCCCACCGTCGTTGTGTCATTGACACTCTATACTACGGGAACCCAAGAATTAATGTGAGATTTTCACACCAAGAAATCAACACATGTATTTTGCAGTACCTATGTTTTTCACTTTGACTGCTCACTATGAGAATATCAGCAATAGTTTAAGGACTGCATGAAAGAGTCCTCAGATACAGCACTTTACTTGTTGCCTCATCTTTGTACAGAAGCATCAAGATAAATTTTACCACATTCCATGGAGCTGTGCACAGACCAACTTTTCTGCTTGTGACAGGTAATTCCAAGATTCTCTGACCAGTTCTTCCAGAACTAAAATCGGGAGCTCTCTACCATATATGTACACATATCTTCACATGCCTAATCTACAACTTCTCATTTCCAATATTTTTCTATCGACCGCCTGCCCTTTAAACTAGCTGCCGCGCAAAAGCCACCTGCCTCAAAGTTTTACACAAATTTCAAAAGTAATGAAAAACATTTTGAATGAGAATTAGAGACTGATGAAGGTTTCATGCCCAATAGCAACAGCTTTAGTACCAGTCCCACACCAAAGACAGCTGTTGACTCGGTCTTAACCCGTAAAGTGCTAATCACAGCCATAGTCGTTAACTCATTAATTACCATTTTAAACATAAAACGGTTGAGAGATTCAAATTCCTGATGAAAATACCTTTCATTCAAATACCAGCAAGCTTAGTCTAAAGCCAAAAAGCAATGTTAGTCAACAGCTTTCCTTGGGGCACTTTGTGCACAAAGTACCCCTAGGAAAACTGTTGACTCAATTTTAAATCAGCACTTTCAGGGTTAATGAGATATTTTGGTGGAACATAAAACAGGATATTTCACATCAGGGTGTGTTTTGGTTATTTGAGTGGTAAAGGGTTAATGAGAGTATGCAAGGCTTTTTTATTTAAAGGTGATATTTGAGTGAAAAAATCCAATCACGGGAACTGACTTTCAAAGTGCTTTGCTTTGACAGACAGAACAAGAATGGACAGACAAATGAGTTGAAGGGGTCTTTATATGTACTGTCAAAGATTATTTTCCAATGCCGAATGTAGTTCTACTCCTGGTACGTAATATTTCCTCCGAACAAGTGGCCTTTCCTTTTCGAATGAAGGGCAAATTTCATTGGGCTTTACCTCATGCACTTGCAGAAATACTTCCCACTTTATTCCGAAACTTTCTGGTGTTCCCGGGAAAAGGTCATTCAAGAGTGTCTTTGTGGAGTCACAGTAAACACACATGCATGGGTGATCTTCAAAATGTGGTCAGGCAGCTTTTGCCAACATAATACCTTTTAAGCAGAAAAAAAAAAACCCCTTGTATTTTCACTGATAGTTGCTGGTGCCCCCTGCCCCTTATGACATACATAAATTATCAAATTTACATATTAATATAACGTCCTGCTGTGAAAATCACATTTACTGGAAATAATGACATTCCTTTACAGTGGCAGGCATGGCAATCATGTATGCCTGAAGAAGCTGTAGCTTAGTTTCATTTAGACCATACCTAATTATACACCCATCGTAGACTCAAGAACATTAACAAAAACAAACAACAAAATTCAATGATTTTCACAGAAAAAAACATCCAACACAACAGCGTTAAGATTATGATTAATGGACAGAAAAGTATACACTGTATCGTGACAAACTCACTGAAGCTTGTACTTTCTTTCCTTTAATGGTCAAGACTTTGATCAGTGGTTTGCATCGCTTGCCTGCAGAGGCGTCCTGCAGCTAGCTTCCTGCATATGAACAACACATTTCATACAAGGAAAGCTGGTACCTAAATGAACTATCTTTTCATCAAAAATGTTGACACAGTTGTCTTTCGAGTTATATGGACAGAATTGAGGACTGCTACAGATTGTTCTAAATGATCAGATCTACCCACCAGGAGAGTGGAGTGTCAAATGACAACTATATGTTCATCAATGACATAAATATTGCCAATTATCATATTCTAATGTATTGAGTAATCATACGCAAGATCACACATGGGGAACTAGAGCTATTATGGAGCCCATGTACCCACATATGTACAAATGGCAAGTGTATGTGCCATGGACTACCATTAGGTTAAGCCGCAGACAATTTACTGAGGTCAACCATATATGGCTTGCTGTACACGGATATTAGGAGATCAGAGTTTTCTCCAGATCATTCAATAATATTTGTATGTGCCATAAAAGACCACCCATTTGTCACCCCAAGAGATAATTGACTTTACTTTAGTCACCACTTTTATCTGAATTAACTGTGTCTCCCTTGGGTCAACACAGAGTCAACAGCATTCCCTGCCATGGGTTATCTTACATTGTGCCCCAAGTTGAGGAGAGCTGTTGACCTGTAGCATGTCATCTTGAAAATTCCCTAAAATGATTCACTGTAGCACTTTTTGCTGTAGATGTGCCCTCACCCCCTTTTGTGCTACCCCCCCCCCCCCAAAAAAAAAATATGGCCACACAGAGTAGGTGCCCTGTCACAGCATTGGCTGCATATAGCAGGTACTCCTATACTGTTAATTAGTCAAAAACATTGAACCTGGCAACATTGACTTAGAAGCTGGTCTCTGCTGGTTTTAGGGTTCAAGGGTTTAGCATCTGTGCCCTCTTTAGCCCCCTCACTCCTTTCTTAGGGATGGTTCAACACTATCATCATTTTTGAATTAGTACTTAGGGTACTAACTTTTATGACCCCCCACCCCCAAATTAGTACTTTAACAAGAGGGCTGTGTGAACAGCCTGTGCCTCAGCTGATCTTGACATTCATCACACTTGCAGCTCTATGAACTTGGGAAAGGATCAAGGACACCATGTTCTGAGTAAGTCTGACCTGTATAGAAGAACACTTGCATGTGCAATATCAAAGTTCAAGTAGCTCTCAAGTTATAATGAAGAGTAAAATTCATGTATGTTGCACATTGACCCTACAAACAAGGTCAAGGTCATTCATGTACTGTCTCAGCATGACCTTCATACAGAATAATTAACATGTGTAGCTAACTCAAAACAGATCTCAAGTTATCAAGTAAACAGTAAATATCGTGTCAGTTGTCCTATGAATTAACGATAGCCCGCCTATTGACTTACATAATAATCAATAGGAAAGCTGCATTGAACGATAAGCACCCGAATTGAAAATCCTTAAAAATCAGGAATCCAAAGCAGTGCCACCTAGTAAACAACTGTTTGACCCTTCCACAACAACATATCCATCACATTTCAGCTTAATCTGAGGGACGGTTCTAAGAACAAGTGAAAAATAGCAAAACCATACAAAAATTTCATAAAAAATTGCAGTGCACCTGGTGAACAAATTGGGAAATAGGTGTCCCAAGGAGTGTCTAGGTACGATATTAAAGCAATTGGGTGAGCGGTTTCAGAGGAGAAGAATTTTTAAGGTTTGCCCCCAAAAATAACAAAAAATTCATAAAAAATCCAAAATTCTTTAAAACATGACCATTGGAACAAACCTGGTAGACACCCACCCAAGGTACATCCCCACCAAGTTTGAAGTAAATCTGGGTGACAGTTCTGGAGAAGAAGTTAAAAATGTAAATTAGCATTAGAATGCCCATTGACTTCCATAGTAATCAATACGAAAGCTGCACTGACCGATAAGTACCCGAATTGAAAAAAATCGTTCAAAATCAGGAATCTGCAGCATTCCCACATAGTGAACAACTTTGTTTGACCCTTCTACAAGGAACATATCCACCATGTTTCAGCTTAATCTGAGTGACGGTTCTGGAAAAGAAGTCGAAAATAGCTACATCACACAAAAATTCAGAAAAAATTTGGAAAACATTGCAGCGCCACCTGGTGAACAAATTATGAACTAAGAGTCCCAGGGAGTGTTCCTGTGTGATATCAAAGCAATTGGGAGAGCGGTTTGGGAGAAAAAGATTTTTTAAGATTTGCCTACAAAAGAACAAAAAAATTCATTAAAAATCCAAAAATTACTGGACTGTGACCATTTGCACATCTTGGTAGAGACCCACCCAAGGCACATCTCCACCAAGTTTGAAGTGGATCTGGCTGACAGTTTTTGAGAAGAAGTCGAAAATGTGAATTGTGGACAGACGGATGACGGACCCTCACAAAACCTCAGGTGACTAACAAGTCAGCTGAGGTAAAAATGATGATTTCCCCCAAAAATCATACCACAATTGCACAAAACAAGCCAAAAACTGACCATCATTTTCCATATTGTCTGGAAGTGTACACACCCATTTAACCCCCTCGCATACTGTAAGTACTAATTAAAAATGTTGAACCAACCCTCAATCAAATTCTCTTATACATGTTGTAATGTACTTTTCATCATCATTCACATAGTAAGCTCATTTGTACCGTATAATTTTCACAGGCAGTATTACATTGCAATATGCAAGTTGAATTTGATCAAGTGTTCTTCAAATCATCTACCAACTCGTCTTGCAAAACTTCAGCATGACTGTTTTATGAAACAGTGGTACTTCAGTGTACAGTGGCCCCCCTCTTTTAAAACCCCTCTCACCACAGGCCACCCTTCTTTAAAGGTGAGCATTCTTATGCAGAAAGTATGGTGTTTCCATTACATTCCCCTCCACAAGAGAGGCCACCCTTCTTATAAAGCCATTTTTAGCTGCATTTGGGGTGGCCTTATAAGAGGGGGACCACTGTATTCAGTTCCATGAGAACAATGAAATTTTTCACAGAACATTTTTTTCCCATAAGAACAATGGACCTACAAAGTACTATTAAGACTGAGTTAACAGCTTTCCTCGAATAAGAACAATGGACCCTCCAATAAGAACAACTGACCTACAAAGTACTATATGCTGCAATATACATGTGTCTTGTCATCATTTCTGATTATTGGTAGCTGCCATGAATCACCTCAAGATCAATGAAATTCAGCTTATTAACCCTTTAAGTGCTAATCACAGCTAAAGCCATTTTCTCATTACTGTTAAACATATAATGGTTCAAAGATTCAAATTTCTCACGAAGATACCTTTCATTCAAACACCAGCAAGCCTAGTGTACAACAAAAACTAGTCTTAGTAAACAGCTTTCCCCATGACATTTTGCGTGCAATGCGAGCAAAGTGTCCCGAGGAAACCAGTTAACATAATCTTAAATCAGCATTTTAAAGGTTAATAATTGGACTCCACATAATATGGTAATTAATTGTCTATATTATATATACTGTAAATTGCTCAAATTTCACTGTATTCTTATTTTCACTGATGGCACAAAACCCTGAAAATAAAAACACCACCAAATAGTTTTTTAACATCGTATGAATAGGAATTGTGTCCAAAATAGTGAAATTAAAACCACAGCAAAATGTCACAAATACAAAAACCATGAAATTTTAAACACATGAAAATAAAGGAATTTACAGTATAGAGTTAAGACTGAGTCAGCAGCTTTCCTTGGCTCGGGTTGGACACTAAGTGCCCAACTTACACACATGAATGTTGTTGACCTGGGCTATGCTGTCTTTATAGGTCTCATCTACCATTCCCATACAAACTGTTTTTCATAACTGTTGAAATTAATCTAAAGAATGACGTAAATGACATTTGACCACCAGCTGGTTTTGGCCGGTTTATGCAGGAAAACTTTAAAATAGAGCAGTAAATTTATCCCTGAGGATGCACTTTACCAGATCAATTATTAGAATTTCCATTCCTGTTCCTTACAATGTGTTTGATATATGCTTTCCCTTATAAAACAAGACTGTGACTGTCCTGTGCTCTGCCAACCTTGTACATGGAAACTTAATGCACTAACATTAGCTTATTGTGTTCATGATGCTCAGCATGTTTCCACTGCATTATAATTTCATGCTACCACTAATAGTGAAATCCAAGCCCACATAAATGTTCTAATTAAGAAAAATCAAATTTGCGCAAAACTAAGAGCACATGAAAACTTTGCGAACAAAAGCAATTTAGCATTGCAAATTAACATTGACAGTATCAAACATCTAATTCTTTCACGAATTCCATGATGACACTGACTCCAAGTTTGAAGAGAATCTAACCAACGCTTTTGGATAAGAAGTTGAGAATGTGAATACTTATTACAATACCTATTGATTTACATAGTAATCTATAGGCATGTGTGCACTTAACCCTAGTGCTGTGGGGCAAAAGTTTATATGGTCCACAACACAGGTTGAAAAAACATTTCAGCAGTACTAGTGTTAATGATTATAACCATAAATGAAAAATTGGTTGAAAATCAGAAATACATCGCAACATCACCTTATGAAGAAATTACCTTCCACAAGGACCATTTTACCATGTTTCAGCACAATCTAAGTGATAATTTTGGACAAGAAGGGGGAAAAAAAAACAACAACACGGTATTTTCTTGGACAAATTCATAAATACATGTACACATTTCCAGAAGTACCCCCTTAGTGATTTTGAATCAATTGAGTGAGTGGTTTTGAAGAACTTGATTTTTCAACATTCTGTCACAAATTCCCATTTATTTACATAGTAATCTATAGGTATGCCTGCACTTATTGACTGTTACAAAAAATTCAACAATTCGTTAAACATCATAAATCCAAATCAAGATCACTTTATGAAGAAGTTTGTTTCCGCCTTCCACAAGGAACATTTGTTCCACATTTCAGCACAATCTACCCGATGGCTTTCAAGAAGTTGAGAATTGCAAAAACATACAAAAAATAATTAAAAAAAAAAAAAATCCAGCAACACCACTTAAACAAACTATTAAGGATCCCCACTATTGTCCCCATGCAATTTCAAAGCAATTTGGAAAGCATTTTGGGAGAAGCAGATCTTTAAAATTTTCTCAATAAGTGGACCAAAACATTCATTAAAAAAATGAAAATCACTGAGGCATGACCATTTGAACAGAGTTGGTAGACACCCACCAAAGGCACATCCAGATATGTTTGAACAGGATCTGGCTAACAGTTTTAGAGAAGTCAAAAATGTAATTCTGTGAATAGAGGACAATGGATGATGAGCTTTCGTAAAGCTTAGCTGACTGACAAGTCAGCAAATCTAATAATGCCTCTATTCCAGATAGCTTCAAACTTGCATGAAAACTTAAAATTTCCCTCGTATTCAGAGGCAATTGTCCCAGTTGTGACGAAAGTGCCACATAAACAACAGTTTTGGTTTCTAAGAGGACCACGTCGGTCAAACCAGTTTTAAAGTAAATACATGTATATCAATGCAGTAGCATGGCAATAGTCAGTTTCCGAGTGACCTGACACCTGTGTTCATATGCTTCAATGGGATGAAGCATATATTATCATGTATGTTTTCATTAATGTCCTACAACTTGTATACATGTATAATATATATTTACGAGAGTTCGTGACTGCTGACCTACCAGTAGTGCAACTGATATATCTGTGTGGCAGGAACAGTCAAACCTTTTGTAAAATTTATGTCTAAAATTATCTATGCACGCAAGAAGTGAGAAATGGAGCTTGGTATTTGGTATCCGAGCTGATGTCACTGAGAGTGACAACTGTAAAGGTGTCTAAATGTCAGTAGTTTCATTACACTGTGACTACCCTGAGCTGACAAGTCATTAACATTTAACTTACATCTTGATCAAAACCCATAATACTGCACGACAGGATTGGCACAACTGATTGACATCACCAACTGTTCAGTGCACTGGACTTGTACATAATCTCTGTATTACATTGCCCCTGTAATTTTGGTCAATTTTGAGGTTATTTACTAATATTTATATTTAGTGTTTTCTTTGGCATCAGAAGAATACAAAAAAGTTGATGTTCATTTTTCCATGAATGCAATAGCCTCACACCCGAGCAATGCATTAATTTCCTGGGCAACCAGAAAATAGCCAACATACACTTAAACACAACATATAAATTGGCAAATTTTCGTGACATTTTGAAACAAAAATTTTTTCAACACAAAAACAGGAATTCCACTGAAGGGAGGAAAGTCACATCCCTGTACATAAAATGCATGTCCACTAAAATGGCCCTAAGTCTCTACACGAACAAAAATTAACCAAAATCGGCTGGACTTTGCCTTATTTTATGGAGATTATATTGCCCCTACAATAAGAGTCATGTTATACTGAGGAACAGAGCCAGACACAACCCACTAGGCTTTCCTGCTGGTCCACACATACACTGTAACCACAGCATATAGAACAATCCACAGGCACTGAGAGGTTGAAAATATTGTTCCACGAATCACACTTGCAGCTTCATTTTGAGGCGCATGGCGTAACACGAAAACAATTGTGAACAGTAGTCCCTGTCATGAGAGACCCCTGTCGTGAGAGACCACCCTCCCAAGAGAGAAAGCTTTTCAGATTCACAAGTCCTATACTTTCCATGTTAATTTACCTGTCTCATACGACCACCTGTCACATAAGACCACTTTTTCTGTTGCTGTAGGGATGGTCTCTGCTAACAGGTACCACTGTAATATGTTTTGGTGACCATGGAACGGCTAGGTCTTGAACCAGCAATCTTCGGCACCAATCACCTACCCAAAAATGGGAAATGCACAAACCAACTGTACCAAATCCCCATTCGTAAAAAGAATGACCATCAATGGAGGCTGGTATGCATGAATGCCATATAATCAACACAACCCAGTTCATTGTATTTATTCCAGATATATCTTGAGGTGGTCTTTCAAGACAGATGGTCTCTGGAGACAGGGACCACCATTCACTGTACAAAGCCTTGTCATATAAATTCTGTGAAACCTCATTATACTGATGCTCAAACATATATTTATTTCATGACACAAATTTATGACACTCCATTTCTAGTGTCCTTTGATTCACCTACCTGACACATTCTTAGGGGAACAGATGGTGTCATTATTTAAGTTTTCATTTAATCAAAGAATAATTTTCTTCCACCATCTGCAGGAATCCTGCATATGGTATCTTTCAAAATTCAATTTGAACAGCAGAAACTACCGTATATCAAAGATGTTGATGTACCTGACACTCTGTTAGCGGTCTTTCTACTCACGATATATTACAAAGACTTTGATAAGCTCCCACACTTTTCATTTCAAGGACTGTACTGTGCCTGAGGCAATTAATGTAAAACAAGTATGCAAAGCCAGCCTAATTATTAGTACGCTACTGTTTGCAATGGGAAAATTTTGGAAAATTCCCCACAATTTGTTTTTCAATTCCGACCATAAAGAGTACATGTGATGAGGTCTACTGACATGCCAATCTTTTTATGTCTGTGTGCCAACACAGGCACAGTACAGTCCTTGAAATGAAATTTTTACTATAGTAGATGTGGTTCCGAGTGTATAGTTCGATCATAGCAAGGCAAAGGTCATCTCAAATGTCAAGGTCATGTCATGTCGGGCTTAAATTGTTGGTATTATAACAATGTGCAATTTACATGTGACGTGTAAAGGGCAAAGTCAAGGTCATTTGGACTTTGAAATTTGCATCCAGCCATAAGCTTAATGTAATGTGAAGTACCAGAGGATAAAGGTTGTAGCATTTAATATTTACAACTTTTGAAGGCACACAGACAGATTTGATTTGAAGCAAATCTTCTTTTCTAGTTTTTTGTTTTTGTTTTTACACCATAGGTTAAACCTACAAGTTGAGTTTCTTCTTTGCAATGTAATCTGGTACTTTAACCTTGTACGTTGTATGTGTGCAGAAAAGGATGAATTCATGGAAAGGTCAGCATGGGTCCTAGGGGGAAGGGGGAGAGGGGGGAAAGGGGGAGGAAGGGAAATCTTACAAAATCGTCAACACTTGCTGAGCACCATACATGTCATTGTAATTCTTCTGCCTCACTGTCCCTGTTGAACAACCTGAGCCTTAAATTAAAGTACATGCAACCACAATCAAGTCATTTTGCACTGATTTGTATCTGTGCAGGTTTTGAGGTCATTCACATGCAAACTGCACTTCATCAGCTCCAAACTTTAAAGGACATCAATCATTTCGTGAGCTATCATTTCTGTATCCTAGAAGCTTGCACCAGTTTCACCAACACAAAAATGATGTTCTTGCACTCAAAAGTTGAGAATTCATGAGGACATTTTTTTGTCTTAGTCTCACTCCTCCAAGCTTTCTGGATCTAGAAATGATGACTGAGGAAATTATTTTTGTAAATGTACACGTATGACACCCCCCCCCCCTTAAAAACAACAACAACAACAACAAAAGCATCAAAAACAAGCTGTAGCTTAGTTCAGCTAAAAAAATTATGCTGAAAGGGTGATGCACAAGAACACTAGGATTACAAAAATTGATAACATTTCAACTTATTTAAGCAGTTCAGAATAAAATTCGGACTCTGAAACATGATTACATGTTTGACCTTGTATAATGGTCTTTTTTTTTTTGAAAGGCCAATCATCAAAATTTTATTTGCTTTGACTTTACTGTGTCTATGTTCTCCAGTAAGTCAGTTCATGTGCTCTAAGTATTTTGCCCACTGTACAGGGGCACAACCCATTTTTTGACAAACCCATTCAGTGATAATAGAATAAATGTTATGTAATTCCTTGAAAATCAAACTCAAAGTACTGATACTTTGTCTGTTCAAACTTCAGTTCAAATCAATGATGTAGTAACAACACCACTGGTAGTCAAGCATGGCATCCTCCAAGGATCCATTCCTGTAAATTACTTTAATATTGTTGTATTCTTAATTTCACTTATTTTACTGATGGCACAAAACCGTTAAAATAAAAACTACAGTGAAATGTCAAAGATATACAAAAACCGTGAAGATTTATACACGCTTAAATAAAGCAATTTACAGCAAGTCTGATGTTGTTTCTCCTTTTGTTAATGATATCCCATTACACTTGGGTGACATGGACAAAAATTTGTTTGCTGGTGACACTGCTGTACATTTGACAAGTCACACATTAAAAGATGCCAAGAAGCACAGAACACTAAACTGGAGATGCAAGACAATGTTGCTAAAGTAACACACTATTCATCAATCACCAGAATCTAAGGTCAATATTGCATGCTCTAGGCAAAAAGCATCATAACCAAATAATGAAAAGTTAGAAGTTTTGTTGGAGGGAAAGAATATCCAACACTGATCAGAATTACATGTTAATGGAGCCTTATCTCAGGCTGTCCATGTGTCAGTATAACTAATATATATATATATATATATTCGCCACTGAGGTTGTAACATTGAGACCACATTGACATTATTTGCCAGTATCTATTACAAAGTTGTTTCAATGCATACATTTTACTGCCCATTGACCAGTTGACTATTATGTCTCAATTAAGGGAAACTACCATTATGTGCAACTTCTGAAATAAGTTCAGAGGCTCTGCAAAGTTGGAGCCCCTTAGTCCTTGATGTCTGGTTTTCCCAGCTAGATTATTATTTGCTGAAATGAACTGGTTGACCATTGAAGAATGTATCAACTTGGAAAAAAGCAAAGTTTTGACTGAAGTAACACTGACTGTGGAGTTGAAAGATTTCAACTCTCTGTACTGCTGGGCATAAGACTAGAGTTATACCCAACCTGGGGTCAATCATGACTCAATAGCCTCTGATGAGTCCAGTGAAGAATGAAAACACATCAGGCTTATCTGGCACACCGTGTATCTGTTTTTATCAACACTTGCCTAGTCTTTTCATTAAAAAAAAAATAACCCTAATACAAAATCTCTTAAAGTCTATAGTTCTACAGTCTTTGTCTGATATGTTGACATATAAATATTAAAGGAACCCAGTCTATTAACTGAAGGTCAGCCAAGAAAAATTGCCATAATCCACAAAAAGGCTAAAACTGGTCTTATGCAAAAAACCTTTTTGTTATGGGTGAGACATTGTTTGGAACAAACTGCCAAGAAAAGTCAAAGCTCATCTTCCTCACTCTCCATTTTGAAGAGAAAATGTACAGAATATTTATTTTCACTCTGCAAACTACCAACCATTGCATGTACATGAACTCTATTTCACTGTCTTCCATTATTCCCCCAGTGTGTACAGTACATTATGAGGGCTTTAGGAGATTAACAAAAATGACTAACTAAGCTACCCTTTTGAAATAAAGCATGTCTACATATGCACATTAGGAACTGGGTTTCCATTCAAATGACAATTTTCCTCTTGATTTAAAGTTGGAGCAACGGATGTACAAACTGATTAGCAGATAGACAACTGACTGGTACATATATGGACTGCAACATCTAGCACTGATGATATCTGAGGCACCCATGTACCAACATCACATGTAAACAAATATATAGAAAAAAAAGCATATTCACTGACATTAAGGTACATCAAGCTACTTTAACCACTTTTGACATGCATCAAAAAGGTTTGTGTATAATAAGCAAGGTTTGGCACTTCATGGGATGACAATGGGGGGGGGGGGTAAAATCAACATGGAACTAAGTATGCTCCTGCCTCTCCCCAATCCCTGCCCCCCCCCCCCCCCCAAAAAAACCCCACTCTCTATTGGTTTATCGTGGGCTCCTCTTAATATCAGTTTGTGTTGAAAATAGGAGTGTGGCATGGACTGTTATGTGACAAGGACAGGATAGCTGAAAGTATGCCTGAGTGGTCACACAAATACTTGGAAATGAGGTAAAGGCCATAAAGGTGTGAAAAGCCTGTCTGGTATTGGGGTGCATATATATCTAAACAACTACTACAGTGGGTTTCATTTGCTAACTGAAATTGAAAAATTCAAAACAATAATGCAAGCTAGAGCTAGCCCACCGGTACTCTATTATGTTAACCCTTAAAGTGCTAATCAATGCTATAGTTGCTTTCCCATTGCCATTAAACATATAATGGTTAAATGAGTCAAATTCCTCATGAAGATACCTTTCATTCAAATACCAGCAAGCCTAGTCTGAAGCAAAAAGTAGTTTTAGTCAACAGCTTTCCTCGGGACACTTTGCGCGCAAAGTGTCTGGAGGAAAGCTATTGACTCAATCTTAAATCAGCACTTTAAGGGTTAATAAAATCTTTGAAATTCAACAACAACGACTCAGATACTAAATCTTGGTAGCTAACTAGTCATGTATATATAAGTGTTTGACTGGGTGCACCTGTACAGTAAAACCTCTTTAACCGAACACCTCCGTATACCTTACACCTCTCTACACTGAACACCATTTCTTGATCCCAAATATATACTTCTACTGTAAGCAAACCTCCCTATACCGAACACTTCACTATAGTGAACACTTTTAACGGTCCCAAGGGTGTTCGGTATAGGGATGTTTTACTACAGTTAGTTTTGTATTTTGCTGTATTTTGTATTTCATGTATATTGCTATCGTCATGCTGACCACATCTTGTATCCAAGATGGCTGTCAATAAAGCTTTATCATATATATGGGCTTTATAAGGGGCCATTAGCAATACAAGGATTGATGTAAATCCATAATGCTATGGTGTGTGGCTTACTCACTTCTCTCTGAATTTCACAAAAGCAGGATCACTGTCATGTTAGAGGCTGGTTCTTTGCCGGTGTGAAGTTGTCAGGAGAATGGGGTGCTCCCGGTCAGCATTAGAGATGACGAGACCGTTTTCAAGGAAATAAAGGGATGCAAGAAGAAATCTGGATCCCTAAAAGATCAAGACTTTCAGATAGGTGGGACGGCTGTGACCAGATGTAATATACAGAGACACAGGTTCCTTTCAGCTGACAGGTTCTGTCAGCACTAGCACCAACCAGACCTGCAACAATATAGCATCATGGCATACAATCAATACATGTAGGAGACTGGTCTCAGCCAAACTGAGGTGCCTCCTCCACATGTTTGTGGGTCCTGCACACAAGGCCACACAAATACAGTGGTGTCAAGAACAGGCTGACTGCACCAGGGATCAATAAGATGTATTCATATCTAAATGCTGTCCTACTCTTACATCTATTGAGCAAAAGAGGGAGCCATCTGCATTAGGGCAGATCCATGTATTTAGCATGGTCAAAAGTACTTTCTCAACAAAATGAACAACACAACCACACAACAATCTTAAGAAAATGTATTAACATATATTTGAAAGATAAAGGATGCCTAAATTGATTAGAAATGGGCTCTCTTTTGGTTGAAAAGATGTTATTTAAGGATGTTTATGTAGAATACAAATCTGCCCTGATCATGGTGGAAGCATCAGTCTGTTACCCCTGCAACACAGGAAGTGAGCAGAGCGCAGTTAAATATGAATGTCTCCTATTGTGGAGTGATGTGGTTGGATGACTACAGGTCAGATGCATGCCATAGAGATATGTAGGTGGATGCATGGTCAAGATGACTGCTATGGAGGAGGCAGTGCCAGGATGCGGGGGAAATCAGGATGATATGAAGAACAGAAATCATCACTGGGGTAAATGAACTCCAACAGGCCAGTGCTATGTGGACGAGATCCTGCCAAGAGCTACGGAATGGTTCCAGCAATGTCCTGGGCTTCTGTTCCAGCAATACAATGAATGACCACATACTGCACTAATCAGCATGTGGTATCTACAGCACCACTACATGCAAATGTTGCCATGGCCAGCCCAATTCCCTGATCTGTCCCCACTGAGCATTTATGGGATGAATATGATGGACCTGCGACCACCCTGGACCAACTGGTACAGTGGTTAACAGACAAGTGGAACCAAATTCACCGGCCTGAGAGAGACACGGTCACCAGCAGCAAGTCAAAGAGGGTCCAGACTTGATCCTTACACTAACACCTGAAGTTGATGAGCGGGGACGGGAGACATGCCTGTGTTTTTTGTTTTGGCCAGGAGTATACATTTGAGCAGTTGTCATGACAAGTTATTTTGAAGGCACCCAGACAGATTTGCTGGGAAGCAAATCTTCTTTTCTAGTTTTGACATTGTGCTTGCAAGGCTGCTGCAACTCATCTGATCAGAAATACTATTTGGGAAAGTTTGTGGTTGCCCCTAAGACTTCATATTTGCTTGACCTGACTTGGATTTCACTTGTCCCAGTATATTGCTGATTTGTGAATTGGTGGCAATAAAGAAGAAACTTATTTTGATATTGGTACAAATATGCCATGCAAATCTACACAACATACATTGACTGAAATTAATTTCTCTGTCCTGTTCTAATCTGCTTGATTCACTTGGTGGAAAATTGTACAGTGAGATGACTGGCATGGTGAGGTCCCAAGGGTTGACGAGGCACAGGGGCAGGCCAGCATTGATTGTCATAATTCCCAGCATCAGTGATCATGGGGGTGTGGGCCTTGTCAATGCTGCATCTACTATTCCTTTTAAGTGTTAACTTGTAATTTAAGCAATAGCGTTCTCCTATGAAATGCCATATTGCTGAATTCAAAGACGTTTGTGTCATTGTCCGATTGGAATTTCTTCGGCCATATAAAATGAAAGCTCCTAATTGGTTGCACAAAATCTTTGTTCATCCAGGTGTCACCAATGCTACAGATAACTGACAAGCCTATTAGCAGATAAGCCCAAGTGGCACTTCCTAATCACTGTTTTTGTACATATATTTGGGTTATATCAATAATTTCATTCAGATCAAATGTAAGGAGGCCCACATACAATCCACATTAAAGTATAGAGGGTTTGTAATCATTACATTCATTAGTTTGTTCAAATCCTCCTCCTCAATCATACATTTAGCTTTATTTTTGCATACATAAATTTTAACTGTTTTCGTATTTTTGAAACTCCGCTGTAGTTTTACTTTCACTGTTTTGGACATGATTCCTGTTCACATAATGTTAAAATACTACTTCACTGTGTTTTTATTTCCAGGGCTTCTGCCATCAGTGAAAACTAGAGTACAGCGACATTAATGCAATTTACAGTATCCAAATCGATGACAATGGGCTGCATCGGAGATCACAAAAAACTAATATGGCGGATCCCTTGTTTATGGCTTGTATACGCTTTGAGCAGTGTTAACTTAAAGCTTACATGTATTTTGAAATCCACAAAATCGTTGCATCTTGTGGGCCATCTACTATTCATAGCACTGAAAATAATTTCCAAATGTATGCTTTTTATTGCTTTCTTTCATTAGTTTTATCATTTAGGAGATAACTATTCCATGTCAAAGTAAGCCTTAAGTACTGAAAACATCCCAATCGAGTTTCTGATTTGATGCTGATATAATCTATGAAATAACATTCGCCCTTTTCAACGTGGCACACAATTTCGTATTGAATATATTGTGTCAACTGTGGTATTATTTTTTTTATACATTTATGCCCCCAATTAATGGAAAATTTTAAGTTTAACTACCTTCCTGTCCAGCACAAAAAATGGACAAAATTTCCACATGTTCAGAATCTTGATATTTGAACTCAAGTCCTACTTTATTTTTTAATAGCATCCATGCAATCAGAATCTTTCATTTTTTTGTTTTAATACCTAAAAATTTATTTAAAGATGTAAACTTGATATTTGTATAGTTTCTGCAATGATGGGATGGAAATTGTAGAAAATTAGTTGGAAAAATGGCATAGAATTTGTCTAGTTTAGCCATAACTAAGCCCTTATGATCATGTTGGCTGTTCCCATGATTCAGGCCCAATTAGCCAATTAAATTGGACCGAGTTGTAGCTTACATTCGACTGAATTTTTACATAACAAGCAAAACTATAAACAGAACAAAATAAAACTCAGATTAAAAAATTATTAAGTACTATTCAAAATATGCGCCATACATCCAGCTTTCCATACATATATAGTCTGTTTGTTCAAATCGGTTTATCAGTGCATAAAACAATACAGAAAACTTACTGGTCTGGCTGGGCCAGCAAGTTATATTTAGTGGACCAGCTCAGTACTTAGTGGTCCAGAATTCTGACATTGCGGGCACGCGAGCCCCCCCCCCCCCAAGCCATATTTACCTGCGGCTGGCATATTTTACTCTCTTTCTGTAAAAAATTGCACCCTCTGCTCTATTGTATGCAAAGGCTGGTAGTATTTTATTATTCTGGCAAATTTACAGCGTTATCTTTTGTTTCTTCCTTTAATAAATTGTCCGCAATTGTCATTTGTGTTCACACAAATGTCGATCATACTTCACAACACGAGGTGCTGAGTACTCCCACACAAAACATCCTGTAGAAAAACAATGCATTTGATTGGATGGCGAACACCATGTGATCGATTGTGGCCCCCTGACTGGCCTTAAATATTCTGGAGAATCATCTTCGGTAGTTTCCAACTAAAACAAAATGACGCTGACGCTGTCCATATCTCCCGCCCATATAATTTTAAAACAAAGACAACAAATTCAAAGAAAACTGAATTGCCGCTGGTGACCTTGGAATTAGGTCAAGGTCACACACCTTCGAACTCGACGTAGACCCTAACAAGAGTGATCAACTGTGAAAATTTCATCATCCTATCATATCTGGTTCTTAAGATATCGCACGCAAGAAGTTTAGAGATAAATGACCCTGGTGACCTTGAAATGGGGTCAAGGTCACTCTCCTTTGAACTCAACGTGAACACTTATAAGGGTGACCAACTGTAAAAAATTTATGATCCTAGCTTAATCTGTTCTTGAGATATCGCGCGCAAGAAATGTGGGATGGACAGTCGTCATTACTATATCTCCCCCCCCCACTTCGTGGGCGGGAGATAATAACAACGTATCCGGTTGACATAGAAGCAGTTTTGGCCGGGTTTCCCCTTAAATACTTTTGTTTCAGCCAATAGGAGAGTCAATGTTCTCAGCATTCTGACGATGAGAAGAACATGGCGGGTAAAAGAAAAAAAGATTGAGACCAGGACAATGAAATCACCCTATTTTTACGAAGTATTGCAAAGGTACATCATCCAAATTGTCACAAACAATGGCCAAATCATCGATTTAAATCACCAAGGAAGGAAAATATTTATCTTTTAACACAAAATTGAAATAGCCATCGACAAGAACTGACGTTTCTCTACAATAAAATGTGCGTGCTTGCAAATAAACAGCACCAAGAATTTCCGACGGCCTTGAATCAGCCACTTCAAAACTGGAAGTGGCGGATTTTCAAGTCAACCAATCATACACTTTCTTTCAAAAAGGCTATCCTATGAATAGATGATTGCGATATGAAAAGTTAAAGTTACCAGTCAAGCCTATGAATATGAATGACGCTCACGCAGTCAGATAGCCCCAGAAGGACGATAAACAAAGACAACGTACTGGTATATTCTTGTAAATATTTCTTCTTCCCAACACAGAAATTGATAACAAATGTTTTAAATCATATTAAAGCAGATTAGAAAAAATCAGAAGTGACTTATGATTTTTTTTAACTCAACCAGCTGGTTGACTTGATCAAACAATTCGACCCCCCACACAGTAATTTAATCGGCTCAGTCGACTGGGCAACCGTCAATTTTATGCACTGAGTAATAACTTTTTGAGTTATTGACGAAAAACAATAAACTCAGACAAATGCCAAACTCCATAATTGCTGGGTCACAGTGACCCAAAAAGTAGATCACCAAGTACAGTTTTATGTATTATGTAATCAATTGCAATTTTGATCTGGAGGCTCAATTCTATGGGCCATTGATCGCTGAGCCACACTTGGCCATTACAAAATCACCTTTTCAACTTACAGGCAAGGTGACTTAACAAAAATAGGTCAAGGTCACTGATATTACATAACATTCTACCCTTGGCCATGATCTATATATACTGAACCCCAATGAAAAGTATCCACATAAAAAAATTAACACATTAATTTTGTAAGTTAGTAAGTACTGTGTGTGCATATATGCATGGTTTGGAGCCTACATCAGGGTCATTCAGGACAACTTTTTAACTTTTGCTGGGCTGTTACATAATGCCTGTGACTTTTGTGCACCGAATATGGCTTCTGACCACCACTCCTATTGGATGGCTAAAATGACCTGATGTTTTCAGTGGCTTTAAAAAGGGATGTTCAGCCAAGAAAAAAGCCAGTGGTCTCAGGTGTGTTGAGGCGATCATGCCGCGTCTGAGCCAAGGTCAAAGACACCATGCTTTGGGGCTTGCAGAGGGTGGAGTCCCAATCACTCAAATCGCACAAAGAATGGGGTGTACTCGGCGCACCATCCAACGACTAATTGAACGGCAACAAGAAACTGGATCCGTAGATGATCGGCCTAGGCCTGGCCGAGAAAGAGTGACAACACCTGGCCAAGACCGTCACATCCGGCTGATGCACCTGCGAGACCGTTTCCGTACAGCAGCCCAAACAGCCCGTGAGACTCAAGGGGTGAATCACCGTCCTGTCAGTAGTTCTACTGTGGAGAGGCGACTGAGGAGCAGTGGCCTAACAGCCAGAAGACCTTACAGGGGTAACCTGCTGACCCAACCCAGAAGAGAAAGACGACTGGAGTGGTGTAGAGCACACTCCAGGTGGACTCGCCAGCAGTGGAATACCGTCCTTTTTACTGACGAGTCCCGTTTTTGTGTCAGCAGAGCAGATGACAGAGAATGTGTGTGGCGCCGGACTGGGGAGAGATATGCCGATGCCTGTGTCCGTCAGGCAGATCGATGGGGTGGACCCTCTGTCATGGTGTGGGCAGGCATCAGCAACCGCTACCGGACACCCCTCGTGGTCATTCAAGGGATCCTCAATGCTAGGCGGTACATTGATGAGGTGCTGGAGCCGCACATGGTCCCATTTATGGAGCAGCATCAAGATCTGGCGATCTTTCAGCAGGACAATGCACGTGCACACTCTGCAAGATTAACAATGAACTTTCTCAATGAGAACAACATCAATGTCATGGAATGGCCAGCGTTCTCACCCGATCTGAGCCCTATTGAACATTTGTGGGATCAGTTAGGCCAAGGTATTCAACGGAGGACACCTAGGCCTACTACCCGAAACCAGCTGATCCAAGCTATGCAGGAAGAATGGAATAATGTTCCCCAACACAGAATTCAAACCCTGGTCAGCAGTATGCGCCGCAGATGTATAGCATGTGTTGATGCTCGAGGTGGCCACATCCCATATTGAACAGAAAAATTTGTGTGACTTTCAATTAGGGCAGTTAATGACATTTTTTGCCTGTAAGTGACCTTAATGTCGGTAGAGCGTGACATTATTTTTACACCAGAAAAGTGAATGCTTTGTTAAGTTCTAAGCACGTCTAGGTATGAAATGTTTCAAGTATAAACAATAAAATACTTCAAAATTGGCATGTGGATACTTTTCATTGGGGTTCAGTATATATAGTTTTGGACAAAAAGACACAAATACAATTCTGTTTGCTTTGAACCATTGATGCTTGGTGGATAGGTCTGTACAGGCAGGTCCATGATATATGATTTTCAATGCATACTGGAGTTCCAGGTAACGTCTTTAGTCTAGCACCAATTTGGACTTGTTTTTGTTATTGTTAATTTTGTTGCTCGGTGGACTTAACAATGGACTGTGGAATAGGGTAATGACTACTAGGAAGTGGTTTTGGACAAAAAGACACAAATACAATATAAATTTGGCAAGCGTAATCCAATTACTTTTCCAAATATGGAATTTTACATCTTAAAATATATTTTGGCTCAGAATTTCCATCAAATTATAGGAGGCGCTACTAGTATCATTAGCAGCTTGGACTTTGACCTCTGCCACAATCCCATCAAATTTCATGAAGATCTGCCAAAAATTAAAGATGCTAGAGTGATTCGAAGATTGTCACATTTTGACCACTATATTACATAATTATGTCGGTGGCGCCACCAATATCAAAAGCGGCCTAGATTTTCATACAAGCTATAAGTCCTGAAAGTTATATGGGGTAATTTGAAAATTGGACGGCATCACACTAACTAGCAAAAATGTTACGCACGGACGGACAGACATGAGCAGTCACATTATAAGCTCTGTTACCTTTGGTCAGCACTGTTAAAAAGAAAAAAAAATGAATAAAATGTGGCTCCCACTGCAACAGTTTTCCCATTACTTTCATGTATCTAAACATTGAGAGGAAATATTAAGCCACTTGTACTGTTGTCGTTATTCATATACTCATTCATTTATCAGAAGACAACATGGTGGCAAAGCAAACCCACATACACCAGTGACACTTGAGTTTTGACACCTTTATACTAGAGCTTGACTATGTTTATGTAAATATTCAAAGAACCTTCTACATATGTATAAATTTGTGGTATGTTTGCTTTTATTAGCCTTAGTCATCCCCAAAAAGAACAAATCAGGCTACATGTTAGTGTCCTTTACTAAGTTCTTAATGACCTTAATAATGGGTAAAGGTCACACAAAACTTGACAATTGGTCTACTGCATATTTTGTAGTTCTGTATCAACTTATCACAATATTATTATCAAACAGTCACAGGAAAAGAATACAACCAACACACATATGTAGTCACTGGTTAAAATATCTTATTACCCCCCCCCCCCAATATAAAATCAGTTGACCAACAGGCACACCAGCCTATCTTAGGGTCTCTTACCAGTACTACTTGTGATGCAACAATATTGTGAAAATCACGATGATCATTATAAAATACATTTGATGCACAGCTCCAATATTGAAGAGTTTCAAAATGACAATGAATTTACTTTTGGTCTTGCTGCATATATAATTAACTGTACAGTGCAAGCTTTAAAAAGTTATAAGAAAACCCAGGTGTTTTTTTTAACCATTCAGATGATGATGTGCAGTGGTTACCCTTTTTTTCCAAATGGATAAACTCTATATTCAAACGATTAATCATTTTTTTACAAGAATAAACTGTACAAGGGCTTCTTCTGTTTGCAACCACTGCGAGGAGAAAACTACTTTTGTTTCTATTAGCATTTTTGGGTCATTTAAATCCAAATCTTGGATTAAAGACAAGCCATCACTCACACTATGTTGGATTGCCTTAATTCATGAAATATTCCCGACCTTTATAGACTGACAGCTTTGTGTAATTGGGATCATGAGGATAAGCCTGCTTTTTATTTGACAGTTCTATGTAAACAAATGAAAAGATGTATGACAATTGCAAGAAGTGTCAAAATGATACTTTGGCCATTCATGGGTAAAAATCATCTTAACTGGCTCATTTGCATTTGAAAGTATCACCTTAACACCAAAAATCTTGAAAATTCAAATTTTAATAACTAAAGTTCTAATCAAGACAGAAGTACAATTCTTTAGTTTTGAAAAAGGGGTCTCAGACTGCATCAATCTATATACAAATAAGGTCCAACTTGACAATTTTGTAGTTTTGTACCTGTCCTTATGTCATATCCTTATCAATGTCTTACATTGTAACTTTAGATCACATAACGCTATGCACGTGTATAAGTCTTGCACCATGAAAGAAACTATGTGTTTTGTGAATGCACCAACTTGAACAGTCATATGTCAAAACTTGGCTTTCCTCTGGGACTGGGACCAACTTCCGGTCGGATATCGCCTCACTTTTCGGACACAAAACATCGATTGTCTGTTGATTGGAAATATAGAAGTTCCTTACCTTTCCCCAAAACACTTCTTCCACCAGTCAGCTGCGTCTCCTTTTGTGATCCTATAGTGATCCCCTGCAAAAGCTCCGCTTGGAAAAATAGCTTTCAGTTCGGCCAACATGTGAGAATAAACCAAACTGAGTTTTGTCAGGTTTCGCCTGTAATGGGATGTTTCGTCGAACATTTTCTCTTTCCCATCTTTGAACAACTTAATGGTTTTCTTACATTTGTTCATCAGGTTTTCAATGAAGATCCTAAAATATTCACAGTCGTTCAAAAGGTGTAGTCTGTCCTCATATTTAGCGTAAATTAATCGTAAGTGTTGGTAAGTGTCCGGCAGGATGTCCAAGATGAACGGCGGGCTGTTTTTCAGGTTCATCTTTGGATGTTGGCATAGCTTCACAACTTTGTCCATCAGTTTCCAAGATTTTTCTATAGTTCTTTTATCTACCACTAATCTAGGTGGTGCGACGGCCTCGGCAATAGCTCCTTGGATCCTGCTTAAAAACCCTCCCAAGTGCTTCTGCTGCATATTGCGAGGCCTCTGGTTTGGCATCGCCATCTTGGCCCTCTTCCTTGTTGATTTACCCTGTACCTCTGCCGAGAGGTCGTTTCCCATAATGCCTCACGCAGCTACGCCAGAAACTCTCATCCACAATGAGCACTGAAAGAATAGAGTGAAAATCAATGAAAAGTTTTTTCTGTGGGTTTCAAAATTTATATAAAGTTAAATAAGGTATATCACAATAGTAATTGTAATACCCTTTAATTCCAGATCATGTTAAATTTCGAAACTAAAGGTTATTTCCCCCGCTAAAAAAATTGTCTCCACCTTCATCTTTTGCGACATGTCACCATTTCACGACCAATTTTCGGTATACACGTCACAACATACAAGTATGGCGGACGCAGAAGAAGAAACAAATTGGTAAGAACTAAATTCTGGTCAATAATTGGCAGTAGACATATCCGACATCTCGTACTCGCAGTTGCAGACAAAGACGTGGATTCCAGACAACTAGTGTGGACCTCTCGCTAAATGTCCATGAAAAGCATACCATCAAACACCCGTTTTTGCCCATCTGTCAAAGCTGACAATCTCTATGAAACATTTTTGGCTTCATAAATGAACAGTTCAAAGTTCATAAACCTGCCTGCTCTTTCCCAGTGAACCTCTGTCACTCACTGTGTATCAATTTGTTTGTTACATTGTCTACGGAATCACCAGGTTGGGAAATACCCTGGTGACAGAATTTGTAACATTAAGAGTTTGCCCTAACAGGCAAAGCACCACAATTACATCTGTGGCTGTGCAACCTGTTGGTGAATTGTCACAGTCCGACAACCTGAGCATAAGGACAGTGTTAAAATAAACATCAACAGGATACATCAATGGAGAGTATAGACTCCAATCACAAATTGGTACTTTTCTTTGGAAGAAAAATTAAGGCGAATCCATGCCCTCTTGTTTGGAACATTGTGGCCCTGGGGGGGTCTTGTATCTTGTGGGCGGATAGGGGTGGATGTCTCTCTCTCTCTCCCCCCCCCCCCCCCCCCCCCCCCGCACACGCACATAATGTATACATAAAATATCCTGGTTATAATTTTGTATCACTATGGAAGATATGTCAATGTGGAGATTTATCCCCACAAGGAAAACAATCTTGTTTGTTGTTGATATCTGTACCACCTACCCACTGAGTACCCTACTGCATGTCATTACTGGTCACAATGGATTACACAATAAATAGTGGGGGAAAATTCTACTTTGAATGGTCTCTCTAGAGATTCTGGTCCAGTTAGGATCATGGTGTATGGGGTCAAAGTTAGAGATTTGCCTCCTGTAGGATGGATAAAACCAGGTGGCACATTTGAGTGCAGGTTATTTTTGAAGCCAAGTGTGGGTAAAGTAAATGGTGCAAGTTTATGGGTGTATGACAGTTCATTGAATGCCACCTGGTCTAATCACCTTAGCATCTATGTATAGACTTGCTGACCAGACATCTGTCTAATATAACTTCTGCTAAGTGTGCATTAGGATGAATGCAATTTTGCCTAACGTCCACTTGAGCGAAATTTATCTAAAACTGATGAAAAATGTCTGATACATTGTATCTTGCGTGTTGCTGTGTAAGTGTGTTGTTTAACCACATTTTTAATGGTATTAATGGACATGCACTGTGGAACATCTGTGGCAGTAGCCTGGAAAGCAGTTAACTTTGCATGTTTATCTGCAAATTCATTAACATGGAGGTCAATGTGACATGGGACCCAATATACATGAAAGATAAATTGGTATTGAGGAGTGACCAGGGTGGATCTTGCTACTTATAATGGGTATAAAGCAGATTTGAAGTCGTAAAAAAATTATGTGCCTCTCTGAACTTATGTTGTGTAGAATAGTCTAGTAGGGAGCTTTTTGCAAGATGGATGCCTACTAATTCCTTATGGTAGCTACATGTACTACTGTTTGCTACTAGTTTTGACAAAACCATTGTTGATGAGGAGAGGCCTTTCATGTAACAGATAGCAGCATCACCAGTTGGTCCAGGATTGGTCAGTACTGAGCCATCTATAAATATAACAGGAATATTGTCAGGTAGCTCATTTACAGGTGTGTTGACAGAAATTGAGTTTCTGGCTTCAGTTTGTTGAGTCCGTTTCCTTGTGTCTTAAGGCCATGTGGGATTGGGAAGAATGCCATGAGGCAGTAAATGGAGGGTATAATTCTGGCTCACTGGGAAAAGCTAAAGGCCATGTTTAAGGTATGAGTTGGGGACAGTACTTTATGATTTAAGAAATTTTTGTCAGCTCTCAAACTCATGGTGAGCTCTTTCAGTGGATCATCTGGAGGTGTGCTGAGCATTTTTGCAAACTCCAGGGTGAGCCAGTCTTGCAGTCTCAGTTGGATTGGTGGAATGTGGGGCGATACTTTGAGTGCTGTAAATTGATTATGTTTTTTTCTTTAGAGGAAAAACTGCTCAGTCAGTAATTTTCAGCCAGGCCTATCACAATTGTGTCCTTGTCTGCCATAATGTATGTATGCATGCAGTGCTAATCTGTCATATTTGCTGTAAAGGTGGAGAAGCTGTGATAGTGTAGTTCTGACATGAGGGTGGATGCGTGACCCTGCCTCATGTCAACTCTTCTTAACTCATGGACAAGACCCCAATGTTCTAGGTATATACATGTACTCAGGTTAGTATTAGAAGTGTCAAAATTGCTCATGCACTGTGACTTGAAATAACACTGTTTACATCTCATGTCCATGTATCATGTACCTTGAGGCATGTAAGTGAGTACTGTTTGGAATAGAGTCACATTCCCTCAAGAAGCAGATAAAGAAAAGAACATATTGCGTGATACTTCTGCCACAGAGCTCTACTTTATCAATTGAATAAAGAATGCAATATATTTGAGTGAAAATTGGCTATTTGTATGGCCAGTTTGGTAAATATACTACAAATGAAATAAGTAATACCTGTGACTTTTTGGTTAGATTCAATTGCAGGTATGTATCCAGTTATTGAATAATCTGATAATCATGCCCAGAGATATGGTATGAAAATGGCACATCAGAGAGGAAAGTTACCTGTGATGTATGTAGTGGTGGTAGTCAGATTCACACACACACACATATATATATATATATATTTATTTATTTATTTATAGCAATCTTGGATCTTTCGGGCAACAACAATACCGATGCACAGATTTACCTCCTGATATTTAGTCCTAGCATGTACAATTTCATCATCTATCAAATAAAATAGTGACCTATGGGGAGTATAGTCTGGTGTGGGAGCTGGCATTAAAATCAGCAGACATGGTTGTCAGGCAGTATAATGAATCATGCATGAATGCAGGTCATATGCCTGCTTCATGAATGATCCGTCTACCTCATCACTACATATACATGTATGTTAGAAAAGTATCACCTAGGGCAAGCATTCAAACTTAGAACTTTGTACTTTTATTTCACACACTTCATATGGTTGTTAGGCTACTTATTATTTTAGCTTGAATATTATGCTTGGAAAAAAAATTTCAGAACAAAACCACTCCTTCTTTCAGCAAGGACTTCAAATGTAGACTGAACAAAGTGTAAAATGTTTTTGTAATATGCTTGGCATTGGGTGAGGACATAGTCCTGCAAGGATTATGCTTCAGAGATGATCATTTTTGGGATCCACCTGAGCAAAAGCAAATTTCCATGGTTATTATGACTGCGACAGATTAAATACACATCATTGTATTGGTATTGAAACTTTCAAAGAAAATGTTGATATGCTCTTCAAATAACTTTCACAGTTTGAAGAAGGTGGAACAGCTACCAGTTTCTTGAATGTTTAGGTGATGAAACCAAATATGGTTTACATCTATTCCAAGAACAAAGCTAGGATTATTGAGGTCTCTGTTGAGTCTTGATGACATGTAACTGAGCTGTCGGTCTGTGCATAGATCTATCATGCAGTATTCTCTATCTTTTGTGTTGAAATATACACAGAAAATTTGAGGTATATTTGTTACACCATGTGGGAAGTTTCAGCCAAAATGTTTAAGCGTGGTGTGTATGAAAGAGGAAGAAACAAAGTTCAGGCATTATAATTTTGTGCACTGTTATGTAGGCAAGATGGATGGGTGGACAAGCAGTCGTATATCAACTAGTGGTATATAAAACTGCTTTGCAGATGGGCCCTGCTAGCATACATGTATATTACATTCATACAATGAATAAATGCATAATGCTTAAACTATAAAATGTAAATAAATTATACATGAAAATAGACATCATGATTACAACAGCATATATCTAGGTGAAGAAGTCTGAGGAAGTAACCTAGAATAGTAAATAGAACTTAAAGTCTTGTTTTTTAGATGAAAACATGCATCAACCATTGTTTTGTTTGTAGCCCCCACCTTGTCCAGGGAGGCTGTAGTAACAAAAAAAAAAAATGTTGGGGCTATAGTGTTGAAATTAGGCTTTTAGCAGACTTCACTCCAGTGGACATAACTTAAGTGAACAGCTGTCTTGCTACACAAAACTGAAACACATTTCACATATATGTATTGTTCCTGTTTTGACATTCAGTTATGCAAACCACCGTACCTGTATGCTGTCAGATTAACCACTCTTTCTCCCTCATCATCCAATGGGCAGTTCTAATTTGCACAAGCAACTCTGTGTCATTCATTGGCCACAACATCAGAAGGAAATGTAAAGGAGTTAGACTCCAGTCATATTGCTGTGAATGCCTGATTTTTAATTAATTTTTGTTTATTTGGGTGCTTATTGGTTAATGCATTCAGTCCTATTGATTACTATGTAGGTGAATGGGGATTGCAATGGTAATTCACAATTTTGACTTCTTCTCCAAAACCATTGTGCAGATTCACTGCAAACATAGTGGGGATATATGTATCTTGGGTGGGTTTCTACCTGGTTTGTTAAAATGGTCGCTCCAGTGATTTCAGAATTTGTGTTTTTTTGGTTTATTTTTGGCGAAATCTTAGAAATCCTCAAAACTGCTTGGCCGTTGATTTAAAATTGCTTAGGGTAACTTCTGGGGACCTAGAGACCTTAATTTGTTCAACGGGTGATGCTGTGATTTTTCAAATATTTTTTATGCAAAAAAGGTGTGTTTTTGCTATTTTTCAACTTCTCCAAAACTGTCCCTCAGAAATGTAGTGGAAATGTGCATTGTAGAAGGGCCAAATAAATTTATTTTAGTGTGGGGAGAGGGCACAAAATGGTACGGGTCAGTGTTTCCATTAGGAACCTTTTCAGGGGGTCACAAGGAGGGAAATGCAGTGTAGAAGACTAAGTTTTTACCAATTTTATTTTTCTTATTTTTTTTTTAAATGTTCACCAATTTTACATGTAAATAATCATCACAAAGGGGGAAATTCAGGGTTGAAGACAAAATTTTCACCAATTTTATTTTATTTTTTATTTTTTTTTATTTTCCTCAATTTTACATGTAAGTAAGCAAGACTTGTGACCCTGTAGAATATTCTCAGAAGGTATTGCAGGTTTTGAAAGGATACTGTACCCCCATAAAATTTGGGGGTGAATGGAAAAACTGGGTTGCTTGTTTAGGAGGCAGGGGTGCCCAAAATGATATGATACTTCAATTATAAGCGTATATTTTGTCAATAGAACAAGTTGAAATTTGTAATTCTTCAAAATTATTTCCTCTTTTTGGCAGTGTTACTGTTTCTAGGCATACGTTTATAACTGGTGTATGCCAGTGCAATACTATGTTTAATGGTAGCAGCAGGCTTTCACCATAGAACTTTTTCTCACAACTTGAAGCTAGAGTGTTGCCTACAGCTTAGCCTGGGTTACTGAGACCCTTGTTTTCAGGTCCATAGTGACTCCTGTGCCTGTTGTGGTAGACATGTTGTTACTCTTTATGGCGTGTAATGTGTCTGGTCGTTTTGTTTGCTTCTTGGTGACAGCAGCCAAGTTGTATTAATTTTGCAAATCTGCTTTAAACTTGTTCACACTGGTTCTCTTTGGAGAAACTTAACTGCCAGTGCCAGGACAAATGCTGTAAAATCATAAATTTTCATGAGCGATGAATATTTCTGAATTGTTCTCAAGGTAACGCATCTCGGGAATATTAAACTAAGGAAAATTGCAGCATATTGAATGTGGAATGAAAGCCTTCAGAAAATCGGGAAAACAGAACTATTGAAATTCTGATTTGGAGTGTATTTTGGAAATTGTGTGCCAGGATTATGATTATACAGTACATGTATATCGATTGATATTGACAGTTTTTGCTGAACTCTCTTTGCTTCTGTCTTTAACATAATTTATCCTTAAAAATATAAGCTCAACTTTGGGGTTGCCTTCCATTGCTCACAAAACAAAATCATTATTTTGTTGTCTTTGGTCACTGTCTTAGAACTAACTAGTCAGTTGAAGATTGGAGGTTGAAAATGCTATGAATGCTAGACTGGATAAAAGAGCCGATTCTTTCATTTTTTGGGGGGGTTAAATATTGTGCTGAGCCTGAGAGTAGGAGCTGCACCTGAAGATACACGCCCGCTCAGGTGTAGCCTCAGACTCTTGTTGTGGTAGAAGCACATTACATTTCACAATGATCAGTTGTTTTGAGTGCTGTACTCAACTCGATTTATCATGTTTATTGTTGTTAGTGTTTTCACTTCATGTCAAATTTTCACTGTTGCATATAGTGCATTATTAAGAGAGGGGGAAATATGAATAAAACCAATTAATTTCATTTGGATTTAGGTTATGAGGATTTGGCATTCTGGTGCCAACATGGATTTTTGGCCATAAAACACAAACAGTTTTCATGGCAAATTATCTGTCAACATGTGATGCCAAATTCCCATAACCACAATCTGAATGAAATTCTTTCTGCAGTCATTTTTACCCTTTGGCCTTATGAGGCCGACGGGTATTGTCGTACCGAGCACCGTCCGTCTGCCCGTCCGTCCCGTGGTTTTACCTCATAAATTTTTGAGACAGGACTTTCAAATTGCACATGATAGTACACTTCTATATGGCCTACTTTGTGTGCAAGCATAGTTGACCTTGACATAATTCTCCAGGTCACACAGGGGTCACATATGCTAAGCGACGTTACCGCTCTAACTATTGAAAGCCTGCATCTAGCAATCTGAATCTTACACACAAGAAGCTTCATAGAGTGATCCAGAAGCCTATTGAAAATCGAGGTCATAGCTTTATATTTGACATATTTTTTGAAGTCAAATGTCAAGTGCACAATGGTCAGGGTTCATACAAGCCTGGAAAAGTTTTGAGAAGTTTGGAATTTCATGTCGTTGCCTTCAAGGCCTTGAAAAGTCTTGAATTTCACACTTGTGTCTTGAAAAGTTTGGAAAATCATATTTTGTACAGTTTTGGGTATTTTAATTCATTTCGGACAGAAATGTGGAAGTTAAGTTAAATAATACCTGTTATTTTTGTTACATGTTGGCCCTGATGTTACTCAAAGTTAGTTTGGAATTTTGGAGAAATCAGTCTGGAAAAGTCTTGAAAAAGTCTTGAAATTTGTGGCTAGACAGGTGTATGAACCATGAGTATTGGTATAAGTAAGGAAATTTTCAAGTCAGTTACATGAAATTTTATACACACATGTATCACAACCAGAGAATGTGTCATGAATCAAAAGTAGGTCACTAGGTCAAGTACCTGGGTCACAGTGACCTATTCATTGAAATTTTGTTGACCACTATAACTTCAGAAATTTTTGAGACAGGACTTTCAAATTGCACATGATAGTACACTTCTATATATGGCCTACCTGGTGTGCAAGCATAGTTGACCTTGACGTAATTCTCCAGGTCACACAATGGTCACATGTGCTAAGCAATGTTACTGCTCTAACTATTGAAAGCCTGCATGTAGCAATCTAAATCTTACACACAAGAAGCTTCATAGAGTGATCTAGAATCCTATTGAAAATGGAGGTCATAGCTCTATATTTGACCTACTTTTTGAGGTCAAAGGTCAAGTGCACAATGGTGGTATTGATATAAGTAAGGAAGTATTTAAATCAGTTAGATGAAATTTTATACACACATGTATCATAACCAAAAAAGGTGTCATGAATCAAAAGTAGGTCACTAGGTCAAGTAATTGGGTCACAGTGACCTATTCATTGAAATTTTTTTTACCACTATAACTTCAGAAGCTTTTGAGACAGGACTTTCAAATTGCATGTGATAGTAAACCACTGCAAGCATAATTGACCTTGACCTAATTTTCAAGGTCATACATGGGTCCCAAGTTTGCTGAGTGACGTGCATCTAGAAATCTAAATCTTAAAACAAAAGAAGCAACACAGGGTGATCTAGAAGGCTATTGAAAGTCAAGGTTACACCTCTATATTTGATCTCATGTTTTTGAGGTCAAAGGTCAAGTGTACAATAGTAGTATTTGGGTAGGTAACTATACCTGATACTATGGGACACTAGTCCTATTCACTTACAGCAAAAGAGATTGAAGGCGGCCGAAGGGTACTGCGTTCTTTGAACGATATTTTTTATTTAAATAACCAAAAAGTTTCATTCAAATAGATGAAGGAGAAAGCATTACATGAATGGAGCTTACTGCAGGGTGCAGAACTTTGTGTTGCAAATATACGTCATCATCATCTACAAGTATTTCAACCACTTTTAGAAAGAATTTACTCATTCTAGATACCAGTCCCTGATTTTTCCGCATATTTACCTCGATTTAAGACGACAATTGCATATTTAAATTCTTCATGAAAAGAGCTTTTGTTCAAGTACCAACATGCCTATAGTCTTAAGTCAGTGGTTCTGGCACTGCCTGGCAAGTCATGCTACAGCTCCCGCAAGGGCAGCTGCAGCATGACTTGCCATGCAGTGCCACAACCACTGACCTAGGCATGTGACTATAGTATGGAATGAGTTAAAGTGCTGAACATGTGATGTCATTGTCTATTTGTGGGTTACCTGGACAGTCTGTCCATAGGATCTTGTAACTTTTGTTGTTGTCTGTATGTAGTTTTTGTGTATTGTCTGCATATATGTGTGTGCATGTGTACCATTTGGTAAGTAACATATGGTATACATGGGAGGTTGTGCAACTAGCCTGAATAATTCCTGAAATGAGATGTGCAGTGTCAGCTGCACAAGGGCAATTCTGCAGCAACCCCTGCCCTGTGAACAATGATGAAGCATTTGTTAAATAATGATAACAATAATAATAATAATAATAATAATAATGATAACAACAACAACAATTACAGAAGTGAATAACCCATGTGTGATTAAACAGAATGTATCACAATACATAAGGTTAAGCAGTAGTGTAAAAAAAATGTAATATATATATATAGATGTGCATGTACCTTGATTGATGAAATACAGTACAGTGGTCCCCCTCTTGTAAGGCCACCACAAATGTGCCAAAAATCTAGCTTTATAAGAGAGGTGGTCTATCAAGGGAGGGGGAGGGGGTGGCATAATGCAAACTTGACATTTGCTGCTCTGGGAAGTGTCCTGTTGGGGGTGGGGGTGGGGGGTTGGATGGGCTCTCATCAGAGGGGCCACTGGAGTCCCCCTCATATAAGACCATCCAAAATGCACCAAAAATGTGGCCATATAAAAGAGGTGGCCACCCTTGAAGGGTAAAAGATAATGAAAATGCCATACTTGTAACATGTACATGTACATGGAAACGTGGCCTCTCTTGAGAGGGGCCTTACAAGAAGGGGACCACTGTAGTTGAATAGATGGCAGCTGCAGTTACAAAATGTACAACTCTGTGCCCATGGATACTGGGAAGGAGGCTGGCCTACATAGAGTGTTAGCTTCTGGCTACGTTTAAAAGCTACTTCCTTATGTTTGTCTCTGATGGATCATTGTTGGATGAAGAATATTACTAATGATATATATAAGCTAGTATTAAAAGTACTTATTATGTTGAATAGAGCTTTTAATACAACACAGAGTGTGCGAAAACTTGATATTGTTAAAATTGCACAGAATACAATAATCATGGTGTATGCATACAGCATATTGTGCCACGCAGTTGCTATGTGTCTGGTTTGGTGGTTTAATATCTTGTTATCTCTCATGTATTATGAAATTCACTTTCAGGACCATAGAACTGGAGACAGCCTTATTGGAAGGTTGTGACTTTGGCACATTGAGGAACATCTGCAAAAATAGACCAGTGCCTGCACATTTGAGAGCAGAAGTCTGGCAGGTGAGTCATTGTATACATGTACCTACCTTTAACCAGCCACATGAAGAGATTAAGCCAACAACATGATCAAGCTTCCTGAAAACTACTAGTCATTTTCAGAGACTCCAAGCCTCCCGTTTTCAGCGGGAGATCTCCCCATTTTTTGCACTTTTTCCAAATACTCCCGTTCTCCCGCTTAGGATATGTTTTCTCACGCCCAGAAAAAAATGGATCAGGTTGAAAAAAAATCATCAAAATACACCACTTTAACTCCTTTTTTTTTTCAAAATTTTCTCACCCCAGGACGGGGCGCTGCCCTCCCAGACCCATCCCCCAGCACAGTCGCCGCGCTCTGTCACATCTCCAGTTTCAATAGTACTCCAGGAGGGAGAATCTCCAGTTTGTATGAAGCTGTGGGTTGGAGTCTCTGCAATTGTGATATTTCAAAGGAAGTCTGTGTAATATATTTTTATTTACATGCTGATGTTTTCTATTGGATGGGAGACATTTTGATAGTTGAAACCAACAGTGACTTTTCAGAAAGTATGAGTAATGATCACCCACAGTGGGAAGGAAAGCAAGGGACTACATGTATATCCTTCTGTGTCAACTGCCACTCAAGTCAAACTACTAAAAACGAGCTGCTCTAAATTATAATAAGGGTACTAGATTTAGGTTCCTTGTAAAAATACCTTTCATTTAAGTACCAGCATGCTTGTAGTCACATAAGGTATAATAGTCCAGGTCAACAGCTTTCCTCACTGCCCTTTGTGTTTTGGGTTGCAAAGAAAAGCTGTTGACTCTGTCCAAAATGTGGCACTAGAAGAGTTAACCTTGTGTGTGCTAATGACAGGGAAAGTTGTATTCTAAAGTATTTGAATGATTTCAGACCTTTTGTTCAAGTACATTTACCATCATTTAGGACTGTAGTTCCAGAGGATAAAAGCTGGTCCAAAGGAACAAGTTTCCTAATCGTTCACAACCTTGCATTTGAAAAGATAATCTGTTAATTCTTGAATTCTTCTGTGCAGCCTTCCATTGACACAATGAGGAAAGACTTTATTTTTTAAACAAATTACAAACGTGACTTTCAACATTACATTTTTATGGTGTACTACTCAGTAGTTTGCACACAAAAGCATCAATCTTGTCATCATGATAATGGTGAAACAAGTTAATCTTTAACTTTATTTTATTGTCCTGTGCCTCAGTATGGCCAAGATCATCGAAGACAAAGTTGTTGATGTAGGTCATATAGTAACAGTGCACTGAAGTCTATTCAGCAGATTCTTCCATCAACTGACCCTGTGTCGGAAACAGTGAGAAATGAGTGATTTGGTGGCTCAATGCTATGGATCTACTGCGTGTACTTACACTATTCATTGACAATAAATAAGGAAACTTTTCGGTCCCTTGGTGAAAAGTTAAGGTAACAATAAATCCCTGAAGAATTATAGGGATTTGTATTGAGGAGATAGTCTGAACAGCTTAATATAAATAAAATAAAACAACAAAATGAGAAACTCGAGACAAGCAACAGTCATGACCACATATAAATTTGCACAAGATTAGAGTCTAAATAACTTGTTGGCACACTGTGTGTATCAAATTGTCTCCAACAACCATATTAGACATGTAAATTTATTCTTTTAAACCCTGAAACACAACCATAATGTAGGGTATTTCTGTGAAGATAATTCTTAGATGACCAATGAATGTAAAAGAGAATCTTACATGGCTGAGAATGAGTTCCTCTTTTTCTCTCATGAGGGATTGTCATTGGTGGAGAAAGTCATGAATGACTGCAGGTCATGAGTGACTTCCCACACCAAGAATTTCCAGCCAAGTCATATTTTGTTTATACTATGTTTAATTGGGTGGTCATTGCAAAAAAATATGCCCTAGGCCTACTTTCAATGCCGACTTGGTGTGCCATGTTTGTTTACGTTTGTCACAGTTATTCTACGTCAGGTGTGACTTATAATCAAACATCACTCGCAAATATTTAATTTTTGTCTTAATGTCAATGCATCACCTCAGCCATTGCACAATTAACTTGTAACAGTGTTTAAGTCGTGATCTATTGTGAGTCACTTCTTTTGAATTTCACTCTAGAAAATGATAATTCATTGGCAAACATAGAATAAAATTAATTTCTTGCAGACAATTAACTGACAAAAAAATTAATAAAGTTTAAATGTTTCATCAGTGATATTTAAGGGCAAATGATTTCATTTTCTTTTAATATAGTTACCTGCACAGTAGGGTAAAAATTCCACCAAATTATCTCTTGACTTGAGATGATTGTGATAAGGACATAATTAGGAGATTGTTGCCATGGTTACATGTACCACACACATATATATAGAAATAATTTGGTTTACGTTCTGGTGGAGAGGGCACATCATTCTGTATGGAAACATATATATGTCCCATAAGAAGGGGTTGAAAGAAGAATGTTGATGCATGACAGCATGGCCAAGAAGTGCCTGTCATGTACAGCTGCTCCAGATAGCCAATGCTTATTGTAGGCTGACCTGTAGCAGTACCGGTGCTGATTAACCCTTTCAGTACTAAATTTTGGACTCAGTCAACAGATTTTTGTGGTGCAGTGCCCACTGCGTGCCAAGAAAAGCTGTTGGCCTGGGGTATTCTCGCTGGAACTATAGGGATACTGGTATTTGAATGAAAGTTTTTTTTTTTTTTTTTTTTTTTTTTTATGAGGAATACAAATCTGGAATCCTAATGATAATTCAGACTAGTTTGGCTTTAGTATATCAACTTTAGTCGTGATTGATACTGAAAAAGTTAACATTGCTGACTATAATCAGACAAAGCTCTCTTGTATTTCGACTCAACTCAGGCCAAGTGAAGGAAACATGGAGATTGGTCTTGTTTAGCAGGCAATGAGAAACACTGCAACCAAGTGAAAATTATCACACACATATGCCATGCACACAGACATAGGTACCAGATGAAACAGACTATAATACCTCTGTGGAGTACAAGTTGTGGTAACCGGACAGACGCCTCCCACTGGATAACCAAATTATTTCCATCAATTCTCGCATGAGCATGATTTTTCTACACATTAGAGCCCTCCTGTTTCCGCCAACTGAGATTGTAGCTGTCAATAGTGCTATTCTCCACATGGACTTAAAGCTCTCCAGCTCATCCTTGGAGTTGGAGTAATTTTATTTCCAGAAACAATACTGTTGTATACTTATACCATTCTTTATCATGTTTATGGAGACAAATTCAGGTTCTATTCAATCTCTCTATGACTGGGCTCATCATACATTTTGTTGAAGTGTCACATAACTAGAACACTCAATCAAAACAAACACGTGGTTTCAAGCTTTAATTTTCTTTATTAAGAGTCTTTTTTTTCTGCCCACCCATGGTATTCATGACGTCATAGTCACACCCATCTCTTCCATGTCATGTGTAGAATAAAATTATTGATGCATCTCATTTTTGTCTGGCCAGCATAAGCTGTTGGCGAGACTAAGCAGTCACTTTCTGTCCGTCCGTCAGTCCATCCATCAACAAAAAACTTCAGAGTGGCTTGAATTACACTGGCAAGAGATTCATGCCCCCGTGCATGGCTCTAGTTAATATATATGCACAAACAATAAAGTTTTCCGAGTCTCCGTGTCCTCCTGATGAAGCCCGGGGGAGGGGGGGGGGGGACATGCAGAGTAGGAGGCGCCTCCCTATACCTAGAACCAGTTGTTTTTTTTTTTTCCTAATGTCTTTCAGACATATGTAGATGCACATGCACACACACACACACACACAAATAATGAAAAAACAAAAAGATACAATACAGTGTATTATATATCAGCACTGAGTGACTCATGAGGTCATCTTGAATATAGTGGACTAGAGTTCTGTACAGTTTGATAAACTTACTAACTGCCCCTCAGTAGGGACAGGCTCGCAGGGAAACCCCTTGTTCCTGGCAACAGAATGTTTAGACACCAGACACATTCAGTCTGCAAATGAATGTGGTTGTGAGACTGATGTGCCAGTGTTGGTAGTTAGTCTGATGAACATAAAGATTCAACTAGAGCGTTTGTGTAACAAATGTTATGAAGACTGGTGCTATCCCAGCCTTTAAATAGCAAGTAATATTTGTTAAACCAGTTAGACTCTGATGAGCCCTATTTTCAGCAAAACTGGTAAGACTATTTCAACATAAAAAAAAATAAATAAATACAGACAAATTTGCCAAAGTGACATTTACCTATTACTGATAAACTGCCTAACATATATCCACTAAAATATCAATGTTAACATTTCAACTATTCATGAAATACGTTTTTGATTTCAATTGGCCCCAAAGAGTTGCCTTATCTGTATGCACTAATCTTCATTTGAGTTAATATATGGTGACTGATATACATGTAATGTAGTGGGAATTATATTATTTATCTTTTCTTTTTTTTTTTCAAACCCGTCGGCTTGGATGGTTTCACAGGTAGTCTTAGCATGTAGCTTGGGGTGCTCTTTCTGTGATGTCTGCTTAACGGTGTTAGCAATGTTACCCCCTGCTATATAAGCAGCGGTTTACAGTGTTCCAACTGCCACTGAGCAGATTCGTCGAAGACTTGAAACCGGTCTGGCTTTTCCCTGTTTGAGGTTTACCCACCACTGTTCTTGCTTGGGCTTTTTCTGTTCAGGAATTATATTCTAGCTACATGGGTTCAAGTATTTAACCTATATAGACCGAAGTAACTTATATTTGGGAACACCATCTGCTGACCATTTTTAACCCTTAACTGCTTATATTACATGACATTCTGTGGGCCTTAAATGAATTTTAAAATAAGATGATGTCACCAGCTCCTCAGGCCCAGAAAAGAAAACCATAGCAGACATAAACCAAGGGTATACACATGATCAGTACTCACCACTGTTACATTCTGGTAGGTCTCCTGAGTATGACATGCGTGTAGCCACAGCACCATGAGTATACAACAGAGTGCTGGTTAACACTAATATGGATAACTTCCTATCCTGTCTCTTGTGAGCTGTACACATTCAGCTGCTAAGAATTCATAAGATGTTTGTATCCATATTTTCACTGAAGTCTGACATCTAGTAGATCCTAATGTTCTGTAGGCCATGTCAAAAAATTTTCAATTGAAATGTCTTGACTATGCCAGGAGGATAACATATTAGAGTAAAACATGTAGACTTTTGCTGTGTAAACCTATAAGGGTTAAAAGTGTCCAATGCTTTAGAGATCAAAGTATGTGGCCAGTTGCCAATTCATGGTGAATTTGTTGCATTTATGCACATTTTATATTTATGCTGATTGATTTAATGATGTGCAATTATAAATTTGAAGTGAAAAACCATGTCTGTCTGACAGTGTCTGCACTACCCTCCACAAAACTCTGTGTCTTCCATCGATTTAGGAAAGGTCCTGGCCTTTGATCTGGTTGTTTGACAGTGAGCATGTTTATTTGTTAGCATGCATGAGACAGGCCTTCTTGTTCTAGAAATCAAACATATTATTATGAAGTAGACTTTATATTTTATGTTCACAGTAAAATTAGTCTTCATATATAAGTTTAAAAAACCTACAGGGTCATTCTCTGGTCATAAAATTTTATGAAAGTGCATTAGTGATTGATGTTTTGAAGTAAACAATAGACCTGTGTACTGTAAAGTGCTTTAATTTTGCTGTACTTTTTACTTTCGCTTATTTTGCTGATGGCACAAAACCATGAAAATAAAAACACAGTGAAATAGTATTTTAACATTGTCTGAATAGGAATTATATTCAAAACAGTAAAATTAGAACTACAGTGAAAGGTCAAAAGTACAATAACAATGAAAATTTATACACACGAAAATAAAGCAATGTACAGTATATCATGTGCTCATTCTACACACTATTTTGGTATGATATAAGAACAGATACTTTTTACAGTATAGATTAGTTTGTTTTTAATAAATTTTACCTTAATGAAAGTTATGAAGCCTGCATGGGGATAAATAGACTGAGCTGACAAAAAGTATGATTAAAGACACCTCATAAAACAAAGATGTAGATTTGAGTACTACACCATGTAAACATGCATGAGTCATGAGGAAAAAAAAGTTGTTGGACTAACTAATTGACAGTGTCACTATTGTATCCTAGTTTTTTTTTAATTTTTTTTTTGTCTCAGCATATCATGTATAACATATTAGGTGTACATGTTTATGTCAATGTATTGATCAATACGAAACTGACACATGCACGCACATGTACATCTATTGTTAAACAAACAAACGTCCAAAATTTTGATAGATGAGAATTGGAAAAAAAAAAAGGAAAAAGCTGTAGATGATGAAGAGATAAGTAAAATAATCTTCAGGGTATTATGTGTTCATGGTGGGGGATGTACACCATTTGTGCGAGTGCCCGCATTGAAATGCAAGTATATTTGGCTGAATATACAACCGAATACACAAAATGCATGTGGGCTAGAGGAGTGTATTCCTATAAGATTCTATGTTAAAGTAACAGGAAATATGTTGATTAGTTTTGCAGTAAAAGTTGTCAAATTTACAGGGCTATTTTACCTGTGTACAATAATTTAGCACAAGAAATGTTCTGTTTCTAAGCAGAGTGGTTTTAAAGTTACGTAGGTGCAGATTACAATGGAAACTAATGGAAATACACATACCTAGCCCACCTGCCTACAGAGCCCTCTACTGAGAACCACATGAACCATTGGTTTGACCTTTACCTATTATAGTTTTTGTGTGTCATGTATGATCACATGACATATGAAATGTATGTCATTTCTGAAGGCAGTGACACACAAAAAACATGATCTGTGTACAGTGGTACCTGCTCTAAAGACCACCTCCAATTTAAGACCGCATGCCTTTTAAAGACCACTCTTTCAAGACCCTCTGCTGTATTTACATGTTAAATATACCTTCAATTTAAGACCACCTGCAGTATGAGACCACTTTTTGTTGGCCTAAGGCTGGTCTTAAATAGCAGGTACCACTGTATTAGTGGATGTATAGACATGTTAGATTTAGTATGTTTTAAGTTGACCAATTGAAAGAGAAAGGTAAGTACTTGGTTAACAGTTTGCATACATTTCCTTTAGAAGGCCAGCAGAATCTTTTGCACTGCTTTGTTCCTGGCTAAAATTTCTCACTGTACAATGGAAATTTATTGTCTGACCTGAAATGCATGTTCAGACTTAGACCCAAAATGAATGTTTTCAACAGAATTTAAATGCTCTCTTGGAAGTTACTGCAACATGTGATAAATGTAGAAGGGATTCGGCAATATTCAGACATCAAAATACTTCTCATCATATTGCCATAAGATCTGATTACATTAATGGTTGCCAGATGTACACTTAGACCTGGAATAAATGTTTTGATGCAAAATTGGTAAATAGGAAGTTCAAATGTCCAGCCACCATTATCTCCAGAGTACTCCCTCATCAAGCAAAGTAGGGGTGCAAGTACTAGGGTGATGTTGATCCATTGCCCCGGTGAATTGTGATGAATCTTAACTCTGTAAGTGCCAAATTTTGGACTGAGTCAACAGCTTACCTTGGCACACATTGGGCACAATGCTCCCAAGGCGTGCCAAGGTAAGCTGTTGACTTGGGATATTCTCTCGGGAATTATGGGCATGTTGGTGCTTGAATGAAAGGTCTTTTTATGAATCTGGGATCCTAATGATAATTCAGCCTAGTTTGACTTAAGTAGATCGACTTTTAGATGTGACTGGCACTGAAAGAGTTAAGTCAGGTGAGGCTGACAAATAAACAGATAGATGAGACCAGACTGACTCAATAGGTCATGGTTGAGTAGTAGTATAATGCCAGTTCCTGTCATCAGGTTCACAGTGACATGTCGTCATGTGTTGGCTCAAATACAGTGAATCTGTGAGAAGGATTTGAAGATTCAGAAAAAATAGCAGGAAACATTAAGAAACAAAAAACCTAGAAACTAATTTCATGTGTTTTTAAAAGTGTTCACTCGTTAACCATCTGCTCATGGACTATCCCATCATGACAAACACTAGACAGTGCTCAGGCACTTTGAGAATTTGCTGTCATACAGAATGTTAAATGTTACCTACAATTGAATACCTTGGATGTAAATTGCATTGCACGTAATTTTGGGTATTTTTTTAAATGGTCAGATGGGATTTTTTTTAAAGTCCAGGTTGGAAAATTTGCCAGGAGTAAAATTATTTTGTCACTATACACTCATGCAGTGGCAATGTCTAGATGCACATGTTAAATAGAATGACTGAGTCTTAACTTCTGGAGTATTAGATGGACAGTCAAATCTGATTACAGTGACAAGTTATTCCCTGTAAAATGTATTAGATATCTGAAAATGTCAGGTATATGAGTCAACCAGAAAAAAATTGACTCTAAGTACCTGAAAATGGATGTGATTAAGTGAATATATTGGGTGTCTGAGTGTTGTTTATTGTACAACCACCATGCTTATATGTCTGTACCAGACACATGATTGAGCAAACTTTAAATTTTAATTTGTATGGTTGCCAAGAGAATTATAGATCTTTACTTTTTTTTTTGACATTACATTGAATGCCAGGGTTTCCACCAGAGGGTAAAAAGGGTAAAATAGCATGCCCTAAAACATCTCAAGGGTACTTTTGCAGAAAGAGCAATTCTAGGTTACATTACACAGAAACACCCCATAAAGTCTTCATTATTAGAATTTTTACTTGGGAATATGAATATTTGAAGACCCTAAAATTTCACTCTTGCAGAAACCCCGAATGCCAAAAATAGTTAAAAAAATATATCACCAAGATTATTTGTCTAGAGGTTTCATTGTATAACCACCAGTTTTTTCCCTGTAAACATTGTAAAATATGTAATAATTATTTGAGGTAGTGGCACTAACTGTAAATGAGATAAAAATTCTTTTTAATTGTTTTAGAAACTCCCCTTTTTGTCCACAAAATTTTGGAAATAAATTAATGCTGAGGAAGTGGAAGTTGTAGCTCATGATGGTGGAAATGGGAAGTGTTATAAGCATATGAGTGGTCTTGTCACTGTAACAATACCATAGCTGCATAATTAGCCCTAGTCATGTAGCAGACTAGCTGCAGCAGGGTCAACTCAAGGTCAATCATATGCACAGACTGCATCCTTGTTTGTGTGTGCAGGTGTGATCCTATGATTGATATCAGGTCAAAGGTCAATCAATTTTGGTGCTCATGTTCATCATTTTTTTTTTCACAGTGCAGATGACCTCATGCAAATTCCTACTGTGAAGCATTAAATTAGAAGGCCTATTTAACCTTAACTTTGCATGTTCCTTATGCATGTTGTGGGCCAACTGCCTGTTATATAATAATCACATTCACCTAATTTCTGATGTGTGGATATTTAAGTAAATTACATTTTCAATGTATGTATGTATGTATGTGTGTGTGTGCGTGCGTACGTGCGTACGTACGTACGTATGTATGTATGTAGATAGCAGTTCCTCTTTTGAGAGACCATCTTCCTTATGAGACCACATTCAATAGCTCTTCAAGTCTAACCTTTGCATGCTTATTCTGCTTTAAATTGCAGTCCCTGGGAATTTGAGTAAAAAACTCAGGCACTCAAAGTTGCAGCTGGGCTGCATGGGAGGGGAAGTGAAACGGGCAAATTTCGATTAATTTTTAAACATTTTATTCAGGTTTGGCAGAAGGGGTTATGAAATAATACCAATATTCTCAAGCAACAGTTCACCAAAGGTCTGGCTGGTATGGCAGTCAAAGAACAAACACATTCAAACAAGGAATTTGATTAAAACTTGTGAAAAACTCCATGAAAAGAGGCTGTCAAAATCTGACTAAATTCACTCACAACAACATGACAGCACAAGCTGGTAAGGATTACCATGGTTTCCCCTTCCTCATCTACTGTTCCTTTTCCTTTTTTTTTCTCTTTCTCTAGGCCACCTGTGTCACTGTGTGACACAGGACTGCAGCAGACAAGTGGAGAGCCACATTATTATTATTACATGTACATAAACATGTATGCATCTGTAGATTTGATATCAGCATGATGCACCTATATGTAAGGTACACGTACTTGAAGAATACAGTTTAACCCTTTCCCCCTTGAATTAAAGACTGAATCAACAGCTTTCCTTGGCATGGGTTTGGCACTGAGTGCTAAACCCATGCCAAGGAAAGCTGTTGACCTGGGGCATGTGATCGTGATAAGTCTCGTACATTTCTCAGTCAAATTGTTCTTCATCAGTGTTGAAATTAATTGAAAACACTGAAGCAGACGACATTTGACCACCAGCCGGATTTGGCCAGGTTAAGGGGGAAAGGGTTAAAATCCGTGGTTGGAACTTGAGACCCTGATGATGTGATGGCAGGCAAACAGTATGTGTGAGGATAAAGTTCCTAACCTGTTGAGTCGTTATGTTAGCTACATGTACCATTACACATAGTTATATATCTTTAGGCAGGTGTGCTGTAAGAATAAGCTTATGATGACCTCTTAAGTTTGTTATTGTACACACATTTACACATGGTCATAGATCTTTTGGCATGTGTGCTTTAAGGGTAAAGTTTATGACATCTCAAATCTTATTTTGTATACATATACATATATCTTGGGGTATGTATACTCTGTGGATAAAGTTTATAAGTCCATTTTCGATACATGTACACATATTCACAGATCTTGGGGCACATACGTATGCACTTTGTATGATTTTTCTGACCTCTTGAGTCAAGTAGTTGAGAAACAAATCCACACAGTCACAGATCTTAGGGCATGTATGCTCCAAGGCTAAAGCCCAAGACCTCTCAAGTCTGTTACAGTCATCCCCCTAAAATTAGGCCACCCCGAATGCACCAGATGTGTGGCTTTATCGATGGATGTCCCCTGTTGAAGGGGTAAATTTTAAGAATTGAATGACTGTAGGGGCTGTTAAGGCCGGTCAGTCGTTTTGTTTATGTAAATCAAAATGTGGGCATTCCACACTTGTATTTACATTTATCTAAATAAATATCTGTGTAAAATATACCAAAAAATTGTTAAAATCTTGCTAAAAATTTACTCACAACAACTTCCTTCTAGTGGGAGTAAAGATGTTAGACAGAACAACCATAACAAGTGATGATGTCTAACAGTAATCAAAGACACTTACACATAAAATTTAGTTGTTGAGATTAACATTTTATTCATTGTTTGGGCAGGGAGTTCAACATGGTACACTGTAGTAATTTTTTGTTTAAAATCATATTTTATGGTATTGTTTACCATTATGTTATCCCAGGGATATGTCAGTGTTGATAAAGGGAGTGCCGCATCAATGGATGTACAATAAGACCTCCCTATACTAAACATCTTTGGGACCGGAAAAAAGTGTTTGGTATTGTGAGATGTTCAGTAAAGGGAGGTTTGCTTACATTAGAAGTCTATCTTTGGAACCAACAAATGGTGTTCAGTACAGACAGATGTTTGGTTAGGGAGGTTTGACTGTATTGGTGCACAATGTGATTCGCCATTGTAATTCATGACCTTGCGTTCATGAGGGAATGACCTGAAGGAAAAATCTCTCTAATGTTTGGACCGAATGTAAATACATGTATAACGAAAATAGCATAATTGCTGCTAAGGCAAGTTGCCTGTTGTGCGAGGTTGGCTTCTGTTCAGAGGGGACTCACAATAGGGGGAGCACTGTATCTCATGTACATGTACACGGTTACAGATCTTGTGGCAAGTGTCCTTCCGGTCCTCAGCCAAATTGCAGCCTGTCATCAGTGTGAGAGCACGTACATGTGCTACCAAGGAGCTCTCCAAGTCCCCACAGCTTCTGCCATTATAATTTTCTTTTCAAAACTTGATTGTGCTGCAAAATGACGTTCTCCTACTTACAGACAGGAATTTAAAGAATCAAGCTAAAACACAGAAGGAGTTTTGTAGGAAACATAGGATTCAGTCTTGTAAAGGTAAATTAACATGGAATCTTAAGCCCTATGACAAAAGATCATCTGGCTGTCTTAAATTAAATCATATAGTCAAAGTAGGCTTGGACAGTCAAAGGAAATTAAAATGAACTCCAGAAAAGCACTGTATGAAAGCCTACTTGCTGTTAATTTACTGTATGTGTACTTTAAACATGATTAACTCTTTAAGCGCCAAATTTTGGACCGAGTCAACAGCTTTTCTTGTCCCATTGGGCACTATGCACCCAATACGTGCCAAGAAAAGGTGTTGATCTGGGATAGTCTCTCTGGAACTAGAGGTATACTGGTACTTGAATGAAAGGTCTTTTTATGAGGAACAGGAATCTGAGATGCTAATGATAATTCAGACTCATTTCACTTAAGTAGATCAACTTTAGACATGATTGGCACTGAAAGAGTTACGTTGACATGTGCCTTTGATCTACCTACACCCTGGGGTTATTTTGAAGTGTATACAATATCATTTTATACCTATACATGTATATGAGAGAGCATCATGATGACTTGGGCAAAGACTAAAACACAACTTTATAAAATGGACATCTAAATGTAATGTGTACAACAATCATATACAAGTTTACATTATATGAGAAAAGTACTGCTGTTGGATCCCTAACATTTCAATCCTGTGGTACACTGATGATGTGTCAGCAGTAAACGTGATAAGTGGTTCTTTCTTTTTTATTTGTTTACCACCTGGTTTGGCACGAAGGAAGCAAACCTATGTCAAAGATAGTGTTTGTGTATTGGGGGGGGGGGGGGGGTCTTAGTCACAGTCCAAGGATGAAACACAATTTTTTTTTTTCAATCTTCTTTTTGAGGTCAGGATCTATTCAGAGCTGAAGTGCCACATTAGTACCGTGGCCACTTGTTTCCAGTAAATATTTGTTTACCTACATTCATAGCTCACAGAAAATTAAAATGTTGTACCATGAGTTTATACACACACTTTTAATTTGCCACGTAAAAGTGTCCTAAATTATAATATTTTACCCCCCCCCCCATGTAGTATAGAAAACAAAGGGATAGGACATTTTAAATTCATTCCTGTTCAAACTGCTAGATATGTAACAGGAAGTAAATATTTTCATGATGAACCTCCTGGTAGAGAGGGTTAAGACGCTCTCATATTTATTACAGTGGTCCCTGGCTTGACAGGTCCCTGCTGCTATCTTTTCCATGTTAATTGTACCTCGAATGAGAGGCCACCTGTCTTGAGAGGCTACATTTTGCCTGGCAGGGACTGCTGCACATTTTATAACAGACCACCTGTCTTAAGAGACCATAATGTGTTCATTCTTGGGGTGGCCACCTGTCTTGAGGTTTTACTATTAGGCCTGGCCTTTGGGTGGTCTCTTAAGACAGGGACCACTGTACCACCATCGTACATGTGTAATTGGCTACTGCTACATGAATTTTTGTTTGAGAGTATTTTACTGATTTTATTGCTGGCATGAGTGCCCCTTGTTTTATGTTAACATGACACAAAGTCCATGATGTATAAATAGAAACACCATATAAAAGTAGCATAACATAGGTTTTATAATATTGTGCTCAAAATAATTAAGATCTCAGTGAATTTCCTGAAGTGTGAAAACTGTGATAAAATTATAGCTCACTAATGTTGAGAGCAACAGGAATGCAAGCAGTCAATTTTTAAGTGACAAAGTGTTCTGCTAGAATTCTTGCAGTATGTACACACAATTTACATCCAGTTATTGAATCAACAAAACAAGCAAACAAAGTTCAGGTGTACAACTTTTCTCTCCCTTTGACCATATGGGTGCATAAAACAAAACTTGTGATTGCAGAAATTTAAGCTTGCCATACAATCTGATAAAAATAACCATAGGAAGGTCAGTTTCTGACTTAGAATATTATGATATTATATATATATATATATATATATATATATATATATATATATATATATATATATATATATATATATATATATATATATATATATATATACACACATGTATATATGTATTTTCTGGAAACAGTTGAGGAAATAGCAGACATGCTAACATATTCTCATTCTGCAATATGCTGAGTACACATATGTATATAGTATGAGGGCACTTCATTTGTAAATTGTTAGTGAAAAGTTAAACGTTGAAGGTGAAATATGTGACACCATACCTGGTGTGGTCCTTGTTGATGACCCACTGCGGTGTGCCATACACAGGGTATGTTAGGGACTGCTGAAGGCTGGTTGAAGCATCAGGAGGGGTGATGTTGACCATGTGAAAATGAGATGCAGAACGTGGAGGGACAACATGCAGCCAACAGTAAGAGGAGGTATTCATGACAAACCTGCCCCACAGATTAAAGCATGGCAGCGCTTTCTAATCCAGCCTACATCCTCTGTTTGGGATTGACAGTCTTGACCTTTGATCCCTTCAGCTTCAGGCTACATGGACAGCAGCTTTCAATGGGGAAATACTTTGTAAGCTACAGGACCATGGTATGAAAAAACACACATCACGCATCACAGCAAGCTCACCTGTGTTCCCTTGAACAGGTTGAAATAATTCTCTTTTTTTACACTGCTGGTATGTCGTGATGTGCTCCTTGTTAGGTCTCAGCACTGTTCACACTAGTGACGCATGCTGTCATATTTTATAACACAAAATTGTTTTCAATATTGGTACATGTAAATTTTTTTTTTTTTTTTTTTTTTGTCGTGTAATTTACTTCTCTGAACAAGATAAACTGGCACATGAAATATGAACCAAAAATGGTGTGAGTCAGAGTGAATTCTGATGTGATTTGTTCCTTTCTGTTTTGATGGAGGAGGCTCAGCAGACATTTTTTTATTGGGGATGGACTCCTGTATACTTGGCTAACATGAAGTTCACAGTAATTTACTGGAAAGTGGTTTTGTTTTATCACAGAATTAAATAGATGAAACAGGATGTAAAGTAAACTTAATAATTTGTTTTGGTGTCTTTCTAAATATGTATCACGAGAAAGAAAAAAACCCCCACCAAATAACCCCCCCCCAGCAACTTTGGGACTATAATATTAGGTGCTGAGTGAACTGAGGAAGCTGCAACATGTTCAAATATTGTATATTAGTGGAGCAAAGGTCTGTGTAAAATATATATGGGAGAAAGATTTGAAGATTTAAAAAAAAAAACTACTTCAGGAGGCTCCCTTCAAACACCATGCAGCCCTATTCCATATGAACATGACCAGTTTTAAATTCGACACCTGGTCAACATGGACAGTATAAATACGTACATGATAATGAAATGAGAGACCACCAAGGATGGTCATCAATGTCATTTCACATCAAGTGAATTTATTGAATTTTAAGTGTGTGTATGTATAATGCATAATGAGAGCTGTTGCGTGTCAGTCATTTCGCTCATGCCACATTTATGTCCTTTGATCATTTGATCCTTTCACGCATACATGTTCAAGCCTTTTGTGAACATGTACATTTTCTAGCTGTGTTCTTGCTATATAAGGTGCCAGATTACAAGATGGCTCCCTTGGCTTCCACCAAGAACTTTCCTTGGTGAACTGTGTTAAATATCCCCTTGTTATAAGATTCTTTTACTATTTAAGTGAGTCAATTTCATGGACTCCATCATCTGCGTTATAATGAGTGAGCACTGTGTGTATAACACAGTCTACTTCAGGGACCCCATCATCAGTGTTATAATGAGGGAGCTCTGTATCTATAACCTAGTCTACTTCAAGGACCCCATCATCAGTGTTATAATGAAGGAGCTCTGTATCTATAACACAGTCTACTTCAGGGACCCCATCATCAGTGTTATAATGAGGGAGCTCTGTATCTATAACACAGTCTACTTCAAGGACCCCATCATCAGTGTTATAATGAAGGAGCTCTGTATCTATAACACAGTCTACTTCAAGGACCCCATCATCAGTGTTATAATGAAGGAGCTCTGTATCTATAACACAGTCTACTTCAGGGACCCCATCATCAGTGTTATAATGAAGGAGCTCTGTATCTATAACACAGTCTACTTCAGGGACCCCATCATCAGTGTTATAATGAAGGAGCTCTGTATCTATAACACAGTCTACTTCAGGGACCCCATCATCAGTGTTATAATGAAGGAGCTCTGTATCTATAACACAGTCTACTTCAAGGACCCCATCATCAGTGTTATAATGAAGGAGCTCTGTATCTATAACACAGTCTACTTCAAGGACCCCATCATCAGTGTTATAATGAAGGAGCTCTGTATCTATAACACAGTCTACTTCAGGGACCCCATCATCAGTGTTATAATGAAGGAGCTCTGTATCTATAACACAGTCTACTTCATGGACCCCATCATCAGTGTTATAATGAAGGAGCTCTGTATCTATAACACAGTCTACTTCAGGGACCCCATCATCAGTGTTATAATGAAGGAGCTCTGTATCTATAACACAGTCTACTTCAGGGACCCCATCATCAGTGTTATAATGAAGGAGCTCTGTATCTATAACACAGTCTACTTCAAGGACCCCATCATCAGTGTTATAATGAAGGAGCTCTGTATCTATAACACAGTCTACTTCAAGGACCCCATCATCAGTGTTATAATGAAGGAGCTCTGTATCTATAACACAGTCTACTTCAAGGACCCCATCATCAGTGTTATAATGAAGGAGCTCTGTATCTATAACACAGTCTACTTCAAGGACCCCATCATCAGTGTTATAATGAAGGAGCACTGTATCTATAACACAGTCTACTTCAAGGACCCCATCATCAGTGTTATAATGAAGGAGCTCTGTATCTATAACACAGTCTACTTCAGGGACCCCATCATCAGTGTTATAATGAAGGAGCTCTGTATCTATAACACAGTCTACTTCAGGGACCCCATCATCAGTGTTATAATGAGGGAGCTCTGTATCTATAACCTAGTCTACTTCAAGGACCCCATCATCAGTGTTATAATGAAGGAGCTCTGTATCTATAACACAGTCTACTTCAGGGACCCCATCATCAGTGTTATAATGAGGGAGCTCTGTATCTATAACACAGTCTACTTCAAGGACCCCATCATCAGTGTTATAATGAAGGAGCTCTGTATCTATAACACAGTCTACTTCAAGGACCCCATCATCAGTGTTATAATGAAGGAGCTCTGTATCTATAACACAGTCTACTTCAGGGACCCCATCATCAGTGTTATAATGAAGGAGCTCTGTATCTATAACACAGTCTACTTCAGGGACCCCATCATCAGTGTTATAATGAAGGAGCTCTGTATCTATAACACAGTCTACTTCAGGGACCCCATCATCAGTGTTATAATGAAGGAGCTCTGTATCTATAACACAGTCTACTTCAAGGACCCCATCATCAGTGTTATAATGAAGGAGCTCTGTATCTATAACACAGTCTACTTCAAGGACCCCATCATCAGTGTTATAATGAAGGAGCTCTGTATCTATAACACAGTCTACTTCAGGGACCCCATCATCAGTGTTATAATGAAGGAGCTCTGTATCTATAACACAGTCTACTTCATGGACCCCATCATCAGTGTTATAATGAAGGAGCTCTGTATCTATAACACAGTCTACTTCAGGGACCCCATCATCAGTGTTATAATGAAGGAGCTCTGTATCTATAACACAGTCTACTTCAGGGACCCCATCATCAGTGTTATAATGAAGGAGCTCTGTATCTATAACACAGTCTACTTCAAGGACCCCATCATCAGTGTTATAATGAAGGAGCTCTGTATCTATAACACAGTCTACTTCAAGGACCCCATCATCAGTGTTATAATGAAGGAGCTCTGTATCTATAACACAGTCTACTTCAAGGACCCCATCATCAGTGTTATAATGAAGGAGCTCTGTATCTATAACACAGTCTACTTCAAGGACCCCATCATCAGTGTTATAATGAAGGAGCACTGTATCTATAACACAGTCTACTTCAAGGACCCCATCATCAGTGTTATAATGAAGGAGCTCTGTATCTATAACACAGTCTACTTCAGGGACCCCATCATCAGTGTTATAATGAAGGAGCTCTGTATCTATAACACAGTCTACTTCAGGGACCCCATCATCAGTGTTATAATGAAGGAGCTCTGTATCTATAACACAGTCTACTTCAGGGACCCCATCATCAGTGTTATAATGAAGGAGCTCTGTATCTATAACACAGTCTACTTCAGGGACCCCATCATCAGTGTTATAATGAAGGAGCTCTGTATCTATAACACAGTCTACTTCAAGGACCCCATCATCAGTGTTATAATGAAGGAGCTCTGTATCTATAACACAGTCTACTTCAAGGACCCCATCATCAGTGTTATAATGAAGGAGCTCTGTATCTATAACACAGTCTACTTCAGGGACCCCATCATCAGTGTTATAATGAAGGAGCTCTGTATCTATAACACAGTCTACTTCAAGGACCCCATCATCAGTGTTATAATGAAGGAGCTCTGTATCTATAACACAGTCTACTTCAGGGACCCCATCATCAGTGTTATAATGAAGGAGCTCTGTATCTATAACACAGTCTACTTCAAGGACCCCATCATCAGTGTTATAATGAAGGAGCTCTGTATCTATAACACAGTCTACTTCATGGACCCCATCATCAGTGTTATAATGAAGGAGCTCTGTATCTATAACACAGTCTACTTCAGGGACCCCATCATCAGTGTTATAATGAAGGAGCTCTGTATCTATAACACAGTCTACTTCAAGGACCCCATCATCAGTGTTATAATGAAGGAGCTCTGTATCTATAACACAGTCTACTTCAGGGACCCCATCATCAGTGTTATAATGAAGGAGCTCTGTATCTATAACACAGTCTACTTCAAGGACCCCATCATCAGTGTTATAATGAAGGAGCTCTGTATCTATAACACAGTCTACTTCAAGGACCCCATCATCAGTGTTATAATGAAGGAGCTCTGTATCTATAACACAGTCTACTTCAAGGACCCCATCATCAGTGTTATAATGAAGGAGCTCTGTATCTATAACACAGTCTACTTCAAGGACCCCATCATCAGTGTTATAATGAAGGAGCTCTGTATCTATAACACAGTCTACTTCAAGGACCCCATCATCAGTGTTATAATGAAGGAGCTCTGTATCTATAACACAGTCTACTTCAAGGACCCCATCATCAGTGTTATAATGAAGGAGCACTGTATCTATAACACAGTCTACTTCAAGGACCCCATCATCAGTGTTATAATGAGTGAGCACTGTATCTATAACACAGTCTACTTCAAGGACCCCATCATCAGTGTTATAATGAAGGAGCACTGTATCTATAACACAGTCTACTTCGTGGACCCCATCACCAGCATTATAACGAGGGAGCACTAAACTTAGCTAGATATGCTTCAGTCTTTTTAAAAATTGTACAGTTTCATCAGATAAGCAAAAATTGAATGCCAGTGAAATGCAATCAAGGTGAAATATGTGGAGCTGTGTAGGTGTGTGATTATGTATATATGAATGTATAATGTGGGGACATGTATATGTGACAGGATGTACATACATTGTATATGTGCTCATCCTTTCGGCAAAACCTGCCACATCTGTGTAACACATATGTATAAAAGTTGCAGTTACATCCTCAATACTAATGTTGCCAGCCATTCACAATTGATTTTATGTTTCTGCAGGTGAAAGTTACAAGCACAGGAGACTGAGGCAGTGGTATAGATAGTCCATTACAATCAATTTTCATGAGCAACAAGTACACCGTATCTTTTCCCCCCAGGAGGTCAGATTGGGAACAGTTATCTTGGGAACTATTTTCAATGTATCAAAAGATCAATTTGGGGAAACTTGGGATGGGGAGTTTTACAACTGTAGCCAATTTGGCTAAAGTAGCATTAACTTTAGCCAAATGCTGATTGTTTTCACTGGGTTATGATTATGGTTAAATTGGGAGAGTTGATGTTTATAGAAAATAAGTTGCAAATGTATTCATTTTTATGCATATAAATTTTCACCATTTTTGCATTTCAGGCATCTTAGAACTAAAATTTTAATTTTACTATATTGGACATAATTCCTCTAGGAAACCTATGTTAAACTACTGTTTCATTTTGTATTTATTTTAGTGGTTTTGTGCCATCCAGGTTAGCAAAATAACCACAAAAATTGAAATACCTCAAAATGTATTACATTTACAGAATAGCCATGCATTGTCACCTGGAGCTTTTCCCCCTTGACTCAGTGCCCAACCCATGCCAAGGAAAGCTGTTGACCTGGGGCTTGTGATCTTGATGGGTCTCATCTACAATTTTCAGTCAAATTGTATTTCATTGCTGTTGAAATTAGTGGAAAATACTGAAGCAGGTGACATTTGACCACCATTCGGTTTTGGCCAGTATAAGGGGGGAAAGGGTTAATCTTAATGCAGTGGTTTGTGGGGCTTGTGACCTTTTGTGCTGCCATCAAAAATTGGTCTTATATTGTAGGTAGTGGTACAATACATGTTACTTTAATAAATTAAACAAGTGTCATCTTCAGAGAGTGGTCTTTAAGAGGCATGCTGTTTCTTAATGGGGTGGTGTATATTGCAGGTGGCGCTATAATCAGAGAGTGTCCTCGACAACAATAGGAACAGAATACTGTGCTTCCTCTTTTATACCAGTTCTCATAACTAGGCAGACTTAGATATTTAACACTACAGTACCCCAGTTCCCTTGCCTGAAGTGCTTTTCCAATTACAATGGAATCTCTAATTAAGACCACTTCTATAAAGAGACCATTTCTGTATTAAGACCACCAATTTGTGAACAGACCCTTTTGGGGTTATCCTTAATCAAATTATATTGTCCATTAAGACCACTTCCCTATTAAGACCACATTTTTTCAGTTCCTTTGGTGGTCTTAATAGGGAGATTCCACTGTACTTTCATATTAACAATCCCTCTGGTATAAGGCGTTCTTGCTATACCATGATGCGGTTTGTGGATGCCACCACCAGCTTTAAAAAGAGAGAGCACTGTATGTGTAAAATTAATTGCTTGCGGTTGGTCTTGGGCTTGAATTAAAAATTAAACAAAATGCATGGCTGCATGTTTGTTTTTACTGGTGGATGAAATATGTGCTGTCAGACCAGTGAAAGAAAACTTGAAATATTATATTCATGAACTCTGGTGAATAACAGAGTGCACGTGATAAATTGTGGTGTGTTGCAAAAATTATAATCTCCACCCACCCAGGTGTCCCCGTGCATACGAGTGTCACACTTAATTGTGTAACTATTATGTTATGGAGGATTCATTATTGTAATTAACATGTAAGCATATGAAAAATAATCAGGAGTTGTCTTTGAAGATAGCACTGATAAATTGTATAAGCAAAAAATGTAACTGAGTTGCACCAACTATAAAAAGCACAGTTGTCTGAAAAAATATTTCAAGAATAAATAGGTTTACTTTCTTTTTGACACATCAGTCTTGAAGTTCAACATAAATGTTGCATGTAAAAGGTGCTGATGTGTATACTGGAGTCATATACAGGGGAACCTGCCGTGCAAGACCACCTGTAAGAGTGACCAAATAGTAGTCTGTCAAGACAGGGAGTCTGTGATCAGAGGTATAAATAGCAAGTCCTAAGCAAAGTGACTTTAACCCTTTCCCCCTTAAAATGGCCAAAACTGGCAGGTGGTCAAATGTCGTCTGCTTCAGTGTTTTCAACTAATTTCAACAATAATGAAAAACTATTTTGACTGAGAATTGTAGATGAGCCTTATCAAGATCACATGCCCCAGGTCAACAGCTTTCCTTGGTATGAGTTGGGCACTTAGTGTGCACATGTGATCTTGTGTTGACTCAATTGTCAATTCAGGGTGGAAAGGGTAAAAAAAAAAATGGTCTTACAAAGCAGGGAGTGTCCAAGCGCACAGGTCTGTGATGACAGGCTACTGTACTAGTTCACCAACTCTGTGGCCAGCTTATTGCCTGACCTAATAGTGGCCGAATACAGCAGGTGGCCTTCCAATGCACGTATCAAAATCAGCTCACAGGTTCTGAAATTTTATGAAGGTAATCTTGTCTTGGTGAGAACCAGGAGATGACTCATGCTGGTTATTCTGACTGGCTTCATCAGGACCTTAGCTCATGAGGGACTGAACAGAATAGTCCCAGGAGCTGGTTTATTTATGGGTATATATTACAGTAATGTAACCAACACAGTCACAAATGTAAACGTGTATATTGTGCTTTAAAGAAGCTGGCTGTCTGAATGCCCTGTCCTCAGCTCACCTTGAGAAGTGTCCGTATGCAATTTAAAAACAACTGACCTGGTGCTTCTGGGGCAGGTTTTTGCAATTAAAGATAAATAAATCATAAAAATCCAAAGCGAAACTTGGTGGAAACCTACCCAAGGTAGATTACTGGAGAGGAAGTTGAAAATATAACTTGTGGACTGATGGAAGGATGGAGAAACAATGGACCATCCTCGAACTCTCAGTTTTCAGTGCCAACTGTAACTTAATTATAGGCATGCCAGGACCTTTCATTCAAGTATCAGCATGCCTATAGTTACATAGAATATCATAGTCCAGGTCAACAGCTTTCCTTGGCATGCTAGCCTCTGGGTGCCTTTTGTCCATACCAAACAAACGGAAGCTGTGGACTCAGTCTAAAATGTGGCCCTGAAAGAGATAATGTCATCTATAACTGACAAGTCAGCTTTAAGCTATGAAACATGGCAGCAGAAAGGTGTCCTGGAACCAGTGATCCTCCATAATAGGACCAGTGGTCAACTTATGGTAAGGACTCCCTTAGAGACACAAGGGATCATCTGTGACAGGTCAAGAGGTCAACCTATTGTGCATAACTTGCCCCCCCCAAAAAAAAAAGTGTGTTTGGTGGAAGGGGTGGGGTGGGGTGAGGGTGGGGGTTGCATTAAGGAAACACCCTTTTTTTTTAGAAGAACAGATTACATGTAAATGAAATGTGCAGTGGGTAAAAAAAGAGCAGTGGGCATTGGAACCCTGGAGTATCTACCCTGATGTATGGGCGTGTAACTTTTTTTTTTTTTTCAATTAAGCATTCAAGGCAAGTGCCTGGTTCTTACTTGATTCTTTTTTAGCTCTGCTGACCTAAGGTTGCAGAGCTTATACAATGTGTCATGTCAGGTGTTCATTCTGAAAACTTTTTCTGTGAATGCGATACAGTCCATAGTTTTCAAGTTAACTCCATATGCTTTCAGGACTTATTAAAGGTATAAAAATCTAAGTTGAGTTTGATATTTGTGACATCACCTACAGTCTTGTGTAATATATGGTCAAAAATGTGAAAATTTTGATAATGTCTTTTTTTTCTGAAGAGTTTTCTGTCAGTCATCATGGCACTCGGTGGGAATGTTTATTGGTCCAAAGATGCAAACATGCTAAAGCTTTGTGGCAGCACCTTAGCATTACATAAAATAGGAACAGAAGTAGGTTGGAAATGCATTAAATTTAATATTTTGAGAAAGAATAAGGCTAATGATACCCAATGTAGTACAAATGCATATCACATCTGGAAGTTTGAAATTGTATTAAATGGATGGCCTTGACCTAGTTTTTTAAGGTCTTGGAGGAAATTCATTTCAGGAAATTATTTTTTTTGGGGGGGGGAGGAATTGTCATTTTGCTTCAAGTTGTGAACATTTACCTATATAATGTTGTAGTGGTCCCTGTCTTATAAGGCCATCCCAAATGCACCAAAAAATGTGGCCTTATATTGAGAGGTGGCCTCTCTTAAGGGGTAAAATATAATGAAAATGCTATACTTGCCACATGGAAAGTGGCTTCTGTAGAGGGGTGGCCTGTCTTGAGAGGGGCCTCACAAGAGGGGGACCACTGTAGAGGTACTTTATACAGACAGGAAGTCCCTGACTTGCCGAGTCATGGTGGCAGCATGGGTAGAACTGGTTCAAACTTATATTATAGGTACCAAAAACACTTTAAAATCATTACATGTATTGTAATCATGAATTCTGGTGGAACTACAAACTTTACACAAAATATGCATCAATTGGGCCAATGATCAAATTTGGTGAAATTTTTGGGTGGTCTTGATTTGTTTTTCAAGGTCTTTATGCACTTTTGTAAGTGACACTAAATTCAGTATGTTGAGAAAGAACAATGCTGCTTATAATACTAAATGTACCACAAATGCGTATTGTGTAGAAGTTGAGTATAGCACAATGTGTTTTTGGATGGCCTGGACTACTTTCTCAAGGTTACAAGGGGCTTGCATTTCAGCAAATGATTTTATTTTGTGATGATGTTCCAATTACATGTCAGCAGAGCATTAGGTCAGTGGGCCTCTTGTTTTTTTTTTATTTTTTGTTTGTTTGTTTTGTTTTTGTCACTAATAATAGTTCCACATAGGTCCTGAATACGATGAATTCCCCGTGAAAAGCCACAGTTTTTGTATTTATTATCAAAGTGTCCTAACTTCACCTCTATGTAGTGCATGTAATAGGTGGTACCATCCTGTCATATCCTGGACACAACTGATTGGGGATGGGGGTTAGTGATTAAACTACATGTTTTTTCACAGTTCATAATTTAATGAAGCACCAAATTTGTTTTAAAAAAAAGAGCTTAGTCTTCAGCTGTTTGGATAAATATTTGTAGTTTTAAATTAGTTACACAGCATACAGAAGGAACTAATTACTCCTCACTCCTCACCGAAAGTTCCTCGTCAGGATTTATAATGACCATTCTGCATTCTGTTATTATGCTATTCCATCAGAGTTCTGCCACCAAAAAGTCACAGGCATCTGAGAGTCCTTTGATAAAAAAGTTCACGAGCACCTGAGAATCCTTTGATTAAAAAGGTAAGTTCATGAGCATCTGAGACTCCTTTGGCTAAAAAGATAAATTTATGAGCATTTGAGATACCTTTGATTAAAAAAATAAGTTATAAGATGCCCTAATATAGCTTGTGAGCCTGTTGGCCAATTGTGTTTAATAAAACATATGTTTGAACCGAAAAAATAAGCTCATGAATTTTCAGTGTGAAGGTTTTCTAAGCTAACTGTATCATCACATGCTTGATACTCATACAGGGCATGTGAGTAGAGTGAGGCTGGCCACAAGGTAGGCGGTCTCTTTGTACAGGTAAACTAACATGGCAAAGATAACAGTGCAGACCTCATACCAAGACAGAGGCTCCAAAAGTGCCAATGTTTCAGTAGATCTGTAGGATTTTTCATGTTAAGAAGTTGTAAAATATTGGAGGCTACCATTTTTTTGACAACGGTCCCCCATGTAAATAATTGGGACTTTAAGAATCTACTGAAATTGGAGCATTTTCCTTGAATTTTTCACCATATTTGATAGAGAACCACCTGGAAGCTGTGCAAAGGCCACTCACAGCGGGAACCAGCGGTCTGGGATTTTAAAGACTTTCATGCTTCATTGCCTCACAGATCAACATCCTTCATGAAATATATTTTAGGACTTTTTGACTTCAAATAACCTATTTCAGGTAGCAGTGCAAATTGTATGGGTACACATTGGTACATCCTTACTTGCCATAGCCCCTGTATAAAGGAGAGTGTCACTGTGTGATAACCTCTGCTGTCTTTAGTGTTATCACACAGTAGCAGACAGGCACAGTCATGTCTTGACTTAGTCATACTACTGTTGAGGCTTGTCATGTTGAACCATTGATAATACAATCATGTGTGTGGTTTCTGCTGGGGCCACAAGAGGTCAAGAGGTCATTGTCCAGGGACGTTCTACATGTTCCTACTTCCAACAAAAGTGGTCCCATGTTGCTGGTGGTCTTAAAATACAAGTACACGTAAATTTATCAGAGAAATTGACTAGGGAGCCAGAAAAAGGTGGTCTTTTAAAAATATATGTGTGGTTGTTGAGAGTTGCTTTTTTTTTTTTTTTTGCTCATTCAATGTATGTACAAATGTAGCTGAAATTTGATAGCTTCTGGTTATCAAGGGATTCATTAGTATACTGTAATAATACATGTACATGTATTTTACATGGCTAAACTAAAGCTACACTTGAAGTCTTCTTCTGCTTGTGTCAAGTGTTAAGAAATAAGGTCCATTTAACAGGATATATCAGTTTAGAACACGTCTCACACAGAAAGTTTTTTTTCTTACAAAATGTCAGCAAAATATTCTTACAGTATTTATGTAAAGTAGCTTGAACAGGATTTCCAAAAAGTGTTAAAGTTAATTTTTTTTCTTGCTGTTAAGGAAGAATGTGTTGTGTTTTGTTACTGTTTTTTTTTTGGCATTTCAGCCATTTTAACTTAAGTTTTAATTTCCCTATTTGGGATACAGTGAAACCTGTTTTGAGAGACTACTGTAATGAAAGACCACCTGCCTTATAAGACCATACTTCCCAAGTCCGTTTTGCTATCTTTCCCATGTTATTGCACCTCCATTAAGAGACCACCTGTCTTATTTGACCACTTTTTAGCCTGCCGTAGGATGGTCTCTCAAAACAGGTTTCACTACATAGTGTAAAGATGTAATTCCAAGTAGATCTGTGTTGTTAAGTTTTTATTTTCACAATTTTGTGCCATCAGCAACATAGCCTCCCCCCCACGAAAAAAAAAAATAAATAAATAAACTGCAGTGAGATTAGGTGACTTTAGGCGAGGTTGATTGTAATTATAGACAAGGCTGCTAATTGTCTGCTGTAGTTGCACCTGCTAATTCAGACCATCCCTATTGCCACCAAAGGTGGCGTGATATTGCAGGCTTAAAATACAGGCAAAACTATACGATAAATCAACCATGATGTTATGAAAGGTTGATCTTAAAAAGATACATGGCCTGTCTTGAGAGGTAGTCAGGAGAGCAGGTAGAACTGTATCAATATTACACATGCTGAGAACACTGAACCTCTGGCCAGCAGGATACAGTGTGGGACCAGCTGTCACTGCCAACTTTTTCCTTTTAGACTCATTTACACAGAGGCCAGGCATACAGCCAGTTGAGCCAGATATTAGTTAACCCCCACGTTTCCAAAATCACATAGATCTGTGTCCTCTTCTTACCAAGTCTCACAGGCCAGGGTTAAAACAGGAAATGTTTTGAATAAAAATCATAAAAGTGAACCATTGTGAGCACGCCTGAACTTCAGACTTCATTATGATATCATGGCCAATCAGCTGGAAGCTATAGTAGTACCTGTCCTCAGAGGCCACTGTAATGAGAGACTACCTCCCTTGAAATCCACCCTTTTCAGATACTGTGCTCAGTACTTCTCATGTTATTTATACCTCCTGTGAGAGACCACCTGTCTTGAGGGACCACACTTTGGCTATTTCAAGACAGGTTTGACTGTAGCCAATAAATGTCTGACCCCTGTACTTTGCAGGCTGTTTGTCTGTGCTGATGATGAGATTTGGGGATCATCCATGGCCGCTCTGAAGGCCATGATTGGCTATTCAAGATCTCTGATCTATGAATACAGGAGAACCTGCCTTATAAGACCACCAATAAGGATGACCAAATTGTGGTCTCTCAAGACAGGTGGGCTGTGGTAGGAAATATCAATAACATTAAAGGTGCTAAGCAAGCTAACTTATAAAGGTTGTTTTACAAGGCAGGTGTTCTCATCAGAGCAGTCTCTTATCACGCGGACCACTGGACTTTCAGCAAAAAAATGGGCATTGCATTGTTTTGTTAAATTACGTATTACATGTATGGACCAAGTACAATGTCAGTTTTTTGAGTACTGAGGGTATTCATTGATCAGTGATCTTGGCCAGTGATTTTAGCATGAAGGGGATGCAGCAACTTGTGATTACTGTATCTGCAAAGTTCCACAAATGAAAAGCCCTGAAGATTTGATATGTTGTTGAGCCAGGACAGGTCTACAATTGTCACTCATCTTGGATAGCCACATAAACAAAAGTTTGACCTTCTCCTCCTCGAGTCTGAGTTTGAAGCATGCAAGAGGGGTTTATATAAGGCCTTGCCCTGTTTCTCAATATGATCTATGCATAAGTTCACCAAGCAGGATAATTCCAGCAGCTGTCCAATTACGAAAGTGAGGCATGCGGGCTGATTTTTTGGCTACCAGATGGCGCGCTGTGCACCTTCTCAAAAGTGGTCACGATAACGCAAGATGGCGGACACTAATATTGTGTCAAAGTGAGCAGAAGCGCAGGAAATAGACCAAATACAGGAGGTGTATGGAAGTTTACCATTACAGATCGTTGGCGGAGAAAGTACAGAAAGCATTGATAGTTAAAACGTTGAGTGACAGGGCGAATTATGATGGTAAACCACCACTGATTGTTGTGTAGTGGGCCGTTATGTTGATACCAGGAAGAAACGTAAAACTGACAAATATCAAAAATAAAAGCGTCGCTTCATTCCTGCCATCAACTGATATTCCTTTGTATTTCAAATACTGTTTCAGCCACAGCAGATTCTGTTGTTTGAAGAAATCAAAGTCTCTGTTTCCCTCTTCGTTAGTTGCTGTATTGCGTAGGGTTGTAGCCTGTGTGGTAAGATTGAATGGCCCGCAAATTACTCAGAAACCAATGCTCTGACATCAGAACCTCCGTTGGCGTTTCCCCGCTTGGTGAACTTATGCATAGATCGTATTGTATCCTTATGGAAATAAAAATATGTTTAAACCACATACAGCCCACCTACTTAACCGTTTTACTTCCTTCAGGGTGTGACTTCATTTTATTTTATTTTTTTATTTTTTTGCTAATTGCCCTGATTATCTCTTTTTCGCACCTTGGGGCAAACAGGGGGCTAAATTACTACTGAGCTTTAAATTTTGATTGCCATGTCTGAAATTCTAGTTGCACTGGGCCTGCCTTAATGTGGAGCCTTAAGGATTTGGTGAACACCTCAGTGGTGCCCTCCGCTGATCAGCTGGAAAAATAAACAGGAGAATGATGTTGACATAATTATACATATACTTAGACTTCATAAATCACTTTTTGTTCTGGTGAAAATCATATTCTTGCCATTAAGTAAAAAAAAAAAGGAGAAAAAAAAGAAAATATTCCCAGTAGACAGTGAAGAAGCGAAATAGAATTAACTTCATTTGGTACAGTGTTTGGGTTAATAAGAAATTAAAATCAGCCAGGGAACGGTGTTTACCTCCATTGACTGTTGATCTAATTTATTTATCAAAAGCTAGGTAAGTGGTGGTCTGTACCAAAAGAGTTCATGGCAGTATCTGGCCTGGTGTATGTCCGATATGCCTCATTCGCACGTTTTTAGCGAAAGTTGGTGAGTAAAAGACAAAACGAGCAAACAGTAATCATGTGGTAGAGCAAATATCATATCTTCCATATTGTCCTCATATAGAAGAGCCAACCTCCTTACATCTGTGGCCACTTTTCAAGTGCAATCAGGATGGTCTCATTAGAGGGACACCACTCTAGATCCAGGTGAATCTAGCCTGTACAGGCAACTTGCTGCAACAGTTCCAGGGTATAAAAGGTTACTGTGCACTTTACATTGAAAAAATTAAACACGAACAGGACCTGGTTGATTAAATGCTGTTTACATTACTGGATTGGAAACAGGGTAATGAGTTAGTGATAAATGTATGTTTTGTTGGACAGATCACTGGTGATAAGGGCCTGGTACACACATCTTGTATGTTGGCAAGTACAGTACCCTATGCTATAGGGACCACCTGACATTTTGGTCAGTGTTTAACATATACATATACTGTACTCTGTTTCATTTTCCTCCTATCAAACTGAAAGACAAGCTTCCACATGCAGTTATGAGACCACTTGTTTTTAAGGGTTTGCCCCATGGGGGCACTCTTTCTCTGCGGATTTGCACATTCTCGTGACCCTGATATCTACAGAATGCCTCCATGCACTTTGCTCAAATTTGGCAATATGCTTACCTAGCCTGGCAAGATGAACTGATTAGATTTTGGTGTCACTATGACCTAATTTGAGAAAATGGCGGACCAATTTTGTTGCCAAGACACAATTGCATGCCAATGATGGCTCTACATATATTTCACTGTATAAGAGCTGTTCTCAGGTACTGCCATGGCATTTTTATAACACAGTGTACATGTATTGTGTGTGTGAGCAGCCAACTACACAACATACACTTATGACATTTGGTGGAGCTCTTTTGACTCTCTCCATCCATTTTTTGCTGTTCCTCATGCATCTTTTTGATCCTCTGGAGGCTAAATCAACGACTTTTCTAGGCTCGGTCTAACTTCAGTGTGGCCTTTTATTGTGCCAAGGAAAGCTATTGAAGTATGGAATACTATTATCAGGGGAAAAAAGAAGAAAAAGAAAAAAAAAACATGACGTTCACAACATCTGATGCTTCCTGGTAATTTTTATAGATAAAAAAATGCTTACCAAAATGTCAGTGTTGATCCCCCAGGAGTAAGTTTTTTGAGTCCACAAGTTTGAGGGGTGCTGATGGGAAAGGATAAAAAGGACTAAAATATATTGTGAATGTGAACATGTTTGTATCAGAGAAGTTTAGCTGTGAGAAAAATAATGACATTGGGCTTGCATGGGAAGTTTCAGTGGGGGATATGGCATTTAAAACCATCTATCCTTTATATCCCCCCCCCCAAAAAAAAAAAAAGAAAAAAAAGCACCGTTTCGTAGAAATTATTATACCTAGCCTTGTTGAACTTTATGCGAAATGGAACTTACTTTGTAAGGATGTATGTTGCGGGTCTAGTACAGTATAGCTAAGCACTATTTTTGGTAAGTTAATTAGGAGTGTTTGTGACATGTCATCAGACCATTTCAGGCTGTTTCCTGGAGAGCACTGCAGCTTGCCAGCAGAATTATATATAGAGATAAATAGATGGAGGCAGGCAGGCACACAGGGGCCTAGCATAGCACAGGAAACACTGTATTATTTTAGTTTGCAGTTCATCATCCTTCATTAATTCGGGAAGATCATTAAGCACCCTATTATCCCTTACTGTGCTAATCGATGCTATAGTCATTTTTGCATTACCGTTAAATGTATAATGGTTAAAAGATTCAAATCCTCATGAAGATATGTTTCATTCAAATACCATGAAGCCTAGTCTAAAGCAAGAAGTAGCAGCAGAGTGTGCCCAGGAGAGCTGTGGACTGGTCACTCAGTCTTAAGGCAGCATTTTAATGGTTAATGTTAATCCAGGATACTTCTGGATGATAGACTGACATACATATGTGTGTAGTGTGTATGCATATATATATATATATATATATATATATATATATATATATATATATATATGTATATATATATATATATATATTTATATTTGTAACAAATAAATAACTGCAGGCTTTTTCTGTTATATTTCGCTACCGGTTACAGGAATTTTTATTCCCTTTTCAAGCTTCATTCTCAAACAAATACTGGTGCTCATGCTTTGGTAATGGTTACCTGATGTTATGATTTTATGATGTCATAATATGAAGCATCAGCATAACACTTGTGGTTAGACATTGTAAAGTCCCGCTTTCGATAACTATATATATATAAAGTAGAAGTGCAAGGTTGTCTTTATGTCAGATAAACCTTGCATGGTTAATATGGTGTTGCTGCAGTTTGTTTATTCATCTTCTTCCTTAAATGAATTCACAAAGATAATTAAACGCTGGGCTGTATGGAGGGTCCTGCTTAGATAGTGCCTCCTGTAGCTACCATGGTTTTATAGTCAACATTTTGAGCTGGTCAGGTAGTCAGAGCAGAACCCAGATATATGGACCCTGTTACAAGTCCAGACAGGGTAACTGGTGCAATACATGTAATGGAGAACTGTGCAATACAATGGCACCTGCTATTGCGGACCATCTCTACAGCAAGTGAAAAAATGGCTTCAAATTGCAGGTGATCTTAAAATAAGGGTATAAGAGAAAAAGACTCTTGTGTCTTGAAAGAGTGGTCCAAAAGAGATAACATTCACTCACAAGAGATTGTCTTCATTTATGGCAGCTATCTCTGTTGGTAGTGTATTGGTAGACCATGAGAGTAACTAATGTGGATCCTGTCTATTTTTTGTATTTTCGTTTTAGTGTCAAAAGTATACAGAATGATATATACATATGATTACAAATTAATGTGACAAGGACTGAGACCCAGTTGGGTTTATGTGCCAACAAAAGTTATAGTATACAATGAGACTGGATAATAATTGAATATATGACAATATACAAGGTAATGTACAGCATTTACATTTAGTTGCCAGGCAAGTGCAACATTGTGTCACTTTTTTCGTTTGGCTACTTTTTTTCTTCTGTTATTCTTTTGGTTCAACTAAGTGTGTCTTTATCACAGCCATTTCCTTGATGTTGACTTAGATTATCTGGCCACATTTTCATTTCAGACTCAACTATATATTAACCCTTAAAGTACTGACTTAAGACTGAGTCAACAACTTTCCATAGTGCACTTTGTGTGCAATGCACGGAAAGTGTCCTGAGGAAAGCTGTTGACCAAGACTACTCTTTGCTTGAGACTAGGCTTGCTTGTATTTGAATAAAGGGTATCTACATGAGGAATTTGAATGTTTTAACCATTATAGGTTTAACTGTTATGAGAAAATGACTATAGCAGTGATAAACACTTTAAGGGCTAACTTACATGCATATTGACCCATATCCATGGGAGAATAAGACTGGGCCAATAACTGTCCTAAGTATGGGTTGGGCCCAACGTGCTCTGTGTGCACTGAGGAAAGCTGTTGACCTGGGCATGCCATTCAGGATAGTCTTTTTCAAAAATTTTGAGCAAAAAATGTTTTCTGTGATCAAAAAGTTTAAATGACATCATTAAAGACAGACATCAAATTATTTACATCTGGGTGTTTTGGGCAATTGGAGTGAGAAAGGGTAACATACTCAACAATAAAGTTGTGGGCAGAGAATAGATGCAGCTGGTGTCAGCGATGACTTGTTCTCATTGAAAAGTACCAGAGATGACCCACTGTCACAAATGCCGTCTGCTTCTGTTTCATTGAGAATGACATGGATGACTAGTTGTCACAGGGTTAGTGATGTGTACATAGACACGTAAATGGATGGCCAGAACTTATACTGATGTACATAACAAAGATAAATAATGGAATGGTTATAAGTGTGTTCTCAACTCATACTCGTCAAACAGATGACTTTTTTTTTTGTATCACAGTAAATATCAAAATTCAAACCAGCTTTATTCAACAGACATCAGAGTGTATGAAATACTGTAGTTCAAAAAGGAAGTATTGTTGGAATTGCGTAACACTGGAAAACACAATATTGCACTCTTTTACTAGGGGCCAAAGTTCTGCTAATAATTGATACTTTATTTGGTCACGATAGAAGGTTAATTGCAGGATAATAATTAACATAATTTTTTGACCAGGATTCATAGCATCACATTGAAGTAGCAATAGCAACTTGTGTGTCATATCAATACTTCCACCAGGCATCTCTTGTTCCTATCAGAGGCCTGTTCTACCATTACTGTGTTAAGCCACTGATTTTCTTTTATTTTTGGGACTTGTAAAGGAAGCTCAGTTTACCCTGGGGTGGGAGTGGCACCCTGATTCTTTCAACATTTTAAGCTGCGTTGGCACATAGACATAATTCCTAGAAAAGCAATACAGTGGTCCCCCTCTTATAAGGCCCCTCTCACCACAGGCCACCCCTCTTGAAAGGCCAGCATTCTTGTGCAGAAAGTATGGTATTTCCATTATATTCTCCCCCTCAAGAGAGGCCACCCTTTTTATAAGGCCACTTTTTGGCTGCATTTGGGGTGGCCTTATAATAGGGGGACCACTGTATGTCTGTCTTGGCGCACAGACATAATGACAGTTCCAGGCAAAGATCGTCACACGAGTTGTGTGACTTTTTGGTTCTCTTCATGTGTGCTGGGTTTTGTTTCTCAGGTACACGTACCTATACTTGAGGGAAAATGCAAAATAATCTCTGCTTGGGAGTAAAATTTCCCATCATGCTTTTGTCAACTTGTTTGGTATCTCAGTAACTGAGCAACAGGAGTTGAGATACAGTAGTGATGCAGAAAGGTTGCAGATAGAAATGGTTTAACTCATTCCATACCAGTCCCTGATTTTTCCGTGTATTTACCTAGATTTAAGACGACAGTTGCATATTTGAATTCTTCATGAAAAAAGCTTTTGTTCAAGTACCAACATGCTTATAGTCTTAGTCAGTGATTCTGGCACTGCCTGGCAAGTCATGCTGCAGCTGCCGCAAGTTGCCTGGCAAGTCATGATGCCACTGCCGCAAGGGCAGCTGCAGAATGACGTGCCAGGCAGTGCCAGAATGACTGACCTGGGCCTGCGACCATAGTATTGAATGAGTTAAGAGAAAAGCACTTGGTACCTGAGAAAAAAGTGAGAAACAAATGGTCATCTTGTCTGGGAGTTGCAAATTAACTTCTTATGTCCACAAAACCCCTAACAAAAAGAGTGATGTCTGTAGACAGTCTACAAACATCACCCTTGGACATGTATCTGAATGTGGATGCCTGTACATGTGAAGTGGTGATATATGATCTCATATTGGGACATCAAGTCTTGGTGTATGTTACAAATGATCTCTTGCTGATTTAGACATCTGATACTTTGCCAGAACTGTCTGCCGGGATGCTGCAGGCAGATATTAGTGTACAGAGTACAGGCACTTACTGTCTACATAGAACTCTTCAGCTGATTACAGAAATGCCAGTACATGTATTTCAACAAAGAGCTACAGGAATGTTCCAAATTAACAGTTTGATGTTGCTTAAATAATACAGATATTACATGCGAACAAAAACACCCCTCAAACGAACAAAAAAAAAAAAAAAAAAAAAAAAGGTAGAGACAATTAACTTTATCTGGAGCAAGATAAGCCTGCCTGATGTCTGCAAAAAGAATTGAAACACTGGATAAATAGGCATAGCGTGTTCACATGTAGTGATACCTACCCTGGACATGTCAAGATGTATCGGGAACTCAGTTATAGATGATGAGTAGATTGATGGGACAAAAACATCATAGATGTGGATCTATCAGTCTGTGGAGATCCCTTGACTTGCTCCTGGACACGGCACATGTGAAGTCGACTGTTCAGAGTGGGTGACCTGAATTCAAGTGGATGTGGCCATCCAGCACACAGGTCATGGGAGACTGTATTCTTGTGGGTCGCTGTAGTATGTGGTATGTAAGCGGCTCATGTTTCCTGGCCACATGTGCAGTCCTGTGGGTGGTTTCACTGACAGTTGTAATGATCAGATTTAACCTGGCCACTGAACCATCCACCACTGTCTATACTTTAACCTGTTTTCAAAGACCAGGCTTCCTTATGACTGTCAAAATGGGATTTCTTAAAGCAGTAGGGTTTTGCAGGTGCAGTATGGAGTGGAAGTGTACCTTATTATTGCTGTTTTAACTCATTCCATACCAGTCCCTGATATTTATGTATATTTACCTAGATTTAAGATGACAATTGCATATTTAAATTCTTCATGAAAAGAGCTTTCATTCAAGTACCAACTTGCCTATCGTCTTAAGTCAGTGGTTCTGACACTGCCTGGCAAAAACAATGATCAATATTTGGAAAACTTACATTATTTCTGCATTTAAATGAAACTACAAGAGGCTTTTATATAGGCATTGCCTGTTGGCCAATTGTTTTGGTAATAAGATATGTTTAAACCAAACTGGCTATTAAGAGGGCAGGGGTGCTTAACTAAGGTGGCAGGGGTATCAAAAGGGTTAATACTGTAAGCCAAGTATCCCTGTAAAGTGATCATCCAGCCAGGACCAGGTGCATGGTCTTGTCAGGGAAGTGGTCTAAGGAAAGGGAGCACTACATACAGCAAGTGATGCTGCCCACCTTAATTACACTGGTGGCCTCAGCTGTGTTTGTCTGCAGAAGTGTCTGCAGTAGTGTTTGTCTACGTTTGTGTCTATAGTCATATTTGTCTAATGTGGTATCTAAAGTAGTGTTTGTGTGCAGTTGTGTCTGCAGTGGTGTATACAGTAGTGTTTGTCTGCATTGGTGTCTACTGTAGCGTTTTTCTGCAGTAGTATCAACAGTAGTGTTTACCTACAGTGGTGTCTACAGTAGCATTTGTATACAGTGGTGTCCATAGAAGTGTTGGTGTACAGTGGTGTCTGTAGTAGTGTTTGTCTGTAGTGGTGCATACAGTAGTGTTTGTCTACTATAGTATCTACAATGGTGTCTACAGTAGTATTTGTACACAGTGGTATCTATACTAGTGTTTGTCCACAATGGGGTCTACAGTGGAGTCTACAGTAGTGTTTGTCTATAGTAGTTTGTCTACAATATTGTCTAAAGTGGAGATTTCAGTGGTGTCTACAGTAGTTTTTGTGTACAATGGTGTCTACAGTGGAGTCTCCATTGGAGTCTTCAATGGTGTCTACAGTGCAGTCTTCGTGTCAACAGTAGTTTTTGTCTACAATGGAGTCTTCAGTGGTGTCTACATTAGTTTTTGCCTATAGTAGTTTTTGTCTACAATGGTGTCTACAGTGCAGTCTTCGTGTCAACAGTTGTTTTTGTCTACAATGGAGTCTTCAGTGGTGTCTACAGTAGTTTTTGTCTATAGTAGTTTTTGTCTACAATGGTGTCTGCAGTGGAGTCTACAGTAGTTTTTGTCTACAATGGAGTCTTCAGTGCAATCTTCGTGTCAACAGTAGTTTTTGTCTATAGTAGTTTTTGTCTACAATGGTGTCTACAGTGCAGTCTTTGTGTCTACAGTAGTTTTTGTCTATAGTAGTTTTTGTCTACAATGGTGTCTACAGTGGAGTCTACAGTAGTTTTTTGTCTACAATGGGGTATACAGTGAAGACTACAGTGGAGTCTACAGTGGTGTCTTCCTCACACCCTCAATCTGGAAGGAAGTCCAGAAATATTCAGACCAGAATCTAATTGCCTGCAAAACATTTCTATGATATTGATGAATGTGACTTATCTCAATACTTGTGCTTTTATTCAGGTCTGTGTTGGAGGTAATTAATCTGTATGTATGTGATGGACCAGAACAGAAATTATAATGGCGTGAAGGGTTTAACATATGGTCTCTGAGCCCCATGTATCTTACTTGATGTTTCAAATGAGAGAGAGCATACATAGAAGTATTGTTTAACATTTCAATATTTTCAATTGTGTTTACTGGCATTACATGTCATTTTTGTGACCAGAGAATGGCCGGGTCTTGAACCAGCAACCTGTGGTACCAATCATTAATACATTATTAATGTATGATAACGACTATAGTAGAATCTCTGTGAAGGACTGCCAATAAGACAGAATACCATAGGTCTCAATGTGGGAGGCATCTTAAGATAGAATGCAAAACCTTAAACATACAGGTGTCTTTGCATTAGGACATTTTGGCAGGGTCATGTCATCATTTTGCATGAGTATTATTATCATAATATCAAATATCAACTTCCTTTTCCTTGGTAAAGAGAACATATGAGATACACTATTCTTCAAGCTGGCAGTACCTGCTTGCTGGGTCACATGACATTTTTGACCGATGAATGAAAACAGATTTATTTATCCTGCAGGTGCCATCACCTGCAACAGGTAGATACCAGTGGGGAGTTACCTGCAGCACCACCTACAGGTGATATGCTGCGGCAGTTAGAGGTTTAAATACTTGTTGGGGTGGTTTGATGTTCACCTCAGCTCACATGCAAAGGATTGGCAAGAGTAGTTGATGCCTGAGAAAGGATAGCATGGAGTCTTGCCAATCACCATGGCAGAGGTTGCACTCAATGCCCAACCAGCACCACAACAAATTAAACCCATTCTATACCAGTACTTTTTTCTGGGAAAATTGATAAGTTATACAAGTATGCAAAACACACAAATTGTAGTCTAAGATTCTATGTGAGAACAACCTGCCTGGCGTCCTGGAAGTAATGAAGCTCTTCAACCATGTCACCCACTGTGTGGCACATGACCTGCTAATGATGGTACCCATGTGACAATGTTACATCACCAGCCTCAGAATTTTTTTCAAAACAGGATTGTTGTTACTAACAGGCATGATGCTGATAACAGATGCAAAGTGATGACAATGAGTGAGATCTGATCATAGTGTGATTTGAGCCCTGGTGTGAGGGAAGAATTGCTTATCTGAGACTGACAGGATGGATGAATCGTCCTTGCATGTGTGCATCTGACTCAGAATTTGGGATTAACTCTTTGTTCCTGAATAAATTCTAATGTGTTTGATTTGCTACAAGGATAAAGGTGTGCGTATCGGGATAGATCTTTGTCATGAATAAATTTTGCATGGCCACATAGTTATACAGTCTTGTTGTTATGACTGAATTTTATAACAAAAACTTAGCTCAATCACGGGTGGGGTTGGGGTGGGGGAACTGTTTATGTAAGTAATTTCTGTCTGAATAATGGTGGACAGACCAAAATCTTGATGGGAATCATAGGGTTGATAAAAGTTTGACAGTTTGGTCGACTGTCTGTGTGCTGTCTATATGACAGTCACAAATTTGGGCTTATTTTGGAGCATTTAATCAAACCTTTATTGATATGTCACTTGGTCAGCATTAGCTGTAGTCAAAATAATGAAAATAACCAAGTGCTGCTCCATGTATATCTTGCATGTGGCTGGTAAAAAGATTGCAAATAGTTGCTAAAGATGTCCCAGAATCCTTTGTCTCAACAGAGAAGGTAAGAAAAAATTGTGGAAGTCAGTGAAGCTAGTATTAAGAAACTGGTCCCGCAGTCATGGCTAGTAACTGTGGAATCCTATTGGTGACCTAGAGTGACTTATTTGTTAAATCTCTTATGGTCTTCCACTGATCTTTGTATGTTTGAGGAAAACGGGTTTGTAAATGAGAGGTAAAATTTTGTGTTCATCCATGTGCGTGACATGTAGACTGTGTAGTAACCTTCAGCATGTCGTACAAGTAGTATCCATTTACTCTTACAAGACGATATTATGAAACTGTGCCCAGGGCTTCTTAAAAGTTCATGTGCCATGTTTGCTTGGTAAACTGCTGATCCAGGGTGTATACACCCACTGGCCCTTTTTTTCACACTACTCAAAGCTTTGGATGCAAGTCAGCATCAAAGAAAAAAAATAGTGAAAAAGGGCAATTTCTGGAAGCGCCAGTGGTTTTTCATGGTTTTGCCTTTCAAAGTGTCCACATTTACTGTGATTTCTTGGTAAATACCTGCTGGTCAAGAAGCAGGTGTAAA